>JBBDGP010003015.1:190000-878574 GCA_037952835.1 Lithobates septentrionalis
CTCTATAACTTTCACAAAGACCAAATCTAATACACTGATTTTGGTAGCAGACAGTATAAATTTTAGCCAAAATATATGAAGAGAAATGACTAGCTTGCAAAATTTTATAACCAGAAAGGAAGAAAAATTTTCTTTACACAGTTTTCAATCTTTAATTTATAGTGCAAAAAAATAAAAAACCCAGCGGTGATTGAATACCACCAAAAGAAAGCTTTATTTGTGTGAAAAAAAATACAAAAATTTCATACAGGTACCGTGTTGCATGATTGAGTAATTGTCATTCAAAATGTGAGAGCACTGAAAGCTGAAAATTGGCCTGGTTAGGAAGGGGGTATAAGTGCCCAGTGGTTAAATCTCCTTTCCTCCAGACATAAAGAGTGCCCCCTTGTCCTCTGTGATGACCGTAAGGTGAATAACTCAACACCAAGTTCACTATATGGACCACTAGTTTCCTCTGGGGGAAAATGGTTGAGAAAGGCTGCTATAGAGGGAGCTCTCAAAGGCTCACTGCAGTTACTCAGAATGCCAGCACATAATTATTAAGTCATCTTCCCTTTACTTTCCTCTCCTTGGAAGCACCACAGTGTTGGGACCCATCTTCCTGTATGCTAGATCCTTAGCATGCTGCTCTGTCATACCCGAAATTACCAAGGTGCTTTTCTTTAGTATACCAGGCTCTCACTCCATAGCTCTGCCTAACTGTACACGCTCCAAGATGTTACTGTCTCTCTCAGGTGTACTAGTACTTGTCAGAGAATACTTAGCCTGCCCAAAAAGCCTTTTGCATCCAGCTCACAGTACACTTCAGACCATTACAAGTCTGGGAAACTACAGCTGGTTCTTCTGGGTGTTGAACTACCTCACCTGGTACATCAGCCCTGTGAAGGGCCCTTGGCATTAACTGATTATATCCGCATGGCTGTGGGGTGTTTGGCTCCCATCCCCCAACTCTCTAAAGCCTGGTGCCCGCTGGGTTGAATGAAAAAAAGCTGTTAGCTCCAGTTGGAGCCACTGTACTAACTATCCAAAGTTAGTGCATTGATCTCCCCCCCGCTGAGCTGTTGTGTTCTGACAGGGGGACGGTCCCCCCAAATGAACCCTCCGATCAGCGCTCTCCACCATTGGCGGAGAGCACTGATCAGGAGCCGGTCGGCTGTTGGTTTTCCAGCATGCTCATTTGACAGAACCCGGCCAAACGGCCGGCTTCTGTCGGAGAGGGTGCCAAAAGCACAGGCCGAATGTTATCTGTTTTTTATTGAACCGGCCAATGTCTCCTGACATTCAGCCTGTGTATGGGGCTTAAGGCTTCTCCCATCCTAGCATATAAATGGGCACTTGCTCCACCCATTACATCATTACAGGAAGGCTTTGTCTTAAGTGGACCTAAAACCTAATTACATAATTCCCTATCACCACACTATATTGAGACAGAGCAACCTAGTGGCAGACTAGCTAACTGCACCTGATCACAGGTATTGTAGCCCTGGCTGGTGGCTCTTTAAGTTGCTCAGCCCAGGCATCACAGCTGCATCAGAGTATTTCTCTCCTGGCTGCTGATAAACAGGCTTGTTGGGGGAAGCAGATATTTTGTAGGATTATGATTGGCTGGGTGAGCACTCAGATTTAACCCCATCCATAATACAGGAGAAGGAATTTGGATGAGACTGGGAAGGGGACAGAGTTGCAATGGCTGGAGGGAGAGATGACCATCCTATGGTAGAGGACCCATGTGGGCTCAAGCTGCAGGCACAGGCTTGAGAGGAGAACCTACTTCTCGCCTGGCCTCCCTTGTACACACGTGAGCAGTGCAGAAGCATCTAGAGATGGAGTCACCTGTCAACAGAGGGAGCTGTACAATCCACCCCAGGAGCGGCCCATCTTGCATCCCCATCTGGTCTGCAGAGACTGGTTACTGAATGCTGACAGAAGACATCCAAAGAGGATGTGAGGCCTTTGGCCTTACTTGTGTTTACTGATCCTGCTGGTTCCTGCTAGATCCTGTTTTCTGCTAGTGAAACTATTTAAAGTGGCCTCATTCCTCTATTCAGCTACATTAGGATACTTTGGGGAGTTTTTTTTTTTTTACCTGTAGATTACAACTACCTTCAATTGAAAGTTGAAGGCTCCCACGCCAGGTCAAAGGGCCCCATTGCCAGAAGTCTTTGCTTTGATCTACTCCGCTGGCCAGTGACTAGATAGGCTACATTGCTATTTATACTCTTTTAAAATCTAGTTATATTTGCTGCTGTTGTTGCTGGTAGAGTCGTTCCTCTCTCATTCACCTAGTGTGTTTTGGTAGGGCCATTCCCAGGTGACCAATAATAAAGAATTCCTTCTCTATTCAACTCATCGTGTCTCTGTATATTTTGGTGGTCAATGTTGTGTTGACTCTGCTACTGTCAAACCTATTTAACCAGTTCTAGCGTATTGCTTGTTTTTAAAATAAAGCCCATTTGTTGCTATTGGTGTGATGTACTGTCCAGGTACAGGGTGGGTCATCACTGGAAATGGTAGAAGAGACCATCATATGTAGCAGCTCCTATGGATGTAATGTTACATTATGTTTGATTAAAGATTTAATAATCTTTATTGAATATTCCCAACTTGCGTAAAATGGGTGGGCTTAGTTCTGTTCTAATAGAATCTGTTTGCCTAGTATATGTTTATATACTGTATGTGGTATGTCTCAACCAGGGTTCTGTGGAACCCAAGGGTACCTCCAGATGTTGCTAAGAGTTCCATGAGCAGTAGTGGATTGATCACCTGCCTAATGGTGCCTGCATAGTTATGCCACCAATATCACTCAGCACAGCCATTGGCATAGGGCTAGTGGAGATTCTCCTCTTATATCCTAGACACCAATGATCACATTAGCTGTCTGTCAAGGAAGTATTCTTCCCAGTGTCCACCAATGCATAGGGGCACGACACTGACCACCACTGGATAAGGTATTCATAGTTACATAGTAGGTGAGGTTGAAAAAAGACACAAGTCCATCAAGTCCAACCTATGTGTGTGATTATATGTCAGTATTACATTACATATCCCTGTATGTTGCGGTCATTCAGGTGATTATCTAATAGTTTCTTGAAGCTATCAATGCTCCCCGCTGAATCAATGCTCCCCGCTGCATTCTTTTTACTGACCACCAGTGTAATGCCACCCTTCCCTTTTTGACCATCAACATGGTTTGGCTAATGCACAATGCTCTGCAGATATGCTTTTTAGGAGGAGTTCACTGAGAACTGAAAATTATTTCATGGTAAAAATGCTGACAAAGGCTGCCTTAGATAAACCTTATTCTTTATATTTATTAGTATATAAAATTATATTTTTTCTTTTGAATTCTTCTTTGCTTTCATACCAGCAGTTCCAGCATTTCCCTTTTCCCCATGAGATCCAGGAATACCAGGACATCCTCTAGGAATGGTCAGTTTATCTGAGTGTTCAAGTCCTATGACCTTTACATCTGCAAGCAAAGGTGAGGACAGGACAGAATATTAAGGGGGCTTCCTCTTTTAACCATAAAGTGAAAATCCAACATTTGGCAGGGAAAAATGCAAAAAGGGCAAGTGTCCTTGTGTCCCTGACCCCATCAAATCATTCTTAAATCCTCCCAGAGGCTGCTGGGGGCAATTGTGCTGCTTGGAGATTATCTTCCTCTGAGTGGCTATAAGCACCTTGGCAGCTTTGGAGTGAGTCTAATGGAATAGCTGATTGTCAAGTGTTTACGAGAAGTGGATTCTGCTATTGAAATTCTTGACCTGTAGAATTTATCCTATGTTGGACCATTCCTTTAGGCTGGGTTCACACCAGTGCAGATTGGATGCGGATTCTCCGGGGGGGGGGGGGGGGGGGGTTGCACTGAATGCGGGTTCTGTACTGAATGGGGGGGTCTACACTGAGAGAGGGGGGTGTCTATACTGAGGGAGGGGGTTCTGTACTGAGAGAGGGGTTCTGTACTGAGAGAGGGGTTCTGTGCTGATGAGAAGGGTCTGTACTGAGGGAGGGAGGTCTGTACTAATGAGAGGGGTCTGTACTGAGGGAGGGGGGTCTGTACTGAGGGAGGGGGGTCTGTACTAATGAGAGGGGTCTGTACTGAGGGAGGGGGGTCTGTACTAATGAGAGGGGTCTGTACTGAGGGAGGGGGGTCTGTAATAATGAGTGGGGTCTGTACTAATGAGAGGGGTCTGTAATAATGAGTGGGGTCTGTAATAATGCGTGGGGTCTGTACTGAGGGAGGGGGGTCTGTACTAATGAGAGGGGTCTGTAATAATGAGTACAAACAGGGTCATGGATAAATCCATGGAAAAAAAAACAAGCTTAACTTACCACCAGCTCGCAGACAACCAAATAACCTGTCTAACAGTATGCGTTAAAAGCAGGGGTCTGTAATAATGAGTGGTGTCTGTACTGAGGGAGGGGGGTCTGTACTGATGAGAGGGGTTGGTGCTGAGGGAGGGGGATCTGTACTAATGAGAGATGTCTGTACTAACGAGTGGGGTCTGTACTAACGAGTGGGGTCTGCACTAACGCGTGGGGTCTGTACTGATGAGGGGGGTCTGTACTGATGAGAAGGGTCTGTACTGATGGGAGGGGTCTGTACTGATGGGAGGGGTCTTTACTAATGAGGGGGGGTCTGTACTGATGAGAGGGGTCTTTAATGAGGGAGGGGGGTCTGTACTAATGGGAGGGGTCTGTACTGATGGGAGGGGTTTGTACTGATGGGAGGGGTCTGTACTAATGAGAGGGGTCTGTACTGATGAGAGGGGTCTATACTAATGAGAGGGATCTGTAATGAGGGAGGGGGATCTGTACTGAGGAGTGGGGTCTGTAATAATGAGTGGGGTCTGTACTGAGGGAGGGGGGTCTGTAATAATGAGTGGGGTCTGTACTGAGGGAGGGGGGTCTGTAATAATGAGTGGGGTATGTAATAATGAGTGGGGTCTGTACTGAGGGAGGGGGAGTCTGTACTGATGAGAGGGGTCTGTAATAATGAGTACAAACAGGGTCATGGATAAATCCATGGAAAAAAAACAAGCTTAACTTACCACCAGCTCGCAGACAACCAAATATCCTGTCTAACAGTATGCGTTAAAAGCAGGGGTCTGTAATAATGAGTGGTGTCTGTGCTGAGGGAGGGGGATCTGTACTGATGAGAGGGGTCTGTACTGATGAGGGGGGTCTGTACTGATGAGGGGGGTCTGTACTGATGAGGGGGGTCTGTACTAATGAGAAGGGTCTGTACTGATGGGAGGGGTCTGTACTAATGAGGGGGGTCTGTACTGATGAGAGGGGTCTTTAATGAGGGAGGGGGGTCTGTACTAATGGGAGGGGTCTGTACTGATTGGAGGGGTCTGTATTGATGGGAGGGGTGTGTACTAATGAGAGGGGTGTGTACTGATGAGAGGGGTCTATACTAATGAGAGGGATCTGTAATGAGGGAGGGGGATCTGTACTGAGGAGTGGGGTTTGTACTGATGAGAGGAGTCTGTACTGAGGGAGGGGGGTCTGTACTGAGGGAGGGGGGTCTCTACTGAGGGAGGGGTCTGTACTGAGGGAGGGGTTTTTACTGATGAGGGGTGTCTGTATTAAGGGGGGACTTTAGCGACGGACCTGTCATCTGCCTGCTCAGCGAGGATCAGCCGAGTGATCCCCTGCTGAGCAGAGTGGGCTCCGTACACGGGCTTCTGTGGGGTTTTTTTTCATTTGGATAGAGTGGGAAGGGTTAGAATCTCAGTAATGCTTTTTTTGATGCTGCCTACACCAACACTTTGTGTCTATGTATAATATTTCTCAGTGCAGGTGTCTTAACCATTCTGCATGGGTACAACAAATGTTTTCCGTTGTTCCGACAGGATAGGCGACCCGTCAAAACTTGTAATGGAAGTGATGTTCCGTCACGGCCATCTTGGTACACCCGCACTCAGCTGCAGCAAGCCTACAGTCTGAAGGCGGCAAGCGACCAGATAAACTGACCTAATGTGTGCCATAAAGGAAATTAACAAAACCGGAGCCTGCACACTAACCTACCACACCACAGCCATTTTTACATCACACAACTGCCTCTAATGCAAAGTAGATAAACGCAAACATTTTTTAAATAAAAAAATTAAAAAAAAATACAAAATAAGGAAAAATAATTAAAATAATTAAAAAATGAAAAAAATCATAAAAAATCTAAATAAAAATAAAATGAAATAAAAATTAAAATTAAAATTTATTTTTATTTAATTTTATTTTAATTTTTTCATTCTTTTTATTATTTTTCCATATTTAATATTTTTTCATTTTTTATTAAAAATATTTTTTTTGCGTTTATCTGCTTTGCATTTGAGGCAGTTATGTGATTGTAAAGATGGCTGTGGTGTGGTAGGTTAGTGCGCAGGCTCCGGTTTTGTTGCACACATTAGGTCAGTCTATCTGGTCGTGTCCCATTAAGTATTTTGTAATGACCCCTTCCTGTGTACTATATGTCCGATCTGGGCAGCGTGATTGCTGGCTAACGAGCTGTGCATGTGTGTATGGAGGAAAGGGGAGTATATAAGCCTGTGCAGTGACATTATGGCTCCACCCCTTACTTAAGAAGTCAATGCCCTGACGATACGCGTCTAGAGGGGGGAAGAGCTTACGCACTGACTTCACAACTGTGGCCATCTCGAGAATTGGATGTTTGCTGTGCCTTGCAGTTTGTACAAGCTGATTGTGCTTTTCCTGTAAGTGTACCTATTTACCTTTTATATCATTAAATCTTTTGGAAACGGAAAGCACTAGATGTTACCTTTCTTTTACATATAACCACTCTATTGGGCAAGACCATCATTGTTCTTGAAACCCTATTAACCACTTGCTTACTTCCTGCCCAGACCAATTTTCAGCTTTCACTTTGAATGACAATTGCGCGGTCATGTTACACTGTACCCAAGTTATATTTTTATCATTTTTTTCACACAAACAGAGCTTTCTTTTGGTGGTATTTAATCACTTCTGGGTTTTTTATTTTTTGCTAAATAAAACGAAAAAGGACCGAAAATTTTGAGAAAAAACAAAAACAAAAAACAGTTTCATAGTTTGTTATAACATTTTTGAAAACAGGTAATTTTTCTCCTTCACTGATGTGCGCTGATGAGGCGGCACTGATAGGCACCGATAGGCTGCACTGATAAGGTGGCACTGATAAGCACAGATGAGACGGCACTGATAGGTGGCACTCATGGGTGGCACTGATGATCACTGATGGGTGGCACCGATCGGTACTGGTAGGTGACACTGATAGGCAGCACTGATTATGATGATTATGAGACACTGATGGGCATTGATTGGCAGCATTGATGGGTGGCACTGTGGGCACTGGTAGGTGGCGCGGCTGGCACAGAATATGCAGCGGCGGCTCTCTGTGTGAGGGTCCCTCTGACAGAAGCCAGTGATCGGCTTTTTTTTCCCCTCATGCTGACAGCGTGAGGGAAAAAAAAAATACTGATTACCGATCTTCTGTTTACATTACGTGATCAGTCGTCATTGGCTGACAGCTGATCACGTGATAAGGGGCGGGATCGACCCCTTACTCTGATCTATGATCTGCCTCTCATAGACTCAGCTGATCACAGAGAGTGCCGCACACGACCCGAACAGGAACACGCAGACAGCGCTTGCTCGGGAGGACATCCATGGATGCCCTCCCGGCAATTAAGGCCCGTGCTGTAGCCGTCTTTCGGCTATAGCACGGGCTGCAAGTAGTAAAAGGAGCCATTTATCCAAAGGAGGTCTGTGATCTACAGCACCCCAGGTGTCATCATTTCCCCAGAGGGGATAACTTCTGATTTTTCTCTGATTAGAGGTGAGCAGCTTGTGAAACTGGTGGTGGAGAGCACTTATCCTTGTTTGCATGGTTTGGTGAATTGATTTATGGCAGGATCCTCTTTAATCAAATATTTTTTCACATGAACTTTCGTTTTAGATGTTTACACTTATGGACTTGAGTATTATTATTATTATTGTATTCATTTAATATTGCACCATTTAAATTATTGTATTTACACAGCTTATTGTTCACAGATTATGCATGGTTTTAAGTAGCGCAGCACTGTTTTTTGGCATATTATATTGTTTATAGGTGGTAGTGAAATCACTTCAAGTGGCAGCGGCTACTTTCATTATTATATTTTCACACTTATTTTCATAGTATATTGCGCCGATTGATTTAATCAACAATTTTTCGGGTGTAAAAAGATGTCCGCTTGGTGACTTCAGACTGTAGGTTTATAGTGTGGACGAGTGCGGGTTGTACCAAGACGGCCATGACGGAACGTCACTTCCGCTACAAAATCTGATGGGTCGCATAATCTGAAGGAACACCGTATTGCTTGTAATATCGATCATCGGCTCCATCTAGTGGCCATAATGTGATATTTTTCCTGAAATATCTACAAAAAAAAACTGCATAATGGCCACTAGATGGGAAAATAATGATATTACAAACAAAACAGCAAACATTTGTGGTTCGGTTAAGACTTCCACACAGCAAATGATTTATACACAGGCCCCTTTGTGTCAGAGATAAAGGCAGTGTGAGAAAGGGGCACTGCTGTGCATGTCCCACGCTGATCTGAGGTATGTACATTATGGGTCTGTACTGAAGGGGGAGTATGCACTGAATGGGGAGTATGCACTGAATGGGGGGGGGGGCTGCACTGAAGGGGGAGTATGCACTGAATGGGGGGGTCTGTACTAAAGGGGGGGTCTGCACTGAAGGGGGGTCTGCACTGAAGGGGGGGTTGTACTAAATGGGGGGGTCTGTACTGAATGGGGAGTATGCACTGAATGGGGGGTCTGCAGACTCTGCACTGAAGGAGGGAGTTCTGCACTGAGAGAGGTGGGGGGGGGGGGTCTGTACTAGGGCTGGGAGATTTTCTTTAAAAAAAAAAAAATCTGCGATTTGAATCGAGTCTTTTTTTTTGTGGACACCGCGCCTTTCCCGAGGAGCTGCAGGCAGGAGTTTTTAGGCGAGGACGCGGCTTCGGCCTAGTCCGCGGTGTCCGGTCTCGCGGACTAGGCCGAAGCTGCGGCCTCGCCTAAAAACTCCTTCCCGCAGCTCATCGGGACCGGAGCGGTGAAAAAAAAGAATCGGAAAAATCGATTTGCTTAAATTTTGAATCGATTTGACCTCTCAACTCGATTCAAGATTTAAATCGATTTTTTCCCCAGCCCTAGTCTGTACTGATGAGAGGGGTCTGTACTGAGGGAGGGGAGTCTGTACTAATGAGAGGGGTCTGTACTGAGGGAGGGGGGTCTGTACTAATGAGAGGGGTCTATACTGAGGGAGGGGGATCTGTACTGATGAGAGGGTTCTGTACTGATGAGGGGTGTCTGTATTGAGGGGAGACTATAGTTGGTGGAGGGGGGTGACACCATGTTTTTCCGCACTGGGTGACACCAACCCTAGTGACCCCACTGATGGCAGGTGCCCCTTATTTGTGGACATGCAGTAACTGGAACTGAGGGGGCTTCCATGCTGTCAGCCCCAACTGTGATTGCTGGCAAAAGGTTATGAGGCAGGAGTTGTAGACAGGGTATGGAGGGTATTGAGTGGAAGAGGGCAGAGAAGCAGAGAAGTTGGAGCAGGCATGTGTACCACTCTTGGTGGGAGAACCCTATTAAGCAGGCCTCTGGGTTTCTTTTTTCAATTTGGATAGAGTGGGAAGGGTTAGAAGCTCATTAATGCTTTTTTGATGCTGCCTACACAAAAACTTTGGGTCTATGTGTAACACCCTGATGTCTAGGCAGGGTTGCTCCTAAATTTACCTGCCAAGTATCATTGCCTTGGCCAATTGTGAGGGATCCATTGATTTCACCCTAAGTCTGGAATTTCTGCACTTCTCTCTTCTGTCACTAGATGGCCGGGTATCTGTTGACATTAGATAAGGCAAGGGCATTGCAAACACATATTAGGAATAGGGTATCTCAGCCAATGGGCAGGGATTTTTCTTGGGTCCCTTGGTGTGCTAGGAGAGCCTATTTATTTGGGTGAGGTCAGGTGATCGGGGTTCTGTGCCACCTGGACGGCTGTCTGGGTGGACATGTGTTGTACTGCCCGGGCTGCTAGGCCGGAGTTTGAGGCCTATCCCGGGCTCATCTGGCTGCTAGGCTGTCTGAGGGCCTATCCAGAAGCAAGAGAGCAGCGTAGGGTTGGGATTGCGGCTTGCAGTCCAACCAGAAGCGACGGTTCTGCCAGCTGGAGAACCTTTCGTGGTCAGAGGTAGAGGGGAAGCTGTCGCCACTAAGGGACCAACGACCTTATTACCAGGGACCACAGTAAGTAGCTTTAGCAAGTACCGGAACAGTATTCTCACCAACCGGGGACGGTAAAGAATCGGGAAACTTCAGCAGGTGCCAAGCCAGGGACCCAGCCAGTGGAGTGACACTTGAGTATCTGGAGTGCCAAGCTAGGGACCCAGCAGGGAAGCGGGGGTGACACTTGAAGATACTAAAGTAAGAAGATTAGAAGAGCTCACAATATTCAGTGGCAGTGAATCAGCAAGTCTAGGGAGAGAGACTGGGAGCTCAGTGGGCTGAGAGTCTACAAGAAATGAATGTAAAAAAGTGTTAGGAACTGTTCTAAGACTGTTGCCATAGGAGACAGCGCTCCTACCCTGTTTCCCCGAAAATAAGACCTAGCGTGATTGTCGGGGATGGCTGCAATATAAGCCCTACCCTCCAAATAAGCCCTAGTTAAAGTCCTTGTAGGTCTTATTTTCAGGGTAGGGCTTATTTTCGGGGTAACAGGGTAGGGCTTATTTGGGGGGTAGGGCTTATATTGCAGCCATCACTGACAATCATGCTAGGTCTTATTTTTGGGGAAACAGGGTACACATGCAGATGTGGTGTCATGCTGGATGCCTTTCCCTGCATGGCTGACCTGTAGAAGTCTCGGTGTCTGCTAATTGACATTGCAACTAAGGGTGTCCTGGCCCTAAACCCTCTCTCCCACAGTTCTGTTCAAGAGAAAATAAATCTCTTTGCATTCAAGAAGTGTCTAGCACCCATGAATCTACCTTACATTACACCCACTATGCCTTGCAACTCACTCTATACAGAAGCATGTCAGCTATCCTTGGCTCTCATTAGACAAAAAGAGGCCTGGGACCTTGCTACATATGTATAATATTTCTCAGTGCATCTGTCTTAACCATTTTGCATGGGTACATAAATGTTTGCCATTGTTCCATCAGAATAGGCGACCTGTCAAAACTTGTAATGGATCGTCAGTGTGAAAGAGGCCTAACAGGGTTCTCCCACCAAGAGTGGTACACATGCCTGCTCCAACTTGGTGCATTTATGCGTCACTGCCATCTTGGTACACCCGCACTCGCCTGCAGTAAGCCTACAGTCTAAAAGGCGGCAAGCGGACATCTTTTTACACCCACCGAAGTCTTGCATTTCACATTTATTTTTACCACTAAACTGAGCTTATATCATGAAATACAGTATTTAGAAATCTGTGACACTGTTTTGATGTTGAATTTTAAAAGCAGCGATGTTCCATCAGATCAGCAAACCTGTGAGGTCAGCACGCTTGCCGCTGCTTTTAAAATTCAACATGAAAACAGTGTCACGGATTTCTAAATACTGTATTTCACGATATAAGCTCAGTTTAGTGGTAAAAATAAATGTCAAATGCAAGACTTTGGTGGGTGTAAAAAGATGTCCACTTGGCGACTTCAGACTGTAGGCTTAGTGTAGACGAGTGCGGGGTGTACCAAGATGGCCGCAATGGAACGTCACTTCCATTACGAAGTCTGATGGGTCACATAATCTGACGGAACACCGTATTGCATGTAATGTCGATCGTCGACTCCATCTAGTGGCCATAATGTGATAATTTTCCTGAAATACCTGGAAAAAAAAATGAAAAAACTGCATTATGGCCACTAGATGGATCATAGCAAATAATTATATTGCAAACAAAACCGGTTCTGTTAAGACTTCCACACAGCAAATGATTTTATACACAGACCCCTTGGTGTCATAAATAGGAAGTGTGAGGAAAGGGCACTGCTGTGCATGTCTCACGCTGATCTGAGGTATGTACATTATTGGTCTGCACTGAACGAGGGGGGTCTGTACTGAATGGGGGAGTCTGTACTGCGGGGGGTGTACTGAAGGGGGGTCTGTACTGAAGGGGGGATATGCACTAAATGGGGAGTATGCACTGAATGGGGGGTCTGTACTGAAGGGGGGTTCTGTACTGAATGGGGGGTTTGCACTGAGGGAGGGGGGTTTGTATTGATGAGAGGGGTCTGTACTGATGAGAGGGGGATCTGTACTAAAGAGAGGGGTCTAGACTGAGGGAGGGGGGTCTGTACTAAAGAGAGGGTTCTGTACTGAGGGAGGGGGGTCTGTACTGATGAGAGAAGTCTGTACTGAGGGAGATGGGTCTGTACTGTGGGAGGGGGATCTGTACTAAAGAGAGGGGTCTGTACTGAGGGAGGGGGTCTGTACTGATGAGGGGGATCTGTACTAAAGAGAGGGGTCTGGACTGAGGAATAGGGATCTGTACTGATCAGAGGGATCTGTACTGAGGGAGGGGGGGCTGTAACGATGAGAGGGATCTGTACTGAGGAAGGGGGATCTGGTACTGAGGGAGGGGGGTCTGTACTGAGGGTGTCTTCCATATACTCGAGGGTGTCTTCCATAAACTGTGAAAAAGGGTGTCTTCTGTGTACTGGTGTTTACATATTTGTTATGAGAGAATTCTGCCCACGGGAGTAGAGAGGACCAATCGTCATGATGAGCAGAGACTAAGGTGCGGAGAAAGGCCTCTAACTCCTGATTAACCCCCTCAGTCTGTTTATTGGATTGAGAGTAATAATAAGAAAATAATCCAAGACAATATTGAGGGATTTGCAAAAGGCTCTCCAAAAACGAGAAGTAAATTGAATACCCCTGTTGGAAACAATATGAGAAGGAACCTCATGGAGGCAGATGATTTCTTGAACAAAAATAGGAACTAAAGCAGGAGCAGAAGGGAGACCAGGAAGGGGAACAAAATGAGCCATTTTGGAGAACCGATCTATTACCACCCAAATGACCATATTATTCTCAGACAGTGGAAGATCGGTGATAAAATCCCATGGCAATGTGAGACCAAGGCTCCTTAGGAATGGGCATGAGAAGACCAGCAGGAGCTTGTGTTGAGGATTTAGACTGAGCATAGACATGACAAGCCTTAAAATAGTCCTTGACATCCGAGCTGAGAGTAGGCCACCAGTAGTGGTGACTGATGAGCAGGAAGGATCGGAGAAACCCAGCATGACCTGCCATCTTGGAATCATGTCTTCAGCTAAGGATTTTAGCTCTTAGCTCAGTGGGGATGAAGGTCTTGCCAGGAGGAATTTTTGACTCCAGGGTGGTGGAATGGGCAAGAATGCATGAGGTCGGAATGATCGGCTCAGGTTCAGGGTTGGGCTTCTTATCCAAAGTGTCAAATGACCTAGAGAGAGCATCAGCCCGACTGTTGCAGGAACCAGGTTTGTACGTAATCATGGAATTAAAACGGGAGAAGAAAGGCTCCACCTGGCCTGTCTGGGATTCAGACGTTTGGCATTCTGTAAGTACTGCAGATTTTTATGATCCGTGAAAATCGTTATGGGGTGAGAGGAACCCTCCAAGAGATGATGCCACTCCACTAATGCCGATTTAATTGCAAGAAGTTCCAGATCGCCAATAGCATAATTTTTCTCTGCCTGAGATTAGGTCTTCTCAAGAGAGGTCCAGAAACAAAAGCCTGTTTCAAATCGCGAAATGCAGAGACCGCTTCAGGGGACCACTCCTTGGAATTCGCACCTTTCTTGGTCAAGGCGATAATAGGCGGAGCAATGGAAGAGAAATTCGTAATGAACTGCCTATTATAATTTGTGAACCCAAGAAAGCGCTGTGTGGCCTTGAGGCTGGCAGGAAGAGGCCAGTTGGTAATGGCCGAGACCTTTCCAGGATCCATACGAAGACCCAAACTAGAGACAAAGCATCCCAAAAGCAGGACCTCTGAACATTCAAAAGAACATTTCTCCAGCTTGGCATACAGATTATTCTCTCTAAGGCACTGAAGTACAATCCGGACATGGTTTCTGTGGACAAGCAGATCTTCCGAAAATTTGAGAATGTCATCCTGATAGATGACAACAAATTGATACAGCAGATCCCTGAAAATTTAGTTGAAAAAGTTTTGGAACACAGCTGGGGCATTATACAAACCAAAAGGCATAACCAAGTATTTGTAATGCCCATCCCTAGTGTTAAATGCGATTTTCCATTCGTCACCTTCCCGTATCCGGATCAGATTGTATGCACCTCTGAGATCCAACTTGGTAAAAATGGAGGCACCTTTCAACCTGTCAAATAGTTCAGATATTAAGGGTAAGGGTTATCGAATTTTGATTGTCACCGTGTATAAGCCTTGATAGTCAATGCAGGGTACTATCTTTTTTGGCAACGAAAAAGAACCCTGCTCCTGCAGGCGATGAGGATTTACGGATGAACCCCCTCTCTTGATTCCCAGTGACATACTCTGACATGGCCTGCGTTTCTGGAATGGACAGAGGGTAGGTATGGCCCCTGGGCAGAGTTGCTCCGGGAACAAGTTCGATAGCACAGTCAAAGGGCCTGTGAGGAGGAAGCACCTCAGCTGATTTTTTTTTTACAGAACACATCCTGGAAATCGCTATATGCAATGGGAAGAGCAGAAGATACAGATGTGGTTGCAACTGGAGGTCTCTCCTTTGGGGCAACCTTGAGTAGGCAAGACGAGAAACAGGAGGGACCCCAAGCCAGGATCTGCCAAGAAGTCCAGTCCACATGTAGAGCTGTAGCCAAGGAAGGCCCAATACATTGGGGGTTGAGGCCTTAGGTAGGATAAGGAAGGATATCCACTCCTGGTGGAGTATCCCTACCGACATCTTAACAGGGAGAGTCTGGAAGCGGATAGGGCCCCCTGGAAGAACAGTGCCATCAATTGCAGAGACCGCCAGTGGCATGGTGAGGGGCAAAAGGGTAAGCTTCATGGAAGATGCAGTTCTCCAGTCCATAAAATTTGCCAGCAGCCCCGGAATCCAGATATGCCTAGACTGATTGAGAGGAAGTGCCTACATGAAGGAACACAGAAAGAAGAAGATGAGAAAATGATATTTCTGGGTCCAATACTCCACCTTCCAGATCCCGGACGAAGCGAGCAGGAGTCACGAAAATGACCTCTGACCCCAGGGTTCTGCGCCTAACATGTTCCTCGGGGGTTAGCCTGGTCCGGCCCAGCTGCATAGGTTCCTCAGCTGGCAGAAGATGCTCCACGGGATGAAGGTAGGGGAGCTCGGGCTGACTGGGGAACAGGGAGTGCTGACGTCTCTTTTCTAAGGAACTCTCCTGAAAGCGAATATCGATCTGGTTACACAAGGAGATGACATCGTCCAGACCGGTGGTATACGATATATACGGTGGTATATAAAATTGAAGTGCATACTGTGGACTGGCAGATGCAGATACACGCCAACAGGTGCAGAACAGCAGGCAGACTGGTGGACTGGCAGGTGCAGGTACACAGCAGCTGGTGCAGGACAGCAGACAGTAACCAAGCTGGTGAGCAGGTGGATGCAGGGTCTCAGGTGGTCAGGCAGGCAGAAGTCTGTAACGGCCAAGCAGCAGAGGTACAGAATCAGAGTTAAGTCGGGGCTAAGCCATGGTCTGTATCAGGCGAGCAGAGAAGGCGCTGGAATGGTAGGCAAAAGGCAGATTTGGGTCACAAGCCAGGTCAGTAATAAGGTATCAGGAACGAGCAGAGTCAAACAGGCCAGGTATACACAGGAACAAGCACGGGATCAGGACACAGACAGTAGAGATTAAAAGATTTATTGCCCTATGAGCAAAGTAATATATATATAATGGAATGCCCCTGTAAAAAAATTTATATAGACAAAAGACAACTGAGGGTCTGAGTCGGGGAGCATCTGAGAGACATAAAAAGACCCCCAGTAAAGATGAAAAAGAGAGAGGGAAAAAAAGAGAACTGCTCAACATTTTAAGGACTTTCATGCAGGAAATCCAGAGAGTTTGAGAATAAAGGGGATTTTTGCCCTTAATCTGCCCCCTAAAAGAGGGGACTTTGATATGGTCCTATTACGTAAAAAGAAAATTTATGAATTTATAGGCTCTATACTAAAACACCAAATGGCTTAAACACCGAGTTGAATCTTAAAATGTTTCTTGAGGATTAACTTGCTACTATACACGATTTCCTTATTTCCCAATAATGTAAATATTCTATGGGCTAGTCGGATGTCTTTAATCATTTAGTTTGGAGATATTTATGGACATTATTTATAAATGCCAAAATGAAAGAAACTACTGTAATCTGTCCTCTAAGAAAAGGAAAAAAAACTCCCTTATCTACCCACTAGATTACCGGTAATTATTATTAATCATAAAGATCTTTGGGACATTTATATCCCTAACGGTATAGAGGGTTACATGATGTCTAACCACAAAATTGATTGATTCCATGAAACTTCTGATATTAAGGATAAACTTAAATACAAGGCCATTCATTTGTTTTCAAAACTGCTGTGAGGACGAATCAACACTGGAGGGAGCCTTTCAACTTTCATGAATAGAGGGTATATAAGGAATATTTGATTAACCCCTCCTTGCTCTGAAGAAGTCTGCTGATTGGTGAACGAAATGTGTCAGCCTGTGATGTCATCAAGCCTGGAAATGGAACCCGTGTGTCCTAATGCCGATCTACAGCAGTGATTGCAATGGAAAATAGTTGGCCGTTGTCCTGTCAGAATACCACTACCCATCAGAAAATGTAACAGGAGTGACGGTCTAAGCAAAAAATGCTTACTGCACATGTGCCATGCGTTCCAACATGGCCGATATGCATTCCAACAGGTTTCCTAATCTGACAGAACACTAAGCCAGCAACTGACATCTTCTTACATCCAGGCAAGCAGGCAGGTGACGACGGCCATCTTGGTATACCCCGCACTGCTCAACGGCAAACTGATTATATACTGAAATAGACTATTTCACTCTGTTGTGGTTAAATAGTCTAATTGAAGCCTCGCCTAGGTGTAAAAACTCACCTTATATACAGATATAGACTTTTTCACCACGACAGAGTGAAAAAGTATATTTCAGTATAAAATCAGTTTGCCGCTGAGTAGTGCGGAGTGTGCCAAGATGGCCATCGTCACCTTCTGCCTTAATTAGCCATTAAGATGCATCTTCTATCTGTTGCATTTTAGCTACATCAGAATTAGAAATTGGATTTTTCAATAATTGTGGTTTACTGGTAACTCATAAAGTCCTAGTCTAATTTAAAGGGGGACTCCCTCACTTTGGACATTTAGCATACTTACAGTGATGGAAAAAAAGTATTTGACCCCCTGCTGATTTTGTACGTTTGCCCACTGACAAAAGAAATGATCAGTCTCTAATTTTAATGGTATGTTTATTTTAACAGTGAGAGACAGAATAACAACAAAAATATCCAGAAAAACACATTTAAAAAAAGTTTTATAAATTGATTTGCATTTTAATGAGTGAAATAAGTATTTGACCCCCTATCAATCGGCAAGATTTCTGGCTCCCAGGTGTCTTCTATACAGGTAATGAGCTAAGATTAGGAGTACCCTCTTAAAGGGAATGCTCCTAATCTCAGCTTGTTACCTGTCCATCATTGCCAAGACCAAAGAACTGTCCAAGGATGTCTGGGACAAGATTGTAGACCTACACAAGGCTGGAATGGGCTACAAGACCATCGCCAAACAGCTTAGTGAGAGGGTGACAACATTTGGTGTGATTATTCGCAAATGGAATAAACACAAAATAACTGTCATTCTCCCTCAGTCTGGGGCTCCATGCAAGATCTCACCTCTTGAAGTTTTGGTGAGGAATCAGCCCAGAGCTACAAGAGGGAATCTTGTCAATGATCTCAAGGCAGCTGGGACCATAGTCCCCAAGAAAACAATTGGTAACATACTACACCGTGAAGGACTGAAATCCTGCAGCGCCCCCCAAGGTCCCCCTGCTCAAGAAAGCACATGTACAGGCCCTTCTGAAGTTTGCTAATGAACATCTTGTCAGAAACCATGAACCAGACCGAGACAGAAGTACAGTAAAATCACACTTGTTTATTAATAAAAATAAAAAGGTAAATAGAGTAAGCGTAGTCAAAGCATAGCCAGAGTCCAGTACCCAGATCGGGTAGTCAGCCAGGCCAGAAGTCACGGATCCAAGTAGAGGAACAGCAAGCAGGATAAGGAGCTAGAAGGGATGTCAGCAAAGCCAGTCTTTAAACAGGAATGCAGGAGATGGTTTCTTGAGATGTGACCAAGGCGAAGGCAGGAATGAAGTGAGCTGGAGATCTTTAAGTAGGCGGGACTGATGAGCAGATCCACAACAGCTGGTTAACTGTGGAGAGAGATGAGAGCTGGAAATCAGCCGACAGCTGAGCGGCCAACCCAGAGAAGGAAGGGCTGAGTCAGCCCTGACACATCTGAATGATTCAGAGGAGAACTGGGTGAAAGTATTGAGGTCAGATGATGGAGCTCTTTAGCATGAACTCAACTCGCCGTGTTTGGAGGAGGAGGAATGCTGCCTATGACCCCAAGAACACCATCTCCACCGTCAAACATGGGGGTGGAAACGTTATGCTTTGTGTGTGTTTTTCTGCTAAGGGGACAGGACAACTTCAAAAGGGTTGATGGACATGGCCATGTACCATCAAATCTTGGGTGACAACCTCCTTCCCTCAGCCAGGGCACTGGAAATGGATCCTGGATGGGTATTCCAGCATGACAATGACCCAAAACACATGACCAAAGCAATAAAGGAGTGGCTCAAGAAGAAGCTCATTAAGGTTCTGGAGTGGCCTAGTCGGTCTCCAGACCTTAATCCCATAGAAAATATGTGAAGGGAGCTGAAGGTTCGCATTACCAAACTTCAGCCTCGAAACCTTAAAGTTAGATGTATACCCAATGTCATCCTTTCTAAACTACTGCCATAGGGGTTATCTATAAGGATATACACGCCTCCTGCATGGATCTTTACCTGTCAAATGTCTCCCCTCTGTCTGTTATTAGACCCAAAAAACTGCATATTCTGTGGGTGGGTCTGTTGTCTGGAGCTCGGTGGGTGGATTCGTGATGTCAGTAGACTCCCCGCCCACCTCTACACTCCCCTGTGTATTTCTAACACTGAACTTCTGCTATGATCTCTAACATCCAGTGAAAAGACAGGAAAGTAACCACATAACTTCAGCATGCCAAATCATGCTGAGGTGTGGAACAGCCAATCCTTGCAGAGCTGCTGAAGAAAGGAGTGGGGGAGGGAATTAAAAAATACTGCATGTGTCTTAGGCTGAAGCACGAGATGTAAATCACCTGTCACTCACAGCAAGGGGGAGGATTTGACAAAGTTTTTCTCAGTTTGTCAAGAATTGTCTCACTGAACAATAAAAGAGGATTGCTCAGAGATGGATTAACTCTGTGTGGCAAGACTGGGCTCAAATGATAGGAAATCTTATACTCTACAGTATGATATATATATATAAAAAAAAAAAAAAATTTTCGGGTTTACATCCACTTTAACCACCTCAATACTGGGCCCTCATACACCTTCCTGCCCAGACCAATTTTCAGCTTTCAGCGCTGTCGCAGTTTGAATGACAATTGTGCGGTCATGCTACACTGTACCCAAACTAAATTTTTATCATTTTGTTCCCACAAATAGAGCTTTCTTTTGGTGGCATTTGATCACCTCTGCGTTTTTTATTTTTTGCTAAACAAATAAAAAAAGACCGAAAATTTTGAAAAAAATAAAAGTTTTGCTTTTGTTTCTGTTAAAAACAATTGTAAATAAGTAAGTTTTCTCTTTTACTAATGAGCACTGATAAGGCGACACTTACAGGCACTGATACGGTGGCACTGATGAGGTGGCACCAATGAGCGGGCACTGAGGATGGGCACTGATATGCGGCACTGATGGGCACTGGTAGGTGGCACTGATGGGTAGCACTGATATGCAGCACTGATGGGCATTGATAGGCGGCACTGATGGGCACTCATGGGTGGCACTGGGTGGCACTGGTTGGCACTGATGGGCGACACTGATGGGCATTGAAAGGCGGCACTGCTGGGCACTGATAGGGCGGCACTGATAGGCGGCACTGCTGGGCACTAATGGGCACTGATAGGCGGCACTGATACATGGCACTGATACGTGGCACTGATATGAGGCACTGATAGGCTTCCCTGGTGGCACTGGCAGTGGTAGGCATTGGAGTGGGCACTGATTGGCAGCTGCCTGGGCATTGATTGGCAGCTGCCTTTGCACTGATTAGTATTTCCCTGGGGGTCTAGGGGGCATACCTGGTGGCCCAGTGTGGCTGGTTTCCCTTGTGGTCCTGGGCGGCTTCCCTGGTGGTCCTGGGCGGCTTCCCTGGTGGTCCTGGGTAGGATCCGAGGGGGGGCTGTGCTGATAAACAATCAGCACAGACCTCCCCTTGTCAGGAGAGCAGCCGATCGGCTCTCCTCTACTCGCGTCTGTCAGACGCGAGTGAGGAAAAGCCGATCACCGGCTCTTCCTATTTACATCGTGATCAGCCGTGATTGGACACAGCTGATCACGTGGTAAAGAGTCTCCGTCAGAGACTCTTTACCTAGATCGGTGTTGCAGGGTGTCAGACTGACACCCCGCAACAACGATCGCCGCAATGCACGATATCCTGATCACGTCATATGACGTCCGGTCAGGGATATCAAACCACTTTGCTGCCGTCATTTTGTAATAGGGCGGGCGGCAAGTGGTTAATGACTTGAAGAGCATCTGCAAAGAGGAGTGGGACAAAATCCCTCCTGAGATGTGTGCAAACCTGGTGGCCAACTACAAGAAACGTCTGATCTCTGTGATTGCCAACAAGGGTTTTGTCACCAAGTACTAAGTCATGTTTTGCAAAGGGGTCAAATACTTATTTCACTCATTAAGATGCAAATCAATTTATAACTTTTTTGAAATGCCTTTTTTTTTTGGATATATTTGTTGTTATTCTGTCTCTCACTGTTAAAATAAACCTACCACTAAAATTTTACACTGATCATTTGTCAGTGGGCAAACGTACAAAATCAGGAGGGGGTCAGGGATCTATTGGGTTGAATAGAGGGGGTAGTGGGGTGTAAAGGGATCTATTGGGGGTGTACAGAGGGGTTAGTGGGGTGTACAGGGATCTATTGGGGTGCCATGGGGGTTAGTGTGGTGTACACAGGAGGTAGTGGGGTGTACAGGGATCTAGTGGGGTGTACATGGGGGTGGTGGGGTAAAGAGAGGGGGTAGCTGTGTGGACAGGGATGTGTTTGGGTGAACTGAGGGGGAAGTGGGCTGTACAGGGATCTATTAGGGTGCATAGAGGGGGTAGTGGTATGTACAGGGATCTATTGGGGTGTACAGAGGAGGTAGCGGGGCGTACAGGGATATATTGGGGTATACAGAGTGGGTAATGGGGTATATGGGGATCTATTGGGGTGCACATGGATCTATTGGAGTGCACAGAGGGGGTAGTGGGGTGTACAGGGATCTATTGGGGTGCACAGATGGGATAGTGAGGTGTACAGGGATCTATTGGGGTATACAGAGGGGGTAGTGGGGTGCACATGGATCTATTGGGGTGCATAGAGTGGATAGTGGGGTGTATAGGGAACCAGTGGGGTGCAAAGAGGGGGTAATGGGGTGTACATGGATCTATAGGGGTGCACAGATGGGATAGTGAGGTGTACAGGGATCTATTGGGGTGTACAGATGGGGTAGTGGGGTGTACATGGATCTTTTGGGGTGTACAGAGGGGGTAGTGGGGTGCGCATGAATCTATTGGGGTGCACAGAGGGGGTAGTGGGGTGCACATGGATCTATTGGGGTGCAAAGAGGGGGTAGTGGGGTGTATAGGGACCCATTGGGGTGCAAAGAGGGGGTAGTGGGGTGTACAGGGGGTTAGTGGGGTGTACAGAGGAGGTAGTGGGGTGTACAGGGATCTAGTGAGTGGTGGGGTAAACAGAGGGGGTAGTTGTGTGGACAGGGAGATGTTTGGGTGAACTGAGGAGGTAGTGGGTTGTACTGGGATCTATTGGGGTGCACAGAGTGGGCAGTGGGGTGTATAGAGATACATTGGGGTGCACAGAGGGGGTAGTGGGGTGTACAAATTGAAACGTGTGGGAATTGTATGGTCTCGGGACCCGGGACTTTGAGGATGCCTATACCTCATTATGTCTTCCTATGCCCTGGGAGTAGGCACTACTGTGTCACACATTGCACAGAGACTGCCTTCTGCTAAGAGTAGTGGATTCAGGAGGCAGTCTTTAGACAATGACAACTAACAGCAGAGGAGAAGATGCAAAGCATGCAGGGAATCCAGAAAGCTGTGGAAAGAGGGGCCAGCAGACAGGCAGAGCTCACAGCATGAAAGCCAATCTATAACTATTATTAAAAAAATTTTCCTCTACCCCTCCTCCTGCCTAACCTGTATAAAGATCCGCCTATGTACCTATTTTAACCACTTGCGTCTGCCGCAATTTTTAAACATTTTTCACAATTTTTTAACCACTTCCAGCCCAAGCCAATTCTGGCACTCCTCTCCTACATGTAAAAATAATCATTGGTTTTGCTAGAAAAGAACAAGCATTATATATATTTTTTAGCAGAGACCCTAGCGAATAAAATAACAGGCATTGCAAATTTTTATGTCACATGGTTTTAGCACAGCAATTTTTCAAACGTGATATTTTTGGACTTTTATTAATAAAAAAAAAAAAACAGTAAAATTAGCCCAATTTTTTTTTGAATAATGT
Organism: Lithobates septentrionalis; assembly: GCA_037952835.1. Lineage (NCBI taxonomy): Eukaryota > Metazoa > Chordata > Amphibia > Anura > Ranidae > Lithobates > Lithobates septentrionalis. Next base: position 212,884 of record JBBDGP010003015.1, read on the forward strand.
ATATGATGTTACGCCAAATAAATAGATACCTAACATGTCACACTTTAACATTGCGCACACTCGTGGAATGGTGCCAAACTTCGATACTTAAAAATCTCCATAGGCTATGCTTTAAAAATGTTTAAAGGTTACCAGCTGGGTCTTGCACTAGATTTATTGCTCTCACTCTAACGCATATGGCGCTACCTCACATGTGTGGTTTGAACGCCGTTTACATATGCGGACGCGACCTACGTCTGCGTTCGCTTCTGTGTGCGTGCACAAGGAGACGGGGGCGCTTTAATTTTTTTTTCTTTTAATTGTTTATTTTATTAAAAAAAAATATTTCCACACTTTCCCTTTTTAAATTTTTTTTTATCACTGATATAAATATTACAATGAATGTAAACATCCCATGTAATAAGAATAGAGCACGACAGGTCCTCTTTACAGCGAGTTCTGGGGTCTATAAGTCCCCAGATCTCTCCTCTATGCTGGAAAGCCTGAGGAGCAAAAAAAAAAAAAACGATTCCTGCTTCCCAACCGAGAAAACGTCAGTGTTTACATCTGCCGAGGCCAATCGCAGGGGCGAGCCGGCAGATGCACCGGAGGGCAGCGGAAGGGGGGAACGACTTCCCATCCCACTGCTTGTAAAAACAATCAAGTTGTTTTTACTGTGCAGGGAATCACTAGCAGAAAGAAACAATATCTGAAGGATGCCTGCAACTGCAGGCATCATTCAGACATATCAATAAATAGAATTGCGCTAATTACTCAAAGTTAGGAATAATACAATGCATAAAATACCCATAGGTGAATCCGCATGCGTTGTGACAAATAGAAGCACTTCTAATGCCGCGTACAGATGATTGCACATTCTGACAACAAAATCCATGTTTTTTTATCCGACGGATGTCTTGCATACACACGGTCACACAAATCTTGTCGGAAATCTAGAACGTCAAGAACGCAGTGACGTACAACACGTAGGACGAGCCGAGAAAAATTAAGTTCAATAGCCAGTACTGCTCTTCTGCTTGATTCTGAGCACGCATGGAATTTTGTGCGTCGGAATTGTGTACACACGATCGGAATTTACGACAATGGATTTTGTTGTCGGAAAATTTGAGATCCAGATCTCAAATTTTGTTTGGCAGAAATTCCGACGGAAAATGTCCGATGGAGCCTACACACAGTCGGAATTTCCGACAACTAGGTGCCACCGAACATTTCTCGTCGGAAAATCCGACCGTGTGTACGCGGCATTAGTGTCAATGTCCACCATCCATCACCTTTGTGCTGCAGTGCCTCCACCAAAAAGCTGTACAAAACTGCTTACCAGCGTAAAATCCTTGGTATGTTTATTAAGGTAATTAAACTATTGCACTTACAACAGTGTGTATGTAAAATCGCCTTAAGTTTGGTGTGTCAGCTGGCACACAACCAAACAGACCCGTCCTTAAGGACACGAGGGAGATGGTGACGTCAGCGTGTCGCTCCGCTCTACGTGTTTCATCACAGATGACAGTTCAGGGGCACCTTAACAAACATACCAAGGATTTTAGGCTATGTGGAGATTTTGATCCTTTTGGTGAAATCTACCCTACTCACGAGTAACATTTGAAAATGCTAATGAGTCTTGAGAGGTGGAGAAAGGCCCTGGCTGGGTTATAAGCCATAGGTGCATACTGCCCCACTGTAATAAGGGGTCTACAGGAGCTAGTAAGCATTTTTGTACAGCTTTTTGGTGGAGGCACTGCGGCACAAGGTGTTGTATGGTGGACATTGACACTAAAAAGTGCTTCTATTTGTCACAACGCATGTGGATTCACCTATGGACATTTTATGCATCTTATTATTCCTAACTTTGAGTATTTAGTGCGATTCTATTTATTGATATTGCCGTTTACTGTGATGATGTTACCCAGGAGAATAGCTGCTTAGTTTTATTGATAGATGATTTATAGCGCAGTTTTTTTATCTTCTTTTTAAACAACCATTCGGATATCTTCACTGAAAGCCCAGGACGTCCTATGACGTTCAGCAGTATGGAAGTGGTTAATAAAAAAAATACTTTACAACTGCTTTAAATCTCACTAAAGTAAGATCTATCTGACTCAAAATGATATAAAATTTATTTTGGTGCAGTCTTGCATACCTGAATGACTGGAAAAATGGCCTGGGAGTGAAAAGAAACATACAGGCTTGCACTCAAATAGTTAAAGAAAAACCCAGAGTTTCATTGAAAATCTCAAAAAAAAGCAATATTGCATTGGACAACATGAAACAAACTGACTGCTAGAGCTGTGACATTAGAATACTATACTACAAGGACTTTAGTTCTATTTTGCCGCAAGAAGATAAATAAGTTATGAGGTTCATTGACATGCACATAAATAGTTCTATCTGGTAAAAATAATCCACATTTCCACATTATCTATCACATCTTAAACACCAGTCATGCCAGGCTCCTTAACCTCATGGGACAGTTGTAGCCTCTGCACCCCATAAAGTAATGCCCCAGGAGACTGGCGTTCCCACCCAGCAGATGAAGGCTTCAAAACATCCATTGCAACCCAAAATATTTACAGCTATCTTGTCATTGCTTCAGTGAGTAGATTAAAAATGAGTGACGTGTGACATGATCTAGCCTGATAATTCTCCTCCCATCTATCATTTCATGTCTGAATCATGCATACATATCCTTTTATCATCTCAAGTTTTATTGTATAGCTGTCTAGACCCAGTGCCATCAGCTGCAGAAGACAGAAGAGCCTTCAAGAAGAGTCAGCCTAAGCTCCTACAGCCTAAGAGCCGCACATTGACCAGGATATCAGGTACCTACACATAGGGCTCAACACTTTTTATCTATTTCAACCTGATTAATATTTGTATTTTGTTGTACTTTTTGTGAGTTATCTTTTATAATTTGATAGTAAACTTAATTTCCAAATTACTCATTTACTAGCCGTGTAATACTCTTAAAAGTTAGTATAATGAATTGTTCCATAGTAGAGCCACTGAGAACATATGATAAAAAAAATAATAGAGATCAAACTCGCTCAGCAATGGGTCATTCAGCCTGAGAGTATTCCTCCTGGGACTCCTCTAGAGCCGGTATCCCTCCTGATACAGCGGACGGTAGTTCTGATGTAATGTTTCTTACACAAGCACTGACAGATCCTCCTGTATGGTCCTCCACATTGGAATATGTTTACCAGATAAGAAGAAAAAGAGGCTTCATGGTGCAGTATCTCCGTTTAAAAGATTTATTGCAAGCTTAAAAGGTACTGACATCCACAAGCAAAAAAAACGATTTAAAATAGCCGCGGCTCAAGCCAGCCAGCTGGTGCGTGGTGACGTGGATGGAGCACCAGTCTTTGACGTCACCACGTACCAGCTGGCTGGCTTGAGCCACGGCTGTTTTAAATCGTTTTTTTTGCTTGTGGATGTCAGTACCTTTTAAGCTTGCAATACATCTTTTAAACTGAGATACTGCACCATGAAGCCTCTTTTTCTTCTTATCTTGTAAACACATTCAACTGTGGAGGACCATACGGGAGGATCTGTCAGTACTTGTGTAAGAAACATTACATCAGAATTACCGTCTGCTGTATCAGGAGAGATACCGGCTCTAGAGGAGTCCCAGGAGGAATACTTACAGGCTGAATGACCCATTGCTGAGCGAGTTTGATCTCTATAATTTGAGATCCCCCTGATCCGGTAAGTGGCCTCTCTTACTATAAAGATCCAACAGAAGTTTCAAGTTATATCCGGATGGTTTAATATCACTAATATTATTGAAACACCATAAGGACTTGAATACACACAGTATTTAATCTGTATTAGTTTTTAGTTGCGCAATTTGATTTCTTTCCACAAATTTATGAGCTGAATATTCAGGCTATTTAAGTTGCAGCACCTGACACACTGTTATATACTCAATTTTTGGGGTTTTTTTGCACCTTAAATCACATAATTTATTACTGATTTATTCAGTATTTTTTTCACACATTCTTTTCACCATTTTCTTTATACATTATTTTTTTTATTTTCAATATTTGGGGCAGTGCAGATTTTTCTACTTTATACCAAAAACAAATAATAGCACTAATATAAATATGTTCCCTTGATTCAAAACCTAATCCCTTTAGGAAATCCTATTTAAATCTTTAAGGGTATTTGATGCTCTGCACTGTCAGTTTGGCTCTGAGAGCATTATATTTTATTTAAGCAGCCTTGAACTATCATTTTATAACACAAGCTTGTAGCCTTTTGCTAATTGAAAAGAGTGCAAAATGGTAAAGAAAAAAAACATTTGGACAGAATGATTGTACGATGGTAAGAACTTGAAGATATGGGCTCAGTTTACCAGGGTTCTTCCTGTATGAAGAAGTTTAGATGTTCTTGCTCTGTTTGTAAAGGTTTCCATTCACTATCCACAAAAGTATTAATGCTGCCAATCCCTATTCCATGGAATATTAAGGTTCCTCCAGAGGCTGTTAGGGGTTTCTTGAACTGTGGCTGATTGAAATCCCATGGCGGTACCTTCATAGTTCCGGGACCAACACCACTTGGCAAAGCCATCATCAATTATATTTTTAGTGATCGCTATAGCTGGCCATACACCAGTAGAATTTAGTTAGAGAATGTTTGTTTTCTGAACATTTTCTACCATATCTAATGGTTACTGGAGTCAAATCCATGCTCACTTAAAGTGGTAGTGATGAGGAAATTCAAAGGTGCATGCTGGAAAGTTTTTCTTGAATTAACAAAATTAATGTAAACTGTGTTTTGTTTTTTTTTTTGAAGAAAAAAACATACGTATTGTAATAAAACCTGTTTGGTATACAGTATCTGGGATTTCATTCAAATAGCAGATCTGAATGAAATTTTAAAGGGCTTTTCGAACAAATTTAGTTGACTCAATGGTGGCAAGAAAGGACCTTCTAACAAGTAATTTTTCTACAAATGTTCACATGAAAATCCAATCATGTATGGCCAGCTTAAGGGTGGCATTTTGACCATCACTGTAAGGATTGCATTTTTTGTATTGATCTACAGTGTAAGAGGGTATTTTGCCACTGATCCTCAATTTTTTATTTTAGTAAGGGTTCCCCAAAACCAGAAAATTATTTTAGGAGTTCCTCTGAGATAAAAATGTTGAGAAAGGTTGTACTAATGGGTTAAGTGGCTTCAATCTAAACGGATCCAAGTGTGTGTGTCTTTGCCTGTATGACTGTAGTATGGACATTAAACTGTAAGTTGCTTTGGGAGGAGCGACTGATAGAAGTGGTTCTATGTACCCTGACATGCTGGGAACGTAGTTATTGGTGCTATAGAAATTAAGAAAACAAACCGCTATTCCCACAAATGAGTGATTTGGCTGCATTTGACATAAGCATGTAACTTTTGGTTTGACTTCTTCTGGATCAATATTAGAATTAGTAAGATCGGGTTAAAGGTCTTTTGTCCTTTCTCTAATCTTGGTCTTGTTTAAGAAGAACCTGGGCCTAAACACAAATGGTTCTCTGGTTTCACATGGAGGAAATTTTGAGATCACTACATAAAATTCAAAAGCCAATATTCAATCCCCACAATTATATAAATATAAGTTTATTGTAGACTAATAGTCCTTAGATGTGGTGGCTGCCAATTTACGCAGCACTTTACACATATGAATTGTATTCATACAGTGCCTGGCTTTTTACCTATCTTGTTACATTACAGCCTTTAGTTCAATGTTTTTTTTTAATCTGAATTATATGTGATGGATCAAAACACAATAGTCTAAGTTGGTGAAGTAAAATTTAAAAAATATATACATAAAACTATTATTCAGAAATTAAAAACTGATAATTGGCATGTGCGTATGTATTCACCCCTTTCTTATGAAGCCCATAAAAAGCTCTGGTGCAACCAATTACCTTCAGAAGTCACATAATTAGTGAAATAATGTCCACCTGTGTGCAATCTAATGCCGCGTACACACGGTCAGATTTTACGACGGGAAATGTTCGATGGGAGCTTGTTGTCGGAAATTCCGATCGTGTGTAGGCTCCATCGGACATTTTCAGTCGGAATTTCCGACAAACAAAATTTGAGATCTGGATCTCAAATTTTCCGACAACAAAATCTATGATCGGAAATTCCGATCGTGTGTACACAATTCCGACGCACAAAATTCCACGCATGCTCAGAATCAAGCAGAAGAGCAGCACTGGCTATTGAACTTCATTTTTCTTGGCTCGTCGTACGTGTTGTACGTCACGGCGTTCTCGACGTTCGGAACTTGTGACAAGATTTGTGTGACCGTGTGTATGCAAGACAAGTTTGAGCCAACAGACGTCGAAAAAAACCATGGATTTTGTTGTCGGAATGTTGTCTTGTGCACGCGGCATTAGTGTCACATGATCTGTCATTACATATATACACCTTTTTGAAAGGCCCCAGAGGCTACAACACCTAAGCAAGGGGCACCACTAACCAAACACTGCCATGAAGACCAAGGATCTCTCCAAACAAGTAAGGGACAATGTTGTTGAGAAGTACAAGTCAGGGTTAGGTTATAAAAAACATCCAAATCTTTGATGATCCCTAGGAGCACCATCAAATCTATTGTAAACAAATGGAAAGAACATGGCACAACAGCAAACCTGCCAAGTGACGGCCACACACCAAAGCTCACAGACTGGGCAAGGAGGGCATTAATCAGAGAGGCAGTGTAGAGACCTAAGGTAACCCTGGAGGAGCTGTAGAGTTTCACAGCAGAGACTGGAGTATCTGTACATAGGACGACAATAAGCTGTACGCTCCATAGAGTTGGGCTTTATGGCAGAGTGGCCATAAGAAAGCCATTACTTTCAGCAAAAAACAAAATGGCACGTTTTGAGTTTGCAAAAAGCCATGTGGGAGATTCCCAAAATGTATGGAGGAAGGTGCTCTGGTCTGATGAGACTAAAATTGAACTTTTTGGCCATCAAAGAAAACGCTATGTCTGGCGCAAACCCAACACATCACATCACCCAAAGCACAATATCCACAGTGAAACATGGTGGTGGCAGCATCATGCTGTGGGGATGTTTTTCAGCAGTCGGGACTGGGAAACTGGTCAGGGTTGAGGGAAAGATGGATGGTGCTAAATACAGGGATATTCTTGAGCAAAACCTGTACCACTTTGGGTGTGATTTGAGGCGAGGACGGAGGTTCACCTTCCAGCAGGACAATGACCCCAAACACACTGCTAAAGCAACACTTGAGTGGTTTAAGGGGAAACATGTAAATGTGTTGGAATGGTCTAGTCAAAGCCCAGACCTCAAGCCAATAGAAAATATGTGGTCAGACTTAGAGATTTCTGTTCACAAGCACAAACCATCCAACTTGGAGGAGCTGGAGCAGTTTTGCAAGGAGGAATGGGCAAAAATCCCAGTGGTAAGATGTGGCAAGCTCATAGAGACTTATCCAAAGCGACTTGGAGCTGTGATAGCGGCAAAAGGTGGCTCTACAAAGTATTGACTTTAGGGGGGTGAATAGTTATGCACATTGACTTTTTCTGTTATTTTGTCCTATTTGTTGTTTGCTACACAATAAAAAAAAAAAAAAACATCTTCAAAGTTATAGGCATGTTCTGTAAATTAAATGATGCAAATCCTCAAACAATCCATGTTAATTCCAGGTTGTGAGGCAACAAAACACAAAAAATGCCAAAGGGGGTAAATACGGTACATTTGCAAGGCACTGTATATGTAAATATGCATTCATATCAATCCCTGGCCTCAAGAAGCTTACAATCTAAGGTCCCTAAAGCCTGGTACACACTATCCGTTTTCTTTTGGTTCAACCCAGCAGGCTGAACGAAAAAAAAACTGAAGAACTCGGGAGGAGCTGCTGTGCTAACTATGCAATGTTAGTACATCGATCTCTCCCGCTGAGATATTGTGTTCTGACAGGACCCCCCTGCCAGAACACCCCTGGTCAGCGCTCTCAGCCATTAGCTAAGAGCGCTGATCGGATGCCGATCGGCAGACCTTTTTTGGTCACGCTCCTTTGACAGAAGCCAGCCGAACGGCTGTAAAAGCGGGCCGAATGTTGGCTGGTTTCTATTGAACCGGCCGATGCTGCCCGATATTCAGCCCGTGTGCTAGGCTTAACGCCCATTTATACATACACATACTAGGGCCAATTTAGAAAGGAGCCAATTAACGTACCAGCATACCTTTTGAAGTGTGGGAAGACACCGGAGTACATGGAGGAAACCCACAAAAAGCACAGGGAGAACATGCAAATGTAGAAATAAACCAGCCTTTCTCAACCTCCTAACTCTGGAGGAACATCTGAAAAAATCTCAGGTCTCGGGGATTTCCTGCTAAAATGAATTAACCCTTTCACTGCCAGGTCCGTACACCGTATGGACGTACAGAAGTGCCTGCAGGCGGCCAGGTCAGTACAGCGTACAGACCTCATTTCTTCCTCTCCTATAAGCTTATGGTCACTTCAATGACCATAAGCTTATATCAGAATTGTTCAGCAGACTCTGCTGAACAACTCTATAACTCTGATCAGCAGATTACAACCAGCTGATCAGCGTTATTAACCCCTAATGTGACCACCCCCCCCCCCACCCACGCCGTCGCCTCCCTGCTCCCAGCCTCTCCACCCCCGCCACACCCTTCCATCTAAAACTGCCCCCCACTCTCCTCTCTTATCCCCTTCACCCCTTTCTTTGACCTCAGCATTGATTACCCCCCCTCCACCCGATCGGACCCCCCCTGCAAGCCCGCTCCCCGCAGCGACCATCATTAGCCGGCATCCCTCCTCTTCCACTCCCATCGGCTTCAGGTGCTGCATGGGGCTTGGGGGTCCAGATGTGTCCCCCCACCAGTCAGATCACCCCCCAACTGCCCCTACACCTCCGATACATGGCCGCTCCGAGCGGCATCTCTCCTTCCCCTCCCTCCGCTTGCAGCTTCTCCATGCACAGATTTTCGTGATCTGTCAGGCTGGGGATTGCGGTGGGGGGAGGAAAGGTGCGGGTGGAGGTGAAGTTGGGGCTTGGGGGGCTTTAGTAAACTGCTATGTGCCCACTGACACTGACAGCTGATATATTGTAACCGCGAGCGTGTCAGAAACCATGAATCAGACCGAGACAGATTGTTTGATAATAAAAGTAAACAAGACAAGCCAGGAAGCCAGGGAACAGCGTAGTGGAACAGCAAGCAGGATCTGGAGCCAGAAGGAATGTCATCCAAGCAAGTCTTTAACAGGAACACAGGAGATAGTCTCTGTGATGTTGACCAAGGCGAAGGCAGAGATCATCTGGGCTGGATGGCTTAAGTAGGCAGGACTGACGAGCAGGATATCATCAACAGGTGAGTCACTGTGGAGAAATAGAAGCTGGCAATTAGCCGACAGCTGAGCGGCCAGCTCAGAGAAGGAAGGGCCGAGCCCAGCCCTGACAGAGTGTTACAATGTATCAGACTGTCATTTTCTGAATGAATGTAATCTCTATACAGATTTTCATTCATTCAAGTAAAGTGATACAGAGAAAAGGGACTATCTTCAGTCCCTTTCTCTGTCTCAAAAAAGAGATATGGGTGTCTGTTTAGACCTCTATCTCACAAAAGACCCCACCCCACACACAAAAAAAATGTAATGACTGTAGAAGAAAAATTCTACAAAGTAAAATAAAAAAAAAAAGAGAAACAAACCTAGTAAGATGCACTCACCTCCACGGTGACGCCCCCCGCACTCACCCATCAACGTATACTTCAGCTTCTGATTGGCCAGGAGGAGAAGCCGGAAGACGATAGCGAACATTAATTCGCTATTGTCACAACTCACAAGTGGGTGGGTATGAAGTGCAATGCTATGCGCCTGAGCCCAACCTTTTTCAAGGAATTAAAAAAAAAGTTGCTCGTCTTTCAAAACGCTCGTTAATCGCGTTACTTGTTAACTAAGGTTTCACTGTATATTGAAGCTCACCTGTGAGTAAGGGCAGATGATTCATGTAGCATTTATTTCCTGGAATCCTTCTGCCCTTAGTTCATTTATGCAGGCAGGAAGGTGTACTTAGCTGAGAAATCCCCTCCTCTCCTCCAAATGAAGGGAAAAAATGCCCATGAAGACTCCAGGGATATATGATATAATTTTTGCCTAGGCCAGAAACAAGGAAGCTGAAGAAAACAATTGTTTTCTATGTGTCCATGTGGTGACCTGTGTTCTTTCGGTGCAGTAAAATGCAGGTAATTGCAGGTAATACATGAACAGGGCTTTGTGAATGTAGAACCCACTTGAAGCAGGTCAAATGTATGTCATCCCTAAGTATTAAGTAGCTGTTTTTAGTCCAAATCAGAAGAGCAACCTAGGGGGCAGGGTGGATATAAATCAATGATTTTTTTTTTATTTAATTTAAATCTGATTTTTTTTTAATCAAATTTATTTTAATAAAATGTTTTTGGAGTAAAAATCTATCTAAAGATAGTTTTCTATTTAAGATACATTAATAATTAAGTTTATTCAACATGAAATGGAACTTAGTTATGTAGCATGAGGCTGTATATTCTGCAATATTCACATTTTCGGTAAACTCATTTAATGAATCCAAGCTCTGCAAGCTGAGATAACATGCACTGCATTGATGCATTCACACAATTTCACAGTAACCGTGAGATAAAACAAATCAGGAATATTCCTTGTATCTCATTATTTTTCAAATCTATGTACACTACAAACTGTATGATTGAATCAGTTCTGATATCACTGTTTTACGAACCTGACAGCTTATTATTCTAAACAGGAAACCTTCATTTTGTTTGCAAATATTAAAGATTCGAACTAGCAGCAAGAATGAGTCCTTACATTTAAAGAGCACCTGTCATTTCAGATCCATCATGGCAGTGCCTGTTAGCGGGCATCCACTCACCTGCTGCCGCCACGTCCCTCACCTTGTTGTGTCACTGCTGCATCACCAGCCGTCCCAATAAAGTGAATGGGACTGTTGGTGAGTCAACAGCAGATCAGAGGAGGAGCCGCACTCTGCGGGACAGAGATGACCGTTGCTCTTTAAAAATCATGATTTAAATCAAGTTTATTTAAATCAAGCTATTTGACTAGTGATTTAAATCATGATTTAACTACTTCAATGCAGGGCACTTTCCCTCCTTCCTGCCCAGGACAATTTTTAGCTTTCAGCGCTGTCACACTTTGAATGACAATTGTGCGGTCATGCAACACTGTACTCAAACTAATTTTTTATAAATTTCTTCCCGCAAATAGAGCTTTCTTTTGGTGGTATTTGATCACCTCTGCAGTTTTTAATTTTTGCGCTATAAATGAAAAAAGACCGACAATTAAAAAAAAAACTGATAGGCAGCACTGGCGGCCGCCTAATAGATTATTGTAAAGTGATTTATTCCTTGTGAGACCTCTATGCCTGGCCTGTATAACACATAATCACTGAGGACGATCCTCATCAGATAGCTTGAACTCACCAAATACCGATTCCATCCACAGAAGTGCTTTCGTTATTCTGATCACGTCATATGACATCCGGTCAGGATAACACAACCACTTTGCCGCCGTCATTCTGCTATATGGCGGGCGGCAAGTGGTTAAATCACGATTTTAATCGACTTGATTTAAATCAAATCCAACCTGCTAGGGGGACAACACTGCTCCTCTATGGATACAGTGCAATAAGTGAGGATTGCCACCCGTGGACAGAAAGATTGTACCTACCTGATTACCAAGTTATAAAAAAGAAAAAAAGCCTAAAAAAAAACAAAAAAAAAAACAAAAAAAAAACTATTGTAGCCACCAAATCGAAGGATTGCTATAATTCTGATCACTATGAAATTACAGATAAGCGAATAATGAACTATTCATGTGTAGGTCCAATATGCTGTTATATATGAAGCAGATTAACTTTAGGCTGCATTCACACCTGAGCGTTTTCAGCTCCTAAAACGCTCGTAAAACGCCTGAAAAACGCCCAACAAGCAAAATCCCAATCATTTTAATGGCACCTGTTCACATCTGAGCGTTTTGTCATGTGAAGCAAAACGCCTGAAAAAACGCCCTTAGGCCCCTTTCATACCGCCGCGACTTAAAAGTTGCATGATTTAGCCACGATTTTGACCCGATTTTTGATGCAATCTCAGGGAATGCCTGTGTAACTCGCATCGAAGTCGGACCAAAGTAGTGCGGGGACTACTATGAAGTCAGCATGACTTGAAGACGTACTAATATGAATGGGAGTCATTGAAAATCATGGGGAACGAGTTGTCATATGACTCTGCAGTCGTAGGACAAGTCATACAAGTGTGAAAGGGGCCGAAGTTTAAAAAAGAACATGAGCTTCTTTGGGGCAGATTACAGGCGTTTTTCTGCCTTTTACATTGGTGACCTGAACAAAGTTGCGGCAAAAACGCGGTAAAAAACATGCGACTTTGAAACGCTCAGGTGTGAATGCAGCCTTATGGCCCGTACACACGATCCGAAAATTGGATGACAGATCGTCCGACTTTATTCGCTTACTAATCGCAAGTAGAAATTTAATGGGTTACTAAAGTCAGAAATTCTCGTACAACAGAAAAAAAAAATCAGAAGTGATGTCAGGTGTTGTAATGTATTTGTATTGTATTTTCGGACGACAACTGTACTGGCTAAACAAAAATCGTACGATCTGGTATCGTACAAAGAAAATTTTCTTACTTGTCCGATCGAATAATACCGGATGAACTGTCGTGATCAGCTCTCAAAAGCTCTGTACTAACGATCCAATTATCGTACGTTCGCGTGGAAAGCGGTATATTTCGTCCTATTTTCGGAACGGGTGTACGGGCCATTAATGTATAGTAAGTGTCAGATGCCCTCTTCGCACATTACATACATTCTGTCACTCGGCTCTTGCTGAGACAAGAAGAAAATGTGTGTAGAGCAGCAGCTGAACCTGCACAGATCATATATCTAGTCTACAGAAAGATTTGCAATAAAACAGCAGCTGCAATTTAATAGTAATGGGATACAAATAAAGCCGCACACTAGTGAGCTGATAAATTAAGGCTGGGTTCACATACGAGCAGGCAGCAGCTCACAGCAGGAGTCCGGTGCGTCCTTGTCCACCGTTTCAGTTCCGATTTCAGCCTGAATTCGGACCTGAAACGGACCAAAAGATGCACAGGGCTCATCTGCAAATCGCACTTATTAGGTGGTACTAAGCTGTATGCCATGTGAACCAAGATTTTTATGTAAAGTTTTAAAGCTAAAGTTTAAGTCTTTTATTTTGTCTTTCCTACCCCCTCCAATCAACGTGCTAATGAAAAAAAAAGGAAAAAATAGGATTTTTTACTTACCGTAAAATCCGTTTCTCTAAGTTCATTGATAGACACAGCCTTCTTTATTCAGAACGGTAGGTTATATCATCTCCACAGGAGTAGGACTAGGCAGAACAAAAAAACAACCCCTGGCTACGCCCATGGGCTGTCCTCCGTCAGTATATAACCCCCTCCCTGCTCTAGGTATTCAGTTTAGTAGCAAGCAGTAATAGAAGTATCAAAAAACTCCATAGAGGTGTGGGGTGCTGTGTCTGTCAATGAACTCAGAGAAGCGGATTTTACGGTAAGTAAAAAAATCCTATTTTCTCATTCGTTCATTGACAGACACAGCCTTCTTTATTCAGAACAGTAGGGGCGTTCCAAAGCAGTGCCGAACGTGAGGGGTGGGACAGCGAAAAATCCCAAGGCTAACACAAAAGCCAACCAAGTAACAGTAGCTTCACACAGGACAAGCTGAAACCCAACCTGAACGATACCCCTTCAAGAGGGATTAGACCCTCTTAACAGCAGCCTGCAAAAAACTTGCGGCCAAAAAAGGCATCCGAAGATGCCAAAACATCCATTTCTTAGAAACCTGTAAAAAATGCGCTACGAACGCCTGAAGACCGAAGGCCCAAGACGCACTAGGCGCCCGAGAAGAATGCGCCGTAACAGGGTATGCAGGAACCCGATTCCTGACAGAATAGCCCAGAGTCATCATCTGTCTGATCCATCCATAAGAAGGTCGCAGAAGAAGCAGACAGCCCCTTTCTTGGCCTGTCCGAGAATACAGAGAGCCCGACTTCCAAAAGACTCAGTGGCTGGCAAATACAACCGAATCCCCCAAACCACATCCTGGGCAGATAAGGCAAATCCCTTGGAACGTGTTGCCAGGGACACAAGAAAGGAAACGCAATGTCCTTGTTCAAATGAAAACCCAGGGACAGAACTATAGAAAAAGGGCGAAGCACCGCCTAAACCTGGGTAAGGTGAACGAGAAGATAACGCCACCATTTTCGACACCCTGTGAGCAGAGGTGAAAGCCACCAAGAGGCCACCTTCTGAGACAGAGTAAGCAGTGGAATCTCCCGATATTTTGAGAGCGGGAGAGAGCGGCTTCTGGAGAACCGAAAACACCAAGTTCAGATCCTACGGCGGGAGAAGAAAACCGCACCGGTGGAAACAGACGTCTAACCCCTTGAATAAAGGTACGCACCAGGGAGCGCGAGACCAGGGGAGGCTGAAGACGACCACCCAGGCTGCACTCCTCCACTTTCCATTTGGGGATGCCTCGCAGATGCTCATTAGGGTTTAGGTCTGGAGACATGCTTGGCCAGTCCAACACCTTTACCCTCAGCTTCTTTAGTGTGGAGTGGTTGTCTTGGAGGTGTGTTTGGGATCGTTATCATGTTGGAATACTGCCCTGCGGCCCAGTCTCGGAAGGGAGGGAATCATGCTCTGCTTCAGTAGGTCACAGTACATGTTGGAATTCATGGTTCCATCAATTAACTGTAGCTTCCCAGTGCTGGAAGCACTCATGCAGCCCCAGACCATGACACTCCCACCACCATGCTTGACTGTAGGCAAGACACACTTGTCTTTGTACTCCTCACCTGGTTGCTTGACGCCATCTGAATCAAATAAGTTCATCTTGTTCTCATCAGACCACAGGACATGGTTCCACTAATCCATGCCCTTGCTTGTATATAGCAAACTGTTTGCGGGCCTTCTTGTGCATCATCTTTTTTTTTTTTAATCAAAGCTTTTTATTTATTTATTTCCGATGCAGAAAATGATCATACAAAGATAATACAGATTACCGTAAGGATTAAAGAAATCAAGGTCCAGCCAAAAAAAAGGAAAAAGCAAAATTATACAGTGCAAATTTTCATACATCTGAATAAAAGTTTTTATACTGCATCTTTGTCTACTATTGAATAATACAAACAGGTGTTTAACATACCTAACATAAAACTGTAGGGTGTGATCCCCTCCCCTCTCCCCTTCCCCCCCCCCCTCCATCTGCTGCACATTCTTCAAACTAAATTCGTAACAGTCTATCCATCACAAGCTGTGGGGGGGCAAGAGCTGGTTCCGACAACCAAGGCTCCCATATCTTTTCAAATTTATTGCCAGCATTTCTATGACGGTAAGCTAATTGTTCCCTGATCAGAAGTGAGTTTACATGTGCAATCCATTGCTTTCCCGTTGGTACAGTGTGCGCCATCCAGTGTCGAGCTATAAGCTTTCTAGCCAGATACAATAGCCTGGTAAGCATAATGTACATTCCCCTCTGGTACATATCCTCATCAATCGCACCTAGTAAACACACCAGAGGAGTGGAGGGCACTGGCACCTGCGCCAACCGGGATACAATCTGTATGACCTCATTCCAGTATCTATTAAGCTTCGGGCACCGCCAGAGCATATGGATGAGGTCACCCTGATGTATTTTACATTTTGGGCACAGGGGTGAATCTCTCAGGCCCCAACCAAACAGCTTAGTTGGCGTCCGATAGGTTCTATGCAAAATAAACAGCTGCGACAACCTATGAGAAGCTGAAATGGATGTATTAGGGATTGATTCCAGTACCATATCCCATTGTTCATCATCAATGTCACCAATATCTATGACCCATTTAGCTCTGCATTTTAAGGAGGTATGGTCCTGATTGGAAGAGAGCAACACTGAATATATTGTAGATATCAGTCCTTTTCTAACATTCGCATGCAACAGTTCCCTCAGAAGTGGGGATGACGTTACAGACACGGGGATTACCCGACTCTGGGTCTGTAGGGCATGTCGAAGTTGTAGATACTGAAAAAAGCATCTATTGGGGAGTGCAAATTCCGAACATAATTGCGCAAAAGATTTTAATATATTCCCCACATATAACTGTGAGAAAAACCAAATTCCCTTACGCTTCCACAGGGTAAATCCCTCTAATTTATTAAGTTCTGGGTATCTTGGGTTATCCCATAAGGGGGTGCACTCCAAGGGGCCGACAACCTTCAGTGCCCCCCGAACTGCGCCCCATACTTTTTTAAGAAGACCCGCCGTAGGTGAATTTGGGGGTAAGCTGGGGAGGTCCATTTCTAAATGGGAGCTGGCCTTCATGTCCGGGTTTGTACGGACTACTAAACGTACTATGGGATCTTCTGAGATATCATCAGCCCCCCACCCCATTAACTGCTGCAGTTGAGAGGCCAAAAAATATAGTTTGGGGTGTGGTACCGCTAGACCTCCTCTGTCTTTATGATATTGTAGAGTGTTTAAGCTAATTCTAGCACCCTTCCTTTTCCAAATGAGATCCCGCATCTGTGTATCTATTTTCCTGAACCATTTATTAGAGATCCACATAGGGGAATTTTGAGTGACGTACAATAGTTGCGGGGCCCAGATCATTTTTATTAGGTTTATCCTCCCCACGACTGATAAGGGGAGTTTACACCAGCTAAGGGATTTCTCTTTTTGTTTCTTCAACAGGGGTTCCAAATTTAATTTGAGATACCTAGAGGTGTCCGGGGTCACCACCACTCCTAAGTATCGAAACGATTCAGCGATGGTGATTTGCCTTGCCTCCTGGGGCACGGGTTTAATTATGGGGTCTATAGGCATCATAATAGATTTGGACCAGTTTATTGTAAAACCTGAGAATCCTCCAAATCTAATTATAAGTGACATTAGTACCCTCAAAGATTTATCCGTATCTCCCAGATACAGCAGTGCGTCGTCGGCGTACAGTGAGATCTTTTCCTCTGAGAGGCCTCTACAGAATCCCACTATCTCAGAGGAACTACGGATCATGATAGCCAACGGTTCGACTGCCAAAGCAAACAGCAGGGGTGACAATGGGCACCCCTGACGAGTGCCTCTGTGTAACGCAAAGGACTGGGAAAGGGAGTTATTAATGCGGAGCCTCGCTCTAGGAGCTGAGTATAGAATCTTCACCCATTTAACAAACCTGTCACCCAGGCCAAAACGAGCTAGGATCTCCCAGAGGTAGGGCCACTCCACACTATCAAAAGCCTTAGCGGCATCCAAGGATAATATAGCCCTACCTCCAGGGTTATCCACTGGGGTCTGCAGGTTCATAAAGAGGCATCTAATATTGTTAGTTGTAGATCTAGTGGGTATAAACCCAGACTGGTCTCTATGCACCAACTTCCCTATCACCCCGGACAATCTGTTTGCCAGTACTCGTGCTAAAAGTTTGACGTCTAGGTTTAAGAGGGATATGGGCCTGTATGAATCCGGTAAAAGTTTATCCTTACCCGGTTTAGGGATCACAACTATGAGGGCTTCTTGCATACTATCTGGCAGGGATCCTTCCTCCTCTGCCGCAGAAAAAGCTTGCAGCAGTGGTGGAAGTAAAATATCACTATATCTCTTGTAAACCTCAGCAGGCAATCCATCCGAGCCCGGAGACTTATGCCGCGTACACACGGTCGTACTTTTCGTCTACAAAAGTCCAACGGACGCTGACGGACTAAAGCTGGCTGGTAATCCGATCGTGTGTGGGCTTCTCCGGACTTTCAACGTACTTTTTTAGCCTCAAATCCGACGTACTTTAGATTTGAAACATGCTTTAAAACTTTACTTCGTAACTACGACGGACCCCGAAATCCGCTCGTCTGTGTGCTAGTCCGACGGACAAAAAGCCACGCTAGGGCACCTATTGGCTACTGGCTATGAACTTCCTTATTTTAGTCCGGTGTACGTCATCACGTACAAATCCGTCAGACTTTTGTGTGGTCGTGTGTAGGCAAGTCCGTTCGTTAGAAAGTCTGCCGCAAGTCCGCCGAAAGTCTGCCGGAAGTCTGCCGGAAGTCTGTCGGACAGGCTGTCTGACTTTTGTAGACGAAAAGTCCGACCGTGTGTACGCGGCATAATGCTTCTTAGCCCCCTGGAGGGCCTCAGCCAATTCCTCCATAGTTATTGGAGCATCCAGCATACTCCTCTCATTCTCCGAGACTTGAGGGAAGGGACAATTCTGTAGGAATGAATCCAGCTCAGAGGAGCTAGATGCAGTCCTAGAGGAATATAAGTCCATATAGAATTGATAAAATATCTGCATAATGTCTGCTGTCCTGGAGCAAGTCTCCCCTGTCCCCGATTTAATAGCTAGAATGGAAGCCGTGTCTCTTTGCTCCTTGGCCAGTAGGGCAAGGAGATGACCCGTGTTCTCGCCCTCTTCATAATATTCCTGTTGTAGGAAGAACCTCCGTTTTTCGGCCGCTGATAAGACTACTGAGTTGTATAGTGAGTGAGCCTCAATCCATGCCTCCCTATTCTCTTGGGATGGGTCTGAAATCATTTTCTGTTCTCTAGTTTGTAAATCTTCTCTAACCCTGGATTCCCACTCTCCCGATCTCCTTTCACTCCATTAATTCCTCTGATCAGACATCCTCGCAGGAACGCCTTCAGAGAGTCCCACACAACAGCCGCACTCGCGGATCCTCTGTTGAAGCGTAGGAACTCCCCCAAGGCATCAGCTATCCCATCCGGTTCTGGGAATAGCTCCAGCCAGAATGGGTTAATCCGCCAGAGGGGTCTAACCTCCTGGGTTCCTACGTCTATCCGCACCCAAAAGGGAGAGTGATCAGAAAGTAATCTAGGTTCATATGTGGAATCCAATACCCTCTGCAGCAGGGCAGTGTTGCCCAGGCCCAGATCTATACGTGAAAGACCACCATATGTGCTCGATCTACATGAATAACATTTCTCCATTGGATGCTTCTCCCTCCACACGTCTCTCAAACCCAATTCAGCAAGCATAAGTGCAAATGAGGTAGTACCCGGGGAGCGACCATTTTGTCTGGAATTTAAGGATATTCTATCTAAGTGTGTATCTAACACATTGTTGTAGTCTCCCAATGCTAGAACAGGGGTATTAGGGTATAAGGCTATGAACTGGGCAAATTTCTTTAGAGGGTCTGAGGAATATGGGGGAGGAACATACATGGCCGCAACAATACACCTATATCCATTGAGCTTACACAATAGAAACACAAATCTGCCATCCCCATCAATCCTCTGCTGCAGACATTCAAAAGATATCCTCCCAGATATCAGTACACTCACCCCCCTGGAGTAGGAGGAGTGCACCGAGTGAAACTGAGTAGGATATTTACGTGATTTCAACATGTAAATCGAATTGAGCTGCAGGTGAGTCTCCTGAAGACAGACCAGGTGCGGCTGCATTCGAGCTAAATATTTAAACATTGCACTCCGTTTTGTTTTCTCCCCCAGTCCCCTAATATTCCAAGAAAGGCGCATTAACCCCCCAGTACCTCGATTCGCCATTTCCAATCTGTTTTAGAGGCAAAATTGAGGGCTGAGGAGCCACGCGCTTTTTGTGTCACAGTACTATTTTCAGATAGTAAAACAACCCAGCCTGCCCTAGTTACCACAGTATTCCTACACATCAATTCCCGCCACTGCTTGGAGTGTATAAGTGTGAAGGGAGTTAAACAGACATATAATCGTCCAACCTGTAGGAGGAAGAGGGTCACACCTGGAGAGGGGAAAAGGAAAAGTACACCCTTAAAAAAAACAAAGTGTCTGACCAACATGGCCGTACATAACCATAATAAACCCCAACGTGGGGAATTCAGTCCTCTCAGGACTCTGTAGAGGGGGCTCTTGCGTAGCCCAAGGGGCATGTATTATTATCAAATCTTGCACCAACAAAATTAGAAACAGTATGTTACTAATGCTAAAATATCAGCATATAAAAGTGACGTGCAAAAATGAAAAAAAACAAAAAATAGAAAAAATATTTTCTGCAAAAATAAAAAAGGGGGTGTGAGTGCCAACTCCGCCATAATAGTAAAAGAAGGAATCAAATTTCAACAGAGCACCGCTTGAACAAGGTGCCATAAAGAAAAGAGAAACCGCACTCATGCAGGACGTTGTGCTAAGGCACGCTCTTCTCTATCCAACCAGTTCATCGCAGCATTGGGGTTTTCAAAGAAATGGGACGTGCCATTAGCAATCACTTTCAACTTTGCCGGATACAACATGAAGTATTGGAGATTCAGGATCCTTAGCCTCTTCTTGATATCGATAAATTTGGATCTTTGCCGCTGCACCTCCGCGGAGAAATCCGGAAATAATGAGACCGTAGCATTGTCCACTTTCAGGTTCCCAGCTGTTCTGGCATTACTCAGGATGGCATCTCGATCCTTGTAGTTAAGCAGCCGAAAGAGGAAAGGGCGCGGTGGAGCTCCCTGTGGTGGTGGCCTTGAGGGGACTCGGTGGGCCCTCTCAACCGCAAACATAGGAGAAAATACGGTGCTGCCAAATGTGTCCTTCAGCCAAGATTCAATAAAAGCTACCGGTTTTTGCCCTCAGCTCTTTCCGGAATACCGACCGCCCGCACGTTATTTCTGCGCAGGCGATTTTCCATATCCTCCAATCGGGCCGCATTCACAGACGCCACTGATGTCGCATGTCGCACATCCCTCTGTAGGGGCTGCCACTCATCCTCCAATGTACTAAGTCTGCCCTCCAAAGCGGATGTGCGTTCGCGCAGCTTCTGCGTATCATGTCTTATTAAGGAAATCTCCCCCTTCATACCTTTCACTTCCCCAGTTAGTGCAGTTATAGATGAGCTGCAAGATGTAACTGCAGCAAAGATATCCCTCAGTGTGGGCTCAGGGTCAGTGTCCTGCTGCAGACATGCGGAGGCCATATTGGAGGAATGTGGGAGAGTACTCACATTTGCAGAAGCTGTTGCAAGCTGAGGAGGGATCCCATCCAGGGAGCTCATAACATCCTCCAGCAGCGCTTCCTCAGGATCAGGCATGAGAGCTGCTGAGAGGTCCCTCTGGGCAGAATTAATGCCAAATAGGCGCTGGGCAGCCTCCTTCGCCGTGCGGGGCGGGAGGCCGCCATCTTGGCCAGGGGTGTCCAGTGCCGTTCGTGCCGCCGGTCCGCGTCTGGCCATTGTATCTTCGCTGATTTACCCCTCCGAGGATAGCTGACAGTCAGGGGATCACAGTGCACTAAGAGCCGAGTTTCTATGTAATAGGATGGCGGTGATATTTAGAGGATTTGTCAGGATTCCTGGCGGAGCTGTGCAGTGTGCGTCTTACTCCATTCCCCGCTCGGCCACGCCCCCCTTGTGCATCATCTTTAGAAGAAGCTTCCTTCTGGGAAGACAGCCATGCAGACCAATTTGATGCAGTGTATGGCGTATGGTCTGAGCACTGACAGGCAGACCCCCCCACCTCTTCAATCTCCGCGGCAATGCTGGCAGCACTCATACATCTATTTCTCAAAGACAACCTCTGGATATGACGCTGAGCATGTGCACTCAACTTATTTGGTCGACCATGGCAAGGCCTGTTCTGAGTGGAACCTGTCCTGTCTAACCGCTGTATGGTCTTGGCCACCATGCTGCAGCTCAGTTTCAGGGTCTTGGCAATCTTCTTATAGCCTAGGCCATCTTTATGTAGAGCAACAATTCTTTTTTTCAGATCCTCAGAGAGTTCTTTGCCATGATGTGCCATGTTGAACTTTCAGTGACCAGTATGAGAGAGTGAGAGCGATAACTCCAAATTTAACACAGCTGCTCCTCATTCACACCTGAGCCCTTGTAACACTAACGAGTCACATGACACCAGTGAGGGAAAATGGCTAATTGGGCCCAATTTGGACATTTTCACTTAGGGGTGTACTCACTTTTGTTGCCAGCAGTTTAGACATTAATGGCTATGTGTTGAGGTATTTTGAAGGGACAGAAAATTTACACTGTTAGACAGCTATACACCCACTACTTTACATTGTAGCAAAGTGTCATTTCTTCTGAGTTGTCACATGAAAAGATACAATAAAATATTTACAAAAATGTGAGGGGTGTACTCACTTTTGTGTATATGCACTGTGGATCGCCTCTCACAGGGGCGCCGATCCAGGAGGCCACAGAAGCCGCCCAGGCAGGCATGTACTGGACAAAACAATCCGTGAGGTACAAAGTACAAAGGAGACATTGCTGGAAGTGGCAGCAAAGGAGACTTTTTGCATTCCTGAGTCCCCCCTCTGAGGTTTGAAGAGTTGGATCATCCCGGCCACACGGAAGTCGGCGGTACATGCTGCCAAGACCAGGAGATTAACAACTTGTCCCTGCAGAGGGTGAAATCTGCAAGCTCATATGACCTTGCCACAGGGGAGGTCCAACACTGGGGGTAAGCGCACATCTATTACTTCTCTCATCGTTGTCACTGTATACCTGAACAGAAGTATTTTGGCTTATCAATCCTTGGCGTGTTGGTGATGAAACATATGGAGTGGACTTTTTTTAACTTGATTTAATGAGATTCATATTATTATGGACTGATCACAGACGGCTTTTGCTTATGATTATTGACCTTTTAATTTTTTCATATTTTTGGATAAGATGTATACACACTCACTGTCATCACATGTATGGTGTTGTCTTAGCACTTTTATTTAATTGTTTTCATCCCTGCTAGCGCAATTAAGTTTATTTTTATGTTTGTCACTCTATAGATATTTGGAGTTTTATTTGCAGCTGCACCTGTTTGTTTATACGCTTTGCTCATTAGCGCAGGTTGATTCTACAATTTTTGGAGATAGACCAACAGCAGACTTTCCTTCCTCTCTCCCCTATCACTTGTTATCACATGACTGGAGAGAGGAACGAGAAGCTGCTTTCAAAACTTTGAGTACATGTGGCAGGGGGAGGAGAGGGAGGACACACTGATGTGAAGGGGGCTGCTGATGGGGGCTCTCTGAAGTTAAGGGCTTCTGATAGGGACACACTGATGTCAAGGGAGCTGCTGGTGGGGACTCTGATGTGAAGTGGGCTGCTGGTGGGGACTCTGATGTGAAGTGGGCTGCTAAATGGGACTCTCTGTGAAGGGAGCTGCTGATTTGGACTCTCTTATGTAAGGGGGATTCTGTTGGGGGCACTATGATGTAAGGGGGCACTGTTGGGGACACTCTGATGTAAGGGGGATGCTGTTGGGGACACTCTGATGTAAAGGGGATTCTGTTGGGGACACTATGATGTAAGGGGGGCGCTGTTGGGGACACTCTGATGTAAGGGGGCGCTGTTGGGGACACTCTGATGTAAGGGGGGGCGCTGTTGGGGACACTCTGATGTAAGGGGGATGCTGTTGGGGACACTCTAAAGTAAGGGGGGGCGCTGCTGGGAAAATCTGATGTAAGGGGGATGCTGTTGGGGACACTCTGATGTAAGGGGGATGCTGTTGGGGACACTCTGATGTAAGGGGGGTGCTGTTGGGGACACTCTGATGTAGGGGGGCGCTGTTGGGGACACTCTGATGTAAGGAGGACGCAGTTGGGGACACTCTGATGTAAGGGGGGTGCTGTTGGGGACACTCTGATGTAAGGGGGCGCTGTTGTGGACACTCTGATGTAAGGGGGGCGCTGTTGGGGACACTCTGATGTAAGGGGGATGCTGTTGGGGACACTCTGATGTAAGGAGGACGCTGTTGGGGACACTCTGATGTAAGGAGGACGCTGTTGGGGACACGCTGATGTAAAGGGGTGCTGTTGGGGACACTCTGATGTAAGGGGGCGCTGTTGGGGACACTCTGATGTAAGGGGGATGCTGTTGGGGACACTCTGATGTAAGGGGGGCACTGCTGGGGACACTCTGATGTAAGGGGGATGCTGTTGGGGACACTCTGATGTAAGGGGGACACTGCTGGGGACACTCTGATGTAAGGGGGATGCTGTTGGGGACACTCTGATGTAAGAGGGACTCTGTTGGGTACACTCTGATGTAAGGGGGACGCTGTTGGGGACACTCTGATGTAAGGGGGGTGCTGTTTGGGACACTCTGATGTAAGGGGGACGCTGTTGGGGACACTCTGATGTAAGGGGGGCGCTGTTGGGGACACTCTGATTTAAGGGGGGCACTGTTGGGGAAACTCTGATGTAAGGGGGGCGCTGTTGGGGACACTCAAAATTAAAGTGGGCCGGTCATGAGGAAGTTCAGGGCCAAATTTTTGTCCCAGTCCAGCCCTGCGCCCAGGTAACAAAAACGCAGCCCAGTAGGCCGCAAAAGCTGTGGGCTAAATTTTGGCCGCCGCCACGAGCGCACACCCACGGGGGGAGCAGACCGCCCGACCAGGCCCGCTCAGTAGGCCGCAAGGCCACGGCCTAAACTTTCGGACCTCCAAGCCTGTAGGCCAAAAAGCCGCGGCCTAAATTTTCGGCCGACGGCCGCGAGTACGGTAGGCCGCAATGCCGCAAGCAAAGTTTTCGTGCGCTGGCCGCGAGAGCAGTAGGCCACAAAGCCGCGACCTAAATTATTCAGCCGGCCAGCTGCGAGAGCGGTCCCCCAGCTGGTAGGCCGCAAATATGCGGCCTAAATTACGGCAACCACTCACCTCCCAGGCCCAACTATATGCCCCCCAAGTAACAACAACCCGAAGGTGGAAAAGGGGGACCATGTCCACAAAGCCCCTAGGCCGGGAGCCTGGGCCTCACCCGGGATAGGAGGGAGGGGGGAAGGAAGGGGGAGGGTGGTGGAGGAGAACCCCAGAGGGACCGACCACCCCAGGGAGTACCCACGCCCCACACCACTCCGGGGAAGGAGAGGAGGGAACCCCTTAGTTACCTCTCCAGCAAAAAAGCGTGGGTAACGCTCCCAGACAGATCCTCCTCGTCACCGAAGTGGGGGGGGGCTGTCGACCATGAGGAACGCTGTGACACAGGCCGAGACCCAGTTGTATGCGACCTCGCGAGACGTTTAACTTGCAGGGCCAGCCCCTGTCTAGTGGGGCTATATTGTGGCCACCCTAGCGCGTAGCTGTGGTCTGCGCGCGCGCGCTGGTCAGATTAGGGTGACCACTGGATCAAGCGTCCAACCCGTCGCCCAGCCCAGCAGTTGATTGTAGATCTCACCGGAAACAATCCTGGAAAAAGAGAAAATAACAAACAACAAAAAAATTCCCAGGACTAGAGATCCCAGCAGGGAACTAGGCCCTTACTCCTGACTAGGCAGAAAAAAACTGAATACCTAGAGCAGGAAGGGGGTTATATACTGACGGAGGACAGCCCATGGGCGTAGCCAGGGGTTGTTTTTTTGTTCTGTCTAGTCCTACTCCTGCGGAGATGATATAACCTACCGTTCTGAATAAAGAAGTCTGTATCTGTCAATGAACGAATGAGAAAAACACTTTCTGTTTTCATTACATACCTTTTTAGATCCTGTGGCATCATTGCTAGGTGTCTGTGCTTCTCTATGCTGTGCAGGCAGATCATGGCTGGTGTGAGGGGTGCAGAGGGTGTTGTACATAGCTTCCTGAAAACATCACAGCACCCTGCCTCAGTACTGTACTTCCTCTCAACAGTCATTACTCTAGTGAAAAATAATGCCAATATCAAAATGCCTTGATGGGTAAGTGGTTCATCTGGAGGAGGGAGCATCCCTAGGTAATCCAGTGAATAAAAGGAGCAGGGGGGCCAGGGACAGCCGGGCTGGGGAGAAAATGGCTGCTTTTAATGCAAACTGTCTGAGGCTCACAGTGTGCAGTGAAATCAGAGTAAACAATTTCAGTACAGCAGAGGAACCTGTACAACTCTGCAAGACTGGAGGGAAGGCTGGAGGTCTGCTTTAAAATGTTGTCAGTGTTTCTGTTGATTTACAATTACAAATCTCTACTTGAAATTCTGTAATAAAAGGCAGCAAGCAAGTAAAAATGTGAAAGCCACAACAAGAATGACTTGCAGGAAAATGATACAAAAATAACTCAACTTGACAGTGTACTTGACCCCCGTCTTCTTGTTAAGTCTATTTCAAACAGTCAAGTCATACACATGTATGGGACACTTAGCAATTCATAGAAAGTGACCATAACAAGGACTATAGAGATCAATGATATACCCTTTTGATTGAACAAACAAAGCGATCTGCTCTCGTTGACTAGTGGTTCTCAACCATCGGGCCATGGCACATTGCTGGGCTGTGGCCTTCTCTCTCCCGGGCCTCTATCCAGCTATACATCCCTTAACCTCCCACAGTTCTCCCCAGCTCACATAGTGCCCCCCTCATCCTCCCATAGTGGCCTACAGTTCCCCTGGGTCCTCTAAAAGCCCTCACCTTTCGTGATGTCTCCCAACCTCCCACAGTGTCGCCCAGACCTTCACAGTGTGCCCTCCAGCCTCCTGCAGAGCCTCCAGTCCTTCATTGTGCCTCCAACAGTGTCAAACAGTTCTCCTCAATCTCGCACAGTGCTCTCCAGAAACCTCATCTCCCACTGGGCCACCAAGTCTGCTGCAGAGTCCCCTAACCCTCTCCACACCCCCATACACCCCCCCCCCACCCCCACATACACACAGTGACACCCAGCTCCATCCAAAACCTTCCAACTTTTTAAAACACGTCATGCATTCCTATACCTCTTTGTGTGAGTATAAACTTTATTCTTTACGTATGGAGCCTGGAAGGTTTGGGAAGAGCTTATCATAGTCAACTATTTACTTGTTAGACACTCTTGTTATCATGACAAACAGTCACACATACCCTTCTTTACTCAAGGACAGACATGTGGTCAACTAAGTCAAACATTCCTACAAACGCATTCCTACCAACAGCACTTTTCTTTATTTTACAACATTTTCCAGATTAAGCTATAGGCAGATTAAAATATTCTTTGCCAGTATTTAAAGCCCAGCTCCGGGCTTTGTGCTCCCCTAAAAAGTAACGCTATTCCTCCAGATACCCCCACTCAGTGTGCATCCTGGTATTTTATTATATATTTTCCTTTTTCCATTGTTTTCTGGCCGATTATATGTTGGGTTATCCTCTTCTCACGATCCTTTCTAAGGTCTCTTTTAAATGGGTGGTCAATAAAAACGGGTGGTTGAGCCATGGTTTTTCCACCCTCCTGGCTGCCCACCCAAACTGTAAAATGACAGTCAGGCAGGGCGGTACACATACCAAAGCTGCTATGCTCTGCTTCACTGCTGCCGCATTAACCCAGGGTGCAGATTTTGACTAATGGCTCTGCTTGTCCAACTCACCCATTGAGTTTAATGGGTCTGTGCCGCAACGCTTGGTGGTGCACCACTATAGGCAGGGCCGTCTTTAATTTTGATTGGGCCCTGGGCAAACACTTTCCTGGGGCCCCCCCTCCATTCTGAGACATACAAAAAATAGCAGGTAGACTCAAAATCAGTTTACTGAAGCAGATCACGCAGCAATTGCAATTGTTTGTCAGAGGTTACAGCCTATCCTTATGCTCACTGGCTGGTTTCTAGAGGTTACAACACATCATTTCTGCTTGCCGATTGGTTGCTAGAAGTTAATGTACATTATTAGCGCTCACTAATTGGTTGCTAGGGGTTAGAGCACATCTTTACCACTTACTGATTGGTTGCTAGAGATGAAAGCAGAGCACTACTGTGATGATTGGTTGCTAGAGGTTAATGCACATCATTACCTCTCACTGAGCAGTGGAGCAATACCAAATAATTGAGCAAGTAAAGGGGCACATTAATACACATACTACAGGAGAGTGTCAGAGACTGCAGACATACTACAGGAGAGGTTCAGAGACTGTGGACATACTGCAGGAGACAATCAGAGACTGCGGACATACTGCAGGAGACAATCAGAGACTGCGGACATACTGCAGGAGACAATCAGAGACTGCGGACATACTGCAGGAGATTACCAGAGACTGCGGACATACTGCAGGAGACAATCAGAGACTGCGGACATACTGCAGGAGACAATCAGAGACTGCGGACATACTGCAGGAGACAATCAGAGACTGCGGACATACTGCAGGAGACAATCAGAGACTGCGGACATACTGCAGGAGACAACCAGAGACTGCAGATATACTGCAGGAGACAACCAGAGACTGCAGATATACTGCAGGAGACAATCAGAGACTGCAGACATACTGCAGGAGATTACTAGAGACTGCGGACATACTGCAGGAGATTACTAGAGACTGCGGACATACTGCAGGAGATTACTAGAGACTGCTGACATACTGCAGGAGATAATTAAAGACTGCGGACATACTGCAGGAGATTACTGATTACTAGAGACTGTGGACATACTACAGGAGACAATTAAAGACTACGGACATACTGCAGGAGACAATCAGAGACTGCAGACATTATACAGGTGATGGTCAGAGAATTTTCAGCAACGCACAGCTTTACAGTTAAATAACACAGCTCAGGGTTTAAACAGTCAGGCATTTTATGGGTGTAAGGACATACCTGGCCACCCAAACTCACTACATACATTCAGGTGTGTGGGCGGGGCTTCCACTCTCTGCTCTCACTACAACAGCCGGGAGCTCCACTGACGCTTTGTTGGGGGGCCCACGTCACCCGTGAATTGGGGCAGCGATGACAGCTTTGCAGAGCGCACAGAGGACACGGGAGGCTGTATTCCCACGCTAGCCAGCTAAGGGGGGCGTGGCCGCCCCCGGCCCTCTGTATTCACCAGCCAGTATAGAGGGGGCGGGGGCGGGAGCTCCACTGGTGCTCCCACTCCGATCACTGGCTCTCACTGCAGACGCACTTTTCCGAGTATACAGGCTGCACGTAGGCGGGGTCAGAGCATCAGTGGAGCTCCCGGCCCTGCCCCCTCTCAGCTGGCTAGCGCAGGAATACATCCTCCCGTGTCCTCTGTGCGCTCTGCAAAGCTGTCATCGGGGCCCCAATTCATGGGTAGCGCGGGCCCCCCCAACAAAGATTGGGCCCAGGGCAAGTGCCCCGCTTGCCCTGCGCTAAAGACGGCCCTTACTATAGGTTTAAATCAGGCAGTGAGGAGGCAATAAATTGGCTTCATGTACACGGGGCGTTTCTCAACCTCTCCTGAACGCTGGAACATCACAGCTAGTAATCCACATTTAAAAAGTGTGTTTAGCAGTGTTTGCAAGCCGCGTTTAGCGGCGTTTAGCTGTGTTTGCGTTCAGGAGAGTTTACTAAAGATAACCTCAGGAGATCCTCCCAAATTATTAGAAAGCACTAAAAACAAGTATTTATTAACTATTTCAGCCATTCTGTGAGAGAACAGTGTGAGTAGCAGCTGAGAAAGCAGTGTGCTTGTCGCTAGCTGTTATCTTTTGGTTGGTTTGTTAATATGAATCCCATGATGAGCATGTGTGAGGAAATGCTCCTGATGTTGCTTTTGCTGAGGCTCCAAAGACGTAGAAAATTGCTTGAGAGGACCAGAGTTCGTCGCTACTGGACACATCCATGTTCGTCGCTACTGGACATATCGACAGGATACTTTTCTAATGTGTATGTTCAGCTGCGTAATTACCCAGAGAATTTTTTTCATTTTACACACATGTCAATTGCCACCTTTGATGTTCTCTTGGAAAAGGTTAGACCCCGTCTAGTTCGCATGGATACCAGCATGAGGAAAAGCGTGCCACCAGAGGAACGTCTGTTGGTGACTCTCAACTTCAGCATCAAGTAATGCAAGTTGTGTATTGTACAGCATTAATTGGCTGATGAGGGGAATATCACATGGTATATCAAGCTTGCAGACAGTGATAATTGAGTTTTTAGTGTTTTTAGCATTTTCCAGGCTCAAAAGTAATAAATAAAATAGTTCCCTTTAAAAACGCTACTAGACAAAAACGCAGGTAAACGCAGGTAGCCGCATTTGGCGTTTGAAATGCCTCTAAACACAGCTTCTGAAAGCATTTTTTTGGGTTCCAAAAAAAGCCTAAACGCAACTGCCTAGAAACGACTATAAATGAATGTGTGTACATGTACTGAAAAGCTAACAGAGGAGAGTTCAGGAGCAGTTGAGAAAAATGCCCAACTGCTCCTAAACGTCCGTTTACCAGCAGCAGTGTACATGAGGCCTAAACACCACCTCAACCGCCTGTCAAAAGCCCTCTGAAAAGTGCTCCACCGTCATTGTAAAATAGCACTAACATTAATGTCCTCAGTCTTCCATTTGAGTGGGCTTTGCATCATTCAACCCGGAAAAATGACGACCCCTTGTGGCTGAATAGAAGTACGGCAGGAAAAAGAACTAGAATGGAGGTGAGTATTACAGCCTTAGCTCCTTTTTTTAATACTATTTTTTTTTTTAAATGAGCATGGAGTTGGGTAAGGAAAAAATCAAGTTTAATGTAAGCCATTAGAAGAAACTGTCTGGCCCCAACCACACAAAGAAACTTACCGACTGAATCCTATAGGGTGCAGCATGAGGCCACGGGGATGGCGCTGAACTGTCAGGGAATGTAGCTGGCAGGATGGCTCTCAGTCAGCTAAATGAAGTGCCTGCTATGACAGCCAGTCCCGCTCTAACTTTAGCAATCTGACAGCTTCGTGACATTCATTTCCACTAGAAAAATCTATATAAGCTGCTGCTCGGTCACCTCGCATAATATGATGTGATTTCATTATTCTATTATCTTACTTGTAGCTTGTACTTAAATCACATCTTTTCCAGATGACTACATTTGCACGCAACAGTACAGAATATTTTGCTGCCGGATATCTACAGTGTAGGCTATAATAAATACATAGGATAATGTTCCCCCTACAGTAGTTTATGAAGGTATGTAGAGTCATGGAACAGTTCCCATGACCATATTAAAGAACAAAGGTGAGTAACTTTATAAAAGTCACCAAAACTTGTAGTAAAAGTGTATGAGTAGCCAAGCATTTACTCCTCTGCTGGAGGAAATTGGATCATGCTTTGCTGGGGTTTTTTGCCTTCCTCTGGATCAACTGTGAATATAGGATTGTGTATATAGGATTCTATGTTTTTTTAAGGATATATTTGTTTCCCCTTTTATTGGTTGAATTAGATGGGCTTGTGTCTTTTTTTTTCTTCAACCAGACTATCAACTTTCATCTATGTCTGCGATGGATCTCATTTATTCAGGTCAAGATACACTATATTACCAAAAGAATTGGGATGCCTGCCTTTTTACGCACATGAACTTTAATGTCATCCCAGTCTTAGTCCGTAGGGTTCAATATTGAGTTGGCCCACCCTTTGTAGCTATAACAGCTTCAACTCTTCTAGGAAGGCTGTCCACAAGGTTTAGGAGTGTGTCTATGGGAATGTTTGACCATTCTTCCAGAAGCGCATTTGTTAGGTCAGGCAGTGATGTTGGACGAGAAGGCCTGGCTCACAGTCTCCACTCTAATTCATCCCAAGGGTGTTTTATCGGGTTGAGGTCAGGACTCTGTACAGGCCAGTCAAGTTCCTCCACTCCAAACTGACTCATCCATTTATGGACCTTCCTTTGTGTACTGGTCCAAATCATTTGGTGGAGGGGGGGGGGTTATGGTGTGGGGTTGTTTTTCAGGAGTTGGCCTTGGCCCCTTTAAAGGGAACTCCTTAAAGTGGATGTAAACCAGATTTTTTTTTTTTAATTAAGGCTTGCACCTTGTAGAGTATAAGATTTCATGTCATCTGTGCCTAGTTTTGCCACAAAGAGTTAATCCAGCTCTGAGCAGTCCTCTTATCTTTTTTCAATGAGATAAAAACTGACACACAGAGAAATAGGAGTCAGTTTCTCTTCCTTGCTGTGAGTGACAGGTGATTTACATATCTCATGCAGGAGCCTGAGAGAGACATTCTGTGTACTTCAGATCCCCTCCTCCTTTTTGCTCCAGCTCTCCCAGGATTGGCTGCACCAAACCTCGGCATGATTGGGCATGCTGAAGTCATGTGGTGACTTTTTTGGGTTTTGACTGGATGTTAGTGATCGTAGCAGAAGTTCAGTGTAAGAAATACACAGGAGAAAATGCATGTTGACAAGGGGAGTGTAGAGGTGGGCGGGGAGTCTACTGACATCACGACTCCACCCACCGAGATCCGGACAACAGACCCACCCACAGAATCTGCAGTTTTTCGGGTCTCATAACAGACAGAGGGAAGACATTTGACAGGTAAAGATACATGCAGGAGGCATGTATATCCTTATAGATAACCATGATGGCAGTAGTTTAGAAAGGATGAGAGTGGGTTTACATCCACTTTAAGGCATCAGCATACCAAGACATTTTGGAAAATTTCATGCTCCCAACTTTGTGGGAAAAGTTTGGGGATGGCCCCTTCCTGTTCCA
The DNA here is from genome assembly GCA_037952835.1 of Lithobates septentrionalis. Classification (NCBI taxonomy): domain Eukaryota; kingdom Metazoa; phylum Chordata; class Amphibia; order Anura; family Ranidae; genus Lithobates; species Lithobates septentrionalis. The sequence continues at coordinate 245,251 of JBBDGP010003015.1, forward strand.
ACATGACTTTGCACCAGTGCACAAAAGAGGTCCATAGAGGTGTCAGTTTGAGGTGCAGGAACTTGACTGGCCTGACCTCAACACGATAGAACACCTTTGGGATGAACCCCTATCAAATCATTGCCCACATCTATTACCTTTTGTACCACCACCCACTCCCTTTAGTTTGTAAGATCTATGAGCAGGGCACACCTATCCCTTCTGTATTGAACCGTACTGTAATTGTGCTGTCCCCCTTCTACATTGTAAAGCGCTGCATATACTGTTGGTGGTCCTGCCCAGGACTGGTGGGATTCTGGTCTAGAGTCTATGGCCTCCTGTCAACCATTTTTCCCCGGCATGCTTTACTCCATTGTCCCCTCCCGGGCCTTTTCTCCTACCAACAAAAGCTGGCCACCTACCTCTTCATTGCTGCAAAACGTGCTATTGCTAGAGACTGGCAGAAGCCCTCGGTTAGTATTACAGAAGTGAAGAGCATTTTGACCACCCTCATGTTATATGAAAAGATGACCAGTGTACTTCATGACACCCATGCTAATTTCCTCAAAGTGTGGTATCCATGGTAGTCTTATGCTATCCCTGCTTTGCCCCCCGCCAGCTTGGGTATTCCAGACTGTTCCAATATTCCACCTAACCCACAGGCCCAAAGCTCTTTTCTTGTCTAAGTCTACACTCCTTTCCCATTCTTATCTTGCCTGTCTCTCCTCCTCACTTCTGGAATAATTCTACATCTCCCTTTTCTCTTTCCTCCCTCTTACCCTCGCTCTCCCCACTTCACCCTCCCCCACCTCATCCTATTTTTTTTTTTTTTAAAGCTGTAGATTTGAGGGGAAAATGCAAGGAAAATAAAAAACAGCATTTTTGCTTTTACATGTTTGGATGATAGAAATAAGCAGAGCTTCCCCTCATTTCAGACCTTCCCCAAAGATCTACAGTGACTGCACTTCCAAGTGCACTTGCAGTGCACGGAGGATTTGCCTTTAGTAAATAAACCCGAGTGTCTGTTATTTTCAAAATTTTTCTGCTAAATACCTTATTTCACCTTACTGATCTGCGGTCACATGACCGCCCGCCGCTCTCCTTCCCTGATTTATGCACTACAGGGATGTCTGTCTGGCGGTCACGTGACCGCAGATCGGCGAGGTGAAATAAGACATTTAGAAGGAGAATTTTAAAAAAACAAAGACACTGGGGTTGATTTACTAAAGGCAAATTCAATTTGCACTGCAAGTGCACTTGGAAGTGCAGTCGCTGTAGATCTGAGGGGAAGACCAATCACGTGTAAGCAAAAATGCTGTTTTTATTTTCCTTGCATACCCCCCTCAGATCTACAGAGACTGCACTTCCAAGTGCACTTGCAGTGCAAAGTGGATTTGCCTTTAGTAAATCAACCCCAAAGTGTAGTACATTTTGTCCTAGCAGAGGGGCGAGCAGTAATTGTGAGCAGTTACTGCCATTTGGAACAGCGGTAGAAGGGGAGGGGAGCTCACACACAGGAGCTGAAAGGCGGGGGGGGGGGAGGGGACGGCAGCAGGCTGACAGAGGCATGTAAACTGACCACAGTAATTGGGGATCAGCAGCCATGATTACTGTGGTCAGGACACACAGGGGGACACAGGAACAGGCAGGATCAACCAGGTATTGTACAGCATAGAAAAGGAAAAATGACACCGCTCCTAAAGTGCCCCAAATATGCTGCTTGCAGGACTTTTTTTAATGTCCCGCATGCGCACCGCTCCAGTGTAAAAGCACTTGGGCTTTCACACTGGAGTGACAGAAGAGGCGCTTTACAGGCACTATTTTTAGCGCTAAAACGCCTGTAGAGTGCCTCAGTTTGAAAGTAGCCTTAGGGAAAGACTGTTGCCTTTGTTTGACTGTTATGCCAAGTTCTTTAAGTAAAGATTTTGAAACTTTGTCTTTGCCTGGTTTGAAGTTACTAAAGAGATGCATTGCAAGTAACCGGCACAACCGGAGGAGAGAGCCTTTAGGAGGAGGGAGTCTACGGCTCGGGTCAGTTAAAAACATTGGGGTATGAAAAACACAAGTGGTAAAGAATAACAAAGTTTTCACTAGCAGCCTGTTGTAAAGGTGTACCTGTGGCAGGTGGGAGTTGTCAGCACTTTCTCCTTAGCAACCGGAGCAGATCAGCACTGCGGAGGTCCCTTAACTTCTGTCAGGGCTGGGCTCTCAGCAGCTCCCTTCTCTGTGCTCAGCTGTCGGATAATTGTCAGCACTCATCATTCCACAGTGGCTCACCTGGTGATCATTTCCTGCTTGTCAGTCCCTTTTGGCTATTTATACTACCTTGTTCATTACTTTCGTGCCTTCGCCTGGTCAGCATATCTGGATATTCTCTGCTGTGTTCCTGTGAATGACTTTGCCCGGTTGATGTCCCTTCTTGCTCTTGATCCTGTTCTTCTGCCTCTGACTACACTGATCTCTGGTTCCCTGATTACTGGCTTGTCTGACTACCCGTGTTGGCTTCCGATCCTGGCTTATGTTTTGACTAAGTTTACGGATCTGTACCATTACATTAAAAGGTGTCATTTTTACTGCATTTTCTGTCTCCGTCTGATTCATGGTTCCTGATAGTAGGCGAAGGCCATGAATCCAGAAGATGCAGGCAATCCACTTAGTGGTAATATTTTTTCCAGATTGAATGAGCAGGACCACCGCATGGATCAGTTTGCCATATCGTTACAGACACTCCTGATTCGTACTGCTTACCTGGATCCTCCCACTGTGGCTGTTCCGGTACAACCAGTATTGCAGGCCATCCCTGCTGCTGCTCCAGTCTCTGTGCAGGTGTTCCGTCAGATTAGGCGACCCTTCAGAATTGGTAACGGAAGTGACGTTCCGTCGCCGCCATCTTGCTACACCCCGCACTTCTCCATAGTAACGATACACCGAGAAGAGGGCAAGCGGACATCTTGTTACACCCACCGTAGTTTTGCATTTCAAAGTTATTTTTAACAGGAAACAGAGCTTACATGGTGAAATACTGTTGTATAAAGTTGACCCTGGTGGTATGGATGTGTCATTGCCATCATCCCATATCATTAATGAAAAAGCTGCAAAAACCTCTAAAGGGATTTTTAAGGCAATAAAAACTAAAGATTATAAAAATAAATGTTTATTGTAAATTTATATAAAAAATATATGTTGTGTAGTAACAAAAAATATATAAATAGAATAATAAAGATAGCACATAACAGGATATTAAAAAAGTGCATTCATGCAAATAGGAATAGGGAAATGATACATCACACTACCCGATACAATCACCACAGGCGAGAATCCGTGGTGTCGAGTAGTGAAATTCCAACGCGTTTCAACGTGCTCAGTTCAAAGAAAAATGTCTTCTTCAGGGAAAATGTATCACAATCTAAATGAAATAAAAAAATAGCAATATTATAGGCTGTATAAATTATGTAGGTATCTCGCATAATGCGGCTCACAGTCTACTCACATCCTCCTAATGCACTTCAAGGATTAATGAAAACTTCCGTGTTAGGGTGAGAGGTCCCGGTTCTCTAGGAATAAACAGTGTCCAAAGTCCACTACAGGACGGCTGGATATATCAATTACGATCCAAATGCAGGCGTGCCAGCATCAAAGAATGGATGTCTGTGTATAACAGGGTAAAAGGATGGATAAAGACCTGGTTAGGAAGCAAGAGGGGGGGTCCTTAGTGGGAGAGGCCCCCCTTCCTCTGGGCTAGTATTGAAGTATAGGAGAATGACTTACTTGCAACAAGAGATATTTAGGTCTATAACGTCCGGAACAGTCCGTACACCCTGAGAGCCCTCGGTGATGCCGAGGGAAGGAGTGACGCTGTGTGCCGTCCTTGGCATCCTTTTATTTGGTGTGGACAGGGATGGGCTGCCGCGCCAGCCAATGGCGCGGCGCACTGCTGACAGGAGAATCCAGCGTCGTCACGCTGCGCGTTCCCAAGGCGTCGGACGCCGCCGCGGGTTCTTGCGCGCCATGGCGGCGTGCGTCGCAGGGACGCACAGCGGGCTCTATGGGTCGGCTGCCATGATGGAAAGGGGCCGTGCCCACAGTTGGAAACTCTGCAGTGAGGAGCCATGGAGCCCATATTGATGCGGCCTCCACATCGCAGGAAGGAATCCCCCCACCCCATTGATGAAAATTGTGCCCATGGAGCCACCAACGGGGATGGTGAATCCCCGCTGGTGGGTGACATGGAGGGGGTGGAAGTTGGAAAACCGGGATTTCTACCAAAGACCTGTAACACCATAAGGGCCATCCCCCCGATCCACCCCAAACTGGAGGGGGGGGAAGATAGGGGGAAAGAAAGGCCAGGACTAGTAGCCACCGACACAGGGGGCCCAACTCGAGGAGAATCTCAAGCATTCAGGTAAAAATGCAGCGGTGAAAAGGGAGTTACCGCGGCCCCCCTGTGCCGGGTAGGGACAGGACAAAGCGGGTAAAAAGCCTTCCCAATGGGAAAATCCCGGGGACAGGACACCCCACCCCCACATTGGGCAACCCAGAATGCATGAGGAATGAGGTAAATGCGAGATAAAATGAACTACTGCTGGGTGGCCCCAATACCATCAAAAGATATAGTAAAGCAGTAGGTCAAAAAATTATATATGTAAAAAAATCAATCAAAAACAATAATAAATCTCATAACACCATCTTGAGTTAGCCCAAAAGGCAAAGGCCAAATCAGGTGGGACAAGACGACAAAAACCTCCTTCATTTGTAAATAAAACAAACATCTGAGTATATATGAAAATATGAATATAAATATAAAACCCTTTGGATCCACCGGACTGTTTACATGTTGAATTATAAAAGCAGCGCTGTTCTGTCACATTAGCAAACCTGTGAGATCAGCAGGTTTGCCGCTGCTTTTAAAATTCAACATCTAAACAGTCCGTCCGATTTCTAAATACTGTATTTCACCTTATAAGCTCCGTTTTCTGTTAAAAATAACTGTGAATGTCTCGGTGTCTCGGTTACTATGGAGGAGTACAGGGTGTAGCAAAATGGCAGCGATGGTGTCAGGACTGGGCTCAGCCCTTCCTTCTCTGAGCTGGCCACTCAGCTGTCGGCTAATTGCCAGCTCCCATCTCTCTCCACAATTACCCAGCTGTTGATGATTCTGCTCGTCAGCCCTGCCTACTTAAAGCCGTCCAGCTCACCTGATCTCTGCTTGCTGACATCCCTTCTGGCTCCTTATCCTGCTTGCTGTTCCTCTACTTGGATCCCTGACTTCTGGCCTGGCTGATTACCCGATCTGGTTACTGAACTCTGGCTTGGCTGACTACCCGATCCGGTTACTGGACTCTGGCTATGCTTTGACTACGCTTACTCTATTTACCTTTTTATTTTTATTAATAAACAAGTGTGATTTTACTGTACTTCTGTCTCAGTCTGGTTCACGGTTTCTGACAGATGGAACGTCACTTCCGTTACCAATTCTGACAGGTCGCCATATCTGACGGAACACAGGCACCTGCCTCGAATATTGTCTCTCTAAGAGGTATATCTAGTTCTGTCTCACTTCCTCAGCGTTTTGGGGGCGATCCAGTTCAATGCAGAGGGTTTTTCAACCAGGTTGGGATATACATTAACCACTTCAGCCCCGGAAGGATTTACCCCCTTCCTGACCAGAGCACGTTTTACAATTTGGCACTGCGTCGCTTTAACTGCTAATTGCGCGGTCATGCAATGCTGTACCCAAACAAAATTTGCATCCTTTTCTTCCCACAAATAGAGCTTTCTTTTGATGGTATTTGATCACCTCTGCGGTTTTCATTTTTGCGCTATAAACGGAAGAAGACCGAAAATTTTGAAAAAAATGATATTTTCTACTTTTTGTTATAAAAAAATCCAATACACTCAATTTTAGTCATACATTTAGGCCAAAATGTATTCGGCCACATGTCTTTGGTAAAAAAAATGCCAATAAGCGTATATTTATTGGTTTGCGCAAAAGTTATAGCGTCTACAAACTAGGGTACATTTTCTGGAATTTACACAGCTTTTAGTTTATGACTGCCTATGTCATTTCTTGAAAAAAAAAACTGCTTGGTGTCAGTGTGACGGGGGGGAGGGGTGATTAGGGGGTGATCGGTGGGTGATCGGGGGGTGATGGGGGGTGTAATGTGTGCCTGGCATGTTCTACTGTGTGTGTGTGTTGTGTTTTACACTCACATTGATGTCTTCTCTCCTCGGCGCCGGAATGGAAAATACCGAGCCGAGGAGAGATGACATCATTTCCTCTGCTGCTGTTTACTATACAGCAGCAGAGGAATGATCTCATTGGCCGGGAGCGATCGCGAAGGGGGGGCCACGAATGGATGGCCTCCCCCTCACCTCCAAACGCTGGGGGAGAGATCGGACCCCCCGCCCGCGGGAGGCAGATCACGTACAGGTACGTGATTCTGCCTGCTCGTGCCATTCTGCCGACGTATATCGTCAAGAGGCGGTCGGCAAGTGGTTAAGATGCTGCCCTATGCGTTTTCCTCAGACAGAAGCAAAGTAGGCTTTGTTATTTCTTTACTAGAAAAAGATGGATTGCCAAATCTCATCACAGGATGGACTGTGGAGATTTCGTATGTAGGGCAGTGCCAACGTCCTTAACTACAAATGCTAAAAAGTACACCCAAGGGAGTGGAAGACATGGACTTTGTAGGCACCTGTCATAAAATGAAATATGAATTTTTATTATACAAAAGGTACAAAAAAGCACAAACACAAACATTTAAAAAAAAATCGCAATACATTGCAAAATAGTAATAGGTACTCTCCCACATATGGGTTGAAATAGACCGGGGGGTATCCCTTACAAATGAGAAAAAGGGATCCAAACCCTCTATTTCAACGATGAAACCTCAAACTGATATAGCTCAGTATAGCTCTACATGTTTCGCAATTGAATGCTTCTTCAGGAGCCTGTTTGAGTCACCTGTAGTAGGGGAAGATAGAGAGAGGACATACACCAAAATAGTACAAAGTATTAGTATTGTTTTAAAACCTTGACAATAATGCGTCTCGATCAATATCAGTGAGCACCATGAGGAAGCAAGCCCAAGGACCCAACAATCAACACGCATATGGTGACAAACAATCACATGCGGGGACGTGTCTGGTAAAAAGATCATAGCACATATAAATCCTGGGAGGGTAGTGAAAAAAAAAGTCCCGGCTGCCAGGAAAAAGATAATAGAGGGCCATGTAGATCTGGTGAAATTTCTTTGCTTTCTGATAGAGCCTTGGCCTGGGCAAACCCTCTATGGGAGATGCAAAAACCCTTTGTCCTGAGTTACCCTGAGTTTGTGTCGTCCTTTAAAAGGGTATTTGACATTCCTGCTTGCTCCACTTCTGCTGCCAAGAGCCTCATGTCCATCAAACAGTACGAGAACTGTTGTCGATTACGCCATTTGAATTCTGTACCTTGGCAGCAGAGGTTGCTTGGAACAATGAGGCCCTCATGGCTGCTTTTTCCCATGGACTCTCAGATAACATTAAAGATGAGATAGCAGCCCGAGACATACCTACGGATATGGAGAAGTTAATCACGTTTGCAATTCTCATTGACTCCAGACTCTGAAGGAGACCTTCCTTTAAGGAGCGCTTGTGGAAGCCTCCTGTACATTTGGCTCTGAGCTTTGCAGTTCCACCCTTGCCTCCCTCACCTCCCATGCCTCCTAGTACCTAGTCCGCCAGTGAATTAGAACCCATGCAGTTGGGCTTCACACGTCTCTCTGCGGAGGAGAGGGCCTTTAGGAGGAGGGAGAGATTGTGCCTTTATTGTGGCCAGGCAGGTCACTTTTTGTCTTGTCAATTCTTGTCCTACCTGTCTAGGAAACGCCCACACCTGAGGTCCTGTAGGGGACAGACCTTAGGGGGCATTGTTGCATCCCCAGTTATCCTGAAGCATAAACCTCTAGTCCCAGTTACCCTTTCTTGGTCTGAGGCATCCATCAATACACAGGTTTTAATCGACTCTGGGGCTTCAGGCCTGTTCATAGATAGTGCCTTTGTGTCTAAGCACTCGATTCCGCTGCAGCTTCGTGCTACTCCGCTTGCTATTGAGGCTATTGATGGGAGACCTTTACAGCCTTCCCATGTGACTCATGAGACTGCTCCTTTGACCATGGCCGTAGGGGCTCTTCACCATGAGATAATCCAATTTCAATCATTTCCTCACCTCATTACCCGGTGGTTAATGGTTATCCTTGGTTACAGAGGCACAATCCCTCTTTTGATTGACATTGTGCTGTGGTTCTTTCCTGGTCGCCACAATGCAGCAAAACAAGTTTTCAGAAAGTGGTTAAGATCCTGTGCACGTCTTCACTCTCCTCTTTGCCAGAGGAGTACCACAAATTTAGCAATGTCTTTGACAAAGGTCAAGCCCGTATTTTGCCTCCACACCGGTCGTATGACTATGCAATTGACCTTCAACCTGGTGCCATGCCTCCTCGTGGCTGGGTCTACCCTTTGTCAGTCTCGGAGAATAAAGCCATTGGGGACTATGTTGCAGATTCACTTTCTCAAGGGTTCATCCACAAATCCTTGTCTCCTGCTGGTGCTGGCTTCTTCTATGTGAAAAAGAAGAGTGGTGAACTGAGACCTCGTATCGTATATAGGTGTTTCAATCGTATCACGACTAAGAACGCTTCTCCAATTCCACCGATTATGGAATTATTTGACCGCCTCAAGGGAGCAACGGTTTTTACTAAGCTCAATTTGAGAGCGGCATACAATCTCTTGAGGATCAAGTAGGGGGCGACGAAAGGAAAACTGCGTTTAATACCAGGACCGGAGATTGCATTACTGCATTACGAGATACCTCGTAATGCAGTTTTTCAGGAATTCATCAACAGTGTCCTCCGAGATATGTTGCAGCAAGGTGTGGTCGTTTATCTCGACGATAATCTCATACTGTATATTCAAAATCCCTAGAGAGCCACCACACAGATGTCTACTGTGTACTACAGAGGATGAAAGATAATAACCTGTATTGTAAGTTGGAGAAGTGCGAGTTCCATCGTTTACAGGTTAAATTTCTGGGTTATGTCATTTCTACTGCCGGTTTTTCAATGGACCGAGAAACTATCTGCAGTTCTACAGTGGCCTCGACCCATAGGTCTTCGTCCCCTATAAGGTTTTCTTGGCTTTGCTAATTATTATTGGAAATGTATTCGTAATTTCTCTTCTCTGGTCAAACTCTTGACTGATATGACCAGGAAGGACGGCAACTCACAGAATTGGTCTCCGGATTCCATTAAAGCCTTTGAGTCTCTCAGGGCTGCCTTTGTTTCAGCTCCTCTGCTGGCACATCCTGACCCTACGTTACCCTTCATTCTTGAGGTTGATGCGTCTGAGACTGGAGTAGGCGGCCTCCTGTCTCAACATCCTACCTATGACAGCACTATGCATCCTTGTGGCTACTTTTCCAAGAATTTGTCTCCTGTGGAATGCAATTAGGAGATTGGGGACAGAGAACTGCTAGCTATCATTTTAGCTCTCAAAGAATGGAGGCATCTCCTCGAGGGTACCACTGTGCCAGTCCTCATTTTGACTGACCATAAGAATTTGAAATGCTTGTCTGAGGCAAAACGTTTATCTCCCAGAAGGGCTTGTTGGGCTCTTTTTCTGTCAAGCTTCAATTACATACTTAACCGGTACTAAGAATGTAAGGGCTGATGCATTATTATCACAACAGTTTTCCTCCTCCTCCAAAATAGAGTCGGCTCCTACTCCTGTGATACCTCTCGATTGCATTCTAGCCATGACTCACACTAGACTCACTTCACCTTTGGGTGACAGAATTCTTCCTGCTCAGTTCCATTCTCCTCCTAAAAAACCTTATGACCGCTGCTTTGTCCCCGAGAATCTTCTAACTACTTTCCTCCAGACCATTCTCCCAAGGCAGCTGGACACCCAGGGAAGAATCAACTCATCTGGTCTATTTCTCAACAATTCTGATGGCCTAGTCTCCACGCTGATGTAACTGCCTTCGTAGCCTCTTGTTCTGTGTGTGCTCAGAGTAAAACAAGAGGACACCTTCCAGTGGGCCTCCTACAACCCATACCCAATGAAGAGAGGCCTTGGACCCCCTTGTCTATGGATTTTGTTGTGGAGGTACCCAACTCCCAGGGCAACACAGTTATTTTTATGGTGGTTGACTGGTTCTCGAAGATGTCTCATTGTATTCCACTTAAGAAGTTGCCCACATCCAAAGAACTGGCATTCATTTTCCCTCGGGAGATCTTTCAGTTACATGGGCTATTCAAGGTTATTATCTCGGACAGAGGTATCCAGTTTGTGTCCAGTTTTTGGTGAGCCTTTTGTGCACAGTTTAGAATTCAGCTTTTCTTCTCGCTGTATCACCCGCAGTCCAATAGGGCCGCAGAACGAGCAAACCAAACCTTAGAGCAGTTCCTATGTTGCTATAGTTCTGACCACCTTAACAACTGGTCAGACCTCTTACTTTGGGCGGAGTTTGCTCACAATAGTGCCGTCAATGCCGTTCCCGATTGTCTCAGTTTATGGTGAATTATGGTTTCTAGCCATCCATGTTGCCTGACATATTTGTACCTCAAAAAATTCCTGCGTTAGAGGAGCATCTTAGTGATCTCCATTCCACTTGGGTGCAGATCCAAGAGTCCTTGCGACATGCCAGTAATAGGTACAGACTCCATGCTGACCGCTGACGCTTACCTGTGCCTTCCTACCAAGTTGGGGACAGGGTCTGGCTGTCACCTCATAATCTCCAACTCCGTGTTCAATCTATGAATCTGGCACCGCAGTGTATTGGGCCTTTCCGTATTATCCGTAGGATCAACCCAGTGGCCTATGCATTAGACCTACCTTCCAACATGCGTATTTCAAAAGTATTCCATGTTTCCTTATTAAAACCTTTGGCGTGCAACCTCTTCACCTCCTCGATAAAACGGCCTCGCCCAGTTCAGAACGATGAGGAATATGAGATACAATCTATAATCGACTCTCGTAGGATTCGTGGGCGCATACAGTACCTGGTTCATTGGAAAGGGTACGGTCCGGAGAAACGCTCTCGGGTCTCATCCTTGGACGTACATGCTCCTGTCCTCCTCTGTGCTTTCCATAGAAGTTTCCCCCTCAAACCTGGTGCCCCTCTGAGGGGGAGGGGTCCTTGAGGAGGGGGTACTGTCAGGGCTGGGTTCTCAGCAGCTCCCTTCTCTGTGCTCAGGCTGCTCAGCTGTCGGATAATTGACAGCATTCATCGTTCCACAGTAGCTCACCTGGTGATCATTTCCTGCTTGTCAGTCCCACCTACAGCCAGCCCCTTCTAGCTTTTTAAACTGCCTTGTTCCTTCCTTTCGTGCCTTCGCCTGATCAACATATCTGGATATTCTCTTCTGTGTTCCTGTGAAAGACTTTGCCCGGTTGATGACCCTTCTGGTTGCTGATCCTGTTCTGCCTCCGTCTACGCTGATCTCTGGTTCTCTGATTACTGGCTTGTCTGACTACCCGGATTGGCTTCCGATCCCGGCTTATGTTTTGACTATGTTTACTGAACTGTACCATTACATTAAAAGGTGTGATTTTTACTGCATTTTCTGTCTCAGGTGACGAAGAGTTGCATGCATGGGGTGCAAGTGCATGCATGGAGTCAGCGCTAAGTGTATGGCGGGGCCCCATTCCGTTACTAAGAGTGTAGAGGGTATTGGCTCGGCGTGTCCCTCCTAAATGCAATCAAGACAGCTGTGATGTAAGTGAACATGAAGAGTATTAACTAGAGTTCAGTTGTCTGCTGAAGTAAAGGTACCCCATGTGTAAAGCAGTGACCCTGTGCAAGGCGCCTAGCGTAGTCCAGAAGAACCCACCCCGGGGTAGGCCTCCTACGTGACCCACGCTTGGTGCCCAATGAGGAGGGGAACATGGAGGAAGTATCACCCGCCTACCTTACATGCATATTACCCCTGATTATTCACTCATAAAAAAAAATGACATTGTAAACAAACAATGCGAGATCAGCTTATTAAATTCTAAATAATCCACAGAGCCCACTACAGTCCTTAGAGACTCCACAAAATGAGTTCCTCGAATATGCAGGAATGTCATAGATGTGGTCACTCTCTGGGGATTTTCCCCATATCTTCTGGACCTGTCCCACCATCACCGGGTTTTGTAAAGAGGTGCTAGATATGATTGATACGGTTACGTCTATCTCCCTGAGGCCTACTATGGCAACTTGCTTATTAGGGCTGGTGGAAAATGTCATCCCCGCGGTTGCTAGGAGAACCCAGGTCAGCTTGCTTCCCTTTAAAGCTACGAATGCATTCACATTGTATTGGGAAAATAATCGGCCCCTCCTACTCTAGATTTTTGGAAACAATTTGTAAATAATAGTTTACCATTATATAAGGATACTTACTTTAACAGGGGTTGTCCCAAAAAATACAACAAGGTGTGGTCTAGTTGGATTACCGGCCTGCCTGCAGCATGCTAAGTGACCATAGTAGATGTAACCTCTGATTGGATGACATTTAGATTGCTAAGACTCCTGGGATCCAAGGGCTACACAACAAATATCAAAGGGCCACATGGGCTGCAGGTCGGGCACCAGGTCTCTAGAAGCACGTTCTTCTAAATACATGCTTACAATTGGCTGGCAGAAGTCATGTTGGATAAAAGTTGAATTCCAGCTCACAGCAAGTGACAAGGACACTGCATTGCTGGGGAGATCAACGAGTAGTATCTGCATCTGCTAGAACAGGAACAGACTGAGCAAGTTGGAGGTCGGCACCTGTACATCATTTTAGAGCCCAGGAGTGGCTCCAAAGCGTGTTTGGACATAGTTTGGTTACTGTGTCACACGCTCTGAGGTGAGCGCATACGTTTTTGGGGGGTCACCGGAGTGCACCAAAGCATGTTTTTTTCTATTACACTCTTTGGATGAACATGCTGGATGTCACCATTGATGTGTTACTTCCACATTTTATATTCATCACTTATGAACTTTCTTTCATTTATATAAATTTCCCTTTGGAAATAACGTGTGCCTTTTAGTTTATATTTGCACTTTGATCTCAGCATTTTATATGCACATTGCACTTTAATAATTGTCACTTATAATTGTTGTTTAATAATTGTCACTTATCAATTGTTGTTTAAGATTTATTGGTATTGATTTTATATTTATCACTGGTCACTTATGTATTGTTATTTATTTTATTTATCACATACAAATTTTTATTTTGGGTACTATATATGCTTTTTCTAGCGCAACACATTTATTTATATATCTTAATATTTTATGTACTACGCTGGTTCCATCTCTGAGTTTTTTATTTTGCATATGGGGGCATCTATACGACTCATACTGTTATATATATATTGTGGAGAGTCAGCCTGGGGCAGGGTTAAGAAGGAGTTAATCAAGTTTGCAAACTATGCAGTTACCGACCAAAGAAGGGGGTATGGCGGTTCCACATCCAAGGTCATATTTTTTGGCATCTCACCTACAGCAGCTAGCGGGATGTGGAGCCCCTAGAGGGGGAAATTCCAGCGCCAGTATGATGATAATGGGGGCCCCGCATAGCACATTCATAGAGGTTTTAGAGGCAGATTAATTTATCCATAGATGCCCGACGATAAAATTAATCAGCAAAGTATGGCAGACAACGAAAGTATTGCTGGGGTACAGAGGGATATCAGAATATGCCCCTCTATGGAACAATAGAAATTTAGCAGAACTAAGAGATATAGAGAGGCCTATGGAATGGGAGAGACAGGGCATTAATCATCTAAGCCAATTATATGAGGGCAACGTTATGAAAACATTCTTAGCCTTAAAACGGGAATTTAATATACCAAACAACTCATTTTATAAATAGCTTCAAATCAGGCATGCTATCCAGACGCAGTTTAGGTTGCAGATAAGCAAATGGACCCAGATCCCCTCACTGGCACAAATAATGAACTTAGATACATCCAAAGGATTAATCTCTGAGCTATATGCCAGACTGGAAGTTAGAATAATAAATCGAGCGGAACCTTCCAAGAGTAGAGAGAGATGGGAGAGAGATGTGGGGGCAATGACTACAGAGGAATGGGATAGGATCTTGAGACGAGGAACACTTCTCTCGATTTCCCCCTCACAGAAGGTATCTTACCTGTTCTTAATCCATAGAGTATATTACACCCCTAAAAAAATGTTCAAATTTGGGTGGAGACAAAACGACCAGTGCCCCAGGTGCAGGGCATCAGGGGACCTTATCCATATGGTATGGAAATGCCCGAAACTATTCAGATACTGAGTAGAGATTGTAGATAGGATAAATTAAACCTTTAAGACTGCAATAGAGCCGACGGCCAAGACCTGCTTATTGGAGGATGTGGAGGGGGGTAGAGTCCCGAAGGACACCATTGAAGTAGTGCTAAGATGTCTATTTCAGGCGAGAAAATTAATCGTATAGCAATGGCAAGCACACAAATCCCCGGCTGTAGAGAACTGGGTCGAGATCATCAATTTAATAGTTGGGAACGAGAGAGTGATATATATTAGACAAGGTAATCATAGGAAGTTTGAGAGAATGTGAAGACCCTGGCTGGATAAGATGGGGTTTCCCCTATAGGGGAGAATGGTGAACGCATAGCGACCCCCCTGCCCTTTTTTTTTTTTTTTCATTTTCTCTTCCTCTCCCCTTCTTATCCCTGGTTGCTCCCACTCCCCCTTTATTGAGGATTTTTTTATGTCCCTTTCTCTGACATTCTTTCTGACCCCTTGCAATAGGTTTGCCTATATATTTGTTCTCGTTGATGATTTTGTAATCAATAGAATTCATATATAGCTAAAGATTGGGTGGTGTGAGGGTGGGGTGGGTGTGGGTTGGGAGGGAGTGGATAGATAAAACAGTAATACCATCATGTACTGTAATACATTACACAATATTTTCTAATGTTGTACTTTTTAACTTTCTTCTGCCATTTGTGTAATAATAATACAACAAATAAATAAAAAAAGTATTAAAGCAAAAAAAAAAGAAGGGGTTAATCAAAGAGGACAGGTACTTCCCCTTCAGACCTGCTTATTGTCAGCTGGGCTGAAAGTATCAGTGTGGAGCTGTTTGAGTAGGATTGAGAGACACAGCAGCACGCGGTGTGAAAAGGTCCATTGCTGGATGGTGTACCTGCTTAACCACATAAAAGACTGTAGCTCTGATTAGAGCCATGAACTATTACCTGTAAGCCTGTGTGCTGCCGAACTGTGAGCTGTACCTGTGTGCACAACTGTGTGACAAGACAAGTCTGTCTTGTCTTCGGTTCGTTTTTGCCATTTTGCTGAATAAAGCCACTTTTATTTTACTGGACTGTCTCTGACCTGGCTGTTCACCCCTCTGATCCCCTACAATTGGTGGTGCGTGCATCGGGCAGTTTGAGGGTCCAGTCCAATCCCATGTCCTGGGTTAAAGCTGCACAGACGGTGAAATCTTCTGAACAAGCCATGGAGGATGTGGTTAAACAGCTGGTACTGGCAAATACACAAGTGCAGGCCAGCCAACAGGAGGCCCAGCAGGCTCTGGTACAAGCACAGGCCCGGCAGGAGCAGATCCTGGTACAGACAGTCGCTGTACAACAGAAAAAAAAAAAAAACGCTTACTGAGTGAACAGATAGCGGGATAACAAAGGGCGGTGACCCAGCAGGCTGAAATGATGAAAGGTGACCCTGCTGTAAAGAGTGACCCCCGGAAGGCAGTGCAGCGGACCCTGCAAATGATGACGGCCTTAGACAACGTGGAAGCATACCTAGCGTTGTTTGAGCGGGTTGCAGCAAGGGAAGGTCTGCCTGATAAAGACTGGGCAGATGTACTGGCTCCTTTCCTGACCGCAGACCCCCAACAAGCGCACTGTGACTTGGCCCCTGAATCAGCACAGGATTATAAGCTCCTGAAAGCAGAAATCCTAGCAAGGCTGGGAGAGACTGTCGCTTTAAGGGTGAACCAAGTCCATGGCTGGCGCTTTGACAAGGCTAAGGCTGCCAGTGCGCAGCTCTACCACCTGATGCGCTTGTTACAAAATTGGCTAAAACCTGAGGAAAAGACACCCACTCAGATTGTGGAAAGAGTCGCACTGGATCGCTTTTTGCACGGTCTTCCTAAGGAACTGCACTGATGGGTGGCTCAGTCCGAGCCTCAGTCCCTGGATGAGATGGCTGTTGCTGTCAAGCGCTACAGTTGTGCAGAAAGAGTCCCTCTATTACCAGAGAGCTGGCTCGTTCTAAGGAAGTGCATTCCAGCGCGAAGATGGCGCTGGTTGAACGCATGGTGTCTGCTTGGGTGCCTGACACTCCCGCTAGGAGCACCCTAACATCAAACCCTCTTGAGAGTCGGCTGGGAGAATGGGAACCCCGTGAGGCTTGCTGTTTGTCCTGCCAACAACTGGGTCATATGGCGGCCCAGTGTCCAAGGCGGGAGGAGCCAATGGAATGTAACATGGCTCGACATGGCTCTATGTTTGCTTTTGCCACTGATCCCATAAACAATCTAAACCCACTTGAGAGTGTGGCGCGGGTTAATGGGCAGGAGGTTGTGGCACTTCTTGACTCGGGGAGCAGGGTTACCCTGCTCTGATCTGACAGGTTTCGGGGAAATCTAATAACCAGGAAAAAGATTGGAGTGGTCTCTGTACATGGGGTTGTCAAGGACTATCCAATGGACCATGTAACCCCGTCCACAACCGCAGGAATTGCTACACTGAGAGTTGGAGTGATCCCGGGGTTTCCCTGATGATTTGCTTATTGGGCGAGACTGCCCCCTATTTTGGGACTTGTGTGAAAAAAAGTTCAATGGTTCAGGGGCCTCCCCTAAAAAGGAGAAACCCCCATGTGAAGTGTTAAATACTGTGTTGCAGGAGGTAAACAGTAAAGAAATCTGTCAGATGTGTGAACCTGCAGGAGCTGACCTAGATCCCCTGGAGGTGTTTGTAGGATTGGAGGCAGAGAGTCCTCCCTCTGGGCCTGGCTTGTCATATCTTGGGGGTTCCCGAAGTGATTTCTTTGGTGCTCAGAGGAAGGACTCCCCTTTGATCCTCGCCAGGGAACAGGTCACATTGTTGAGTGGTGAGCCACAGCATCCTGCCGAAGATTTGAGTTGCTGTGCATCATAATCTATGCTACAGGGTAGCCAAAAATCGCAAAGTGCTTAAACGTGGGCATAAACCATTAGCAAGGACCTAGAGGGGGGTTGCCAACCGGTCTGCCAGGGTCAGATTGTCTAAACCTGGAGATCAAGTGCTAGTGGTTGAGCCTACTGTGGAGAGCAGGTGTCTCACGAAGGGACAGGAACCCTCTGAGATAGCAGAAAAGGTTGGCGCTGCTCTCAGTGGTAACGAAGGTAGAATCTGTGCTGGTACCTTTTTACAGCCGATGCTACCAGCCGACCACATTGAGAACTGCCTGGCTGAATTCGAAAACATGGCATCGTTTAAAAGGTGGCCCAGAAGCCGCTGTGCTGAATTGGTGCAACCGCTACTTACAGAGGAATACCAGGAAGTGTACCACCTAATGGAAACTGATAAAAATTACTATGATAGGTTTACAGCAGCAATCCGGTCTAGAAATTATGTGGATTCAGAGTAGGAAGGGGGCATAAACCTGGGCGCGTGCATTTGAAAAAAGAAATATGCCCTTTCCCAGGCCTATGGCCATTGTGGTATAAATTGTCCACCCCTGGGCCTGGAACGGGGGGAGGGGATGGGATATGTGGAGAGTCAGCCTGGGGGAGGGTTAAGAAGGGGTTAATCAAAGAGGGAAGGTACTTCCCCTTCAGACCTGCTTATTGTCAGATGGGCTGAAAGTGTCAGTGTGGAGCTATTTGAGTAGGATTGAGAGACACAGCAGCATGCTTTGTGAAAAGGTCCATTGCTGGATGGTGTACCTGCTGGGTGAGCATAACCACATAAAAGACTGTAGCTCTGATTAGAGCCATGAACTATTACCTGTAAGCCTGTATGCTGCAGAACGGTGAGCTGTACCTGTGTGCACAGCTGTGTGACAAGACAAGCTTGTCTTGTCTTCTGTTTGTTTTTGCCATTTTGCTGAATAAAGCCATTTTTATTTTACTGGACTGTCTCTGAGCCAGCTGTTCACCCCTCTGATCCCCTACAATATATATACACAAGTCTTTAGTGTCTTACATGTACATAGTTGCCAACATTGCAAAAAAAAATTGTGGGACACTATTTTGGCTGTAGGCGGAGCCGTATAATAATTAGGGGGCGGGGCAGGCATTTGTAGGCGTGGCATAGCAATAAAAACTAAAACTGGCAAAAATGGGCGTGGTTTACGTGAGAAAGTGGGCGTTG
Source organism: Lithobates septentrionalis (assembly GCA_037952835.1). NCBI lineage: Eukaryota > Metazoa > Chordata > Amphibia > Anura > Ranidae > Lithobates > Lithobates septentrionalis. The sequence continues at coordinate 263,584 of JBBDGP010003015.1, forward strand.
CTTAAATGGGCGTGGCTCAAAGGGGGTGTGGTTAGAGTCTGAGATGAATGAGGGATGGAGAGGGAAAGGGGGAGAGAGGAATGACGGGACAGCAGGCCCAGATCCTACACCACAATAGAAATATGTGTATTCTAGAAAGTTTAACAATCAGCAGATAAAGATACTCCAAACACCTGGTGTTAGCGCTTCAATCATCCTGGCACCATGATTGTTATGGTGTCAGGATGATTGAAGTGCATTATTTCTATTATTACATTGTAATATAAAATGAAATCATTCAACTCAGTGGGATCCCTGAGCGTGTCACTAGCCACGTCGCCTGCCACCAGCAGGGTCCTTCCTTGCATCAGGTGCCCCCAGCAGAGTCCAGCCTTGTATCAGGTGCCCCCAGCAGAGTCCCTCCTTGCATCAGGTGCCCCCAGCAGAGTCCCTCCTTGCATCAGGTGCCCCCAGCAGAGTCCCTCCTTGCATCAGTTGCCACCAGCAGAGTCCCTCCTTGCATCAGTTGCCACCAGCAGAGTCCCTCCTTGCATCAGGTGCCACCAGCAGAGTCAGTCTTTACACCAGTGTTCCCAGCCTCAGTCCTTAAATCGGTGTCCCAGGTAGAGCCATAGTTACCCCCCCCCCGTACATAGTTACCCCCTCCCCCTGTACATAGTTTTCCCTCTCCCCCTAGTTACCCCCCTGTACATAGTTACCCCCTGTGCATAGTTACCCCCTCTGTACATAGTATCCCCCCCCTGTAACTAGTTCCCCCCCCACTGTACGTAGTAACCCCTCCTGTACATAGTTAACCCCCCCCTCCTGTAAATAGTTAACCCCCACTCCTGTATATAGTTAACCCTCCCCTCTCCTGTACATAGTTAACCCTCCCCTCTCCTGTACATAGTTAACCCTCCCCCTCCTGTATATAGCTAACCCCCCTCCTCCTGTATATAGCTAACCCCCCCTCCTCCGGAATATAGTTAACCCCCCTCCTGTACATTAAAGTTAAATTGCTGCAGAGACAAGAGCCAGTGGCGTCACTACAGCTGGTGTCACCCGGTGCGGAAAAAAATTGGTGTCACCCCCCCTCCACCAACTATGGTCCCCCTTCAGTACAGACTACCCTCCCTCAGTAAAGACCCCCCCCCACTAAGTACAGACTGCCCCATCCAGCAGTATAGATCCTCCTCCCTCAGTACAGACCCCCCCACTAAGTACAGACCCCCTCCATCAGTTTAGACCCCCTCAGTGTAGACCCCCTCATCAGTATAGACCTCCTCAGTACAGACCCCTCTCCCTCAATACAGACCCCCCTCAGTGCGGTCCCCTATCTATCAGTATAGACCCCCTCAGTGCAAACCCCCCTCCATCAGTGCAGACCCCCTCAGTGCAGACCCCCTCCATCAGTGCAGATCCCCCCACTATCAGTGCAGACCCCCCTCAGTGCAGACCCCCCCTATCAGTGCAGACCCCTCCTCTATAAGTGCAGACCCCCCTCTATCAGTGCAGACCCCCCCTCTATCAGTGCAGGCCCCCCTCAGTGCAGACCCCCCTCTATCAGTGCAGACCCCCCTCAGTGCAGACCCCCCTCTATCAGTACAGACCCCCCTCTATTAGTGCAGACCCCCCTCAGTGCAGACCCCCCCCTCTATTAGTGCAGAACCCCCTCAGTGCAGACCCCCCTCTATTAGTGCAGACCCCCCCCCTCTATCAGTGCAGAACCCCCTCAGTGCAGACCCCCCTCAGTGCAGACCCCCCCCCTCTATTAGTGCAGACCCCCCTCAGTGCAGACCCCCCCTCTATTAGTGAAGAACCCCCTCAGTGCAGCCCCTCCCCTCATTAGTGCAGGCCCCCCTCACTGCAGACCACCCCCTCCATCAGTGCCAGTGCAGACCCTCCCATAATGCCCCCCAGTACACGTCCAGGAACTCCAGGAGCGGCCGGTGTCTTGTCGAATACTGGTGCTGTGTGTTCAGTGGAGAGGGGAGGGGACGATCCGTGCAGCTAAAGAAGCCTATTCATTGGCTGCACGGATCGAGCCCCCTTCCTCTCTCCACTGAACACAAGGGGGAAGATATAGCGGTGGCGCCGGCGGCCATTTTGCTGGAGCCAGCTGCTCCAAAAATTAAAAAACAAACATTCCCGATTTTCCTGATGAAAATCCCGATTCGGGACAGCCTCCGATCTACTGAGAACCTTTTGAGGCCACAGACCGCTGACATCCTTCAATAGGTAGTGGGTTGTGAGGCATAGTGGGTGCAAAGGTGGTAAGAGTCATTGGGCGCCAGACACTTCTTGGATGCAAAAGAGGTTTTATTTCTTTTAACAGTCCTTTTATATTTTGACAGGTAAAGAGGGTTGGGGCCAGGACACCCTTAAGTAGTTGCAATTTCAATTGGCAGACTACGAGGCTTCAATAGGAGGACAGCCGTACAACAGTTAAAGGCCCCAGCAAGGTGCCACTTCTGCACGTGCAGGTTTGCTGTCCCCTATGGCTACAGTACTTAACAGTTCCTAATTCAAACGTAACAGTTCTCTCAGCTTTACTACAACTTCTACTTGTAGTTCTTTAGCCCCTTGAGCTCCTGGTCTCTCACTGGACCCTCTGATTCACTAACTCTGAATCCCGTGAGCTTCAAGGCTTTTGCGATGGTATCTCCCTCAAGCGTCGCCCACGCTTCCCTGCTGGGTCCCTAGCTTGGCACTTCGGACACCTTCAAGCTTCACCCCTGCTGCTCCGTCCCTAGCTTGACACACAAGGCTGCTCTGCAAGCGTCACTTCCGCTGGTTGGGTCCCTGACTAGATCACCGCCCGAAGTTTCCAGATTCTCCACCGTGCCCGTTCGGTGAGAATACTGCTCCGGTACTTGCTTCAGTTACTCACTGTGGTCCCTGGTAAAGGTGGTTGGTCCCTTAGTGGTGACAGCTTCCCTTCTACCTCCGACCACGACAGGTTCTCCGTCCGGCAGAATCGTCACTTTTGGTTGGACTGCAAGCCACAGTCCCAACCCTGCGCTGCCCTCTTACTTATGGATAGGCCCTCACACAGCCTGGCAGCCAAATGCCCCAAATGCCTAGCAGCCCAGGGCAGATGACACATGTCCACCCAGACGGCAGACCAGGTCGCACAGATCACCTGACTCCACCCGAATATATAGGCTCTCCCAGCAAGCCAAGGAATTCAAGAAAACCCCTGCCCATTGGCTGAGATACCCCACATACCCATAATCTGACCTTGAGTCGTCCTTCTCATATCTAGTACCACCAAGTGCCCGGCCACCTAGTGGTAGAAGAGAAAAGCACAACAAGGCCAAACTTAGGGGGAAATCAATGGATCTCTAACAAATTAACTATGGTAGCTACCCCTGACAAGGAATTTGGTGAGGAGCTCCCTGACTAAACCCCAGGGCGCTACAGATTAAAAACTAAAAATCAATTAAAGTACTATTCCAATTCATCTCTACACTAGAAAAGCCCACACTCAAATATCCACCATAGTCACACACTCTCTTTACTTTCCTTTGGAAGCATTCAATCAAATGTCAAAATTGAATTCTAGCATCTATTTGGGCACATGCTAGATAAAGTGCTTACTACCAGCAGGCAGACTGTATCCTTGGTGAGGATGTCACATAGGTTGGACTTGTGTCTTTTTTCAACCTCACCTACTATGTAAGGATCATCTCTAGTCCAAAGTCTGCTGGGCAGTATACTGGGCAGGACGAGGTGGGGTTACACTTGAAGTGGTTAGTACTCTTGCTCTGTCATTTAAATATATTGCAGCCTACCAGTCCCCAGATGTGGTGGCTGCATTTGTTTTATTTCCTTTTTTAGCTTTTCTTCTGATAATACTTCCAATACCACACGTTCTGGCTGCACTCACTCTGCCACTGTATCTATGGGGGGGTTGCAACTAAGGTTGAACTAACACACGTCTGCCTTTATACATCTCCATTACATGGGGAAGGGGGAGATTAGTAGTTTACAATATAAAGAGAACGTTGTTTGCGCTTCCTGCTCAAATCACAGGACAAGGTTACTAGGATGCATTACTGGCAAGATCAACAGGTATTTCTGCACTTGCTGAAAATGGAAAAAGGAAAACTAATGCAGTCACCACATCTAAGGACTGGTGGGCTGCAACATATATTTATTTTTTTCTCAGATGTAGTTATACTTTAATTTATTCACTGTCTTCTAGCAGCCTCCTCTGAACTGTGGATATTGCTATTTTGAGTAGTTTAGCAAACCAGGTTTGTTTTAATGTGCCCCTCCCCATACAAACGGCAGAGGACTCTTTTTTTTACCCTTGTGATTGGCCTATCACTGTCAAATGAGCGCAAAGTGAACAAGTCATATCCTCTTAGGGAAGTGTTTTCTTCATTCCCAGTGGTTGAATGTATTGTTGGAGGAGTGATAAAAAGGTTAGTATGTGCTGCTGGGGAACCAGACATTACAGCATACCTATTTTCCCCGCTAGGGAAAAGCAATGATTTGCTTTAAGTTGTCTGCAAACATGTGACAGCTCTGGGTCTGCAGAAAATACTCAGACCACCATAAAGCTGGCCATACATGGGAATGGCCGAATCTCGATCCATGTATGGGCAGGCTGGTACAGAAGTCGATCTATTGATTGACTTCTGTACAACCAGCCTGTTGAAAAATGTACAAACGAACAGCACCACCGACTATAGCTGGCAGCGCTGATCAGTGTATTCTGACGGCAGGGAAGCCGCCTACTGTCAGAATAGCTCAGCAGGAGGGATTCCCCCATTCACCTCCTGAGTATAGATGTGGGAATCAAGTCATTTTTATTTTTTTTTGTTTAATCATGAATCATGTGTAGGCTGCTTAAGAGCTTCTGTTCTCTGCTGCACACACATATCTCCTGACATTTAAAAGATCCCTAATATGTTAAATTCCCACTACTAAACAAAGCTCTGCCACACTAAGAACAGTTAGAAAACGCTGCATAAGTATATTTTAAAACTGTAGAAGCTGGAGTAATGTAGACCATGGACCTGATGGGTCTTTCTTGGATGATTGTAGTCTAAAGTTTGCACCATTTTTAGACGTAAGCAGTATTTCTGTAGCTAAACCTCACTATAATGTGAAATCTTTTTAATGCAGGTTGAAACGATGAAGTCTTCTTGGATATGTAGCTCAGTAATCGTTTTTATGCTGTGTGGAATTCAGTCATCGTTGGGTACAGACAATGCTCCAAATTCTGATCTGTTAATAAGAGAACGACGAGATGAAGAGCCCCAATATCCAGGTAAAATGGTTGTGAAGCATCACTGTGTGCAACTGAGCTTTCAAGTCCAATGACGTCTGCACATGTGCCTGGAATGTGGTGGTAGAACCATATTTGCCACAGAGGGTGCAGTCACACTATGACCAAAAGCAAGATATATAAAATAACTATAGTCCTATGAGGTCCTGGGCCCATTGCTGTGGAAGTACCCTGTCCCTTAGTGCAGTGGTTCTCAAACCTGTCCTCAAGTACACCAACAGGCCATGTTTTGGGAATTAGCTGCCCAAAATACCAAGCCATTGACTCTGATTTAAAGCACCTGTGCAAGATAAAGGGAAACCTGCAAACATGGCCTGTTGGGGGTACTTGAGGACAGGGTTGAGATTAGAACCACTGCCTTAGTGGATGTAAGAGGGTTTGTGTCATGGAGATGCCTAACACAGGCATCCAGCACAGGGTAAACAGATCAGTGGGCTGCACTAAAGGAATAAGGCACAAAAGTAAGTGAAAAATGTAATTTATTTAAGATAAAGACACACGTGCAAAACCAATCACAGCAAACCATAAACAAGCAAAGAAATACAAAGAATACACAGCAACCCCAAACACCTAATCTAACTAACTAATATATATACAAGGAAAGGGAACACATACAATAAGGCAGGGACGAGAGACAAGGGGAACAGGAGGCCAGATAGAAGAAGCAGTAAGCAAGGGGGAGCTGGAAGCAGGAATCGGGGGACAAGTCTCAGGAACAGGGTACAGGAAGCAGATCAGGAGCAGGTTTCAGCCAACGGATCAGGTCAGGCAGGGACAAGGCTTGCAGAGGGAATATTGAAGCCCTGAGCCTCAGTGAAGGGCGGGCTTATATACTCCCAGCGGCTCACATCAGGTGCAGCTTGATCAATGAAACGTCCATCTGCTGGGAGACATCTGCTGGTGTCCACCAGAACTGCACCCTTTGGTGCTGAAATAGTGCCACCAGCAGGTGACCCAAGCAATAACACTGATCCTGACAGTTTGTCTCCCACTAATAGAAATGTAAGGTGGCATTTTACTGACCACCAATTTAAGGAAGCCATTCTTCCACTGACGTCAATATAAAGGGGTGTATTACTAACCACCAATGCAAAGCAACATTTCTCCCAACTACACCAATGTAAAGTTGGCTTTCTCTTGCTAAACACCAAACACCAGTGCATAAGCTATCTTACTGACATCAATGTAAGGGGTGACTTTACTGACCACCAATGTAAAGGGGTCTTTTTCCTCTGAGAACCAATGTAAGGAAAGGGGTCAGCTTCTTCCTCCAAACACCAATGTAAGAAGGTCCTTCTCCACTAAACACCAATGTAAATGGGGCCCTCTCCCAGTGAACATCAGTGTAAGGGGGCACTTCTCCAACTGACACCAATGTAAGGGGGCATTTCTTCAATTGACACCAAAGTAAAACGGCTCTTCTCCTAATGACACCAATGTAAGGGGGTTTCTCCCACCGAACAACAATGTAAGGGAGAGATATTTCTAGGTGGTACAGCGACATTAATTTAAGGGGTACATTTCCTGACCACCAATATAAAGATGCACATCACACTCTGAACACCAATGTATCAGGGAAATCTAAGCTGTCCACCAACATAACTGTCCGTCTTCCACTGACCATAGTTGGAGGGAGCACCTATCACAATGGCACAAATGTAAAGGGGCACTGCATTTGCCACCAATATAAGGAGGCAATCCTCGTTCTGAACATCACTGTACTGGGGATTTCCACAACTACTAAACGGTATAAAGGGGGACTTTAAATACTCACATACTGCTAAAGACAATAGTCAGATAGTGGGATAAATACAGGGTGTCATGAATGCCAATGTTGGCAGTACTGGATCTGTGCAGCTGTAGGGTGCATGGGCAAGATGACTGTAGACCACTAGGCAGGAACCAGATGCAAAAACACCAAGGTACCAGAGCAAATGACAGGAATAAAGCCAAGACACAAGCTCAGGTTGGTGGCAGCTGGACAGCGAGGTATCAAATCAGAGGACAGGAACAGAAACAAGGTTGGGGACACAAGTCTAGGTCGGTAACAGTCAGGCACTGAGGTACCAATTTAGGAAGCAGAAACAACATGGAGGATACAAGCCAAGGTCTGTGATGGCCGGATAGCGGAGGTACAAGGCAGAAAGTCAAATAAGACAGGTCATGCATGGGAAGGCAGCATTAGCAAATCAAGGGACACAGGCAATCGGGAACTAGCGGAAGATTACCCAGCAATGTCACAACATAATGCTGTAGTTTATATAAGCCGTTTGGCACCAACACCACACACAATGGCGTACACACCCCCAGGCCCTTTAAAATAATTTATATAGCTGTTAAATTCAAGTAGACTGTGTTTTTTATGAGCAAATAAACAGTAATCATTTTCCCGTTATTGTATCGGTGTCAAAAATTATACTTCAGATTTATCCTAAAGCAACTACAGTTGTCCCAAGTTGTCTCTTGGGTTATAATCGCGGCTATTGGCCCATTCAGTTTTAACTTTTTCTATTGCTAATATTGAATGCAGACTTATTAAAGTGGACTATTTACCTTAAAGTATAACTAAAGGCAATTTTTTTAGTTTTGTATACAGTGGAGAGGGATTAGAATGCTTGTCAGGTTTTATTGCTGTGTGTGCCCCCGTTAAGGAGATTCACCCTCTCTATTTGTCCTGTTTACCATTATCACTGAAAGTGAAAGTAAAAGAAAATCCCAAATTTTGGGGTTGTCCCCAGAAAAGTAATAGAGGGAAATCTTCCAATGGGGACACTAGTTCTGGTGAGCTGGGGGTCCCCAAGGTATTCCATTCATTTGCAGGGATTTCCCCTTACTTCCTGTTTGGTTATGGCATCGGAAGTGAAGGGAAATCTCTGCAATGAGAAAGAGATGGCAATAAAAAAATCTAACAGGGGTTATAATCCTCCCTTACTCTATCCAAAATGAAAATGCCTATAATTCTACTTTAAGAAAGCATTGAAGCAGGTCTACCACAATGTCCATGTATTAATTTGTAATTCCAGCTTTTCTAAGGCCAATCATTCTAGTCTTTGTGTTAATGGTGTTGTAGATGACAACTATGACTCTGGTGAGCAAGATCGCTGGCCAACACTGGACGAACTGTCGAAGTACAAGAGAAGACTATCCACCAAAAGAGGAGGAATTGTGAATGGCCCTGCTGGTCTGTATGATCTTCTGTCAACAAACCGCAGACCAGCACCAGAGAGGAGAACCATTGACAGCTTTAAAGATGCCTATGTGGCCGAGCTTCTGAAAAGGCATCGCCTGCCCCGGAGTCCAGAGGTGACCACAGTGGAGCCAAACATAGATCAACCAATCTCTGAGCGAGTCATTGTGAATGAAAGTAGTGATGACTTATCTGAGTAACCCTATTGTAATTAATCTTTATATTACATCTGAGAAGCCCCTACAGCTTTCATAGAAAACATTTAAAGAAAATCTGTACTGAGAAAAATACAAAAGTTTCCATTGCCTACATCCTTCTGAAAATGTCAGTTGCTAGATGTCTCTCACCTCAATACTTTCTAAGTCACCCAATCGGAATACACATGCGGTCAGTGAATTCAGAGCAAGGTCAGAACTCCTGAACCTCATACTTTTTCTGGATCAGTGACTCGGGAAGCATTGTATAGCTCAGCATCAGCATAACAGCTAGACAAATAAGGAGAGTTTAGCAATGGCAGCCTACATACTTCTCAGTAAAGGTTTCTTTAAAAAGTATGTTATTGATTCTTAGTGTAGTACCTGTTTTCTAGTGTGGTGCCTTTCAGAATTTCATTTCAACAATGCAGAAAGAACTATGAGACGCACCCTCCTGCTGGGTATTACATAGGAGGTTTTTGCATGTGCATTTGGTGTTGGTAGTACTATTAAGTGAAGGTCCCTAAATATCTAAAATTAGATTCGTCTTCCTGCGAAATTTTATGATGCTCAACAAATACTTCAGTTTTTATATTGGGGAACCCCATCCTACCCCACCAGACTGAAAACAAAATTCAAAGTCAAAAATGGTTTAAGACAGAGTAGGGCCCTTGGCAAAGTAGCTGCTTTAGACTGACTCATCCCTTTGTCATTGATAAAGATTGCAATGGCAAAGAAATTCCATCCTATTAGCATTTTCCGTACTGGCATGGCCTCAACAGACACCAACTGCCCACAAGTATTTCCTCTCTTGTGAAGTGAGAGGCAAGTACAGAGTTTTGACCAATTGCACTATCCTTCTGGTTTACAGCCTCTAGTATGGCGACACGGACATGCATTGGCCCCTATACTACTGCCCAGGTTGGATCCAGATCTGTCCATAGTTTCCGACTGGGTACAATGCATAAGCAAGGAAGGAGGGGGAATGGTTAAGTACTACACTGTGTCCCATTTTGCACTACTGGAGGCTTATATACTGTATCATAAATATAATATGTCTATTATAAAGATTCCTATTAAGAACAAACAGCCTATAAACTACGGCAGACCAAACAATATTATCTGGCATCAGAACTGGCCACAGATATGAGAAGTTTTCCTTTTTAGATGTTCCGCCGACAGTGGGCAGCTAACTGGCATGGGGAACACCTACAGACAAATTACTGCCAACAGCTAGCTCAGGTGACTATTTTGTATATATCAAAACCCTAATTATAAAAAAAAGTCTTTCCATAATGCCAAACTTTTGGCTGATATTAAAAAAAACATATTCTTAAAAAAAAATCACACTTGTGCGTACATCGGTGCACTTGTTTTCATATGTTGAGGGTGCTAAGTAGATCCTGGTTGGCCGGTGAACACCTACTTTATGTGGACATGAGTTTGTGTCACCATCTAGCCAAAAAACTTCTTTTATGTCTCTGGGCTACTTAACAGATATTCAGCCAGACATGAATATGCCACTTTTCCCACTTTTCATTCCTAACCAAACGAATTAGGATACAAAATTTACCACAATGCATTGGAAGGTTTCCCTATCTTTCTCTATTGGTTGCAAACCCAGTGTCATTTTATGGTTACTAACCACCGGGTTATACATTTTAACCACCTTACTGCCCCCATGTTATTCTGGATCTTCTTTAAATGACACAGAGGGGTAGCTTGTGGGACAGCACTTTTCCATTCCACCTTGATATTGTTATGGTACTTGTAAACATTATGATTGACACTGTTTTTTAAAATGGATTACCCCCCAATGGTTTTCAGAACTTGGGGTGAATACTACACACTGAAGAACTGGTATACAGCGACTTCCCAACTCCTTGGTGGCCATTCATGCGGCCAGTCCAAAAGCAAAACTTTGTAAAGTAATTCAAAAAGCCCACTGAGTACTGTTAAAGCCCAAGTGGAAATATATCACTTTCTGGTCTCTGTCTCTGATACTTGTGCAGGCTACCAGTGTTTTGAAGAGTCAAACTTATATTTACCATGGATCCATACATTCATCGGTTACTTGATAGAAAAAGAATTGTCATAACTACAAATACATAATTAATGAAAACTTCTAATTTTTCATATTTATATTGCATTCCAATAAATAAAACATCCGAAGATCGATAACTGGGGTCTCTTCCCATTATGTAGCCCTGTAGCCAACTAGCCACTATTGGGTTTGTTAGCAATCTGAGTAATAAAAGTAAGTATTTAAAACCCATATCTGGGTCGGGAAACGTATCCTGCCACCTTCCCTACCAGAACTTATATGGGGCAAAGAATCAGTCCACCCTCTCACAACAGTGCTCAGACTTGGCAACTGGCTATTAAGGACACCCAGCACTGCATTGTTGGCGAAAGAGAAGAGAGACCTTGGCTCCCCCATTCCTAGAACGTTTAGGTAATCCCAGTTTTTCGATGGGCAAATAGGGTTTTAGAGGGAACAGAAGTTGAACACTAGCATCAGGAGAAGGCCTGTGGACAAATATTTGAACCTGTTTCTTTGCCTTGAATGTGTAAAGTACTGGGTCAATTCATGCTGGACATAGACAAAATAAAACGAATACCCTATTCAATTATGCTACATCAAACTCATGTTTATGGTAAAGAACATCAGCCAGCTGACTATTACGTGAAAAAAAAATTCAACTGGATGGGTTTGAACTTTGAAAACCTTCTCCATTTCCTATTGTTCCCTCTGAGATATAATAAGATAAAGAAAGGTCCTACCCCTTTCTCCTCTAGAAGGTTTTAAAGCTGGCCATACACCAGTAGAATTTTAGTCAAACATTCGTATGGAAATTCTGAAAAATTGTTCATTGGTGCATTTGATCTTGCTATGGTTGGATCAACTAATATTGTTTGAAAGCCCTTAAAATTTTGTCCACAGCTGCTACTTGAATGCAATCCCAGACATAAGCTGGCTTCTTGTGCTTCTTTGTGCCTAAAACATGCATATAAAAAAATGTGCAAATTTTCCTGAAAAATAAAATTTTCAAACAAAATTCTCCTAACGTATGACCAGCTTTACTCACACGACTGGGGCAGGAAGTTGAAAGAAATCTCCTTTATACACTTTAAGAATACATAACAAAAGGTTGAAAAAGTTGAATATACTAGACCACATATCTGAGTTCAGGTGAGCCCCATCTGATGAACTTTTGCAGGGTCCACTACCATGAAAATGCCCATTATAAAAATTAAATAACTACTGTGTTCACATTTTGGAGGGGGATTGATGATATTATAAAAAGTTACTTTTCGATAGGCCCATTAAACAATTTGGATCTATTTATGAAAAATTAATTGGACAAATGTGACAAGCACTGGCCCAGCCATGACAAATTCTGACTGTATTTTGCTTAATGAAGTGATTTCCCATGGTTGTCTGTGTCATCTGTTGGCTATAATGAGGAATGTTTCCTGTTTGAGTTATTTAAAAAAAAATACAGCATTGTAGCCACTAGAAGGAGCTGATGACCATAGAAAATCATTGTATTAAAGGCTAAGTTCACCTTTTTGAGCAGAATTTCACTTTTAATAATAAATAGAATCTTTTTGCAATATCATTTCTGGCCCAGCCATCCCAATGTTCTTATCTTCCACTTATCTCAACCATGTTTCATGTTTCTGTCTGAGTTTTAAAAAGTTTTATCTGTTTGCATCACTTCCTGTAGGTCATCTCCGATCATTCACTGTGTTGTTGCATCGCAGAAAAGGGCGCGATAGGGTGTGTATTACCAGTCTGGACCACACCTCCTTAATTACTATACCACCACCTCTTGTTTTATTTCTACCCGCTTTCCTACTTCTTCCCCTAAGGTGACCATACACATTACAATTTGATTGTATAAGCTCCTTAAGTTCTCCCATCAGCTACTGTATGTAATGATATGATACAAATTAAATAGATTGTTCAGGTGGGTCCCCCTATTCCATAGTTCTGGTAAATCTAAAGGAACTTGTACAGAGATTGTACAATCAGATTACATCATGTATGGCCATCTTTATACAAGTACATAGGAGGGAGTGAATGGAGACACTCAGCTGTCAAGCCCCATTCACACTGTTCCCGCACGCATTTGTATGGGGGGCCTTTTGTAGAGTTTCCACCCGTCACTTGAATGAGCTGCCCTACGTTCAACAATCACCCCAAAGAAGCTCTAAACCCTTTTTTGGTTTTAGAGTAGAGTATGGTGCGTTTTTTTTTACTGTGCTTTTTGGTGCATTTTCAGCACGTTTCTGAAAAGCACGGCAGCATGCATTTTCTGTGCGATTTGCCATGCGTTTGGAAATACACAGATGTGTTCTTGTGCAAATCCACCAATTTCAGTTTCAGGCCCCAGTTACACCTAGCGTAGTGGGAGCGTCCGTTTTTTGGGCTTGTGTTTTCCCCGTGACAAGCATAGGGCAACCTGTTGATTCCAATGGGCTGCCGTACACATCGCAAAGTAGCTCATGGGACGTTTTGGTGTGATGCACGTTTTCTACTGTGCGTTTTGCTGAATCTGTCACTCGTTTTTTTTCATGTGGCAAAATGTGTGTGTCTGTGTTTGGTGTGCCATTAACAATTAACAGCTCTGAAAGCACAACTAGTTAAAGTGGCTCTAAAGCCTAAACATTTTTACCCTGATGCATTCCTTGCATTAAGGTAAAAAATGTTTAGGTATCGGCATCCACCCTCACCCCCCCCTTTACTTAATTGCGCCTTCATTCGATCCAGCGCCGTGCACGTCTGCAGCTCTCCTCTCCCCCCACTTCCGGGTCTTGCTGGCTTTGCTGGGGCGCTGGGAGCTATTGGTTCCCAGTGCTGTCAATCAAAGCCAGTGATGAGGGAGCCCCACGCAGCAGTGGGGCTCGGGAGCAAGCACACACGAGTGCACAGAGGCCCCTTCCCATGAGGGCACTGGAGAGAAAGGAGGGTCCAGGAACGCCGGTGGGGGGGACCCAAAAAGAGGAGGTTCCTGGATGCTCTGTGCAATTCTATTGCACAGTAGAGGTGAGTATAGACATGTTTGTAATTTTTTTATTTTTTACCTTTACAATCACTTTAATTTTAGGTGTATAAAGGTGGCCATACACTATATAATCTAATTGTACAATCTCCTTTAGATTTACCAAAACTATGTAATAGGAGGAGACACCATCTATCCAATCACTCTGTATCCAATCAGGCAGGCCCTTGCACTACATAGTTTATGGTAGATCTTAAGGAGATTATACAATCAAATTGTATAGTGTATGGTGAGCTTTACAGAACCCAGGACATACTTCTCCTGTTTTCAATACTACAGCTCTATCTACAATATCTGATTGCTAAGCTCCTGCACACTCTGCCAAATGAACAATCTGTGACTGTATTTTGTGAAAACGTTATTCACTGGTTGCATTGTGAAAATGTGCACCTGATGAGGTGGGTGGGAGTGATCTGCTGGAAGTGTTAAGTGGCAGATGCAGGGTGTGTGTTAATAAGGTCAGCTGGTGAACTCCTTCCTGTGTCATGTCCTAAGAACTGTCCGGGAAGTAATGGAGACGTTTATACAGCCAGCTGAACACTAAGGTCAGAGCTGTGTAGAATAAACCGAAAGCTTTATATTTATGAAAAAGAAGTACATCATTGCTATATTAGTACAAAGGGGAGCTGGAGTTTAGAAAAAAAGAGGTGAACTTAAGCCTTTAAGCTAAGTACGGTCAAAATTCATCACAGCTGGGCAAATGTTAGTAACATTTGTCCTACAATTTTTTTTATAACTAGACCCCTTAGTCAACAGTTTGGAAATGTTAGATGTAAGATGTAAATGAACTGCAAATATGTGCAATTTGTGTATATGAATATTTACTGGTCAATAAAGTATTATTTGTGCATGTACACTCATTTACTTTTTTTTTTTTTTACAATACTTTAATCTGTGAAAAAACAAAACCACTTTCAGATGTTCTCACTGACTACTTATAACTTTGCAAGTCCCATGATGCCACACATCTATAGAATTATGATTTATCATCACATGATGTGCTATTCATTATAGCTATCTTGCCTGATTGAAGGAGTTGACTTTCTATTAATATCAAATACAGTGTGTACAGTAGAGTAGGTGTCATCAAAGACATTAATGGATTCTAGCCAAGGTCTTGGTTGTAAGCTCAAGCATGTTCAACAACTGCCGTGCCAACTATTCCAGTCACTCCCATAACACACATAGTGACAACTCTGGCACATGCTGAATGAAACATAATACTACGGGATGCAGAAACAGGCATCCCAATTGGCACTACTAAATGCCTGGAGCATGAATGGTTATGAGATCCACACAATCTTTTTACAAGTGGCAACATGGCATGATGTCACCACATCTTCATTTTAGTCTGAATAAAATATTTGATATATAGCAGTAAATGTTCTTGTGGTAAGTACATTCACTGCACTGACTTGGGCAGCCCTTCTCAACCGTTCCTACCACAGAGAAACCCCTGAAATAATAGGACCTCTACTAATAACTAGTGCATGTATCTACACCTCAAAGTACATTAGTGTGATTAAATAGTCATAAATATGCTAATAAATAAAAGAATAAATATTGTGGCGTATTTAGCGCTCTACACGAGAAGTTAATTTTTAGTGAGGAACATAAACTAATTAAAAATGACCAGAAAAGAAAATGATAGTGCTTCGTTTATATTGGTGGTAAGTAAAGAAATGTCCACTTAATTTATGGTCTTAGTCTACTTACATTCGTGGTCACGGTCAACTTTCAGGGTCATGGTCTATTTACTTTCATGGTCATAGTCAACGTTTATGGTCATGGTCCACTTACATTCATGGTCATAGTCAACTTTCATCGTCATGGTCCGCCTACATTCCTGGTCATGGTCCACTTACATTCATGATTGCAGTCTACTTTCATGGACATGGTCCACTTACATTCATGCTCATAGGCCACTTTCATTGTCATGGTCCCCTTACATTGATGGTAATAGTCCATTTTCATTGTCATGGTCCACTGACCTTCATGGTCATAGTCCACTTTCATTGTCATGGTCCACTTACATTTATGGTCATAGTCCACTTACATTCATGGTCATAGTCAACTTTTATGGTGATGCTCATAGTCCACTTTCATTGTCATGGTCCAGTTACATTTATGGTCATAATTTACTATAATGGTCACGGTCCACTTACATTCATGGTCCACTTTCATGGTCATGGTCCACTAGCATTCATGGTCATAGTGCACTTTCATGGTCAATGTCCACTTATATTCATGGTCATAGTCCACTTACATTCATGGTCATGGTCCACTTATATTCATGTTCATGTTACATTTATGGTCACAGTCTACTTTTATGGTCATGGTCCACTTACATTCATGGTAATGGTCCACTTTTATAGTGATGGTCCACTTACATTCATGTTCACAATCCACTTTCATGGTAATGGTCCACTTACATTCATGTTCACAATCCACTTTCATGGTAATGGTCCACTTACATTCATGTTCACAATCCACTTTCATGGTAATGGTCCACTTACATTCATGGACCATCTTACTTTGCTGGTCACTGGGAGAAGAGCTCCCTTATAGACAGGTGAAAATATCACTGGTGTCAATGGTTACTTACCTGAGAGATGAGAGGAAAGGTTCTACTGGTCCCACACGACTCACTCTGCTGGGTGACTGTGGGGATAAAACTATGTAGACATGATGAGGCAGGAAATCAATCCACCATTGTTCTATGCTCAATGAACGCCTAGAAACCTCTGGAGGAACCCTGATGTTCCATGAGACCCTGGCTGAGAAAAATTGAGCTAGGATTATTTTACAATAAACAGAAAGATACTAAGCTGGTTATACACCAGTACAATTTTGTTCTAAAAAAATTGTTTTCATAACATTAGTGCAATTTTCTAATAGTGAGACAATCATTTTTGACCATAGTGATGAAAAAAAAACAAGAAGCAGGTTGGAAAATTTTTCTTGAACAAAATTTAATGGTGAAAAATCATGCATATTGTAATGTGCACATGATAGGCTAGAAATCTGTTTAATATGTCTGGGATTACAATCATATAGCAGGTCTGGATGAAATTTTAGGGTCTTTAGTTGACTCAATAATGGCAAGATTGAACAATTTTTCAGAATTTCCCTAGAGAGCGTTTAAATAAAATTCAACTGATATATGGCCAACTTTAGATTGCAGAAAGGTCTTAATTTCCCTATTTTGGGAACCCTGCTGTGAACGAGAGCCAGGTTGGAGGCCCAAAGTTTTTAGGGGAAATCCAACATTTTGGAATAGTCACCAGAACAAGAGGTGTGGGGAAAACCTACAATGGGAACAAATAGAAGCGCTGCCATCCATGAAGCCAATTGAGGTGGTACACATGATGGCGCGGTGGGGAGCATCACTGAGGCTGGAGTGTCGATACCATACACTCTATCCTCAGTGTATGTTCAGTTTCGGGGTTGCAAAGGGTCATTGGTTGTTATGCCACAGGCTTTCAGAATTGCTCTGTGTGCACTGGCCACAAGCCTGCTAGTGGTCAATGACAGGGGGTGGTAAAAACGGTCACATATCTTAGGAGATTGCGGCGCAAGGGACTCACAGTGGCCTAAGATGAAAATCTTTCTCACTTGGGGGACCTCCTCTAAGTTCTGGTTGCATCCCTGGGCCAGGACATAAAGGGAAATTTCTCCAATGGTACACAGACACTAAAAAAAACAAAAACAAACTTCTACTACTTAAAGGATAACGTTTTGGCTATACCTAGGTCTTGTGTGCACGGACACAGTCGGTCTTCTCAATTTGACATCTGTGAGGGTGAACGACCCCAAGTGCAGACAAAATGCACCCACGTGGCTGTCAAATCCGTGCGTATGCTGTTGTACGCCCCATGTGAATGAGGATTTACACTTGAGCAGGGATGAGCTCAGGCATTTTCAGACATGGGTCTGAATCCACCTGACCTATCCTGCTGGGAAGCTGTCAAAGCTGACAGCCAACCATAGGTGGCAGAGTCATTCCCCACCTATGATTGGCTGTTGGCTTTGAGAGCATCCAGGAGTAATAGCTCAGGCAGGTTCTGACACGTGTCTGAACACGCCTGAGTTCATCCCTACACTTGAGCCTTCATTTGCATGCTGTGATTTGCAGTAGCAGGAATGTCCGGATTCCTGCGGCTGGAATTGACGGATGTGTGTGCAAATAGTCTCAGCAGCTGAGCCCATACAATGCAATAACAGGCTTTCTCCGGCCACAGCCAAAGCAAGTCCAGCCACAATCTCCATAGGCAATCTGATAGCCTGCAGTGGCTGCAGCTATTCGCACACATCTGTTAATTCCAGCCACAGGAATCTACAGATTCTTGCTGCTGGAAATGGCAGTTTATGTGAATGGAGCTGTAGGGATCTGCTGCCCTCTACTGTCTGTATTTGTAAATAGCTGTGCTGCTTTTCACTGAATTAATTATGTAGAGCACTTCCTGTCTCTGGGTTGTTGGGTTGAAAACCCTCAAAAGGAGGCAGTGAAGAGAGAGTTTGAAACCACATGTCCTGTCCACGGAAGAGCTGTTGCTAAATTTAGGCCAGAAGCAGACTGGTGTTCTTACATACACTATATCAGATAATTAAGTCTGTGATCTGGTGTGCGTGTGTGTGTGGTGGTCACCTCGCTGTATGTTAGCAGGCAACCTGTTTATTGCAATATAGTTTATATGCAGTTCCTTTTATTTTAATTAACCCTTTCTATTCTGTTCTGGGACTCTTTAGCTAGTTTTAACCTTTTCAACACAGGGCACTTTCGCACTTTCCTGCCCAGGCCAATTTTCAGCTTTCAGTGCTGTCACTTTTTAAATGACAATTGCGCCGTCATGCTACACTGTACCCAAACTAAATTTTTATCATTTTGTTCCCACAAATAGAGCTTTCTTTTGGTGGTATTTGTTCACCTCTGCGGTTTTTATTTTTTTCTAAACGAATAAAAAAAGACCGAAAATTTTGAAAAAAAAATACGTTTTTTCTTTATTTTTGTTATAACATTTTGTAAATAAGTAAGTTTTCTCCTTCACTGATGGGCACTGATGAGGTGGCACCGATGAGGTGGCACTGACTATGGGCACTGATAGGTGGCACTAATGGGCATTGATGGGTGGCACTGATAGATTTAACTGATAGGCATTACTGGTGGTACTGGCAGGCATTTTTCTTAGGCACTGATTGGCAGCTGCCTGGGCACTCATTGGTATTTCCCTAGCATTTCCTAGGGTGGCCATCCCTGGTGGTCCTGGCAACATCCTGGTGGTCCTGGGTGGGCATGCAAGGGGGGCTGCGCTGATAAACAATCAGCACAGACCCCCCCTGTCAGGAGAGCAGCCGATCGGCTCTCCTCTACTCGCGTCTGTCAGACGCGATTTAGGAAAAGCCGATCAACGGCTCTTCCTATTTACATCATGATCAGCCATGATTGGACACAGCTGATTACATGATAAAGAGTCTCTGTCAGAGACTCTTTACCTAGATTGTAGTTGCGGTGTGTCAGAGTGACACACCGCACCACTGATCGCCGCGATGTGCGCCTCCGGGGGCGCGCAGATGCTTAATATCATGAAAGACGTCATATGATGTCAGGATATCGCAACCACTTTGCCACGTCATTTTGTTATATGGTGGGCGGCAAGTGGTTAACTTAAGGCTCTATAACCAGCATAGGCTAGAGCCCGGTTAGGCATTTGACATGGGAGGGAGGGAACAAGCGTCGCCGAAATAGACAGAGCCGAGTGTACTGTGTACTCGGCTAGGCTCGGCTCCACTCGCAGTCACACCCAGTCCCGCCTCCTAGTAGCATTTACGTCCCGCTATTGGACCGGTGTTGTGTCCATCATAGGAGCCGGGCCAAGGGGCGGGACTGGGCGGGACTGCAAGAGGAGCCGAGAGGAGCCAAGTACACAGGACATCTGGCTCTCTATATCTCGGCGGCAACATTTAAAAACGATCATGCTGCAATTTTGAGCAAGGCTGCAGATGGACACTGATCATTCTGCAATGATGGACAAGGCTGCAGATGGACACTGATCATTCTGCAATGATGGACAAGGCTGCAGATGGACACTGATCATTCTGCAATGATGGACAAGGCTGCAGATGGACACTGATCATTCTGCAATGATGGACAAGGCTGCAGATGGACACTGATCATTCTGCAATGATGGACAAGGCTGCAGATGGACACTGATCATTCTGCAATGATGGACAAGGCTGCAGATGGACACTGATCATTCTGCAATGATGGACAAGGCTGCAGATGGACACTGATAAGGCTGCATTGATGGGCATTTAAAATGTAAGTTTTTTCCTTCCCTCCTAAACTTGGGGTGCGTGTTACACGCCGGCGCTTGTTTTACGCCGATAAATACGGTAAATGATTGAACAGATGTCGGACCAAAAATGCATCTGTACCTTGTATATTATATATTACGAGTTCCATTTGGTACAGGCCGATAGTGATATGCAAAGCCACCAGGGGGTTTAGGGTTGTCTGGAGGGTATGAGGATTGTAGGCAAAGGTAAGGCTTTCAAAATTTAACATCCAAACTATTTATATACACTCACTTTATTGCTAAAATTACTGTGAAATTCAAGACGTAGCTGGGTGTAATAAGATGTCCGCTGCCTTCTTCTGACTGCAGGTGTTCTGTCGGATGAGCAAATCTGGTAGCTGTGGAGCGCATGCACACCTGACAGAATGTCACTTTCATTACCTAATCTGACGGCGTCACCATTTCTGACGGAACACCGGACCTTCAGAGCGCATGTGCCGCTGCCGTCAGCGGCTGCATGCAGGGTGAATATCTCCTACACTATGCAAGTTTAGGAGATATTCATTTTACCTACAGGTAAGCCTTATGTAACCTATGCATTTTTAGTGCTTTTTGCAGATTTACACTAAACATGGTTTCCTATGGAACAAGTTCTGTAGTGCAAATCTGCAAAATGCAAAAAGCACTAAAAATGCATAGGTGTGAATCCAGCCTCATTATAGGCTTTCCTGTAGGTGCAAATTACAAAGCAGGCTTTACAACTGCTTTAAAGCGGAGTTCCATCCAAAAATGGAACTTTCGATTTAAGTGCAGGTGACCCCCTGACATGCCACATTGGGGGAGGGGCACTTCCTCCGGGGGTACCACGGCACTCTCCCCCCTCCCTCTCAGCAATCATCTGGAACACGTCACAGGTCCCAGATGATTGCCCAGCCAGTCACAGCTCACGCATGTGTACTGTGTGCCCGGCTGGGAAGCCACAGCCAGGCGACCACAGCGACAATGCTGGCGCTGCAGAGAGGAGGGGGAGAGGAGCGTTGGCTTTCTTTGCCCGTATTGCTGTACCCTGGGACAGGTAAGTGTCTGATTAATAAAAGTCAGCAGCTACACTTTTTGTAGCGGCTGACATTTATATGGGTGGAACTCCGCTTTAAAGTAGAGTTCCGCTTAAAAAATAAAAATAAAAGTCAGCGGCTACAAATACTGCAGCTGCTGACTTTTAATAATCGGACACTTACCTGTCCAGGGTCCAGCGATGCGGGCGGGCGAACGAAGCCCCGCTCGTCTCCCCTTCCTCTCTGTGGCGCCGGCATTGTCACTGTGGGCGCCCCGGCTGTGCGGCTACACAGCCGGGCACGCACTGTGCGAGCTGCGCCGCACGCCCTGACTGGCCGGGCAATCATCTGGGACCTGTGACGTGTCCCAGATGATTGCCGAGAGGAAGGGGGGAGAGGTGATCTCCCTTCCGGTGCCGCGGAGGAAGTGGGAGCTGGAAATCTCTAAAAAGAGGGTATCCGCTCCCCCCCCCCCCCAAAAAAAAAATGACATGCCAAATGTGGCATGTCAGGGGGGTCACCTTCCCTTAAAGCGGTAGCTCCGTTTTTGGTTGGTACTCCGCTTTAACTTGCATGGAGAAGATTATTTTCCTTTCTTTTTTTTCCGGTTTACTACCACTTTAATGTTACATGCTGGTTGCAGTAGTGCTTCTGCTCCCAACTACTTTGATTAGATTTCTAGTTAGTTTCCCAGGAGGGGAATCCCATCCTCTCCAGATATTATACACTGCACAGGAATACAGCTGCAGGCTTGGTGAACAGGGAATGTCCAGGGAACAAAGGAGCTCTGTTCAGATCTCTGGGTAGCTGACAGTTCACATGCACAGCAATCAGAGGACAGATCTGCATGGTGCTGGCCTGTCACTCAGGCTGGATGTCACTATATCATGCAATGCATAATGATGGGGTGACACCAGCACAGTCCTCCCATCAATGAGAAGCCTTCTCCTCTCCTCTCCTCCTCTCCTCTGATCTCATTTCCTCCAGTCAGAGAAGAGGGCGGCTCCCTATAAGACCGGCCCAGTGGACAGATCCTCAGGCAGTGTCCAGGTTAGGAAGCAGAAGAGCAACTCACATTCCGCTCCATCACCATCAGCAGAATGGACACCTACCAGAAACCTGAGGACGAGCACCTGCAGGCTCTGAGGGATGTGGCCAACCGGCTCAGGATCCACTCCATCCGGGCCACCTGTGCCTCCAACTCTGGGTAATGTTCTGATCATCAATGGGCCCACGTGGCCCCCCATCCCTCCCTCCATCCCCCCTGTACAGGCCGACCTACCACGTGCACATTTAAATCCCCTCTGCCTGCCCGGCCACGTGGGCGCTGCCCCTGTGCATGCAACATCGTGCCAGCCTATGGAGGTGCGATAAAAGATGACTGGCCTTTGTTTTATAGCTACTGATCACCTTTAAAAAAAAAAAAATCAATCGAGTCAGGCCGGCATGGAAGGGGTTAATATCTCCCTGACATGTGCAGGCCTCAGGCAGGGTGATGGCTGCAGGAAGTGAGAGCTGGGAATCCCTATGGCTGCAGTCCTGGAGGATCTCCTCTCTACTATTTCACACTTTATTACAGGAGGTCACTGTTTATTTTATACATTGAAAAGCTGCTTCTCTGCAGCAGATCAGCAAATAAATGGGGGTGGGGAGGGGGCTGTATATGATTGGAGGAGATCACTAATTCTACTTTATGCATTGAAATTTTGCATTTCTGCAACAGATCAGCAAACAAATGCGGGGGGGGGGGGGGTGTTGCACATGATCAGAAGAGATCACTAATGTAGATCAATATAGTATAGGCATTGCCAACTAAATTTCTGTAACCGATCATCTTGCTTGAAGCAAGTGTAGCCGTGTTAGTGCACTTGCGACAAACTGAGTACTGTCTGTGATAATTTTAATTTTTTTTTTTTTTTTTTTTTTTTTTTTTTTGCACTATTATACAACTTTTCAGGACAAGCTTTCAGTGTATTGGGTACTGCTGGGACCTTGAATGGGACCTCTGAAAAACTGTTATGTTAGTGCAAATAAGAAAAAAATAAGCATAAGGGGGGGGGGGGGGGAAGTATCACACAGTACTTGATTTTTGTTTCTGAAAGTGATCGGAGATCGTTCTACATTGGGGTTTCCAGACTACACCCCCTGGGCCACACGGGGACCCCTACTACTATTTATCTGGCTCTCCATATTCTCTGCTCTGATGTAGGGGGGGACTCTGATGGAAGGAAGGAGGGCTCTGGTGGGGGGGTGGACGTCCTGCATGGTGCATCTTTGGTGCACTTTCAGAAAACGCACCAGAAACATGTGATCTAATAAATGTCTATGGGGAAACGCACCAACTGCAGGTACACCTGCACTACAACCAAACTGCAGTGTGAAGCTGGCCTTATTTAATAATTTTTTTTACACTGAAGATTGTTTTTGTATGGCAGATTAGAAAATAAACGGGGTGAGGGGCCTGGTTGTACACGATTTTTGGGTAAATTACTATCTATCACAAATTCCATTTCTGCAGAAGATCACAAAGTAAACGAGGGAGTTCTACATGATTAGAAGAGGAGAATATATGTTATGCATTGTAAATTGCATTTCTGAAGCAGGTCAGAGAATAAATGGGTGTTGCCTGCGGTAAACCAAATTTTTGATTTGACTATTATTGGGGCCCCTTTCACATGAGTTGTCTGATCAGTGTCCATCTGTCCGTTTTTCAGGCAGACCCACCAGTCGCCTCTGTGGAGCAGCGTACGCTGACATCTGCCGCCATCCAATCCCGTCTGCCAAAAAAACAAAACGGGATGGTGGTCCTGTTCCCTATCCATCTGGATTGGATGGAAACGAACAGGCGGTCCACTTCCATCCGATCGCCCCATAGAGGATGAATGAGTGACTTGTATAGCGCTACCTATGCGAACTGAATCGCCTCGGGCGCTTTTTGCCGCCGGTGTCCATCTCTGGTATAGCGCGGTCCTTTGCCACATGAGGTCCTGACACGCTTACAAACACATACAACATACACATATTTGGCCAAATTTTTTTCGACAGGATCTAATTAACCTACCAGCATGTCTTTGGAATAGAGGAGAGGGGGACTGTCCACGTAGTGGAGCGGACACGGACCTGGAATCCGCCCGCTCAGCGGGAAATCCGCGGAGAGATCCTGCCTCTCCTCTCTACAGTCCACCGAGCAAGCGGATTCTGGCTTGACAGATGCTCCCCTGTGAATTTGGGGGGGGGGGGGGGGGGGGGGGCTGTGCGGAGAGTATATACTCTACCAACAAAAAAAGTTGGTCAGCAGTCTGATGGATCTGAATTTCTTTCTTGGCATGGTTGATCACTTGCAGTCAGAATTTACTGTTGCAGCTGCTTGTTTCATTTAATTATGATGTAGAAGTTGGCTGCTAAATGCATAGCTATAAAATATCCGCTGTGTTATGCTGAGACAGCATGGGTCGCCTTACATGCAGCAAAGTGTGGAGGTATGTATATGTGCAACATTATGTCCCCCCCCCCCCCCCCCCCCCCAAAAAAAAAAAAAAAAATTGTATGTATGTAGTAATACCTTGTGTAGGGCAGGAAAAGATGTTGAGTAATCTGTTCATTTTTGCAGGAATATATTAGCTTCAGGTGGAGCCTTTGCTATTTCTCTCCACCCCTGCCAAGTCCATCATCCTAATCTTTGTGTGATTCCAAATTTAATATGCTGCTGACAGCTGATCCCGTGGTCAGAAGGATGTACACAATTGCACAGGAGGACGCATTGCCCTTGAAAGCCTGCCTATTGTCTGCAGGGCCTTTGTGGCAGGATACCTGGGTCTGTGACCTTTTTTTTTTTTAAAGTACAAAACTAAATGAACAGCTCTACAGATTAGACTTTGGATTCAGAATGTTTTGCAGTAGAATTTTTAACAGAGGTCAGCATGCAGAGGACAAGATGGACACGTGTGCTTAGGCCAACATCCTAAAAACTGGAGGTGACAACCAAGCGAGATCAAACCCATATTTTTTCCTGTACAGGCTTTGTAGATTTTGTGTTCTTGCAGTTTATTGGTTACTAGTGACACTCCTGCTTTTATAGTTTGGCCTGGGCGCATTATAAGCTCCCACCAGTTAACTTGGGGCTAGAGCTGCACGATTAATCGGGGAGAATCCTTATCGCGATTCTGACCCATCAAGCAATTTATTTATAATGTGCTCGCAGTAAAAGTGCACACCGTTCAGTGGTGTCCCTGGGATGTTTCCCTTTTCTGTTGTTGGGGAGGGGAAGCCGTCGGAGCCAGCATGAAACGTCTAACATCAGCAAAGAAGAATGTGATTGGTCTGTAAGTATGTCAGAGTGACAGCCCCGCCCCCCGGTGTTGGTAGGTAGGGGTTGTTGCCTCTTCCTGTGTGATGTCAGCGGGAAACATGGCGGAGAGCAGGAGCGGGCTGTACAGCCCCCCCCCCCCCCCGCGAGACCGGATCCCCAGATGGGGGTCTCTCTGCTCAGGGTGCTGTGCCAGGTGTGTCCCTCTGGGGCTGCAACACACTGGGTGGTGACAGAGAACTGCAAGATCCAGCAGCAGGTGAGGTGACACCTGACAGAGGGGGGACACATGACAGAGGAAGTGACAGGGAGGGGGGACACCTGAGAGAGAGCAATGGGGACACCTATCATGGGGGGGGGGGGGTTCTTGCGATTATGGGGAGGGAGAACACTAGAGCGGGTGGAAAAAAGGGGGACACCTGAGATAAGTAGGGGGATACTTGAGGGAAAGGGGGGGGGGGGTGTCATTTTGAAAGAAGAGGGGAACACCTGAGAGGAGAGGCTCTCAATCAATCGCTCTCTATGAATCACTCTCTCCTCCAAAAAAAAAAAAAAAAAAATTACGTTGCGAGAATCGTGATTTTTTTTTATTCCAAGTAAAAAAATCGTGATTCTCATTTTGGCCAGAATCGTGCAGCTCTACTTGAGGCACATTCACACCTCCAGGCGTGTTATAATGTTCGTGTTTTACCTGCAGTGTATTGTGGTGTTTGGAAGCCCTCAAAGGCTGGGGTCACACGTGCGACCGTTGTTTTAGTACGGTTCAAGTGTGAATTTTTATCTTGACCAGACCCAAAATTGTACAGGACCCTTTTAAAAACTGCACCATGGCCACCCCGCACATGTGTGAACCGACTCCATTGAAAGTTGGTCCGATTCACATGTAATGCTAATTGGATGTGGTTAAAAACCCATCCAATTTGCTTATATGTGAACTAAGGTTAAAGACTTAAAAAACAAAAACAAAAAAAAAACAGAATTTAGCTCTATGCACAGCAGTGTGTGATACGCTGTAACACCTTGCAAAAAAAAAGAGAGAATGAATATGCATTTATTTCTGCAGAAGCCTGGAAAGCATTGCACCTGTGATCAGGGGTGCAATGTCAGGCTCCTGCAGATTTCAGCCCGTACCTCCACGGCCGTCCGCTTGAAAGCTGCAGGGCTTGTGACTGAAGGGTGCTTCATTCAGGGCTACAAGCCATCTGCCACAGTGTATGACAGTACTTGTGGTTCATTCATTCACGGGAATGACATGGCTGTGTAATTGTGGCCATGCTTTTGTCAAAGTGACAGGGTGGGTCATTGGGGTAGGGGAGAGGGCAGAAGCTGGAATGTGTTGCTTGTTCCACCTTAAAATTCAGGTGTAACATGTTCCAAGGAGTTACACTACTATGTAACTAAGGGCAGTAAAATTGCAGGACAAACTAAGGTTTTTACAGCCCCCTAAGTCTCGCTTGTTAATGCTTATAGAGCCCCCAGATAGCTGTGCGACTCCAGTAGGTGCTTCTGTACTTTGGTGCAATGAGCTTCAAATGACCCTTGGACTAGGTTCATACTCCTGCAATGCAGGAAACTCAGCAAATCCTGTTTCCTGCATTGCAATCGCATGGCGTCCAGGCGATCTATGGCTGCGTCAATGTTATCTCAACTACACCCTGAAATGGATTGCAAAAATGCAGTGTGATTGCCAGAATCGCATGGGTGTTCACACCCATGTGGTTCAGGTGCAGGGGTGGGGGGGGATTCCTGCACCATTTTGAAGCGATGTCAGCCATACAAACTGTGTCTAAAATTGCACTGCAGGCATCGCATGTGATGTGCACAGAAATGTGGTGCGCATTACATGAGATGTCTGCAAATGCACCAATGTAAACCTGGACTTAAGAGGCGCCATTGAATACAATGGAAATCATGGTGTCCAGATTTTAAGTGCTTCTTGTAAAGCTTCAAATTGCACTTCAATTTGCTTCAGGTGAGTCAAATTCAAATGTGTAATTTGGCCATATCGGTGTGTACACTATGTGAAGGATGCACAGGTGTTGCCTGCATGAGGATGCATGGATTCTCATTCATGCCGATGGGGAAGCAGCAGCTGCACAGTCATGGCTGCTGCTAATATGACTTCTGGGTGGTTCATCTCTCAAACTCTGTGGGGATTCAGTAAAAACTTTTATGGGGGGGGGGGGTCAGTAATCAAGGCCTCATGCATGCAAATGCCCTTTAACATATCGTGCAGAACGAGAATAAGATTCCTTTCACACTGGGGTGGTTTTCAGGTGCTTTAGCGCTGGAAATGGTCTCTGCCAAGCGCCTAAAAACTGCCTCATATGTATTTCAGTGTGACTTTTCACACTGGGGCGGTGCACTTGCAGGGTGTTCCTGCAAGCAGTGTCTTTGGGGCGGGTTGGGAGCGCTGTATTTAGTGCTACCAAAACGCCCTGCCCGTTGGACTGAATGGGCAGCGCATTGAAAGTGCCGCAAAAGTTTTAACCACTTGCCGACTGGGCCATAGCCGAAAATCGGCTACAGCGCGGTCGGCTTATTCTGGGAGGGCGTCCATGGACGTCCTCCCACAATCTTGCTCTTACGCACACCCGGGAATATCTGTGACCGCCGGGTCCTAAGGACCCAGCACATCACGGTAAATGGCTGCTGATAGCGGCCGTTTACCACGTGATTGCTCCGTCAATGACTGAGCGATCACAAGTAAACAAACCGGCGTTGCATCCGGTTCCTCCCTCCCCTCTGTACAGATCGGTATAGTGAGAGATCGAGTGCTGTAGCGCTGTGGGCTGAATGTGTAGTGACCACAGCGCTGATATGTGCCCACTCCAGAACTCATCCATCCGTACTCAGCCAGCCATCCCTAATCAGCTGTACCCATCCATCCCAGCTGTGCTCAGTCATCCCATCCACGGCTCATCCATGCCACTACAGTGCCTCACAAAAGTGTAATATCTAGTCAAATTAGATTTGACACTTATGCCCCTAGAACACCTGACGGTGCTCCCTGCATGTTGGGCCAGGCTGTGGAAAAGTCTCCCACATGTGGTGTCGCCATACTCTGGAGTAGGAGAATCAATTTTGGGGTGTAATTTTTGGTATGTACATGCTGTGTGTTAAAAATATTGTATAAATGGACAAATTTGTGTTAAAAAAAAAAAAAGCGTTTTCATTTTCTTTACACATTTTCCAAAAACCTGTAGAAAAAAAATGACATATTCAAAAGACTCATTATGCCTCATAGATTATTGGTGTGTTTTCTTTCCAAAATGGGGTCATTTTTGGGGCGTTTCCATTGTCTTGGTTCTCCAGGGACTTCAAAAGTGTAAGAGGTAGTCAAGAAATTAGATGTGTAAATTTATGCTCCAAGAACGCCTGATGGTGCTCCCTGGATGTTGGGCCTCTGTATGTGGCCAGGCTGTGTAAGTCTCACACATGTGGTATCGCCATACTCGGGAGTAGTAGAATGTATTTTGGGGTGTAATTTGTGCTATGCATATGCTGTGTGTGAGGAATAACCAGCTATATAACAATTTTGTGGAAGGGGAAAAAAAGAGAAATCCTTGATTTTGCAAAGAATTGTGGGGAAAAAAATGACAACTTCAAAAAACGCACCATGCATCTTACTAAATACCTTGGAATGTCTACTTTCCAAAAAGGGGTAATTTGGGGGGTATTTGTACTTTCCTGGCTTGTTAGTGCCGGTTCACACAGGGGCGGCACGACTTGCAGGTCGCCTCACTGAGGTGACCTGCACACGACTTCAGCGGCGACTTGCAAAATGACTGTGTAGAAGTCAATGCAAGTCGCCTGAAGTCTCCCCAAAAATACTACAGGAACCTTTTTCTAAGTCGGAGTGACTTGCGTCGCTCCTATTAGAACGGTTCCGTAGTACAGAACGGGACGCGGCTTGTCAGGCGGCCAAGTCGCCCCTGTGTGAACTGGCCCTTAGGCTGGATTCACACCTATGCATTTTTAGAGCTTTTTGCATTTTGCAGATTTGCACTACAGTCCAGTTAACATGGTTTCCTATGGAACACGTTCTGTAGTACAAATCTGCAAAATGCAAAAAGCACTAAAAATGCATAGGTGTGAATCCAGCCTTAGGCTCGGTTCACACAGGGGCAACACGACTCTGGCCGCGACTTTGCGAGGTGACCTGGACACAACCTGAGGGCGACACCACAGCGCGACTTGGGGGCGACTTACAAGGTGACTTCAAGTCGCCTCCAGGACAGGCGACTTTCCAGTGGCCAATCAAACAACAATCAGCTCTGGGGGAGGGAGGGGTTTGCTTGAGAAAACCATCTTCTCTTCCTGTGAAGTCGCTTCACTATAGACCACGATGCGACTTGTAGGCGACTTCCATTGAAATCTATGGGTACAAGTCGCCTAGAAGTAGTACAAGGACCTTTTCTGAAGTCGGAGCGACTTCAGTAGCGTACATTAAGACGGCTCTTATTCACTTGCATGGAATTTCTGATGTCAAGTGACTTGGGGCGACTTGAGGTCTGACAAGTCGGATCCCAAGCCGCCGTAGTGTGAACCGGCACTTGGGGTCTCAAGAAATGATAGGCCATCAGGATATCAGGTGTGATCAATTTTCAGTGATTGGCACCATAGCTTTTGGACTCTAAGACCCCATTCACACAGGGGCAACACGACTTGCAGGTCCCCTCACCGAGGCGACCTGCACACGACTGCCCGGGCGACTTGCAAAACGACTTCTGTATGGAAGTCTATGCAAGTCGCCCCCAAAGTCGTACAGGAACCTTTTTCTAAGTCGGAGCGACTTGCGTTGCTCCCCTTAGAACGGTTCCATAGCACAGAACGGGAGGCGACTTGTCAGGCGTCTAGGTCGCCTGACAAGTCGTCCCTGTGTGAACGGGGTCTTACTTTCACAAAGACAAAATAATTTACACCAATTTGGGTTATTTTTACCAAAGATATGTAGTAGAATAAATTTTGCCCAAAATTTATCAAGGAAAAATTACTAATTTGCAAAAAATTTTTAACAAATTATTTTTTTATTTTTTTTTAATAGCTCAAAAAATAAAAAACCCAGTGGTGATTAAATACCACCAAAAGAAAGCTCTATTTATGTGGGGGAAAAAGGACAGATTTCATATGGGTACAGTGTTGTGTGACTGAGTAATTGTCATTCACAATGTGAGCACTGAAAATTGGTCTGTTAGGAAGGGGGTTTAAGTGCCCAGTGGTTAATCCTTTTTGGGGTTAAAAGCTCCCCGCTATCAGCCGAAAAGTGACGCTTAAACAGCACTAAATCGCTGCTAAAACGAACGGCACTTTAGCGCTCATGGCTGGTGCTTTCAGTGTGAAAGCAGTCTAAGTTTCCACTTGAAAATGCGTGTCGGTATGCACAAATGCGTACAAAGTCTGCAAGAGGCCTAAAGTGGTGCAGCCTGAGGTAAATTAAAGTAAAAGTTCCAGACAGGTATACATTTTTCTGTATACCTAATACAGCTACTGTGTCCCAATAGACATGAATGAGAAAACATGGAACACCTGTGTGTAAATTCTTCCCTCACACAGGGTGTGCATTAATACACCCACCTCGTGTGAATGAGGTCTTAAGGCCTTCGATTTAACGTGTTCTGTTGCTTGTTGGGCCATAAGAGTACAACTTTCCTGTCACACTTCATGCAGAAGGCTTGTTTATAACATACCTGGTGAATTGCTGGTGGTTCAGTCGTGTTTTTTTACCGACCCAGGGCACAAGTGAAGGACTCGGCATCTGGCCTTTCCACTGTCCTAAATATTTCATTGTATGAAACTGGAGTGAATGTGAGGTAGAACTGGTGCCTGCAACTTCCAGTCATATTTTGATTGTTCGGCCTTGTCCACATATTCCTGCTAGTGTGTGTGTGTGTGTGTGTTGGAACACAATTAAACACCAGTGTTCTCAAAGGCAATGTTATAGATGGAGCCTGTTGAACTGCATTTTTGAAAATTGATCAGGTTCATTTGTTTTGTACTCGTGCATTGTGAGGCCCATAGTAAGCATTTTCAGCCCCTGGTAATAAGCCCAAATAGTGTGACGCTTGTAACCGCTTGCCGACCGGCTCACGCCGATGTACGTCGGCAGAAGGGCACGTACTGGCATATTAACGTACCTGTACGTTGCCCTTTAAGAAGCGGCTTGCCGGCGGAGCGCGCACGCCAGGAGCTTCATGAGTGTGATCGCAGGTCCCGTGGACTCCATGTCTGCGGGGACGCCCACAATCCTTCTCAGAGGAAGAACAGGAGAAATGCTGATGTAAACTAAACGAGCATTTTGCATTTCTGCCTAATGACACTGATTACAGCTCCCTGTTATCAGGAGCGTTGATAAGTGATGTCACACACAGCTCATTCCCCCCCCCCCCCCCCCCCCCCCCCCCCCAGTTAGAATCACTCCCTAGGACACACTTAACCCCTACACGCCCCCTAGTGTTTAACCCCTTCACTGCCATTTAGACAGTAATCAATGCATTTTTGATCGCTATATAAATGAATCGTCCCAAAACAGCGCCCAATGTCCGCTCTGTCCACCATAATGTCGCAGTCACGATAAAATTCACTGATCGCCGCCATAAAAATGCCAAACTATCCCCTATTTTGTAGACACTATAACTTTTGCGCAAACCAATCGCACTCTTATTGCGACTTATTATTATTTTTTTCCAAAAATATGTAAAATACATCTGCCTAAACTGAGGAACAGTTTTTTTTTTTTTTTTTTTTGGGGGGGGGGGGATATTTCTTATACCAAAAAGTAATGCGTGTTTGTTTATGGTTTTTTTTTTTTTTTTTTTTTGTTTATAGCGCAAAAAATAAACCATAGAGGTGATCAAATGCCACCAATAGAAAGCTCTATTTTGTGTGTGGGGGGGGGCATCAATTTAGTTTGGGAGCCACGTCACACGACCGCGCAATTGTCAGTTAAAACGACGGAGTGCCGAATCGCAAAAGAGCTCTGGTCTTTTGCCAGCCAAATGGTCCTTGGCTGAAGTGGTTTAATTTTTTTTTATTTCAATGACACATGACGGTGCAAAAAAAAAAAGAAATTGATGGAGAGGGGAAATGTTCCAATGGCCACACTAGTTCTGGTGACCCCAAGGTATTTCCTTAGGCTCCTTTCACACTTGGGCAACTTGAAAGTTGCGTGATTTTTTTTTGCTGCGACTTGAAGCAATTCCTGTGCAATCTTGAGGTCGTTGGACCAAAGTAATGCAGGACTACTTTGAACTCGCACAGACATGAATGGTACGCTTTGGAAATCATGGGGTATGACATATCATGCGACTTGGGACTGCAAAGTCGCATGGCAAGTTGCACAAGTGTGAAAGAGGCCTGAGAAAATACCTTGGGACTGCCTCTTCCCGTTTGGCTATGGGACAGGAAGTGAAGGGAAATCTCCTCAATGGGACACAGATGGCAAACAAATCTGGTGGGATATAACCCTCCCTTGCTCTATCCAAACTGATATAGATTATAGTTCTACTTTAACTACTTCCCACCCGGCCTATAGCAGAATGCCGGGCGGTGGTTCAGTTATCCTGACTGGGCGTCATATGATGTCCAGCAGGATAACATGCCGGCGCGTGCCCGTGGGGGCACGCATCGCGGCGATCGGTGGTGCGGTGTATCAGTTTGACACACCGATCTCAGTAAAAAGCCTCAGGCGGAGGCTCTTTACCACATGATCAGCCGTGTCCAATCACGGCTGATCACAATGTAAATAGGAAGAGCCGTTGATCGGCTTTTCCTCACTTACGTCTGACAGACACGAGTAGAGCCGATCGGCGTCTCTCCTGACACGGGGGGTATGCGCTGATTGTCTATCAGCGCAGCCCCCCTCAGATGCCCACAATAGACCAGGGAAGCCCCCAGCATGTGGCTGGCCAGGTACATCCCCCACCCCATGGCCATCCACATGTCAAAAAAATGCCCAAAATATGCCAATCAGTGCCCACCTATGAGTGCTGCCTGATCGGTGGCAGTTGGTGCAGAAGAAAACTTGATTACAAAAAAAAATTTAGAGAAACTTTTTTTTTTTTTTTTTTTTTTGCACAAAAAATAAAAATCGCAGAGGTGATCAAATACCACCAAAAGAGCGCTCTATTTGTGGGAACAAAATGATAACTTTGGGTACAGTGTTGTATGACCGCAATTGTCATTCAAATTTGGCAAAAAAAATTGGCCTGGGCAGGAAGGTGTCTTAAGTGCCTGGTATTGAAGTGGTTAACCACTTGCGCCCGCTGTATTGTAAAATGACAGGCAGAATCCTCTCTTTCTGGGGGCACAGCGGTTGCGCAGTGTTCCTAGGACACTGTGACCCGATCTCAGTAAAGAGCCAGTGATGCGGCTCTTTACCCATATGATCAGCTGTGTCCAATCACAGCCGGTCACATGTAAACAAGGAAGTGCCATTTTTCGTCTCGTACTGACACTGTGGCTACTGAAAGCCGATCAGCAGCATCTCCTCGCATGAGATCTGTACAGGTAATTGGGGCACCGATCATCAGTGCTCTGATTACAGTACAGCCCTTCTGTGCCACCTCATCAATGAAGGGGAAAAACCTACTTATTTACAAAATTTACTGACCGACAAACTTTCAAATATAGAAGAGAAAAACCACAGCAGTGATTTAAATACCACCAAAAGTCCTATTTCTGTGAAGAAAATGGTACATAAATTTTTGGGTACAGTGTTGCATGACTGTGCAATTTGTCATTCAAAAGTGTGACCATGCGGAAAAGTGGCCTGGGAAGGAATTGCCCAGTAGGCAAGTGTTTAAGGAAACCGCAAAAACAAATACTGACAGGGGTTCTAATAACTTCTAGATGTTTTAATTTCACCCCTGCAGTATAAACCGTCCTTGGGTGAGTGATGTAATGGGAATTATGTAATATGCTATTGATTTGGCAGGAGTATTGTTTGGCACCTGGCATGCCTCCACTTCCAGCATATCAGTCTAGACAGGTAGACTAGTCTGTAGGGTTCTCCCTGCTGGCTGCAGATCAGGAAGTCGCTTACTTTACACTAGGGGTGCAACGGATCAAAAAACTCACGGATCGGATCGTTCCTCGGATCAGGAGTCACGATTCGGATCATTTTCGGATCAACAAAAAAAAAAAAAAAAATCTCCCCCCACTGTAATATCCACAATCTCCCTATTGGCGGGTGTATTGTCAGGGCATTGCAGAGTATTGGCACTGCTGCCATCCAATCTCTCCCCTCCACTGTACAGATCAGTACACAGAGGGGCGAGAGGAACCGGCGTCATGACATGACGCCGGTTTGTTACAAGTGATCGCTCCGTCATTTGACGATCCATTGCACCCCTACTTTACACTTGGGGCTTGTGCACACATGCATTCAGGTGTACACCATAAAATTATTCTTATGAGGGAATCCCTGGTTGTCGCCCAAACTAATGTCTCTATTGGCATATTACCTTTCTATTCCTGTTCTGGTGACAACCCACATTTTGGGCTTTTTTCACTCTCGGTGATGACCGTAAACAGGACAAATGGAGAAGTTGGATCTCCCTAACTGGGGGGCACACAGCAATAAAAACCTGGCAGGTGTTCTAATCCACTCCACCCTATCCAACACTGAAAACCAGCTTTTAGTTGTACTTATTTCTGCCCTACACTGGTTATCTTATTTATATTTTATTTTAAAATATGGTGTCCCCCACCCCTTTACAAATTACAATTGGCCCCCATTCACACCTAAAACATTTTGTTGAACGATTCCTGACGTGTGACAATGGGGTTTTCAATCAGCCTGTTCACACCCGAGCAGTGTTGCTCACCTGCTCTCGTAAAAGTCAGTATATGTTCTTGGGGACAGAATCTTGTCTCTTTGGCTCCATACACATTAATATTGAGTCTTCACCCCCCCACCCCCTAAATTTAAGACTTTGGGGCCAAAAATGCTAAATTCTGCTGCTGTACTACAAGTCGCTTGTATAAACCCCCCCAAAAACAAGCCTCCAAACCACTTTACTACACTCACACGAAGGGTGAATGGGCATTTAGAAAGAAGTCCAATTATATTGCTGTGCAAATGTCAAAAACATTACACAGCCATCATGAATTATTGCCATGCATTGTTTAATTCATAATTGTTGACTCCATCCAGTGGCCATAGTGTGGTATTTTTCTTTATGGTGTTTTAGGAAAATACTGCGTTATGGCCACTAGATGGTGCTTGTGATAAGAAATCATTTGCAAAAAAAAAACTTCTTTAAAAAAAAGTGATTTCTAAACTGACCTAGGGACGCCCACCTAGCCACATCAGCATGACTGCCTAGTCTAGTGGCTCCTGTATGACTTGCATCCCCTAGCAAGATTATGCAGTGCTGGCCATACCTGTGCAGGGATTCCTTTTTTATAGACCTGAATTTGACAGTCTCCTGATCATGGCCACATTCAGATCTATGAAAGGTCACTGTGGAGCCATGACTTCATCTTGCCTTCTGATGGATGTAAACGACAGAACAGGCTGTGGTGCTATGTAAACAGGTGTGCTGCCCATTTCTAGGTTATGAGAAGGGAGTCGTCTGGTTATGGTTGACACCTCATCCCTTTAACCACTTCAGCCCTGGAAGATTTGGCTGCTCGATGACCAGGCCTCTTTTTGTGACGTGGCACTGCATTGCTTTAACTGACAATTGTGTGGTCATGTGACGTTTTACCCAAATAATCCCACACACCCCTTTCTTTTTGGTGGTATTTGATTTTATATATTATATTATATTTTTCCTCGGTTTAGGCCGAAATGTATTTTTGGTTGTAAAAATCCCAATAATATTGATTTTGCGTATAAGTTATAGCATCTACAAAATAGGGGAAAGATCGTAACTGCTGGGCACGTGCATTGGCTCAAGCAGTGCACACGTGCCCCCTATTGGTCAAAAGACAAACCAACATACAGCTACGTCGGTTTGCCTAGGGGAGCCTACCTGCCGCAGTACAACTGCGGCTGGTCGGGAAGGGGTTAAAACCCGAACACATGAATTACACAGGTTCTGAGGTTTATTTGATGCAGATAAGGCACCAAGTAAGCTTAATTACCACCTTAATCGGCCACAGAACCTGTGTAATGTGTTTGGTTTTAACACCCCTGGCGGTATTCCCGAGTCTGGCTCATGGGGGATTTTCAATACCAAAAGCTGTAACCCTGAGCCAGGCTCGGCATCACATCGCAGGATCCTTGTAGAGCTTTCGTACCTTGTCCCCTGGATCCTGCGATGTCTCCCCGCTGTGAGCCGCCGTGTCTGGCTCGATTCACTGTGCCGGGCTCCGTTCCCTGCGAGCGTTGCGACGCACGGGGACGGAGTTTGGCGCCAAATTCAAAAAGTAAAAAACACAGTATAGATACAGTACACTGTAATCTTAGATTACAGTACTTTTTGATTTCGTTTTTCAAACTTTATCATACCTGGGATGTCTACTAGACTCTTGTTTGGACAGATTTTAAGTGAGTTCTTAAGAATTACAGGCCTACAATATAAAATGCTAAATTTCCATGAAAAAGTACCGCTTTCAGCATCAAAAATCTGAAATGATCATACCGCCAGGGAGATTAAAGGAATAAGGGTGTCAACCCTAGGGCTAGCTCACCTTAAATGTAATTGTGAGCCACCTTTTTTTTTTTTTTTTTTTTTTTATTTTATTTATTTTTTAGAGCGATCAGCAAGTATGTAGGCCAGGCTTGTACTGTGTTGTCAATGGTCAGGTGTCATTTTGGCACAAGGCATCATGTGATCTGAAAATTGTGACTTATCTCCGTATCTTCCGATTTAAACAATGTGCTTTTTCTCCTTGTGACAGGCATCCCACATCCTGCTGCAGCGCTGCCGAAATCTTGTCCGTCCTCTTCTTCAACACCATGAGATACGATGCAGCTGACCCCGGCAACTTCAACAATGACCGCTTTGTTCTGTCAAAGGTGAGGATGACTGCAAGGATTTGCCATGTAATTCAGGTTCTGGATGTGCTACAGTCCACCCTTTTGCCAAACAAAGCATATTTTTTGCATTGAAAACTGCAGAGTATTGCAACCACCAAGTGCGTTGTGAATGCAATGCACAGGCCACCTGCCCCGTTCCATACAAAGGTATAGACCTTGTTTAACCACTTTGGCTCTCATACCTGTTTACCCCCTATGGACCGCACCATATTTTCAAATTTCTGCTATGTCTGTTCATGAGTCTATAACTTTTTGTAATTATTTATGATAAAGAATTGAGATGTTTGTGGAGGAAAAACGGGGCTTTCTTGTGACCCTAAAGTCCTCCTGAGAATTTTTTTTAAAATTTGCATTTAAGGAGGAAAGAGTAAGAGTACACACGGTCGGATTTTCCGATGGAAAATGTCCGATCGGATCGTGTTGTCGGAAATTCCGACCGTGTGTAGGCTCCATCGGACATTTTCCATCGGATTTTCCGACACACAAAGTTGGAGAGCAGGAGATAAAATTTTCCGACAACAAAATCCGTTGTCGGAAATTCCGATCGTGTGTACACAAATCCGACGGACAAAGTGCCACGCATGCTCAGAATAAATAAAGAGATGAAAGCTATTGGCCACTGCCCCGTTTATAGTCCCGACGTACGTGTTTTACGTCACCGCGTTCAGAATGATCGGATTTTGCGACAACTTTG
Source organism: Lithobates septentrionalis (assembly GCA_037952835.1). Taxonomy (NCBI): domain Eukaryota; kingdom Metazoa; phylum Chordata; class Amphibia; order Anura; family Ranidae; genus Lithobates; species Lithobates septentrionalis. The sequence continues at coordinate 301,652 of JBBDGP010003015.1, forward strand.
TGTGACCGTGTGTATGCAAGACAAGTTTGAGCCAACATCCGTCGGAAAAAATCCTAGGATTTTGTTGTCGGAATGTCCGAACAAAGTCCGACCGTGTGTACGCCCTATAAAAATGAGGGGGGTAAAAAAAAAACTTTACAGAAATTTGATCAGTAATATTTTGAACCCCAGTAGGTTACTTTCACACTGAAAGCGTCGGTGGTAAAGTGCTGCTAATGTTAGCGGCGCTTTACTGTTATGCTAGCGGGGAGCTTTTAACCCCCGCTAGCAGCCAAAGAAAAAAGGGTTCAAAGCGCCCATGTATTGGCGCTGGTGAAGTGCTTTGACAGCGCTGCCTTTTTCATTTCAATGGGCAGGGTGTTTTGGGAGCAGTGTATACACCTATCAGGAGAGGTACTCACCGAGGCCGAAATGCCGAGAGCGGTTCACCCTTGTGACTAAGAGCAGTCCACCCCCTGGAGGTGTGACAGGGAGTGAATGCACAAAGAGGCACAGGCTACCCAGGAAACAGGTGGTTGCTGGTGTGAAGTCCTTGTCGGAGAGGAGTAGCTGTGCAGCGACTGGCAAGTGGAGTATCACCAGATCGGGTACAAGAGAAAGTCCAGGAACAGGCTGAGGGTCAAACACACAGGTTAGAATATACAAACACAGGCTGAGCTGTTGTGGCAGGTAGATACAAGAGAAGTCCAGGATACAGGCAATGGTTCAAGGGCAAGGAGACAGTAGGCAGATCCGGGTCACAGGCAGAGGGTCAAACACTGGAGAAGGGCAGAATCCGTTTAACAAGCCAAGGGGCAGAGTAGTCTAGGTCAATCCGGGTCAAAAGCAGGTAATCGGGTAACAATCAGGAAGCAGAGATACACAGGAAGCTGAAGACAAACCAGCAAAGATCCTGTGTGCCAGAGTCCTTTTTTATAGGCAGCCCAAGGGTCATGTGGGATGTGCGCGCGTCGGATTGCCGTACCGCGCATGCGCTGCTCCGCCGCACATGCGCAGGAACACGGCTTTGGTGCCTGGAAACACTCTTTCCCTGACAACACTGCTCCCAAACCATCCCAAAGATGCTGCTTGCAGGACTTTTCTGAATGTCCCACAAATGCACCGCCCAAATGTGAAAGCACTCGGGGTGAGAGGCTCATTACAGGCTTCAGTAACCAAAACTGCAGTGTTTGTCCTCATGACACATCACAGGAAGAACCCTCATAGCTAACAGAGGACAGATATAGAAATAGACTTGGAAAACGTAACATTAATTCACCGGGACCAGATGGCTTGCACCCGAGGGTCCTTTTTTAAAGAGCTCAGTCAAGTAATTGCCAGACCATTGGTCCTAATTTCTGCTGACTGGAATGGTACCAGCTGATTGGAGAAAAGCCAATGTAGTACCAATATTTAAAAGGGGCCCAAAATACATCCCTGGGAATTACAGACCAGTTAGCCTAACATCAATAGTATGTAAACTCTTGGAGGGGAAAAGGTTCTATATACAAGATTTTGGTAATGAAAACTGTATCGTTGGCAGTAATCGGCATGGATTCATAAAGAATAAATCTTGCCAAACCAACCTATTAACCTTCTATGAGGAGGTGAGTTGCCATCTAGATAAAGGAAGGCCCGTAGACGTGGTGTATCTGGATTTTGCAAAAGCGTGTGACACCGTTCCCCCCCCCCCCCCCCTAAATGTTTACTGTACATAAGGTCCATTGGCATGGACCATAGGGTGAGTACATGGATTGAAAACTGGCTACAAGGGCAATTTCAGAGGGTGGTGATAAATTGGGAGTACTCAGAATGGTCAGGGGTGAGTAGTGGGGTCCCCCAGGGTTCTGTGCTGGGACCAATCCTATTTAATTCATAAACGACCTGGAGGATGGGGTAAACAGTTCAATCTCAGTATTTGCGGATGACACTAAGCTAAGCAGGGCAATCATTTATCTGCAGGATGTGGAAACCTTGCAAGAAGATCTGAACAAATTTAATGGAGTGGGCAACTACATGGCAAATGAGGTTTAATGTAAAATAATGCATTTGGGTAACAAATATGAATGCAATCTACTCACTAGGGGGGAATCAAGGATGGAAAAGGACCTGGGGGTCCTAGGAGATGGGCTCAGCAATGGCATGCAATGCCAAGCTGCTGCAAGCAAAGCCAACATTTTTATTGCCATGCATTAAAAAGGATCAACTCCAGGGATAAAGCGATAATTCTGCCACTCTACAAGACTCTGGTTCAGCCGCACCTAGAGTATGTGAAGTACTGGAAATGGAGCGAGTACAGAGAAGGGCAGCAATGCTGATAAAGGGTCTGGAGGATATTAGTTATGAGGAAAGGTTAAGAGCACTGAACTTATTCTCTCTGGAGAAGAGACGCTTGAGAGGGGATATGATTTCAATATACAAATACCTTACTGGTGGCCCCACAATGGGGATAAAACTTTTCCGCAAAAGGGAATTTAACAAGACACGTGGCCACTTAATAAAACCTAGAGGAAAAGCAATTTAACCATAAACTATGTAGAGGGTTCTTTACTGTAAGAGCGGCAAGGATGTGGAATTCCCTTCCACAGGTGGTGGTCTCAGCGGGGGAGCATCAATAACTTCCAAAAAACTATTAGATATGCACCTGAACGACCACAACATACAGGGATATACAATGCAATACTGACATATAATCACACGCATAGGTTGGACTTGTGTCTTTTTCAACCTCACCTACTATGTAACTATGTTGTGGCAGATGGGATTTGTAGTATTCACATATCTCTATGAAATAACGTAGCAAGCCTTTTACATCTACGGAGGGTTCTGCTGTAAAATGGTTGTTAACCTTAGCTACACCCAGTGAAGTGACTGTCTGATGGAGATGATGCAAATCCTTCTACATGGTACAGGTTTATCTGCAGGCTTCTCTTCATCTGTTACAAGTGCAGAATTTATACAGCTTGTCTGAGCTTCCAGAAAACTGGATTTCCTAAAAAAAAAACTCTTTTCACGATTTGAATCCTGTGTGTGTGTGGACACCGAGGCGGTCCCGAGGAGCTGCGGGCAGGAGTTTTTAGGCAAGGCCGCGGCTTTGTCCTAGTCTGGCCTTGCCTAAACTCCTGCCTGCAGCTCCTTGGGACCGGTGCCGTTCCTGGGTTGCTGCAGGCAGGAGTTTTTAGGCGCGGCTTCGGCCTAGTCTGCGGTGTTCAGTCTCCTGAAGCTGCAGCCTCGCCTAAACTCCTGCCCGCAGCTCCTCGGGACCGGCGCGGTGAAAAAAAAATCGATTTGCCTAAAAAAAAAAAAAAAAAATTAAATCGATTTTGACCTCTGAACTCGATTCAAGATTTAAATTGTTTCTCTCCCTCCCCCCCCCCCCCCCCCCCCCCCAGCCCTAGTGTATATGTAGGCGTGTTGCATTAAGGAGGCCTGTTCAGTTTACATTTCTCGGCTATCCACACCCATAAAAAATGAACCCCCCGCCATGTTGGCTGTACATGTGTCAATTAAATTATGTATTTTCTCTTCTTTTTGGTTGTTGATGATGGATTATTCCTATTTGATCAAAGTTATTGATCACATCTGTTTCACCATGCTATCTTATAATCTGATCGAAATGCAATCATTTTCATGAACTATGTATCTTGTTGCTGCTGATGCAAAGGCATGTAACCACCACCATTCCAGAGTAGTGCAGCCCCCCCCCTTAACTGTACTTGTTTGGTGTTCTGCATCTATTGTGTATATCCTATGTAAAGGGTGCTTTGAACCCCAAAGGTGTGACCATCTGTCATGGGGAAGAGTTGTCACCAGGAAAGGAAGTGAGGGCAAACTGTTACCTGTGGAGATGGTCAAAGGCAACCAATCTCAACACACCCCCAGTCCCCACCTATCACCACCAATAAACATTTATTTAAAAAAATAAAATAATTTGCATTTAACCTTGAAACTGTGTTTTTTATTTGGTGTTTCTAGATTGTTTGTTTGGCTTTTCTCTTTATAAATGTGTAATTCTTCTTCTATCCAGGGTCATGCTGCTCCCATCCTATATGCTGCATGGGCTGAAGCTGGTTATATTAAGGAATCCGACCTTCTCAACCTGAGGAAGATTGACTGCGACTTGGAGGGCCATCCCACACCGGTAACGCTCACTGTGCATATTTATAATTTGTGTTATACTATACCAGATGCTGCTTGCACACAGGCAGGTCTGAATGGTAGCTATAAAATGAACTTATAGTGTAAAGAAGCCTTGTGCTCCACCTCCTGGCTGGACATGATACTGCAGCATTCATGTCATTTTTAGGCTGAGCAAAAAATTAGACATTTTAAACATCGTGTATCTCTTACCAAAATTGTCCAGCTATCCATTAGGCTTTGTTTTTATTGTACGTAACAAGAATATTGATATGTCATTTGAAGTGGGAGAGAGGACAAAATTCTCTTGAGAGATTCTGAACACTAAGGCCCCGTTTACACCAGCAGCAGTCTCTAACACCCTTCTGAAAAATGATCTGGGGGGTTGCAAGTTTGTCTGTCCCCCCCCCCCCCCCCCAGCAGTGGGATATACAAATTGACAGAGGTGTGTGTGGCACAGGGTGGAAATGAATGATTTAAAAAAAAAATAAAAAAAATCAAATTTTCTATTTAACCACTTGCCGACTGCCTCACGCCTATATACGTGAGCAGAATGGCACGGGCAGGCAAAATCACGTACCTGATACGTGATGCCTTCCCGCGGGCGGGGGGTACGATCAGACCCCCCCCGGTGCCAGCGGCGGTCGGCTTTTGTCTGGCAGCGATCACAGATGAGGGGGAGGCCATCCGATCGTGCCCCCCCCCCCCCCCCCCCCCCCCCCCCCCCCTCGCGATCGCTCCCAGCCAATGAGAAACATCCTCTGCCTCTGTATTGTACACAGAGGCAGAGGATGTGATGTCATCTCTCTTCGGCTCGGGAGTTTCCGTTCCGGGCCGAGGAGAGAAGACATGTGAGTGAGTGCACAACACACACACACAACACAGAACATGCCAGGCACACTAAACACCCCGATTTCCCCCCCCCCGTCACAAACTGACACCAAGCAGGTTTTTTTTTTTTCCTGATTACTGCATAGTGACAGTTAGAAGTGGTAGGGCAGTGAGTATTACCCCCCTGTAGGTCTAGGGTACCCCCCCTAATAAAGTTTTAACCCCTTGATCACCCCCCGTCACCAGTGTCACTAAGCGATCATTTTTCTGATCGCTGTATTAGTGTCACTGGTTCCGCTAGTTAGGGACGTAAATATTTAGGTTCGCCGTCAGCGTTTTATAGCGACAGGGACCCCCCATATACTATCTAATAAATGTTTTTAACCCCTTGATTGCCCCCTAGTTAACCCTTTCACCACTGATCACCGTATAAGTGTTACGGGTGACGCTGGTTAGTTCGTTTATTTTTTATAGTGTCAGGGCACCCGCCGTTTATTACCGAATAAAGGTTTAGCCCCCTGATCGCCCGGCGGTGATATGCGTCGCCCCAGGCAGCGTCAGATTAGCGCCAGTACCGCTAACACCCACGCACGCAGCATACACCTCCCTTAGTGGTATAGTATCTGAACGGATCAATATCTGATCAGATCTATACTAGCGTCCCCAGCAGTTTAGGGTTCCCAAACACGCAGTGTTAGCGGGATCAGCCCAGATACCTGCTAGCACCTGCGTTTTGCCCCTCCGCCCAGCCCACCCAAGTGCAGTATCGATCGATCACTGTCACTTACAAAACGCATAACTGCAGCGTTCGCAGAGTCAGGCCTGATCCCTGCGATCGCTAACAGTTTTTTTTGGTAGCGTTTTGGTGAACTGGCAAGCGCCAGCGGCCTAGTACACCCCGGTCGCAGTCAAACCAGCACTGCAGTAACACTTGGTGACGTGGCGAGTCCCATAAGTGCAGTTCAAGCTGGTGAGGTGGCAAGCACAAGTAGTGTCCCGCTGCCACCAAAAAGACAAACACAGGCCCGTCGTGCCCATAGTGCCCTTCCTGCTGCATTCGCCAATCCTAATTGGGAACCCACCGCTTCTGCAGCGCCCGTACTTCCCCCATTCACATCCCCAACCAAATGCAGTCGGCTGCATGAGAGGCATTTTTATGTCCTCCCGAGTACCCCTACCCAACAAACCCCCCCAAAAAAGAGGTCGTGTCTGCAGCAAGCGCGGATATAGGCGTGACACCCGCTATTATTGTCCCTCCTGTCCTGACAATCCTGGTCTTTGCATTGGTGAATGTTTTGAACGCTACCATGCACTAGTTGAGTATTAGCGTAGGGTACAGCATTGCACAGACTAGGCACACTTTCACAGGATCTCCCAAGATGCCATCGCATTTTGAGAGACCCGAACCTGGAACCGGTTACCGTTATAAAAGTTACAAGTTTGCAAAAAAAACACAAAAAAAAATAGTTGTCGTTTTATTGTTCGTTCTCTCTCTATTCTCTCTCTATTGTTCTGCTCTTTTTTACTGTGTTCTATTCTGCAATGTTTTATTGTTATTATGTTTTATCATGTTTGCTTTTCAGGTATGCAATTTTTTATACTTTACCGTTTACTGTGCTTTATTGTTAACCATTTTTTTGTCTTCAGGTACGCCATTCACGACTTTGAGTGGTTATACCAGAATGATGCCTGCAGGTTTAGGTATCATCTTGGTATCATTCTTTTCAGCCAGCGGTCGGCTTTCATGTAAAAGCAATCCTAGCGGCTAATTGGCCTCTAGACTGCTTTTACAAGCAGTGGGAGGGAATGCCCCCCCCCACCACCGTCTTCCGTGTTTTTCTCTGGCTCTCCTGTCTCAACAGGGAACCTGAGAAAGCAGCCGGTGATTCAGCCAGCTGACCATAGAGCTGATCAGAGACCAGAGTGGCTCCAAACATCTCTATGGCCTAAGAAACCGGAAGCTACGAGCATTTTATGACTTAGATTTCGCCGGATGTAAACGGCGCCATTGGGAAATTGGGGAAGCATTTTATCACACCGATCTTGGTGTGGTCAGATGCTTTGAGGGCAGAGGAGAGATCTAGGGTCTAATAGACCCCAATTTTTTCAAAAAAGAGTACCTGTCACTACCTATTGCTATCATAGGGGATATTTACATTCCCTGAGATAACAATAAAAATGATTTAAAAAAAAAAAAAAAAATGAAAGGAACAGTTTAAAAATAAGATAAAAATAATAAAGAAAAGAAAAAAAAAAAAAAGCACCCCTGTCCCCCCTGCTCTCGCGCTAAGTCGAACGCAAGCATCGGTCTGGCGTCAAATGTAAACAGCAATTGCACCATGCATGTGAGGTATCACCGCGAAGGTCAGATCGAGGGCAGTATTTTTAGCAGTAGACCTCCTTTGTAAATCTAAAGTGGTAACCTGTAAAGGCTTTTAAAAATGTATTAATTTTGTTGCCACTGCACGTTTGTGCGCAATTTTAAAGCATGTCATGTTTGGTATCCATGTACTCGGCTTAAGATCATCTTTTTTTATTCCATCAAACATTTGGGCAATATAGTGTGTTTTTAGTGCATTAAAATTTAAAAAAGTGTGTTTTTTCCACAAAAAATGCGTTTGAAAAATCGCTGTGCAAATACCGTGTGAAAAAAAAAAATGAAACACCCACCATTTTAATCTGTAGGGCATTTGCTTTAAAAAAATATATAATGTTTGGTGGTTCAAAGTAATTTTCTTGCAAAAAAAAAATAACTTTTTCATGTAAACAATAAGTGTCAGAAAGGGCTTTGTCTTCAAGTGGTTAGAAGAGTGGGTGATGTGTGACATAAGCTTCTAAAATGTTGTGCATAAAATGCCAGGACAGTTCAAAACCCCCCCCAAATGACCCCATTTTGGAAAGTAGAAACCCCAAGCTATTTGCTGAGAGGCATGTCGAGTCCATGGAATATTTTATATTGCGACACAAGTTGCGGGAAAGAGACAAATATTTTTTTTTTTTTTTTTGCACAAAGTTGTCACTAAATGATATATTGCTCAAACATGCCATGGGGATATGTGAAATTACACCCCAAAATACATTCTGCTGCTTCTCCTGAGTACAGGGATACCACATGTGTGAGACTTTTTGAGAGCCTAGCCGCGTACGGGACCCCGAAAACCAAGCACCGCCTTCAGGACTTCTAAGGGCGTAAATTTTTGATTTCACTCTTTACTGCCTATCAGTTTCGGAGGCCATGGAATGCCCAGGTGGCACAAACCCCCCCCCCCCCCCCCCCCCAAATGACCCCATTTTGGAAAGTAGACACCCCAAGCTATTTTCTGAGAGGTATAGTGAATATTTTGCAGACCTCACTTTTTGTCACAAAGTTTTGAAAATTGAAAAAAGAAAAAAAAAAAATTTCTGGTCTTTCTTCATTTTCAAAAACAAATGAGAGCTGCAAAATACTCACCATGCCTCTCAGCAAATAGCTTGGGGTGTCTACTTTCCAAAATGGGGGGGGGGGGGGGGGGGGGTTTTGTGCCATCTTGGCATTTTATGGCCTTCAAAACTGTGATGGGTAGTGAGGAGTGAAATCAAAAATTTATGCCCTTAGAAATCCTGAAGGCGGTGATTGGTTTTCGGGGTCCCGTACGCGACTAGGCTCCCAAAAAGTCCCACACGTGGTATCCCCGTACTCAGGAGAAGCAGCTGAATGTATTTTGGGGTGCAATTCCACATATGCCTATGGCCTGTGTGAGCAATATATCATTTAGTGACAACTTTTTGTAAAATTTTTTTTTTTTTTTTTTTTTGTCATTATTCAATCACTTGGGACAAAAAAAATAAATATTCAATGGGTTCAACATGCCTCTCAGCAATTTCCTTGGGGTGTCTACTTTCCAAAATGGGGTCATTTGGGGGGGGGTTTGTACTGCCCTGCCATTTTAGCACCTCAAGAAATGACATAGGCAGTCATAAACTAAAAGCTGTGTAAATTCCAGAAAATGTACCCTAGTTTGTAGACGCTATAACTTTTGCGCAAACCAATAAATATACGCTTATTGAAATTTTTTTTACCAAAGACATGTAGCCGAATACATTTTGGCCTAAATGTATGACTAAAATTGAGTTTATTGGATTTTTTTTTTATAACAAAGTAGAAAATATCTTTTTTTTTTTTTTCAAAATTTTCGGTCTTTTTCCGTTTATAGCGCAAAAAATAAAAACGGCAGAGGTGATCAAATACCATCAAAAGAAAGCTCTATTTGTGGGAAGAAAAGGACGCAAATTTCGTTTGGGTACAGCATTGCATGACCGCGCAATTAGCAGTTAAAGCGACGCAGTGCCGAATTGTAAAAAGTGCTCTGGTCAGGAAGGGGGTAAAATTCTCGGGGGGCTGAAGTGGTTAAGATACATTAATAATTTATTCAGCATGAGGCTGTATATTCTGCAATATTTACATTTGTGGTAAATGAATGCAAGCTGAGATAACGTGCTGCATTGATTCTTCTCCCTTTTTTGGTTTTATCTCACTGTAGTGTACATAGCTTTGCAAAACAAACTATATGATTGAATCATTTTTATCACTTTTACTAACCTGACAGCTTATTCTAAATAGGAAACCTTAATTTTGTTTGCAGATATTAAAAATTCTAACTACCAGCAAGAATAAGTCCTTATATTTAAAGAGCACCTGTCATTTCAGATCCATCATGTTAGCGGGCATCCACTCACCTGCTGCCGCCACGTCCCTCACCTTGTTGTGTCACTGCCGCATCACCAGCCATCCCATTAAAGTGAATGAGACTGTCGGTGAGTCAACAGCGGGTCAGAGGAGGAGCCGCTGCAGGACAGAAATGACAGTTGCTCTTTAAAAATTATGATTTAATTCAAGCCTTTTTACTAGTAATTTAAGTCGACTTTATTTAAATCAAATCCACTCTGGTATGGCTTTTTCATGTTTAGTCACGTTTTTAAACTAAAGCTTGGTTGCCATGTGCAGCTGCTTCAAGGCTGGTAAATTACCTTTTTCATGTACAACATAACTGTAGAAGCTGTGCTGATGCTTAAACCTCTTTCACATCTGTGCGACCTGAAAGTTGTGCGACTTTGCTGTGACTTGAAGCAATACCTGTTTAATCCTGAGGTCTATGAACCTTGAGTCACATCAGTCACACCAAAGTAGTGCAGGGACTACTTTGAAGTTGCTGCGACTTGAAGTCTCAGCTATTGATGGTACGCTTTGGAAATCATGGGGTATGACTTGTGTGACTTTGCAGTCACAAGTGTGAAAGGGGCCTTAGTGTTTGGTAAACAAATTTATAAAAAAAATTGAACTACATTCTGTTGCCTCTCATCACAATTAAAAAGTATCTTGGATGTGCTCAGTAAATACCTGTAGATCCACTAGTGCCCTCCTATAGTTGAGGTGTGTGTATAGTCATGACTTCATATGTTTTTATTCTTGTCCATGTTAAGTATGACTGACAGATCCATGCTCAAAACTGAGATCTACAATATGCTGAGGTAGTATGGCTGTGGTGCCCAAGGCATGCTCCCATCCAACCCTACCCATCTACCAGCAGGGACCTCTGTCACAAGAGTGGCAGTCTTTGATTCCACAGCATGGAGCAAGGGGTATTCAATGCAGTCATGCCCTGCACACTGAAAGCAAAGCAGCCATGTGAGTCACTTGATCACTAAATAAAAAAACAGTAGGAGAAATCTACTACGTAAGAATGCAAAATGGGTGTATGAATGTCGGTGCGACTTTGTATGACTTTATATATACTTTAACCATAATGTGTGTGGGTTGTTTATTTTTTTTTTTTTTTTGTTATAGAAACTGCCATTTGTTGATGTTGCTACTGGATCTCTTGGACAAGGCCTGGGAGCATCCTGTGGCATGGCTTACACCGGGAAAAACTTTGATAAGGCCAGGTATGTATGCCGTACGTATTTAATGGGCGTTTAAAGTGTTTTGTAAAGCTTCATATTAAAAACGTGTCATACCTGCTCTGTGCAATGGTTTTTGCACAGACCAGCCTGGATCCACTTTGGGTCCTTGGCTTCTTTACCACATCTGTCAGTGGCATCCTTTCTGCATAAGTTGTAAAGCGCTGTGCAAACTGTTGTTGCTATATAAATCCTGTATAAAAAGGCTACAACCAACGTAGCAGAATTTCTCCTCCATTTCCCATCCCCAAACTATATAGGGGGCGAGAGGGGAGAGCATCTATTTCCCAAAAATTCAGTTGTGTTCTAGTGACGTAGCAGTATAGATAAGGCAGTTCACTGCTCACCATACTGTGTGTGTGTGTGTGTGTGTGTGTACATTGATAATAACTTTGCAAGGATGGCCTGCCAAAAATTTTTTTTTTTTTTTTTTTTTTTTTTTTTTCTTGGCTCCGTTCAAAAAACACAAATGGCTGACAACTGGGAAATGGTGAAGGGAATTTTAATAAACATGTTCTTGGTACATGGTCCTCTTTTGCAGTTATCGTGTCTATTGTCTGCTGGGTGACGGTGAAGCCTCTGAAGGCGCTGTATGGGAAGCCATGGCCTTTGCATCTCTTTATCATCTAGACAACCTGGTGGCCATCTTTGATGTAAACCGTCTGGCCCAGAGTGAAGCTGCCCCTCTCCAGCACCAGACTGACATCTACAGGAAGAGATGTGAAGCTTTTGGGTAAGTGCACTTTTTGTACACACAGACCGCGGATCCTTATGTTACGGCTGCGGTTTTCCTGGTCATCTAGCAACAGATGTAGCTGTGCGATTTGGTCTGCCATTTCCTCTTTTGTGTCATTTAATTCTGTAAAGCCCTGGCGCAGGGTTGCAGTGTCTTTCCCAATAGAAGTGACTCGTGAGGTGACCTTTGTTACAGATTGCTTAATTCCAGCAATCTCTCCTCGTAGTGCTGCCTCCATTCTAAGTGCTACAGAGTCTAGAACATCTCTGGTGGGCAGCTTTTGTAGTAGAGCCCATAGAGACTGCTCTTCAGGAAGCATAGATGGGGGCACATGTGAAGGCGGAGTCAGTGGGGCAGAGCTCATGGAAGCCTGCAGTAAAATGGGCAGAGGCGCACCAGGGGTTAAGCTTCCTGGCTTGGAGTGCTGGATATCTTGTGAGTCCCACTGCGGAGAGCAGCTGAGTCCTCCTGGGCTTGCGAGTGATGCGAGGGATAGTGAACTTGGGAGGCAGGGGGAGAGATCACTATTAGGGGAGAACGGCAGCATATCATTACCCTGGTCTTGTCTCCCTCCTCCTCCTGCTGGCGCTCCGTGCTCCTCTCCCACGTCTGAGCGCGGCGCCATCTTGGAAAAGTCCGGTGTAGAAGCCGCCGGCTGTTTCGGCACCAGGAATCTCTCCATCTGTATCCCCGCTCACGTAGCACAGCGGAGCAGTCTTCTCCGGCAGTATGGGTGTGCTGAGGCAAAAATATGAGGTTTTTCTATGCGGGTGGTCTGTGAATGAGCCGCGGACCGGGAGCCCTCTGAAAAACACGGCTTCACTCCTCCATGCCGAGACCACGCCCCCAATATGAATTTTAAGATTTTGTTTTTGGGTGGCATTGGCTGTAACATCACCCCCTGATTGTGCTACATGGTGGCAGTATTTGTCCGCTCTTTCAGTCATTGTCTTTCCAACCCTTGTTTTCATTTGGGGCACCCTTTCAAAGAATGGAAAATCCTAAGCCACCCCAGTTTAAAATGTAAACCGTTATTCATCAATGGGTAAACCTGAGACTTGTAAAATGTACACAACCACCTTGATGAAATTAACTTAATATGAGAAGTCCCCCTTAATGTCTGACACCTCCCATTACATCGTTCCCTTATACATCAGAGGCTTCTCCTCCCAGGGCTAGCTGGGTCTTGTGCATGCAACACCCTGGTAACAGACTTATTTTATTTTTCTTGTGTTTCCAGATGGAACACCTACGTTGTGGATGGCCATAATGTGGAGGAATTGTGCTATGCTCTTTGGCAGGCAGCCACCGTGAAAGACAAGCCCACCGCTATCATTGCTAAAACCTACAAAGGAAAAGGCATTTCAGGTAACGTGTCTCGCACGGTGTGTTCATACATTTGACAGTTGTAAGGTATGTATGTATGTATGTATTGTTTATTTTTGTTCCTCTTCAGGTGTTGAAGATCAAGATAACTGGCATGGAAAGCCTATGCCCAAAGACAAGGTGGAGTCCATCATCAATGAGATCCAGAATCGGACCCAGACCAACAAGAAACTGACTCCCTTGGCTCCCATCAAAGATGCTCCTGAGGTCAGCATTGACAACATTACAATGCCCACTCCTCCAAGTTACAAAGTTGGAGACAAGGTGAGTTTCATCTTTGTATTATCAGACAAGACCTATTTCCTATCTGACCAATGTACTATTGGTCACAAGACTTAAAGTAAAATGCTACTTTCAAAACTATGCAAAAAGAGATGGATTCTAGATTTGGAGCTTGGTTTCTTCTTTTTTTTTTTTTTTTTTTTTTTTTTTTCTCTGACATAAGTTGCGTGTAGGGCAGACCCATAGCAGTGGAGCTCGTCCTACTTGAGGATTTAGGTGAATGGAAGGTAGAGTGCCATATCTTCAATCAGAAGCCTGTAACGATGACTCAAGTCCTTGTATGTGTTCTTGATGGCAAAGTCACAACCAGTAGAAAATTTGTCAACCTGTTTCAGGGGCCAAAGCATCCCTTCATCAGGGATCAAACTTGCTTGTTAGAAGATACTGGCAACACAACTACACAGCCACTAGAATCCACTTGCCTGTCTCTTCTAAAGAATCTTGTCTGGCAGGTAACACTAAAGCTATCAAGTAGAACATATCTGGATTTAAATTGAAAGGAATTGATCATTTGGCGCTCTTATCAGAAGTCCAGATATACTTTTTATTCTTGATAGCAAAGTCAAACCCAGTAGATAAGAATATCTATCCCAACACATTGAGGCCAAAGTACAAGCTTGTTAAAAATCCTAGAACTGTGCTGAAACCTTTTAGTAGACCTAGTGGCGCTGTGCTTTTAATAAGCAAGCTTGTTTCCTACTGGTTGTAATTTTACTATCAAGCATAAAGAATATATGGAGCTCTGACTAATTGTGCGTGATTGCTTCCATTCACCTGCAAAACTGACACTCGTGGCAAGACCTATTGTACTGCATATGACTCGTCTGTCTGGTTGCCAGTGCAGCTTGCTTGCAGTCGGAAGGTAAATGATCTACATATAGTTCTAGGTAAAATATGTATGATGGCATAATCTGTGTACACAGCGCAGTAAGAATTAGTTAAACTCTAGACAAATGGGTATCTGGGTTCTTCTGTACATTCTGAATGCCCCTGAGTGCTTGCTGATGCCTCGAGCCCAACAATGTGACAGACCCCATGGTCCATGTAGATTTTTATGAGATGATCCCTCTGCCCTTTTTGTTCTCTTGAATGCTTCCGTTGCTCAGAAGAGTGCTGAGGCTTGGCCAAAAGTTGTTGTTGTTGTTCATGCTAATGCCACTTTTCTTAATGTGTTATTGCTTTTAAGGCTTGGCAGTTGGGAGCCATTCCTTTTTTATGGTAGCCAATAATCAGTGCTGAGATGTGTCATGAGAAGTCCATCCCTAGTTACTTTACTATTGGTGGTGGCAGTATTGGATGAAGCGTGTCCTGTATGTTGAAATCCACTCTTGCGTAACTACTTGCCACATTTTTTTTTTTTTATTTTATTTATTTTTTTTTTTTTTTTAAGATTGCAACACGTAAAGCTTATGGCCTGGCTCTTGCTAAACTTGGACATGCCAGCAGCCGGGTCGTTGCTCTTGATGGGGACACCAAAAACTCCACCTTCTCGGAGATCTTCAAGAATGAGCATCCTGACCGTTTTATAGAGTGCTACATCGCTGAACAGAATATGGTAAGAAACCTTCATTATTTTGATGTATTGTCGTCATTGCAGCTGGACCTGAGCATCCTGTACTTGTCTAATCGCATTGTTTAAAAGTCAAATGTATAGTCTGTTCTGGGGGTTTTGTTCCATTCTTTTTATGTATGCAAAGACTTGACTGTCAAGCAGAGCCCTCCTGTGCTGTCGCCTCTGCAGCAGGTCCTGGACTCTTCCATCTTTGTCTGGTCTTCCTTCCATGTTCAAGCTCCTGCCTGGTGTCTCTTCCGTGCTCACATTTTCTGACCTCTTGAAAGGCCAGGCAGTCATGACCTCGCACTCGTGAATGCATGCGGCAGTCGCTTCATCGTGGCAGAGTGGGTGCTGTAATTGTGACCTAAACGGCGCATGTGTGGGCTCATGTTACATTACTGCTAATAGGATAAAAGTTATGGAGACCACCAGAGGGGGGGGGGGCCCCCAACTGTCCATTTTTCCGTTTACGTCACAAAGTAAACCCAGTGATGATCAAATGCCACAAAGGAAAGCTCTGAAGATTTAGAATTGTCATTAGATTTTGTTTGGGTACAGTATTGTATGACCATAGAATTGTCCGTTGGGGTGTTGTGGGGGTAAAATCTTCCGGAGGGCAAGTGGTTAAAAAGTTTACAGCCTTAAAGTGGAGTTCCAGCCTGAGTGAAGAATTTTAAGTCGGCAGCTATAAATACTGTAGCTGCTGACTTTTAATATAAGGACACTTGCCGGATTCACAGCCTGATTCCTACTGCGCATGCGCGAGTCGCATGGCGCTTTCTGAACAGTTCCGGTTCTAGGGGACACACAGGTCCCCAGAAGGCGTTGGGGGTAAGGAGGAGGGCCTGGATAAAATTGCAGAAGTGACGTACCTCGCCACAGCGCTGTGGGATTGAAGTCCTGAAGAAAATTAACAAAAGGTGGGGGTGGTTTAATAACGAGGGGGGTGCATTTATTTTTTTCAAAGAAGTTTAAACTTTGTCTGGAACTCCATTGTAATATGAATACCCCTAGTGGTGAAAAAGAAGTTGGCTATATGGTTGTCATGAAAGGTAACTACTATGTTTAGAATGTACCTAATCCAAATTTTTCGTTTGGATCGTCTGGAAGGGATTGGAACCTCTGTCATGTTTTTGGGTATAGATACTATTCAATAAATGACTTTTTTTTTTTTTTTTTTTAATCTTAATCCATGCACATCAACTCTTCATGTTGTAGTACAAATTTGTGGATGGATATTAGTTATGATCACACAGTTGCAAAATGCTGGATGATACTGTGAAAACTTGTACATATCTAATGGTCACATAAGTATTGTCTAAATGTGATTGGTAAGGTATTAGACTACTTTTTTTTTTTTTTTTTTTTTTTTTTGTTCTTGGTTGGGCTTGATCCATTCTCCCTCCTGCACCTAAGCAGGGCTTGGCACTGGGCTGTGACTATCAATAACCCAATGTTTCAGCTTTTGCATCTACTGATCATTATCTGGACCTCTATTTGGAAGTAAACTATCTTGTAGGCTAGACTAAAAACAAATCCAGATGTTTAAATAGGCGATCGGGTTGACATGTGTACAGAATACTGGATTTGTGGAAGTAATCATTTTCTCTGTTACAGGTTAGTGTGGCAATGGGCTGCGCCACCCGGAATCGCACTGTTGCTTTTGCCAGCACATTTGCTGCCTTCCTCTCCAGAGCGTATGACCACATTCGTATGGGGGCCATTTCTCAGTCCAATGTTAACCTGTGTGGCTCACACTGTGGAGTTTCTATTGGTGAGTTGTCTTTCTAACTTGCTGCTTTATTTTTTATTATTTTTTGTAATGCCTTGGGTATCTCGACCTGGTGAGCCTTTTTACTGCTATTTTGCCGCTTTTTTTTTTTTTTTTTTTTTTTTTTTTTTTGTTTTTTTTCAGGCGTTTTTGCTTCAGGTGAAAACGCTCAGGTGTGAATGCGGCCTAAAACCTAGATTGTTGCCTCTTGCCCTTTTTCTATTGACTTGTCGTCCCCTTTTGAAGGCAATAAAAGTAAATCAGCCTGTTGCCACCTGCGTAACACATATGTAGGTGGGCTTTAAGATGTGTATCAAATACTGTGGCTGCTGAAGGGCACTCACCTTGCCCTGGATCCAGTGCTGTGCTTGCCCGAGACGATTCTTCAGTGGGCTGCGAATCCAGGTCCCAGCATCTTAACTTAATTCCAGTGAAGCCGCTGTGCTTTGTGAATGGTCTTGCCATCTCCTAGGACCTGTGATGTGTCCCAGAAGGCTGCGGGCTGGGGGGGAGGAAGGAGAGACTTCCGCTTGGATATTACCAGTGTTATATTCCAGGTACGCCCCACAAAATGGGTAAAGTTCTGCTTTAAAGCCCATCTGTTGGCCAATGTATAAGCACACACAGGTGCTGCTTTCTCCTGGCTGGAGACAGGTGTTTAGAAGAGTTGCAATGTGCGTGAGGCATTATGGGTAACTGCAGTGTGGTGCTATAAAGGTTTCTAATAGGGGTGCACCGAATGGAAATTTTGGTACTGAAAATGAAGGATGCACTAGGCCAAAAATCAATATCGAAAATGACAGTTTAAAAAAAAAAAAAAAAATTATTTTTATATAAAATTGTATTCAACTTTTTAATATCAGATTAAATTAATATGAATTTATTGGCACCTTTAGTGGAAGAAAAATGCAGTCTCTAACCATCTCTTGTATCATGTCTGCAAACTCTTACTTTAAACACACTGCTAATAGTTTTAGCAAAACTACCATTCATGCACTTCTAGCAGACATGATACAAGAGATCAATGCAGCTTTAACAGCGCCCATCATATGCAGCCTGCCTGTGCCGGCATCAGCAGTGATCTCCGTGTCACGGAGCTGTATTTGAATTGCCCGGGCCGTAGTAACAATGTCCCGCCTCCTGTAATCACGTCATGCTGATTCAATGTCCCACCATTGGATTAGTGTGCCATCTATCACAGGAGGCGGGACACTGTTACTATGACTGGGCAATTCCGCTCCGTGACACGGATCTAGGAGAGGTGGAGCGAGTTGAGGACTGGGCATGCCAGGATGACACTCCCACAATGGGTGGCACCTGGGGTGGACCACGCCCCCTTTTGGTATCAGGTGTTTGATTTATTTATTTTTTTTTTTTTTTTTTCATTCAGCCAAACGAAAAAACACCCTTTTTTGGCAGCCAAAATTTCAGGGCACCTCTAGTTTCTAAAGCATCATCTGTAGACTGGGTGTCAGTTTGTGCGCTCATTGTTTCAAGGCCGGAATTATTTGGTTTCTATCCATCAAATTTTGCCATCTTTATTTACGTGCACTTTCTTTCTTTCTTTCTTTCTTTCTTTCTTTCTTTCTTTCTTTCTTTCTTTCTTTCTTTCTTTCTTTCTTTCTTTCTTTCTTTCTTTCTTTCTTTCTTTCTTTCTTTCTTTCTTTCTTTCTTTCTTTCTTTCTTTCTTTTTTTTTTTTTTTTTTTTTTTTACGTTTTTGAGGGGGTGTAGAAATTTTTCACATTTCAAGTCCAAAACTAAAAATTTGATGTAATTGTGCAGATTGGAATGACTACAAATGTTTTTGTATGGACAGGTGAGGACGGTCCTTCTCAGATGGCTTTGGAGGATATTGCCATGTTCCGTGCCATCCCATCCTGTACAGTCTTTTATCCTAGTGATGGTGTGTCCACAGAATATGCAGTCACTCTGGCTGCCAACACTCCAGTAAGTGTCATATTAAGTAATGCAGTATTATGCATAGCAGTTATTAAAGTGGCTGTAAAGTCTCCACAATAAACTCCCATGATGGGTTCTCTAACGGGGCAGTAGTAATGGGGTGTGTGTGTGGGGGGGGGGGGTGTGTTTCTCCCCAGAAGAGGGGCTCACATTCCTCTGCTGGTGTAGTTTGTTTTGGGATGGGTGGGCAGAGGATATGCTTCACACAGGCCACAAAAATGACAGGAAGGGGGTGTGGAAGATAGATGCAGGATGGGAACACTGACTGTAACAGGCGGTATCAACCAGGTATATTACTATATAGCAAAAGATGAATCGCCTTGGAAGAAAACCTATTTGCACAAAAATGGTTGATCGAAGGAACCTAGCCTTGATTATCAAATGATCAATGTCACTGTATAGCGATAAGTGTTTCTATTAAAAATAAAAAAAAACTTTGCAGAAATTTAGTATTTTTTGAAATTTTAGTTCCTTTTTAAATCTGTTAAAACATGCCATGGGAAAGCATAGAATACTCTCCCGTTTTGTTGCTGTCTCAAGAGTAAAAGTTGCAGTGTCTGCCAGAGTTTAGAGGGGAGGAGCAGCTGCCAGGGAATTGTCCCTCAATGGAGGGGTGGGGAGGAGATTGGCTTCACACCAGACTATGGAAATTTCATGCATCGTGAAGAAGCGGGAGATTCTGAGGAGAGAGCTGGATGGCGGGCATGTAATCTGACCATGCTACCATAGATGAGCAGCCATGATAAACTTAGTCTGTTTAAACGGGGGAACACAAGAACCGGCAGGCTCAACCAGTTGTACAACATAGAAATGGACTGCTATATCGCGTGCCTTAAAGGGACGTGTGTGTGTGTAATGTTTTTGTGTTTGCAGCCACTTTAAGGCCCCATACACACTATTAGATTTCCCATTTACGTCTTTCAGGACAGCACCATAGAGAGACCTTGACTCCTCCCCTTCTGAGGAAACACCGCCTTCAAATTTTAGATTTAAACCTCACCGCTTCCCCCCCGGCCCCTCAGTTCTGGTGTTTCCTCCGGTGGGGAGACATCGCAAGGAACCTGGGCTAAACAGCAGGGAGGCTGAGGCTAATTGCAGGCTGAGCAGAGGGGGGTGGATCGGGCGCTCTCTCTCTCTGTCTCTCTCCTGCTCATTTTCCTAAAAAGACTGCAGTCTAAGGGGCTAGTGTGGCTGGGTACCTTTTTTAAAGACTGCACATCACGCTCCTCCAGCTTCTCTTAGTGAAGCTGTAAGCTGGAGGGGTCCGTTTTCGTTTTGCCTAGCAGTGGCATAGGCGGAGGCACAGGAGACCGCCCTGCACTAGCAGCCAGCGTGGGAGCTCTGAGCGCTGGGTCGGAGGGCGGGTGACGTCATTTCCGGCGGAGGTCAGTGCTTCCGTCTGACCCGTGACTTCCGGTTCCGGTCGCGGTGATGAAAACGGACCGCGCGTTCGGCTGGTGCTGCCTCTGACCTGCTGTGGGGACAGCATACAGAAGCTTGGAACACCACTGTGCTCTAAAGGAGATGTCGGAAGCAGAGGCTTCAAGAACCGCTCCAGGAGAATCCTGCACCAGCCACTCCAAGGTAAGAGGAACCCTGGGGTGGTGTTCCCTTACCGATTCCTGTAAGCTCCACAGGTGTAGAACTCCCCTTGGTGGTGAGGGGGGAGGGTGTGACTGGGTCCCTGGTGGTGGTCGGTCCCGGGAAGTGCACCCTGGTGGCCCTCTGTGTTAGTGTTGGTGGATAGGTTTGCTGATTGCTCCCTCTTTTTTAACTTATTTTACAGGGCAAAGCTACAGAGAAAAGCAAGTCGCCCCACAGTACCAAGAAAAATGCCCCTCATGCAGAATCACAATGGGGGAGTCTTGGTCTAAGCCCCTCTGCAGGGAATGTATAGAGGGGTTAGTGAGGGAGCAGTCTGAAGAACAGTCTTCAGATTTAGCAGCATCCGTTAAGGAGCTTTCTAATACGGTGCAGACCTTTAAGGCACTATTTTCCAGTCTTCAGTTGCCACAGCCGCAGGTTATTCCTCCACCAACACAGCGGAGTGTCCCTCAGTCCTTAATGGATGCTCCCTCGGGAAGTGGAGAGAATCCAGGAGGTGCCAGACTCGAGGTTGAGGAAGAGCCTGATAGCGAGTCTTCAGAGCCCCAGGGGGAATCAGAGGGAGAGGAGGTGGAAGGGGAATCCACAAGATCCTCTCGATACAAGCTTTCCCTAGAAGAGGTGGAGGAGCTCCTAGGAGCCATTCATACCACCCTAGGAATCCAGGAGGAAAGAAAAAAGCTATCACTCCATGACCAGATGTATAAGGGACTAGGGGAACATAAAAGGAAGGTGTTCCCGGTCCATGAGGTCTTGGTCGACGCCATCAAAAAAGAATGGCAAGACCCCGAAAGGAAACCTTTCCTTTCAAGAGCACTTAAGCGTAGGTTCCCCTTTGCAGAAGAGGAGGCGCTGGTATGGAACAAATCTCCTAAGCTAGACGCAGCCTTTTCGCAGGTCTCTAGGCACACTGACTTGGCCTTTGAGGACATGGGGGCACTCCCAGATCCCATGGATAAGAGGATAGATTCCCTTCTGAAAAAATCCTGGGACTCTTCCCTAGGGAACCTCAAACCCGCCATGGCGTCCACAGTCGTGGCACGAAACATGGAATACTGGCTGACGCAAATTAAAGCGCACATAGAGGCAGGAACACCTAAGGAAACAATCCTGTCTTTCCCCATGCTCCTGAAGGGAGTAGCTTATCTGGCAGATGCTTCAGCTGAATCGGTGCGCATGTCCGCAAGATCAGCCGCATTGTCTAATTCGGCAAGAAGAGCCTTATGGCTTAAAACGTGGCAGGGAGATACCGCATCCAAGGTTAAACTTTGCGGCATTCCTCTCACGGGGGACTTGCTTTTCGGACCAGGTCTGGAAGCCGTGTTGGATCGAACGGCTGACAGAAAAAAGGCATTCCCTTTTTAAAAGGAAACCGGCAGAGACTAAAAGAAAGTCTCGGCCCTGGAAGAAATTGGACCCCCCAAAATCTGATCAACAGAAAAAGGGGTGGGGACAAAAAGGGAAAGGGCGTGGGGGGGCTATTTTTCGCCCTCCTGAACAGCCCAAAAAGACAAAGTGACAGAATAACGGTGGGAGGAAGATTGGGGGCCTTCCTTCCACAGTGGGAGATGATCACCTCCAACCATTTTATTTTGGAAGTCATAAGAAGAGGGTACAGGTTAGAGTTTGCAGAACCTCCACCATGCAGACTCCTGGTAACCACGCTACCGAAATGTGCAGAGAGGTCAGCGGCTCTCCTTTCCTCCCTCCAGGAGTTGGAGGAACAGGAGGTGGTAGTTCGAGTTCCAGAAGGAGAGACGGGCAGAGGCTTTTACTCCCACATTTTTGTGGTGCGCAAACCCTCGGGGAAGTTCAGGCTCATCCTGAACCTGAAGCCTCTGAACGTCTCGCTCACCTACATATCCCTCTCGGCAGTGCATCTGAAGGGGGAACAAATTCTGGTGGCAGATTTCCTCAGCAGGAAACTGCTAAGAGAAGGCGACTGGGTTCTGAACCAGGGGGTTTTCGAGGCAATATCCCAGAAATGGGGAAGGCCATGCATAGACCTCTTTGCCTCGAGAGAGAACAGGAAGGTGCATCTCTTCTTCTCCCTAAACAGGTGGGATGGAGCTCTAGGGGTAGACGCACTGGCTCAGAGTTGGACTTTCGACAGGTGTTATGCCTTCCCCCCACCTGTACTGATCCCAGCCGTTCTAAGAAAGTTCCAGATGGAAAACACAACCCTCATTCTTATTGCGCCACATTGGCCCAGGAGGCCTTGGTTCTCCATCCTGAGAAGTCTGGCAGCGGAACCCCCCTGGCTTTTGCCAGTTCAGGAGAATCTCCTTTCCCAGGGGCCAATCTGTTGTCCCCAGGTGGGGAGATGGAACCTCGCGGCTTGGCTACTGAGGAGGGATTGTTGAAGAGCAGGGGTTTCTCAGATAACTTAGTGAAGACCCTCCTAAATTGCAGGAAAAAAAGAGACCCAGGCTATCTACCAAAAAACGTGGAAGCGTTTTAATAGCTGGTGCACAGAGACTTCCTTTGATGTTCACAGCTCTATAGCGGTCTTAGAGTTCCTGCAAGCAGGGGCGGACAAGGGTTTAGCCCTTGGCACCCTGAAAGGACAGGTTTCCGCTTTAAGTGTGTTTCTGGAGAAACAACTGGCCTCCGATCCTTGGATCGTTAGATTTTTTAAAGCATTGAGTAGGCAGAGACCTTTGAGGGTCTCCCCCTTCCCAATGTGGGATCTTTCTTTGGTCTTACAAGCGCTTACAGGGGAACCTTTTGAGCCATTGGAGACGTGTACGCTAAAATGGATTAGCCTCAAAACGGTGTTTTTGGTGGCAATCACTACGGCAAGAAGGGTGAGTGAACTCGAGGCCCTCTCCATTAGGGCACCCTTTTTTCAGATATTTCCGGACCGGGTAATTTTTAAAACCGATCCGGCCTTCTTGCCAAAGGTGGCCTCGGTTTTCCATAGAGGCCAGGAAATTGTTTTGCCCACCTTTTGTTTGAATCCTGTGAGGGAACAGGAACATAGGTTTCATAAACTAGATGTAAGAAGGTGTGTCCTGCAGTACTTGGAGGATACAAAACCATTTAGAAAATCTGATTCCTTTTTTGTGTTCTTTTCAGGAACCAAGAAGGGAGACAGAGCCTCTAGGCGCACCATAGCTAGGTGGTTAAGGTTAGCCATCAGCCAGGCCTATATAATTAGCGGTTTGGAAGCCCCCAAAGGTATCAGGGCACACTCCACTAGGGCAGTGGCGACCTCTCAGGCCTAGTGGGCTGGTGCGTCTCCGGAGCAGATCTGTAGAGCGGCAACGTGGTCCAGATTCGACACGTTCGTGAAACACTACAGATTGGACCTTCTGTCAGCAAAAGACCAGGCTTTTGGGCGTAAGGTTCTGCAGGCAGTAGTCCCACCCTAAGGTAAGGTGCTCGCTCATCCTCTCTATGGTGCTGTCCTGAAAGACGTAAATGGGAAAATCGGAGTTACTTACCGGTAACGTCCTTTTCCAGGAGTCTTTCAGGACAGCACAGTTACCCACCCTACTTTAGGGACATTCGTGAAGAGTTCATCGCAGAAGAACGTCAGGTAAGATCAGAATTATTATGACGTGTTCTTGTGTCTCCCCAGCTAACCGGAGGTCCTCTTGAAGAACTGAGGGGCCGGGGGGGAAGCGGTGAGGTTTAAATCTAAAATTTGAAGGCGGTGTTTCCTCAGAAGGGGAGGAGTCAAGGTCTCTCTATGGTGCTGTCCTGAGACTCCTGGAAAAGGACGTTACCGGTAAGTAACTCCGATTTTTCTGCAGATTTTTGTCTTCAGATTTACCAAAACCATAATAGTGCAAGAGCCTGCCTGCGTACAAAGTCAAATTCTTCAGTAGGGCTGAAACCACTAATCGATTATGAAATTAATCGATTACTATTCATCGCTTAATTGGCCAGTAACATAATGGTTAAAGCTAAAATGAGCCCTTTATAGTACAAAGAGCAAATAATCGCTCCTGTAAATATTACTTTCACAGTTCTACAGTAAAAAAAAATGAACCCCTTACAGTAGTGATTATTTTCCTTTTTTTTTTTTTCTTTTTTTTTTTTTTTTTTTTTTTTTCCCCATTATGTTACTAAACGTAAAGGCAAACTGCATAGGTGTGTACCGAGCCTTATGCTGGTCACACGGATCAATTTTCAGACAAGAATATTCAGACGAAAAATCTTTGTACATTCACTGAATGAAAGAATGTTTGAAATTTTCACTTGTTTTTAACATTCTGTTTTTAAAATGATTGTAATTTCTGAACGAAAACCACATACACTGTCTGAAAATTCCTTTCACCAAGAAGTTTTCTATTTCTAAATTTTCCTGTCACTGTGATTGAAAACTAACGTCGGTTTAACCCCACTAACGATTAGAAAATCGAATGAACGTTTTTTAAAATGAAGACTTTTTTTTTTTTTTTTTTTTTTTTTTGAAGGAAGACATTTTTTTTTATTAAAAAAAAATGTGATCTGAGTCTGTTTACCAGATTCACCCTCCTAATGCCGCGTACACACGGTCGGACTTTTCAGCTACAAAAGTCCAACAGCCCGTCCACAGACTTTCGGCGGACTTTCTAATGAACGGACTTGCCTACACACAATCACACAAGTCCGACGGATTCATATGTGATGACGTACACCGGACTTAAATAAGGAAGTTGATAGCTGGTAGCCAATAGTTGCCCTAGCGTCGGTTTTTGTCCGGACTAGCATACAGACGAGTGGATTTCTGGGTCCGGCGGAGTTACGACGGAAAGATTTGAAGCATGTTCCATATCTAAAGTCCGTCAGATTTGCGACTGGAAAAGTCAGCTGAAGGTCCGGTGAAGCCCACACACGATCGGATTGTCTGCCGGATTTGGTCCGTCGGACCAGTCCGGTCAAAGTCCGACCGTGTGTACGTGGCATAATAGTATATACAGTATATCTCCTCTGTCTGTTATTCTCAGAGTGGATTCGTTATTTTGCTCCCTAACCATATAGTTGGTTATTTGTTTACCACTGCATAGTGATATTTGAGAATAAATTTCCTTTTTTTTAAAAACTTTACATATTAACTAAATTATACACCACTTCTTTTTTTTTTTTTTTTTTTTAAGGTCATTAATCGACACAATCTGCCAACTAATCGATTATGAAAATAATAGTTAGTTGCAGCCCTACACTTTGACCAAAATCATGAGGTCAAACCTTAAGACAAAAATCTGCAGAAAATCTAATGGTGTCTTGGGCTCCATTTACGTTTTTGGTATCTCGCAATTCTATCCTTGATTCCAAATGTGAATAGCACCAAATATATGGTCCCTGATCTGTCAGCCATGGATCATTGTCCATAATTGCAGCTTGCTGGATAAATCCATTGTGTAGCCTCCCTGACGGTATTCCCGAGTGTGGCTCGGGGTTAAATTTCAGCACCATTAGTGGTAACCCCGAGCCACACTCGGGATTACATCTCAGGATCCTGGTGCAGGTTACTTACCTTGTCCCCAGTATCCTGCGATGTCCCCCCGCACTGTCTGCGGGCTCTGTGCTCTGCCCGAAGCCTCTCTGTGCCAGGCTCCGTTCCCTGCGAGCGTCGCGGCGCACGGGGGAGGAGCCTGGCGGCAAATTCAAAAAACTAAAAATCATAACACAGTACTTTCAGATTACAGTACTGTATGAAATCATTTCACTTCCCTTTTGTCCCCAGTGCTCTGGCCCATGCCCTGCATGCAGTTTTATATTGCATATACTGTTCTTTCTGCCTGGAAACTTGAGCTTGTCCATAGCAACCAAAAAGTGTCCCTTTTTATGTCAAAAGTGGCTTTAGACCAGCTAGAAAACAGCGATAGTAAATTGGAACACTTGCAGAATTGAGCGATGGTGAATCGTGGGGAAAATTATTATATTTTTTTTAATTATTTATATTTATTATATTTATGATTTTGTGTTTCAAACTACATCATACCAGGGATATCTACTAGACTCTTGGTGGACAGATCTAAAGTGTGTTATTGCTAAGAATTGCAGACCTACAATATAAAACTCCAAATTTCTATGCAAAATTTTACCGCTTTGAGATGCAAAAATCGAAAATAATACCGCCAGGGAGGTTAACCACTTCCATACTGTGCCTATTCTGGCACTCCTCTCCTACATGCAAAAATCATTTTTTTTATTTTTTTTTTTTTTTTTTTTTTTTTTTTTTGCTAGAAATTACTCAGAACCCGTGTGTGTCATCGATGGTTGATCCGTTGGGGACACCCGCGGAGCGCTCTGTGGCCTCGGCCATAGGAAAGGCCATGGCTTCGGCCTAGCTCCGGAGCGGCGGCCATCTTGGTACACCTGGCGGCCGTTTAGCACATGATCGCTCGGTCAAATGACGGAGTGATCACTTGTAACAAACCCGCGTCATGTCATGATGCCGGTTCCTCTCCCCTCTGTGTACTGATCTGTTGATCTGTACAATGGAGGGGAGAGATCAGATGGCAGTGCCAATACTCTGCAATGCTCTTCTGCAATGCCCTGCCAATGCAGAGATTGTGGATATTACAGTGGGAGGTTTTTTTTTTTTGTTTTTTTTGTTTTTTTTTGTTGATCCGAACCGTGACTCCTGATCCGAGGAATGATCCGAACCGTGAGTTTTTTGATCCGTTGCACCCCTTCTCTCTCTCTCTCTCTCTCTCTCTCTCTCTCTCTCTCTCTCTCTCTCTCTCTCTCTCTCTCTCTCTCTCTCTCTCTCTCTCTCTCTCTCTCTCTCTCTCTCTCTCTCTCTCTCTCTCTCTCTCTCTCTCTCTCTCTCTCTCTCTCTCTCTCTCTCTCTCTCTCTCTCTCTCGTGTGTGTGTGACAGCTTTGGGTATATTCTGATCAGCCCCTATTT
The DNA here is from genome assembly GCA_037952835.1 of Lithobates septentrionalis. Lineage (NCBI taxonomy): Eukaryota > Metazoa > Chordata > Amphibia > Anura > Ranidae > Lithobates > Lithobates septentrionalis. The sequence continues at coordinate 328,679 of JBBDGP010003015.1, forward strand.
TATTTTTATATTTTAGGGTATATGTTTTATTAGAACCAGTAGACCGGATACTGCGATCATCTACTCCCCTGAGGAAAAGTTTGAAATTGGACAAGCAAAGGTAATCATAAGATGTTGGCTTTGATATATTCTAAATTATGAATTATAATTTTAAGTGTTGTAGTATTCATTGTTGTGTGGGTTTTTGTTTTGTTTGTTTTTTAAATGGTGCTATTGTCTTTTTCTAAGGTTGTACGTCAGAGCGATTCAGACAGGGTGACGGTGATCGGGGCGGGGGTCACGCTGCATGAGGCGCTGGCGGCCGCAGATGAGCTCGCCAAACAAGGTTAGTCTGCCTTTATTTTATGTGCAGTTTTTTTAATTGCAACCTTTGATTACCACCGTCAGTAATTCTAGGCATGGTGAGATGAGCATTAACTAAGCAAGGCCTAGATCTACACATCAACTGTATGGGGTACATGCCAGCTATCTTGTTATACACATGCCAACTTGAATCTGTGGAAGTGTGCAGGTTTATCTGCCCTGACCCTTATTGATCGAAATAGCCATAGTGGTAGTAAAGCTGATTGCAACTGAGTATATCAACTTCCAGCTGCTGAGCACAGTCCTTTATTAGTGATTGCCTGCTAAATGCTGTGCTCCAACACTGCTCAATTGTGAAAATTACTACTTGGGTTCCTTGAGCTGGATTCACAATAGACATGCCATTTGCATCATTTTGAAGATTTTTTTTTTTTTTTTTTTTTTTACACTTGGTATCAAGTGCGGGTTAGCAAATCCAAGATTTGGGGGGGGGGTTCTCTATCCAGGAGGATCATTCTAGTCTACATTGATTTATTCCTCCTGATATGGCTAGTAGATGTCCTGCATTGGATAATGGACAAGAAGTTAATCCTCATCTTGATTTGATTGGTAGACTATAGTCAAAGGTGGCATTTATTTCGGCTCCAGATTAGTTTGGGGATTTTTAGGAATTCAGGCTCCCTGTATCCTGGTAATTTTGCTATTAATATCCTAATGTTACATGATAATCTTCTGTATAACCAATATTGCTCATAAAGTGAATATTTATTTTGTCTCCTGAATGCTACTCCTAGTTTTTTTGTTTTTTTTTCCTCGGGTGGAAGTAGGTTCATATATTGGATACCTTCTTTTTAAAGTGGAACTACGACCATAAATTTAAGTTTCCCAAAATGATATTCAAGGCATGCCATAAATGTAAAACTGTCAATTGCTTGTGCTCTCAACTGTCTCTCAACTGTCTATGGCTATGGTTGCTGTCATAATTGATTGCAGCACCATGGAAACTGCAGTTGGCGGAAAGGGATTGGGAGCAGCATGTTGGTTCCATACTAAGTATTGGCTCCTGTCTAAATTTATGTATGAATGTGAATTGGGGACCTTTAGATTGTAAGCTCCTTAAGGGTAGTGACTGATGGGAATGTACAATATATGTAAAGAGCTGCATAAATTGACAGCCGTATACAAGTACCTGTAATAAAACTCTTTATGTAGTGTATTATGCTTTGCCCGAAGCCTCTAATGGTCTCAATTTTTTTTTTTTTTTTTTTTTTTTTTTCTCTTCAGGCATTAATATCAGAGTGATTGATCCATTTACCATTAAACCTCTGGATGTCTCTACCATTATATCCAGTGGCAGAGCTACAGGTGGTCATATCATTACTGTAGAGGATCATTACAAAGAAGGTAAGATCTCAGTACAGGTATGTTTGGGTTTGGTAGATGGAATATGGGACCTGTTTTTTTTTTTTTTTTTTTTTTTTTTTTTTTTTTTTTTTTTTTTACGAATTGCCAAAAAAGAGCCCTGAAAGCCAAGCCAAAACTTGGATTGCCAAAACCTTTTGGTGCAGAGGGTTAATAAACCACTTCCGAACCGCACATACTGCGACAGGGTGGCCCGGCTGCTCAAAACTATGTACCTGTGTCTTTTCGTGCATGAGCTACTGGGTCCAGTGGTCTGTCCGCCGGCCACCCAAGGTCGTAGTACAGAGAGGCAGATCCCCATTCTGACAGAACAACATAGAGATCTGCTGTTTCTAGTGATCTTGGTGTTGTCCCATTGAGCCCATCCCCTACAGTTAACACACCCAGGGAGCACAGTTAACCCTTTGATCGTCCATAGTGTTAGCACCTTTCCTGCCAGTGTCATTTATACGTTCAGTGCATTATTTATTTTTTTAGCACTGATCATGGTATTGGTGTCACTGGTCCCCAAAAAGTGACTTGGAGTCAGATTTGTCTTCCACAATGTCAGTCCCGCTACAAAATTGCAGATTGCTGCCATTACCAGTAAAAAAAAAAATAAAGTCCCTAAATCTATCCCCCATTTTGTAGAAGCTGTAACTTATGCGCAAACCCACATTCGCTTATTGGCTTTTTTTTTTTTGTTTTGTTTTTTTTCTCCTGTTTATAGCGCACAAAATGAAAACCGCAGAGGTGATCAAATGCCATCAAAAAAGCTCTATTTGTGGGGGAAAAACACCACTTTTGTTTGGGTACAGCGTTGTATGACTGCAATCGTCAAGCGGTGCTGTATTGCAAAAACTGGCCTGGTCATTAAGGGGGAAATCCTTCCAGGGCTGAAGTGGTTAACTTTGTCATATTTTTATTTTGCTCATGCCACAGTAGTCTTCTGTACCCTTCTTAATGCAGCCAGTCTTGTGATCCAGATGGCGTAGATGAGCAGATGCCACCACATTTTCTGCCTAGGTTCTATTTCAGCTTTGTCTTCCCCCCCCCCCCACTTACCTGCTCATTGGATGGTCAATCTGCAACATAAGGTTGACTTGTAATCTGAGCAGGTATGTGACCCTGAAAGTTGCAGAGTGGAAGCAAAACAGTCATGGTGTCTTCTTAGTACTTGTGTGGTGTTGCAATCCAGGATTTCTTAACAGAACTAATAAACAGTTTGAAATACACAAATGGACCAAGCTCAGTGGATGGGTGCAGTGTCTGGTACCTGCAGTAGCAGAGCTGGGGGAAGTGTTGATGGGACTATGGGTTACCCTGCTCATAGTCCATTAGAAATTACAAGGCCATCGGCTGTTGTGGCAGACAGGACTTTTAGTTCATTCACAGATCTTGATTTTTGAAAGTGACAGAAGAAACCCCCCCCCCCCCCCCCCACCACCTTACATTGTCCTGAGAGGTGGGTGAGGGGGAGCATTTGCTGCAAGACCTGCCAGCACTAAACAGGGATTACATTGTAAATGCAGTTTATTTTAATTTAAACCATTTTTATAGCTTTTTTTATTTTTTTCCTTGTTCACTTTTGTTTGGCAACACATTACATTCAGCAGGGACAAGCGGCAGATGTCTTGGCTTAAGATACATGGTGTTTGGAGCTTCCTAGTTGTGCATGACCTTTTTTATTAACGGTGACTTTATTTTATTTCAGGGGGCATTGGAGATGCAGTGGCCTCAGCCTTGGCCGGAGAGCCCGGATTCATCGTTCAGAGTCTGGCAGTCAGAGGGGTTCCTCGTAGTGGAAAGCCTACAGAGTTGTTAGAAATGTTCGGCATCAGTTCCAAATGCATTGTTGAAGCAGTAAAGTCGACCTTTGCAAATTAATGAGGCTGGTAGTGTTAAAGAATGTTGCAAGTAGAAAAGTAGAGCAGCTGATTAGTTGTTTAAGGAAACCTGTACAGAAAATTACATTACTGACCTTCAGGAAATACTAACTGCCTGGCTGCTGTGCTAAGTGGCTACTGGCAGTAAAAATGCAAATGAGGACAGGGAGATTTCAACAGACATACTAGTCACTGACTCTAAAAGTACTGAAGGAGAGGCATAATGGGCAGCTTGGCAGTAGCAGCCTTCATACTATTACAAGTTACTGTTGGCATAGTTTGATGCCATTTGTTCACTAGACTCAACATTACTGTTCTACCTCAGTGTAACCATAACAGTGTACTGACCACCTCTACAGTTCATTCCATGATTTGTCTTTCTGTTTCTGCCTCTGAGCGCTTAATAAATAAAAGACTAATTTGTGTGTTAAGCTATGGAAAATGGTCTGTGTCTTGAATTTTTTTTTTATAAAGCAAAGCCTGCTGTTGCGTCCTGTATGTAATATGTGGAGTGGGAAATGAGTAGAGCCTTTGACCTTTTTAAGGCTTTATAGAAGAGGTGTCAAACCAAATATATTTTTGGTCCAAAGGCTGTGTGTGTGTGTGTGTGTGTGTGTGTGTGTGTGTGTGTGTGTGTGTGTGTGTGTGGTTAAATAATTTCTAAAGGAGTAATGTCCTACAGACCAGACAGTGGGGTTGCTTTTACGAATTGCAAATGCACTTGCTACAGAGCTTATTAAATGAGGCAAAGCTTCACTTTGCAATGAATACTCAATCACATGCAAAGAAAATAAACGGCATTTATGCTTGTACATGATTGGATAATAAAGCAGCAGAGCTTCCCCTCTGATCTAGAGCAAATGCAATGTGGGGTTGATGTACTAAAACTGGAGAGTACAATACATGGTGAGGCTGTGTATGGTTGGCAATCAACTTCTAACTTCAGCTTGGCTAAGCTTTGCCTGGAAAAAAAAAACTGGAAGCTGATTGGTTTTTAGGCAGAGCTGCACCAGATTGTGCACTCTTCAATTTTAGGAAATCAACTCCAGTATATTTGCTTTTAGTAACTTGACCCCCCTGTGCGTTGGTTATGAGAACTTGAATGAATGTTATGTACTGTTGAAGGGGATTCCCCTCCACTGATGTTGGATCAATTTAATTAAAAAAATACAATTTTGAATCTGAAAAGCTCCCTTCTATGAGAACTAAAGGTAATAAATATTTTTTTGATAGTGTAAGGGAGTATTTTATAACCATAGGTGGTGTGCACACCCTAATGAAAATTGCAAATGTATGTACCAATTTTTTCTTTTATCGTACATCACGGGACACAGAGCAGCCATAATTACTATCTGGGTTATATGCCACCTGGCAAATCAAGACAGGAAACCCTCTCTATATAACCCCTCCCATAAAGGAAGTACAATTACAATTCCTTATTTGTGCTGCCGGAGGGGCAGACGGCATCAAACTCGACCATTTCCCAGTGGCTGGTCAATCAGGCATCTGGGGTGTGTGGGGGGTTTTTTTTTTTTTTGGATTTTATTGCATTATAGCCAAAAAAATAACTTTTTATTGGTTACTTGCAGCCAACCATATTTACCATACATTATACAGAAAGACCAGATTCGTGCCAATGTTGGCCACAGAAGTGTACACCAAAAGTGAGCAATGCAAATATAACTTGCATAAAACAGAAGAGAACATGAGCATACCAATACTGAGGGTAAATTGTATAATCAAAAGCCTGTACATGGTCAAATCTGCCGGGGCAAGCCCAGGTACATCTAACCTGGGTCCCAGGGTTTTTCATTTTTGCATGAGCACCCCCGATGCTGGTAAATGAGCTTTTTCGTTCAAATGGTGTTTGCCACAGCAACCCCTCTACTCCTTTTTTAACCTTTGGAAGGAGTTTCTGATTTCCAGTGTCATGATCATTTTACGAGCTAAGAATAAAGTCCTAGCGATGGCCTCTCTAGTATGATTTTTTTTTTTTTTTTTTTTTTTTTTCCCATTCAGACTTGTCTTAACAGTTTAAGTAAACAAGATTTGGGGTCCAAATGAAGTGATGCTTGAAATGCTTTGTTCAGGGTGTCCACTACCCCCTCCAATATAGGTGCAGTTTGGGGCATCTCCATAGTAGGTGGATGAGATCACCATGGTCTCGTGGACATCAGTGCAGGCCCATAGTGTGTAACCTATCAGGGGTATAGTACACTCTCAAAAGAATATAGAGTTGTGTCAGGCGTATGGCTTAAAGGGGAAAGGACCCACCCTTTTGGGTAAAGGCGCACACTCTACCAGGAGGATAAGTGGCTCTTGGGCAGTGCATCATCAAGTGTCTATGGATTATATTTGCAAGGCTGCTACTTGGTCCTCAGTGCATACATTCACTGTTTTTAGAGCTTGAAATGGGGCTGAGTTTGGCCATGGCAATAATAGTTCTTTTGGTCTGGAGATAGTATTTATGATTTCTCCCTCCTCTCAGGGGCCTTGCTTTAGGAAATACAAAATGGTAATTATTATGGCTGCTCTGTGTCCTGTGATGTACGGTAAATTGCATTTTTCCTACAGCTTACCTGTAAAATCCTTTTTTCTTGGAGTACATCATGTGACCCAGAGCAGCCATAATAATGGGTTATATGCCACCTATAGGTGAATGTACACTGGCACATCAAGACAGGAAGTGCCTCTATATAACCCCCTCAACCCCTGTTAGATATTTTATATAGAGATTGTAACAGGACCAGGGGCGGACTGATAATTCATGGGGGCCCCGGGCAATGGGAGATTATGGGGCCACACAGTATACACACACACACACACAGTATACAAATACATGTATACACAGACAGATGTAAAAAAAAAAAAACAGATTTATACATACTGTCCCTGGTTTTACTGAGGCTGGCAACCCTGATGGGGGCCCCCGGGCAGTGCCCGAGTGGCTCAATGGTCAGTCCGCCCCTGAACTGGACCCATTTCATAGTAGGACTGAGCAATCGGGCTCTACAGTATTGTACAAGTCAACATTTTTCTGTCATTTTTGGATCTGATCAAGTTGGATATTCGGGGAGTTTTACAGGGGTTGAGGTGCATAGGAAGGACCACAACAATATATGCTTTCATAGTCCAATGAGCAGGCTGGATATGGAGGTGGAGCTGAGGGCGAATACTTGCCTTTGCCGCTGTGAACACCGCTCCGATCCTGAGTAAATTGTCTCCCAAAGTCTGCTAGGAATCCAGCACTTCTGAGGGTGTCAATCCCTGGATCTCCGATAGTTCTCACTGGTTCCTCCTGCTCACCTCCATCTCGCTGTAAGACTTAAGCCTTGTACACATGGTACGATTGTTGGCCAACCGAGCGTTTGGCTTTTTGTCAAAAGGGCGTGTGCCAGGATCTTGTCTTGCATACTAACGTTACATAATTGTCGTGCCACAAACATGAATATAGTGACGTACTATGAGGAATTTCAACTCTTGCGTGCGACCCTTTAGGCCCCTTCTGCTAATTTCGTGTTAGGTGAGCATTGATTCTGAGCATGCGTGTTTGTACTTTTGACTTTTGTGTACTGACCATAGGAAAATCTGATGTCAAACCGTTGTCCGCTGAAAATTTACTAGCCTGTCGTCCAACATTTGGCCGGAAGTTGGACAATTGTCAAAAGGAGCATACTAACGGTGGGATTTTAGGACAACTGACAATCCCCTGCCAACAATCGTACCGTGTGTACGAGGCTTTAGCTTTTTCCTGACACTCCTGCAGTCACTAACTTCAAGTACAATGCAGGACCAACAGCCCTGCATTGTAAGCAAGGACAGTTAGAATATTTGCTGCAGAAACCACCAGCCTGAAACTGGTGCAGAAAGCCACAATAAGGATATTTGCCAGCGCCCCATGGATCGACAAGTAACGTCCAAATGGATTTTTTGTTATTGAAGCATGATCATGTTCCAATAACAAAAAATCTGTTTGGATGCTTCTTGTCGATCCATGATGTGCTGGCAAATATCCTCATTGTGGTTTTCTGTACCAGTTTCAGGCTGGTGGTTGCTGTGGCACCCAAATCTTCTAGAGCTTTATCCAGGAATGTGCAATGGGGATATGGAGTATATCAAGGGGACCATACACAAGCCAGAGTTTCAGGGGTTGGAAAGTATTGGCTGCCAGAATGCAAGGGATAAGGTAATAGTGTTTTTTTGTTTGGTTTTTTTTTTTCTTTCCCCTTCCTCCCTTGGTACCCTAGGCATAAGGGATTTTCCCCCATAGTTTAGGTTTGAACTGGCTGTAGGGTATATTGCACAGCCAAGGTTCATAATGATTGTTGGTAAAATTCAAATAACTATTTGCACCTGCTGTCTTAAGTCTACACTAAAATTTAAAGTAGAACTCCAGTCAAGTACTAATTATGCCTAAACCTGTCCCCCCCCCCCCCCCCCCCAATCAAAGCTTATTCTAACTATCCTGTAAAGCAGGGATATGCAATTAGCGGACCTCCAGCTGCTGCAAAACTACAAGTCCCATCATGCCTCTGGGTGTAATGCTTGTAGCTGTCGGAGTCTTGCTATGCCTCATGGGACTTGTAGTTCTGCAACAGCTGGAGGGCCGCTAATTGCATATCCCTGCTGTAAAGGAAGGATTGCAATACTTGCCTGTTCTGAAGGCACTCCAGTCTGGTCACATGATCTTCTCAGCAGCGGGCTTCAGTGAAGAGGAGAAATCGGCAACAATGGCTGCAGAGCCTGGGCGATTACATCACCCATAGGTTTACTATGGGGCATCTGTTGTCAGCTGTCCCTTCTACACTGGGAGCTAATTATGTGACTGGGCCGGAGTGCCCTCACAATAGGTAAGTATAGACCTCTTTCCTTTACAGCAGTGGTCTCCCAACTGCAGCCCTTTATCTGACCCTTGGGCTACTATTCCTCCTTCGGGCTATGTGTTTGGTTTTTTAACTGACGCTGGGGCATTTTCTACTCGCACTGGCCACTCAGTCCCTCCTAAAGTCTGAAGGACTGTAAACTCGCTTTTGTTAGGAAAGTACCCTGCTTTACAGGATAATGAGGATAGGCTTAGAATGTGAATTGGGAGCAGGTTTAGTTTTAACTGGAATTCCAATGTAGGTTCTTGGGGTAACCCATATGAGTATTTCGGTTAGTACAAATCTGTTTGGGCAGGCCTGGGAGACTGAATTCAGAGATTAGAAAGGAAGCCTATACCTCGTGGATTACTAGGCTATAGAAAAAAATTAACTTAGACAAGGTCTCTTGCAGAGACCAGTAACAAGGATCCTTCCCTCTGCTACCTACCAGAATTTCCAAGATGTATCTAGTGGCCTCTGGCTTGTTTTACAGGCTGTGGACAGTTTGCAATGGTCTCCCAAGTTTGGTGGACATGCCCCAAAATCAACCTATACTGCACAAGAAATAAGATATTGACTCTGTTACTAACATCAATGTTCTCAAGTCTTCTCATAGGGCTCTCTTCAATGAACTGGTTGCTGACATCTCCAAACACATGTGTGTTTTTTTGGAAATCTGTGGTACCCTGTTTCCCCGAAAATAAGACCTAGCGTGATTGTCGGTGATGGCTGCAATATAAGCCCTACCCCCCCCCCCCCCCCCCCCAAATAAGCTGTAGTTAAAGTCCTTGTAGGTCTTATTTTCAGGGTAGGGCTTTTTTTCGGGGGAAACGGGGTAGGGCTTATATTGCAGCCATCACCGACAGTCACGCTAGGTCTTATTTTCGGGGGAAACAGGGTAGATAGTTCTGCTACAAAAGTAATGCATTCTCTGGGATTATGCTTCATGAAAATCATGCTAGCGTAAGGGATTCACAGAAGTTTTTTTTAAAAAGGTCTGAAGTCCATGGATTTGCCCAGGTGAGAGTTCAGATGCCATTAGATCTGAGTCAAGAAGAGAGCCCCCCTTCCTTCTCCATTTTCGGATTTCTCTTTTTGACATGGTTGTTTCTCTTGTTTAGAACCATCTGTTCCTTTTGCTATACTTAGGATGCATTCACACCTGAGCATTTTCAGCTCGTAAAACACCCAACAAGCAAAATCCCATTCATTTCAATGGTCCCTGTTCACATCTGAGTGTTTTGTCACCTGAAGCTCAAAAAAATTACATGAGCTTTTTTTTTTTTTTCAGATTACAGGTTTTCAGCTTTCTACGTTGGTGACCTTTTGACCTGTCCAAAATTGCGGCAAAACATGCGACTTTCTGCCTGAAAACGAAACGCTCAGGTGTGAATGCAGCCTCAGTGAATAGCACGCTGGTGGCACTGGCCAGCTGAAGGCTCGGGATGGAAGTCTGAGACCAGGGTGATACTATTAGACCTACCCCCCCCCCCCCCTCCACCCTTTCTTTCATTACTGTTCAATCGACCACTGTTACAGGACCTCAACCCCATCCTAAATTTGAACTAACCTAATTAGCATTTGTTTTCTCTTGTTATGCTCCAGAAAGGTCAAAAATAATAGACTGACATCCAGCATTTTGTACATTCTCTTTATTAAACTCAATAAAAAAAATCATTGCAACAGAAAAAAAGCAGTTTGACCTGGGTCATCATTTTAGGCCCAAGTCATTACAATTAAGGGGGGGATACAAAATATGCAATATCCAAATACAGACTAGACTATAAATACATATGGTTTATTGGTTATATAGTATGCACTTCTAAATACAAACTATTTGTTGATGGACTGTGAGTAGGACAAGGCTTGTGCCATTATTAATCAAATTTAAAAAAAAATTCCTCCTAAAAACCCATATAGTGTTTTTTTGCATAGCTTATCACAAACCTTATTTATCTCCATCGCCGTGCTCCTTAGCTGCAAATAAAGTTAGTCCAGGAATAAAAAAAAATGATGTGTTAAAATTCAATGGGTCTGCAAAAAAGCACTTTTTGATTGTAAGGCATGAATGGGAGGCCCCAATTCCCCTGACGGACCTGATCAGAAAGTTTGGTGTACATTCTAAAGAACCTGTGAAGTTTAGTTTGATTTATTGCACAAGAGACATAGGGGGTTATTTACTAAAGGAAAATCCACTTTGCACTGCAAGTGCAGTTGGAAGTGCAGTCGCTGTAGATCTGAGGGGGACATGCAAGGAAAATAAAAAAACAGCATTTTTGCTTGTACTCGATTGGATGATAAAATCAGCAGAGCTTCCCCTCATTTCAGATCTACCCCTTAGATTTACAGTGACTGCACTTCTAAGTGCACTTGTAGTGCAAAGTGGATTTGCCTTTCGTAAATAACCCCCTATGTCTCTTCAATAAAAAGCCTGTCTGCTTGCATATTTTTTTAACCTTTTAGTTTCACTTTAACTGCTCATTTTGTCTAGGGTAGGGGTCTCCAAACTTTGTAAACAAAGGGCCATTTTTGCTCTTCGGACTTTAGGGGGGCCAGACTGAGTAGAAAATGCCCCAGTGTCTGTTGGAGTACACAATGTTTCAGGCTTGGTGATAGTCGGTGGGAGTAAATAAAATTACATAACACTTGTGGTCAGTAGGAGAAGAAATAGTGCCCCATTAGTGATGTCAGTGGGAGGTATAGTGCCCTATCATTTGTATCAGTGGAAGAAAGAGTGCCCCATTGTTGGTATGAGTGGGATGAATAGTGCCCCATTGTTGGTGTCCTTAGAAGGAATAATGACCCTTTGTTGGTGTCATTGGAAGAAATAGTGCCCCATTGTTGGTGTCCTTAGAAGGAATAATGACCCTTTGTTGGTGTCATTGGAAGAAATAGTGCCCCATTGTTGGTGTCAGTGGGAGGAATGATTCCTTATCGCTGGTGTCAGTGGGAGGAATGATGTCTCATCGCTGGTGTCAGTGGGAGGAAAAGTGCCCCAAGGGCCAGATAAATGCAAGCAAAGGCCTGCAGTTTGGAGACCACTCACCTAGGGGATCTGAGCTGATATATTTTTTTAATTATTTTTTTATTGAAAATATTTTCAATTGGTGACACTAGTTCTGGTGACCACCGGGGATTTCCCCTCACTTGCTGTTGTCACAGTGGGACAGGAGGGAGAAGAAGAAGACCTGGTACATATCTACAGTTGACAGGCAAAGAGGTGTTGTTACATGGTTAGTCAGATTAAAAAAAAGACACAAGTCCATCTAGTTCAACCAATAGAAAACCATATACACAATCTTATACCCTTGGTAATAAAGCTTGATCCAATTTCTACTGTCAGGGGAAAAATCTCCCCAATGGGATACAGATGTGAAAAAAAAAAAAAGACTCAACGGTTATAAACTTCTCATACTCTATAAACTGAAAAAAAAAAAAAAACGTTTTTCCTTTAGTTCTACCTTAATCTTGCGTGGGGAGGAAAATGGCATGTGTAACAATTTTATGTTATATTTTATTTATTTTATTTATTTATTTATTTTGTAAAGGGGCTACTAGAGGGAAAAAAATAATCAAGGTCCTTCATTATTTCTCTTTGGCTTGCCCATTTTTTGGCTCCTCTTACCTTCCTATTGGTGTCATGATTTTGTAGCCAATAGCAAAAAAACTATGACTATGCAGTGAACTGGTACGTTTTTTTTTTTTTATTAAATAACCGATGAAGGCTCTGAGAGGCTTCTGGTTTGCTTTAATGTGATATTAAAGTCTGTTTTTCTTTTGTTAAAATTTTAAAAAGATGTTATACTTACCTGCTTTGTGCAACAATATTGCACAAAAAGATCCCTTACCCTCCTCTTCTGGAGTGCCCTGCTAGTACTATCCTCTCCTTCCTCCTCTGGGTGCCTTCTTGGCAAGCCAGGTGCTCCCAAGCCGGGCTGTGTGCATCCATGGACGCACCCAGTGTCAGTAAGCCACACCCCCCCTCCTAAAGGAGTTTGACTGACAGCAGCAGGAGCCAATGGTTCCACTGCCCTCAGTACTTCCCTTGAGAGCAGAAAGTGAGAGGAGCGATGCTGCAGTTAGGACAGCGCTGGAGCAGTGACAGGGGCCAGGTAAGTGTTTAGAGATGGGGGTGGGTAGGACGAGTAGTGAGGCATTTTTTAGCTTAATGCAGAGAATGCATTAAGGTAAAAAAAAAAAAAGATAGGCTTTAGAACTCCTTTAAATTAATTATGTGTTAAATGTTATAAAGGTTTCCTAACACTGTCATTGCAGTTGCACTTGACTGCATAATTCGTCCAGAACAGTGAGTTACCCTATACCTAATATAATAATAATAAGTGCTGGTTCACAGCAAACGTGGTGTGGCAACGCGTGTGTAAGCACGCATGCCATTCATTCCTAATGGCTCACAATGTGGGTGCATTTGCGGCTACCAAATCACACCTACCATACTTTATGCATGAAAAACGGGCACGTTCGGACACACCAATAAAGTATCATCGCGCCCACAGTGTCTCTAACTACCTTTTTTTTTTATTCTAGGAACGTTAAAACCCAACTCTGGGTTTTTACATGTCCCCAGGAAGGGGGCAAGAAAAAAAGTAGCTCCAGTGATAATACTCACCTCTTCACCATGGCTGCCTCCTGCAGTACCTATTTTCCTCCACTAGATGTCCTAAATTGTCATTCATGCGGGAAGAAAACAGAAAGTTGTACCAAATACTTACCGAAATTTTCCTTTCCTGACGCCAACCCATGGCAACATACTATCACATGTACAGTATGCTGCCATGTTTGGGCCCAGAAAAGATATTGTGAGTGGAGGACATTATGCACAACCTTGAGGGGGGCCCCACCATGAAGCCATCGACTCGCAATGTAATGATGCAGAGAATAGTGCGGACGTCATCACCGAGGATCATCCTCTGCTAAGACATTCCAAAGAAGTCTAGGATCCAGTGCCTCATGCGAAAAGACAAAGCATCTGCAAAAAATAAAAAAAATAAAAATAATAAGCAAACAAATTCAGAGGGAACAGTAAGGAAGATTTGAGATGGAAGCCCAGAAACAGGCTTTACCGAAGGCAAAAAGAGGAAAAACTACCCCTTTTAGACGATCACCCTGTACTGCAAATGTCCCTTCTATTGATCTCCACCTCCTCCAAATCTACAAATTATTTTGATTTAACTGCTGTGCCCATGAAATGCAGCCTCACTGTGCCCATCAAATGCAGCCTCACTGTACTCATCAAATGCAGCCTCACTGCCCATAAATGCAGCCTCACTGTGCCCATCAAATGCAGCCTCACTGTGCCCATCAAATGCAGACTCACTGTGCCCATCATATACAGACTCACTGTGCCCATCAATGCAGCCTCACTGCCCATCAAATGCAGACTCACTGTGCCATAAATGCAGCCTCACTGTGCCCATCAAATGCAGCCTCACTGTGCCCATCGATGCAGCCTCACTGTGCCCATCGATGCAGCCTCACTGCCCATCAAATGCAGACTCACCTGTGCCTGAATTATACACATCGTGGATCTCCCGCTGTGTCATGGAGCTTGGGTCTGCAATGTTCGGCGGCTGGCCACTCCTAGACTGGTGGCGGCTCCTGTGATAGACAGAACACTGATCCAATGTCGGGAAATTGAACCAGTGTTCCGTATCACAGGAGGCGGGACTTTGTTACAGTGGCCAGCCGCCGAACATTGCAGGAGGGGAGGACTCTGCACCTGAGACTTCCAGGATCGGCCCTGGGCACCACTGCAGCCACAGCGCAAAGCAGCCCCAAGGCAGGCAGCCTACCAGGAAATTTCCCGGTAGGCCAGTCTGGCCATGCTGCTAACAGCATTCCTGCTGTGGAAAAAGTACAGGGAGTACAGGAACGCCGTTCCCATGCGTTCCTGCAGGACTCGAGCCCAGTGTGTATGGATTATTTGTGGAAAATAAGGTTGTGGTTAAGTGTCACTTTAAAGACGAAGTAAACCCTGGTTTAACTTTCTCTTTGTTCCCCTGCAAAATAAAAGCATAATGGGCTAGTATGCATAGCATACTAGCCCATTATGTGGCATTAGCCTGCAAACGAAGCCAGCGCTGTCCCCGCTGGTGGCCGCATCAATCTTCACCCCTCTTCCTTCCGGGGCTGTGGACTCCGGCTCTGTGACTGGCCGGAGCCACGTGACGTCACTCCGCGTGCATGCATGTGGGAGCCATCAGTGAAGAAACATTTCTTCACAGGCCAACGCATGCGCCGATGACATCATCGGCACAGTGTACAGCAAATATCTCCTAAACGGCGCACGTTTAGGAAATATTTCCACTACCTATAGGTAAGAGTTATTCTAGGCTTACCTATAGGTAAAAGTGACAATGAGAGGTTTACAACTACTTTAAGACTTGTTTAGACCTTATTGTTAGGAGGTTAAAGGGGTTGTAAACCTTCGTGTTTTTTCACCTTAATGCATCCTATGCATTAAGGTGAAAAAACACCTGGCAGTAACCGGCCCCCAGCCCCCCCCACTTTACTCACCTGAGCCCCGGAGCTTGACCTGCCAGGGACGTGCTGTCTCTCGGCCCGGGGTTCTCTGCTCTTGATTGGATAGATTAATAGCAGTGCAGCCATTGGCTCAAATCCAATGACATGGGGGGCAGGGCCTAATCATGCTGGACTCGGGAGCGCACCCGCAAGGTAACCCCCTCGGGGTAGCGCTTCCCCGAGGGGGTTATCTGATGCGGGGAGGAGCCGCCGGGGGACCCCAGAAGAGCAGGTTCGGGGCCACTCTGTGCAAAATGAGCTACACAGTGGAGAGAAGTATGAAGTGTTTGTTATTTTGAAAAAAAAAAAATTGAGCCCCACTTTAAGGGTTATCGCACGTTTTCATCAGGAGGAGGGAGTTTCCTCTCCCTATATTACAGTGTGTGTTTCCCTTTCAATAGCACACATTTGATTGTTTGTTGAATATTCAGCTTTGGAGACATGCGTCGCTCCAGCTTTGTATTTCACTTTGTGTTTATTCTTAGCTTAGCATCATTATACCAGCCTATATATACGGCTTAGATTCCCGGATTCACTTGCTGCTAAGGCTTATTATGTTACTGATGTGTATTTGGACTAACAAATAGATAGATTACCTATGTATGCTATATTCCCATTACATTCCCATTTCTGGCCGACTATGTTTTTAGCATACCAAAGTATATCCCTCTAGTGTGTACTTGTCTCAATTACAATCACTAACAGGGAAATTTACTAAAGCTGGTGCAGCTGTGCATAGTAACCAATCAGCTTCTGGGTTTTAGCCCTTGATCACACTGAAGCGATTTTTCAGGTCAAATCGCATGACAAGTCGCAGCCTATTTCTGGCAATGGCACCGTTTCCAATCAGTGCGACGCCGCACCGATTTGCAAACGTACTAGTTTTTTCGGTGGCATTTAATCACTCCTGTTTTTTTTTGTTTTTTTCTAAAAAAAAAAATAAGACCAACAATTTTGAAAAAAAAAGACCAAAAAATGTTGAAAAAAAAAAGTTTTTCTTAGTTTCTGTCAGTAAATTTTGTAAATAAGTTATTTTTCTCCTTCACTGATGGGTACTGATGAGGCTGCACTGATGGGCACTGATGAGGAGGCACAAATATGCTGCACTTATAGGTGGCACTGATGAGCACTGATAGGCGGCACTGATGGGTGGCACTGGTGGGTACTGGGCACAGATATGTGGCACTGGTGGGCACAGATAGGCAGCACTGATAGGTGGCATTGATGGGCAACACTGATAGCCAGCACTGACTGGTATCACTAATGGCCACTGATTGCTGGCGCTTGTGGGCACTGATTGCTGGCAGTGATAGGCAATTATAGCCGGCACTGGTGGGCACCTAATTGTAATCAGGCCACTGATGATTAGTGCCCTGATTACATACCTAGCTGTCCCCTGTGAGGAGATGCTGCTGATCGGCTCTCCTCTCCTCACACTAAGGATGAGCTCCGGCGTGTTCTCACACTCCACATGCAGAGCCCGCCAGGAAGTCGGCACGGCGCTGCGCTAATCACAGGCAGTGAGACATTTCCCGATCTCTGAAACCGCACATCGAGAAAATGTCTCACTGCCTGTGATTAGCGCAGACAAGCGCCGACTTCCTGGCGGGCTCTGCATGTGGAGTGTGCGAACACACCGGAGCTCATCCTTACCTCACACTCTGTTAGTGTATGGCGAGGAGCGCCAATTACCGGCATCTCCGTGTTTACATATGACCGGCTGTGATTGGACACAGCCGATCACATGGTTAAAGAGCCGCCGTTCCTTACACAGATCAAGGTCGCGCCGCATCCTATCCCCCGGGGGGCGCGAGAGTGGTTGTTCTGGGAGGCCGTCATATGACGTCCACCCAGAATGAGACGAGCCGCACCGCCCAGCCGTCATTTGACAGTGGGCGGGCGGGCGGCAAGTGGTCAAAGAAGACTATCCTGCTTCTAACTCATACACTGTGTTTTTACTTTATCCATCAGCTCATCCCCAGCAGTTATTATTACCTTTTGTATTACTTGACCCTCCCTCTTAGATTGTAAGCTCTAATGAGCAGGACCCTCTGATTCCTCTGTACTAAATTGTATTGTAACTGTAGTGCTGCGCAGTGGCGGACCGTCCATTAGGGGTGCCCGGGCTCCGCCCCCTCTCCCCACACCACCCCCCTATATGCAATAGCATGAATCTATCCACGGCCGCCACCGTCGCACCCTATTCATGCGTCCGGCCCCTTTCAGGGCAGCGGGCACATGAATTACAGCGGCCAGGGTTTTTATTTTTTTAAGCATCTGATTAGAACCATAGGCTTCAAAATAGGGTGGGCTCGGGTCGCAGAGGATGAGCTCCAGTCCCACACAGGTGTGTTGCAACAGCGAATGAATATTGATCCTCCACCCGGCCAATCGGGAAGCAGGTATGAAACCCGTTTCCCGACTGGCCAAAACGTCAGGCAATCCTATTGGATGCCTTAGCGCCGGGAGGGGCAGAGAGGAGATGCACCGGGGAAGCAGCTTTCCCTGAGCCTGCCACGCTTAAGGACAGGGGCGACCGCCCTGGAAGATGGCCACATCAGCTCTGACTGCTGTTCTCACCGCCCGCATCCAGGGTAAGGACTGACCGGCAGACAGTGGGTGGGTTTGCTGCGGGTGTTAGTGCCGCGCTGCGTGGGGGGGGGGGGTGTAGGGGCAGTTGTGCTAGTGCCGCTCCACCGGCGGCCGGGGGGGGGGAGGGTTGTTTGCCGCCCCCCTAGAGTTGCCACCTCATCCCTTTAAACCCGAACACATATTACCGTAATTACACAGGTTCTGTGGCTGATTAAGCTGGTAATTAAGCTCACTTAGTGCCTTATCTGCATTTAACCACTTCCGGACCGCCCACCGTCGTTTTACGTCAACTGTTTGAAGAGGAAAATCGTTATGGCAGCAGCTAGCTGCCATAACCCCGGTATCCTCTTCTTCAGTGAGCGTTCCGGTTTAGGATAAAAGTGGTCTCTGCAGCGGATTCGCCGCAAGATCACTTTTATCGGCGGCGGGAGAGGGGCCCCCCCTCCCCGGCGCGCTCAGGTGCCCTTCGCCGCTTACCGGAGCCATCGGCACCGTCTCCATAACAATACAGGGCGGAAGCGACATCAAAACGCCACTTCCACCCACAGCTCTTAAAGGGCCATTTTTTTACATTTTTTTTTTTTTAAATGACAAATTTTTTTTTCTTTTAATTGCATTTTAGTGTAAATATGAGATTTGAGGTCTTTTTGACCCCAGATCTCATATTTAAGAGGTCCTGTCATGCTTTTTTTCTATTACAAGGGATGTTTACATTCCTTGTAATAGGAATAAAAGTGACACATTTTTTTAAAAAAGTGTAAAAATAAAAATAAATGGTAAAATAAATAAGAAAAGGTTTTTGTTTGTTTTTTATCCCGCCCCGTCCCGCCGAGGTCGTGTGCAGAAGCGAACGCATCCTCCCGTTCTGTGCTATGGAACCGTTCTAAGGGGAGCGACGCAAGTCGCTCCGACTTAGAAAAAGGTTCCTGTACGACTTCGGGGGCGACTTGAGGCGACTTGCATAGACTTCTATACAGAAGTCGTTTTGCAAGTCGCCCGGGCAGTCGTGTGCAGGTCGCCTCGGTGAGGCGACCTGCAAGTCGTGTTGCCCCTGTGTGAATGGGGTCTAATTCTAGCCCTAGACCTCCTCTGTAACTCAAAACATGCAACCTGTAGAATTTTTAAAACGTCGCCTATGGAGATTTAGGCTCCATTCACACTAGCGCGTTTTTTTATGCATTTTGCATTTTGCAGAAATGCACGGGAATTTTTTAACATGGGTTCCTATGGAACATGTTCACATCAATGCCTTTTTGTTTCTCTGCATTTTTGGAAAGGGTCAGGGACTTTTTTTCATGCAAAATGCAGCGTTTTGCATGTAATAGAATTCAATGGACAAGCATCAAAAACGCAAGTGCACCGTTTTTGCAGCGTTTTTGATGCGTTTTTGGTGCGTTTTTGATGCGTTTTTGCCTTTTTTTTTAATTTTTTTAAATTTTTTTTTAAGACTGTAAAAAAAAAAAAACGTAAAACGCAAATCACGGCTAAAACGCCGCAAAAACGCCGCAAAAACGCTGCTCAAAAACGTGGCAAGCATGAAAAAAAAACCTCCAAAAAAAATTTTTTTTAATTTTTTTTTTAAGACTGTAAAAAAAAACGCAAAACGCAAATCACGGCTAAAACGCCGCAAAAACGCTGCTCAAAAACGTGGCAAGCCTGAAAAAAAACCCTCCAAAAACGCTCAAAAGCAACATGCATAGGTGTGAATCGAGCCTTATAAGGGTAAAAGTTTGTTGCCATTCCAGGAACGGGCGTAATCTTGAAGCGTGACATGTTGGGTATCAATTTACTTGGCGTAACATTATCTTTCACAATATAAAAAAAATTGGGATAACTTTACTGTTGTCTTATTTTTTAATTCAAAAAAGTGTATTTTTTCAAAAAAAGTGCGCTTGTAGGACCGCTGCTCAAATACAGTGTGACAGAAAGTATTGCAATGACCGCCATTTTTTCTCTAGGGTGTTAGAAAAAAAATGTATATGTATGTTTGGGGGTTCTAAGTAATTTTCGAGCAAAAAAAAACTGTTTTTAACTCGTAAACAACAAATCCCAGAAAGAGGCTCTGTCCTTAAATGGTTCATTAGCCTCAGAACCTGTTTAATTCATATGTGTTTGGGTTTAACCACTTGCTTACTGGGCACTTAAACCCCCCTCCTGCCCAGACCAATTTTGAGCTTTCAGCGCTGTCGCACTTTGAATGACAATTGCGCGGTCATACAACACTGTACCCAAATGAAATTTTTATCATTTTTTCCCCACAAATAGAGCTTTCTTTTGGTGGTATTTAATCACAGCTGGGGTTTTTATTTTTTGCTAAACAAACAAAAAAAGATGGAAAATTTTGAAAAAAAAAAATCATGTTTAATAGTTTGTTATAAAATTTTGCAAACAGGTCATTTTTCTCCTTCATTGATATGCACTGATGAGGCGGCACTGGTGGGCACTGATAGGCTGCACTGATGGGCACAGATAAGGCGGCACTGATAGGCACAGTTAAGGCGGCACTGATAGGCACAGTTAAGGCGGCACTGATAGGCACAGTTAAGGCGGCACTGATAGGCACAATTAAGGCGGCACTGATGGGCACAGATAAGGCGGTACTGATGGGCACAGATAAGGCGGCACTGATGGCCATGGATGGGCGGCACGGATAGGTGGCACAGATAGGTGGCACAGATAGGTGGCACTGATGGGAGGCACTGATGGGCGGCACTGATGGGGGGCACTGATGGGCACTGATGGGCAGCACTGATGGGCACTTATGGGCACTGGTAGGTGACACTGATGGGCACTGATAGGTTGCACTGATGTGGGTGCTGATGGGTGGCACTGATGTGGGTGCTGATGGGTGGCACTGTGGGCACTGATGGATGGCACTGTGGGCACTGATGGGTGGCACTGTGGGCACTGATGGGTGGCGCTGTGGGCACTGATGGGTGGCGCTGATTGATGGCACTGTGGGCACTGATGGGTTAATCTGGTGGGCACTGGTAGGCAGCACTGCTGTGTTACAAGATCGCCGTGATCGGGACTGATGTCCCGATCACGGCCGCCGGTGATCGGGTTTTTTTTTTCCTCCTCACGCTGTCAGCGCGAGGAGGAAAATAGCCGATTACCGGCTCTGTTTACATCACATGATCAGCTGTCATTGGCTGACAGCTGATCATGTGGTAAGGGGTTGGGACCAACCCCTTACTCTGATCTGTGATCAGGCGAGTCTCATAGACTCGCTGATCACCGAGCGCGCCGCGCGCGCCCTGCAGGGGGCGCGCAGGCCGCTCGTGCACGGGACGACGTCAATGGACGTAGTCCCGGCAATTTAGATCCGCGCTGTTGCCGTCATTTGGCAATGGCCCGGATCTGAAGCAGTTAAAGGGATGAGGTGGCAACTCTATGCCCCCACCCAAAAAAAATCTCCACCAGCCGCCACTGGTGCTGAGCAAACTATATAAATAAATCCTGTATAATAATAATTTAGCAGCCATTTTTAACCAGGGTTACACAAACCCCCAGGGTTCATCCAGAAGTTGCTAGGGGTTCCTTGAGCTGTGACTAAATGTCCTCCCATTGGATGGTGCCTGGTATAGTTCCAGGGGCCAACACTGCTTGAGCAAAGCCAACAGCATGACAGCAGTGACTTTTTTTTTTTTTTTTTTGGACCTTCTTCCCACTCACCACCAATCTAAGGGCTCAAGACCTGAAAATTATTTTAGGGGTTCTCCTGGGGTATAAAGTTTGAGAAAGGCTGGATTAGAGGGAGAACCCACCCTTTCATAATCAGAAAGTTTTACGTGTGTGTAAAAGTGCAGGGAAGGGGTTAACATTTACTGAGACTTTGAAGGTCAAGAATTATGACGTTAGTTGAGACTTGGAGTCCAAAATTAGACCTCCTTCCAGGAGATCGTTCACCTGTGCAATGCCAATTCTGGCAGCGTAATATATGTTTGCTACACGAGGCTGAAACAACAGGAGGTTGGACCAAAATGGATGTAAATAAGAGTAGTTACAAAAATAGAATTCAGAGCAAAAACACAAAAAAACCAACTAAATTATAAAATTCATGTTAAAAGCAGTATTTCTTAGGGATCCTAAAGATCCTAAAGGAAGTAAAATTTTGTCCGACGAACGATCTGCGGATCTTCGGATGGTTAGTACGGTGCTTTCGACAGCCGATTCCGTTTTTTTGTCCGACCAAAGCTGGATGTGCAGACTATAACATTTTTGTCGTACATGGACTCTACGTAGAGTTGCCACCTCATCCCTTTAAACCTGAACACATATGAATTACACGGGTTCTGAGGCTAATTTAATGCAGATAAGGCACCAAGTGAGTTTAATTACCACATTATTCGGCCACAGAACCTGTGTAATTAACCACTTCAGCCCGGACCATTTGGCTGGCCAAAGACCAGAGCACGTTTTGCGATTCGCCACTGCGTCGCTTAAACTGACAATTGCGCGGTCGTGCGACGTGGCTCCCAAACAAAATTGGCGTCCTTTTTTCCCCACAAATAGAGCTTTCTTTTGGGGGCATTTGATCGCTTCTACGATTTTTATTTTTTGCGCTATAAACAAAAAAAGAGCGAGAGTTTTGAAAAAAAGCAATATTTTTTACTTTTTGCTATAATAAATATCCCTCAAAAATATATACATATTTTCCTCATTTTAGACCGATACATATTCTTCTACATATTTTTGGTAAAAAAAAAAAAAAAAAAATCGCAATAAGCGTATATTCATTGGTTTGCGCAAAAGTTATAGCGTCTACAAAATAGGGGTTGAATTTATGGCTTTTTATTCTTCTTTTTTTTTTTTTTTTACTAGTAATGGCAGCGATCTGCAATTTTTATCGGGACTGCGACATTATGGCAGACACGTCGGACAATTTTGACACATTTTTGGGACCATTGGCATTTTTACAGTGATCAATGCTATAAAACCGCATTGATTACTGTAAAAATGTCTCGGGGAGTGAAGGGGTTAAGTGTATCCTAGTTAGGGTTGCCACATCATCCCTTTAATCCAGCACACATATTAATTACACGGGTTCTGAGGCTGATTTAATGCAGATAAGGCACCAAGTGAGTTTAATTACCATCTAATCAACCACAGAACCCGTGTAATTATTGTGTGTCCTGGATTAAAGGGATGATGTGGCAACCCTAAACCTAGTATGTGTTCTAACTGAAGGAGGGAGGGGACTGTGTAGGGGAGATGACAGATCGCTGTTCATACTATGTATGTACAGACGATCTGTCTGTTCTCTCCTCAGAGAACCAGAAACTGTGTGTTTACACACACAGATCCCGGTTCTCCGTGTGCCCCGAGCGATCACAACCGCCGGGCACTTGCATCGGCTCTGTGGGCGAGCACACGCCCCCTAGTGGTCATCTATGTTACCGACTTAACATGACGGCGATTCGTGCAGCCGAGCCACGTTGCCCCAGTGCAACTGTGGCCGCTGGTCGGCATGCAGTTAATATGTGTTCGGTTTTAGAGGGATCTTCCGAAAATCTGATCATGTGTACGAGGCTTAAGGCTGAGTACTAACAGGCACTGTATATAGGGCACATCCAGCTCCTCTGCTCCATTTGCTAGGTGGAAGCAATGGCAGTGAAGGCGGACTGCAACATCTAATGCAATATAATAATTATTTTATTGAGCTCCACCAATCTGGACTCTAGTCGAATGCAGAGGAAGCCAGGAATGAACCCTGAAGTTTTCTATGCAGAGCTGCACCAGATTTTGCACTCTCCAGTTTCAGTAAATAACCCTCGATGTCCTGGTGGGGATGAGGGATTCCTCCTTTCACCCCGTTTGTGTGGCTGGAGCAATCTATTCATTTTTTTTATTTCATTCAGCCCACTTTAATATAATATAAATTGCAGCCCAGCGACCAAATTTAGCCAGTTGCATGGTTTTATGTGGCTCTCTGATGTCTAATGGGAACCCTGAAGGGAGGATTCATATGTAAGAGGGAGCTCAGATGTAGGAGACACTTTGTTGGAGTCTCTGATGCAAGGGGGGACTCTGATGTAAGGGAGACTTTAATGGGGACTCTGGTGTAAGAGGGAACTCCGATGTAAGAGAGACTCTGCTGGGCACTCTGTTGTAAGGCTTGATTCACACCTATGCATTTTTAGTGCTTTTTGCATTTTGCAGATTTGCACTACAGAACGTGTTCCATAGGAAACCATGTTAAAGGGACTGTAGTGCAAATCTGCAAAATGCAAAAAGCACTAAAAATGCATAGGTGTGAATCCAGCCTAAGAGAGGATTCTGATGTAAGAGGGAGTTGAGATATAAGGGAGACTTTGATGGAGACTCCGGTGCAAAGGGGGACTTTGCTGTAAGCAGGAACTCAGATGTAAGGGAGACTTTGATAAGGATTCTGATGGGCACTCTGTAGTAGGGGGGATTCGTATGTAAAAAGAAGCCCAGATATAAAGGAGACTTTGAAGGAGACTCTGGTGCAAAGGGGGGAGGGGGGGTCTGATGTAAGAGGGAACTCAGATGTAAGAGAGACTCTGATGGGGACTCCAGTATATGGGGGGACTCTAATATAGGAGGGAACTCGGATGAAGCCCCCATTCACATTGGGCCGATTTCACATGTTCAATCGCATGCCAAATTGACGGCTATTGCCAGCAATGGCACCGTCCAAATTGGAGCGACGCCGCACCGATCCCCAAAAGTAGTTTCTGTACCACTTTTGGTGACTTTGGGGGGGGAAGGGGGAGGCGATTTCATAGACATCTATGCATGAACCCACACAGATGTCTGTCATATCACCCCCGAACTCGCAATGAAATGCCGGTTTGAAATCGTGTGAGTTCAAACCCGCCCTCAGTGTGAACGCGGGCAAAAGGGAGACTTTGAGAACTCTAATGTAAGGGGGGACTCTGATCTAAGAGGGAATTCCGATGTATAGGAGACCTTGATGGGGACACTGATGGGGACTCCAATGTAATAGGGGACACTGATGGGGACTCCAATGTATTAGGGGGCACTGATGGGGACTCCAATGTATTAGGGGGCACTGATGGGGACTCCAATGTATTAGGGGGCACTTATGGGGAATCCAATGTAATAGGGGACCCTGATGGGGACTCCAATGTATTAGGGGACCCTGATGGGGACTCCAATGTATTAGGGGACCCTGATGGGGACTCCAATGTATTAGGGGACACTGATGGGGACTCCAATGTATTAGGGGACACTGATGGGGACTCTGATGGGGACTCCAATGTAATAGGGGACACTGATGGGGACTCCAATGTATTAGGGGACATTGATGGGGACTCCAAATGTAATAGAGGACCGTGATGGGGACTCCAATGTTTTAGGGGACACTGATGGGGACTCCAATGTATTAGGGGACACTGATGGGGACTCCAATGTATTAGGGGACACTGATGGGGACTCCAATGTATTAGGGGACACTGATGGGGACTCCAATGTATTAGGGGACACTGATGGGGACTCCAATGTATTAGGGGACACTGATGGGGACTCCAATGTAATAGGGGACACTGATGGGGACTCCAATGTATTAGGGGACACTGATGGGGACTCCAATGTATTAGGGGACATTGATGGGGACTCCAAATGTAATAGAGGACCGTGATGGGGACTCCAATGTTTTAGGGGACACTGATGGGGACTCCAATGTATTAGGGGACACTGATGGGGACTCCAATGTATTAGGGGACACTGATGGGGACTCCAATGTATTAGGGGACACTGATGGGGACTCCAATGTATTAGGGGACACTGATGGGGACTCCAATGTATTAGGGGACCCTGATGGGGACTCCAATGTATTAGGGGACCCTGATGGGGACTCCAATGTATTAGGGGACACTGATGGGGACTCTGATGGGGACTCCAATGTAATAGGGGACACTGATGGGGACTCCAATGTAATAGGGGACACTGATGGGGACTCCAATGTAATAGGGGACACTGATGGGGACTCCAATGTAATAGGGGACACTGATGGGGACTCCAAATGTAATAGAGGACGCTGATGGGGACTCCAATGTAATAGGGGACACTGATAGGGACTCTGATAGGGACTCCAATGTAATAGGGGACACTGATGGGGACTCCAATGTATTAGGGGACACTGATGGGGACTCCAATGTATTAGGGGACACTGATGGGGACTCCAATGTATTAGGGGACACTGATGGGGACTCCAATGTATTAGGGGACACTGATGGGGACTCCAATGTAATTGGGGACATTGATGGGGATGCCAATGTAATAGGGGACCCTGATGGGGACTCCAATGTATTAGGGGACCCTGATGGGGACTCCAATGTATTAGGGGACACTGATGGGGACTCTGATGGGGACTCCAATGTAATAGGGGACACTGATGGGGACTCCAATGTAATAGGGGACACTGATGGGGACTCCAAATGTAATAGAGGACCCTGATGGGGACTCCAATGTAATAGGGGACACTGATAGGGACTCTGATAGGGACTCCAATGTAATAGGGGACACTGATGGGGACTCCGATGTATGAGGCGGCTCAACCTTATTTGGAATTTCTTTGCTTTGTTTTACTGAAGGGTTTTTTTTCTGATTACACATGCTGGATTAATAAAAAACAAAAAAAAAAACAACTAAAATGTATTAATTTTTTAAAATTTGATTCATTCATTTATAAAACTGATTTTATTAATCGGCCCAAAAATATTTGTAAAATATACAATGTAACTCTCAAAGGTGTGATCTGTGGGGTATTTATATTGCTCCAGTATGATGAGATAACACATCTAGATGTATTAAGCTGGCCATACACCATACAATTTTCTTATTCAATTTTCTTTAGATTTACCTTCAACTATGTAGTGCAAGGGTCTGCCTGATTGCATACACATTGAAAGGGTTTAGGTTTCACCTCATATTATATGGTTTTGGTAAATCTAAAGGAAAGTTGAACAGGAAAATTAAATAGTGTATGGCCAGCCTTAGTCTGAAAGGTTGTGTTGTGTTGTGTTTTTTTGTTACGGATTCATTGCATTTAGGTGTTTGGGTGGAAAATGTTTAAGCAATTTAACATATTTTTTTTTTTAATACTTTTTGTTTAATGTTTTTTTAGAAATGAGGTTTCTAGACCTTGCTCATTCTATCCAATAAATAAATAATAAAAAATAAATAAAAAAATAATAATTAAAAAATAAATAAAAATAAACAAATTAAAAAAAGCATAATGTGTTTGTTTTATCTGGTCATTTTTGTTACATGCTGTCAATCCACTCAAATTAAACAACGGCTTCACACAATGTTAACAATCTGTGCTATGATTTCCCCTTTCTTAGGCCGATTGGTTCTGAACTTTACAAGGCATTCCAATCAAATGAACCCGACATCTGGGAATGCCAAAACCTTCCTTGCTCTTTCCCTGCTCTGGAGAGACAAGTACAGCTGAACAAACTCAGCCGGGTGATTGCACGCTTCCCATTGGACCACAGACACTCTCCCTATTCAGCCCTCCTGAGTGCGGCAGCAAATTTAGCAACTGGAGCCCCATGAATCTCTTTTTGTATTAGAATAGATAATCCTAGCTGATTATACAGACTGATCCTGTAATGCTGGAGGGACAGGAATGAGCCCCAGGCCCATTCACTGGTTGGATCCTGTTCATATCTACAACCGATCTGATATATTACCCTTTTACTGCCAGAGACATTTTTGCATTTTTTTTGCACACGTTTTTCTGACAGCAGATGCCGTAGAGAATAAAATAGCGGGAGTTCCAATTTTTGGTCACTCAATGTTAGCGCAACGGATTATGAAATGCAGAATTTCTGTAAAAATATACACAATTTCCCTAAATTTACCTTTAGAGCCCTTTCATACTGCGGTGGTAGAGGTAAATCCCTGCTAGTTTTAGTGGTGCTTTCCCGCTGATATAGCAGCGCCAAAGCGCCACTTCGGGCGGAGACAGGACGCTTTTAACCCCCTAGAATGGGTTAAAAGGGGGTTAAAATCGCCCGTGTAGTGCCGCTGCTGAAGCTCTTTGCAGGCGATTCGGCAGCGCTGCCCATGCATTCCAATGGGCAGGGGCGGCTTGCGAGCGATGTATACACCATTCGCAAACCGCCCCAAAGATGCTGCTTGCAGGACTTTTTCTAACGTCCTGCAAGCGCACCGCCCCAGTGTGAAAGCACTCGGGCTTTCACATTGGGACTGCAGATGAGGTATTTTTCAGGCGCTTTACATTTAAAGCGCCTGAAAAATGCTCCAGTGTGAAAGGGGTCTTAAGCTCTATTCAAACTTGTGCGACTTGTCATGTAACTTTGGACATCAAAGTTGCATGACAAGTTATTCCCAATGTTTTCCAACGATAACCATTCATATATGCGCAACTTAAGGTTGCCACCTATCAGTGCCCATCAGTGCAGCTTATCAGTGCCCATCAGTGAAGGAGAAAACGTACTTATTTTCAAAATTTTATAACAAAAACAAAGAAAAATGTTCTTTTTTTATTCGTTTAGCAAAAAAATAAAAATCGCAGAGGTGATCAAATACCACCAAAAGAAAGCTCTATTTGTGGGAACAAAATAATAAAAATTTTGTTTGGGTGCAGTGTAGCATGACCGCGCAATTGTCGTTTAAATAGTGACAGCACTGAAAGCTGAAAATTGGCCTGGGCAGGAAGGTGCGAATGTGCCCTGTATTGAAGTGGTTAATGGACGTCAAACCTGCATAGAGCATTTGGGGAGTGTTTTAAACACACAAACGTAACAAACAACGCGCATTAACACTATAGGTGCCTTTGTTCAGCGTCAGTATGTTCAGCAAGTTCTAAAAAAGCCCCGATGTCTCGCTTGTCTTCCAATGAAAATAATGCAATGCAGATGCTGGCAACGCCCCCTATGCTGGCTGGGGTTAGTGACGTGGGGACCCAGAAATGACGTTTTACATGTCGCTTCCTTGTCATTAACAGAAAGAGGAGACCTGCGAACAGGCGTTTGCTAGTCTCCCTCCCTGCTACCCGGGCGGCACCTGCCATGCTGGTCTGGATTCCCCAATGGGCATGCAAAGCCTGGGAAACATGGCATGCTGGGGGGGGGGGGGGGGGCAGCTGTTACAGAGGTGTGTGAAGGTGATGCAGCGCTGCCAGATCTCTTCCATCTGACAGCCAACAGTCTGCTGGTCAGATTTACACATATGGCAGTACGTCAGTGGCAGTAAAAAGGTTAAAGCCCAACTTCAAGATGTGGGCAAGGATTAAATGATTGCTATGTCTAGCATTACCAGAATAAGATTTACTTCCCTTATTCTGCGTTCCATCAGGGTCCCTCCAGAGCGTTTCTCAGCAGCCTCCTCTCCAACCTGCTCAAGGCACTTGCCTCAACACTCGCCCCACCACATACAATGCAGGGAGGGATAGTAGCCCTGCATTGTATGTGATGACATTCAGGGACCACCCACAGACCAGAGCTTCAGGGAGAAGAGGACAACGTAGGAGCCACCCAGAGGATAGGGAAAGCAATCCTCCCTGTTCTTCTACTCCCTATACAAAAAAAATAATTTAACCTTTGCAGGTCTGAGGGCCCCCTGAAGGGGTAAATTCTTTCTAATTCCTGGATTGAGTTTAAAGGTTTGTGTGTGTTAGGAATGTAAATCAGCTCCAAGTAAATGGCTTTATCAATGTGTGTCATTGTTTACAGCTGCCTTTCTCAATGTTTTTACTCTAGAGGAACCCTTGAGATCTTGGGGTACCCCTCATAAAACCAAATCATTGAAAGTCAATGCAAAAAAAAAAAAAAAAATGCCCCTTACATTGGTAGTTAATGGGAAGATTGTCCTCCTGTAGGCAGGTTGTTTTTTTTCTGCACAAGTTAGTTAGTGGCTGGCCCAGGCTAAGGGAGGAAAACGTTAATGTGTGTGCTACAGTTCCTGGGCCTTTGGGATCCGGCCTGCCCACCTGTAATATAAAAAGGGGGAAGGCTGTGGTCCAGGGCCTGTTTGTTGCTTGTTTGTGAACGTGCATGCTGTGCACGGGGAGTGCTAAGCCTTGCAGTCTGTAGGGGAACTGGAGATCAGCCAGCACCTGGAGAACGCCAACATGGGCTACTACATTGCAGAGGTATGCCTGGGCAGCCATTCAGTTAGGTTAGGGAATGGACTTTGGTCACATTGAACTGTACTGCTGAAGGACTTTTAAGTAAAGTTACATCAACCATTCTGACTCTGAGCCTGGTCTGAAGTTATTCAAAGGGGTACATGTTGGTTCTGGAGTATCAAAACAACCAGGGTAGGTAATGCACATTGAATAAAGCTCAAGGTTTAACTCCGCAAGACAAGGAGGAGGAATGTATTTGCTATGAGTAACCATGCACTAGTTCAAGACACAAGCAACAGGTCGTTAGGCGTGGTAACTGGTAATTGTGACAGGTCCTCTGATAGCGCGGGGGGTTGATACTCTGGCTCCCTCCCTAGCGATAGCAACCAGAACCAAACCCTCATTACGGAGATCCATTGCCTGGTCACAAGGTATGGGAAGGAAGGAGTTAACAAGTGCACGGCAGGGCCCAGGGCCGGGAATAAGGGTGGGCAGGAAGGAGGACTGCCCTGAGCGCAATGGTTTATTGCAGGGATAGGGGCCCCCTTGTGCCAGCTGCTACTTTTACAAGGCTGACAGGAATAGTGACAGCAACATCACTGCTAACCAGTGATGGGGAAGGGGGGGGGGGGTGCAGTCTGGCATCTTTGCCCTGGGAGCTGGATGACCTTGTGGTGGGACCCCATTCTGTTACTGGGAGTAAGGTAACAGAGGTATGCTGGACTGGTGGAGAGGGAGCAGGCTTAGCAGCGTCCCTCCTAATGCAACATACATCAAGTTACTGTGTGTAGTAACATGGGACAGCTCTCCTAATGCAACATACATCAAGTTACTGTGTATAGAAACATGGGACAGCCCTTTTCAGAGGAACTCTGTATTTTACTATTGCACACAGTGAAGGCTCATCTCTAAATTGGGAAACTGCCTTAATGTTAGATTCTTCACATGACTGCAGCCCAGCCTGGTCCTGGGCATTGTTGAGCATGCTCTGCATGAAAGGTACCCCCGTATGCAGGGCGAGTAGGCCCTGCCCACACTCCTATACAGTGGTGGTCAGAATGCCACCCTTACAAAAATATCATTGGTGTCATGCCGCTGGCTCTGCCAAGCGGTGTTGACCCTGGAACTATGCAGGCATCATCAGATCAATCAGCCACAGCTCAAGAAACCTCTAGCAACTTCTGAAGGAACCCTGGTTGAGAATGTCTGATTATATTAATAAAAGTGTATATAAACCAACAATGTAATACAGGTATATTGCAGCTTACCAGCCCTTAGACAGGGTGGCTGCATTCATTTTTCTTCTTTAGGCATTTTTTTCCTTTATTTTCACCTGATAATCCTGAAAAAGTGTATGCCTGTGCAAGGGCCGTATATATACACACAAGAGGATGTTCTGTGCATCCCTATACAAGCAGTCCTGTTGGGATACAGCTGCTGCCCTCAATTTGACATCCGTGCGGGTGCTGGTGCAGAACCCCAATGCACACAGTGTGCGTTTGGGGGCCGTATACTGACACAGATGTCAAATAGAGAGCAGCAGCTATGTCCATAGACATCAATAGGACTGCCTACGTGGGGATGCACGGAACATTTGTGTATCCCTGTATGGGTAGACCCTCGTACAGGCTTGTGAACAAGGCCTTACACCTCCATTGTATGTATAGAAAAAGCCATGGCAGCCACCCAGATTGGACTTCAAATATGTCTGCTTTGGCCCTTGTTTATTTCCATTGCATGGGCAACTATAAAATGAATAGTTTAGATAAGAATGATAAAAAATTTTTTAGGTTAGCTTACAGAAATTGACAAAGAAATTGCATTTCTGGCAAGATCAACATCAACAACAAGATCAAGATGGACTTGCTGAAAATGTTCTTAGCCTTGAAAAAAAAACATCTAAGAAAAGCTGATTTGTTCTTGGGTTTAGTTATCCTTTAAAAAAAATATATAAATTCTGGCATCTTAATGGTATGGCTTAAGGGTTTAATATTAAATAAAATGGTCTTCAGACTTTTGGCCATCAAAATTGTTTGATATGGTAAACACCGATTTCCCAGCATGTTGACTTTGTGTACCCAGGTATCCATTTCTCGCTTTAAGTTAAGTAAGCCTTGCAATGGCACATATACCACATCTACACATTGGCCGCATCATGGAGAAAAAGGCTTTGAGCCCCATCACCATGGACAAGTATGTAGGATGGGCAGATGTCTCAGACAGTCTAAACAAGGGACTTCTTGATCTGAATGACAATGCCATGTGTGTTTATGTGCCCCTAAATATGTTGAGCTATCGCTGCCA
This sequence comes from Lithobates septentrionalis, assembly GCA_037952835.1. Taxonomy (NCBI): domain Eukaryota; kingdom Metazoa; phylum Chordata; class Amphibia; order Anura; family Ranidae; genus Lithobates; species Lithobates septentrionalis. The sequence continues at coordinate 360,655 of JBBDGP010003015.1, forward strand.
CAGGTAACAATGAATTAAGCTGGTTAGAAAACCTTCCTTAAATGTTATTGTGCCCCCTGATAGCCTGAGCTCACTCAATAGAGCACTCTGCAGCAATCAGATTGCTTAAGCCTGGTACACACTATGAGTTTTTCCCATTCAACCCAGCGGGCCCCCCCCAAAATCCTGCTCAGCTGCCCCCCCCCCCACCCCAAAGCACCTTGTCCTCATGTTTATAGGGACAAGGGTCTCTTCCCCTCAACCCTGGCCAGTGGTTATGGGGGTATGCAGGCAGGGGGCTTATCAGAATCTGGAAGCCCCCTTATTAAGGGGGCCCCAGATCCCGGCCCCCCCACTATATGAAAGAGTATGTGGTACATAGTACCCATTCACCAAAAAGTGGCAAAAAGAAATAAAAACACAGAGCTGGGTAGAAAATTGACCAGCTGAACAGTGGCTTCATCCGATTGGATTGGGTATTATTACAGCTGCAGATGCCAAATGTCACAATACAACAGGCAGCAGTGGATGGGGGATGAACGAGAGAAAATCTTACAGTGTATGGCCAGCTTTATCCTGTAGAAATAACACGTGTGAGGAAATCTCTCCAAAGTGAGGGGAAATACCCTCTTAGAAGGTTGTCATCGGAGCAAATGTCACCATTTGAAGATTTCCCCTCTTTTCCTGCACTGCTGACAACATAAAATGTTGGACTTTACCACATTTTCAGTAACAATGATCTCCAAGGAAGCGGGAGGGTGAATTTCCCTAGCTGAGACACAGATAGCAATAAAAACTGACAGAGGTTCTAACCCCTTCTCTTTGCTCTCTAAACCTGAAAGGAAAAAAATGTTTGGCTAGAGAAACAGTACATAGATCTCCCCCCCCCCCTTCTCACACCAACAGGCACACTTGAATCTTAGGGGGAAGTATGTGTACATGAATAGCTACCACCAGCTGTTCCTCTCTCACTAAGGATTGCAATGTGGCATAATATTTAACCCATTGGGTCGCCTCTTTCCAAGAAGAGCTTCCCCAAAGATGTCTACCAATGGTGCAGGAACTCTACAGGTAGCCTGATCATCCTCAAATTAAAGTGTGTATAAAAAATATGAACCAGGCCATAGACATGAAGGGCAGTCAGATCTTTCCACCTGTAGTCAGATCTTTCCACCTGTAGTCAGATCTTTCCAACTGTAGGCATGAGCTTTCCACCCGTAGACAGATCTTTCCACCTGTTGGTAGATCTTTCAACCTGTAGCCAGATCTTTCTACCTACAGATGGTGCAGGAACTTTACAGGTAGCTTTATCGTACTTGATCAAAGTGTGTATAAAATGTATGAACCAGGCCATAGACATGAAGGACAGTCAGATCTTTACACCTGTAGGTAGATCTGTCCACTTGAAGTTAGATTTTTCCACCTGTAGATAGATCCTTCCACCTATAGGCGTGACCTTCCCACCTGCAGGTAGATCTTTCCACCTGTAGTCATATCTTTCCACCTGTAGTCAGATCTTTCCACCTGTAGTCAGATCTTCAGATCTTTCCACCTGTAGTCAGATCTTTCCACCTGTAGACAGATCTTTCCACCTGTAAGCACGATGTTTCCACCTAAAGGCACAATCTTTCCACCTGTAGGCATGATCTTTCCACCTGTAGGCACGATACAGGTTACAGGTTTACATCAATACAGGTGGGAAATGTGTATCTGGACACCCCCCACCCAGCACTAGTTTCAGGGAAAACATATCAATTGAACATATACTAAACATGGGTGAACACTAGTTCACCCAAGATGGGCCAGCCAAGGATATTGGGGACATTCTAAAGGTGTCTACACTGGTTAAGCTATAATGAACTGAGCCAGGCTGGGAACATTTTAGGTTTATGCACCCCTGTACCATACCTACCTACCTACCTCAATGAACCAGTTGGCATATTGTGCACGAAACAGCAGTAGGATCATTAATGTTCCCTCATGCATGTTTTGCTTTTTTCTCTAGAGAAAGGGAAGGGCAGCACCCTGTTGACAACCCCAATGACGACTATCTCAGGGAAAACCAATAGCGACCAGCAAGGAGATATCTATTCTGCCCAATTAACTCCCCGCCCAAGAAGGCATGGCCAAGAGAGGACAGGGCAGGCCTACAGACATAAAAATATTACCTGATCTGACCATAAATGGCCAGAATCTAATGCTTGTACTGTAGGTCCCTATAGATAACTTTTGTCCGATCTATGTTTGACAACCATCAATCTACAGAGTAGGGATAATAGTCCATAATAATGGCTTCTTCTCCATTTGAAAAAGTTTTGTCAACTATTTTGAGTGAATGAGATATTTATCATTAGTGAGCATCAAACCTATAGCTGTCACCCAGCCCCGCCTCTTGGTACATAACACACTTGTGCTTACCATGTGGTCTTTCCCATCTTGGGAGACAGGTCACTTGATTGATGGTCACTTATACCAGCTAGCATATCCCTTACTCGGAGCTTCTTCTTTGACATGCCAATGAGTAAAACAGAGACGCTTTTCCCTTAACCCTTGATGGGCTCGCAGCAGAAAAATAAGAGCTTTGAATGCTGTGAACTTCTTGAGGTCCTGGTTTTGTAAAAAAAAAACCACAAAAATAATAATAATAATTAAATTAATTCCAGAAATGCTCCAACAGGAGATCTGTCACTGAAATGTTTAAGGGACATTTGATAACTTCAGATTATGAGGTTCTAATCCATAATTAAACTGTAAAGAGGTGTCAGCTGTTCACACAGCCACTTAATCACCTTGAAAGGGGGCTATCATTTCAGAAACCACATCCGTGTTAAGTATTAAGGTGGCGGTCTGATAGGACTTTTTATAAATCCATAGTATTTTGCTTTACAGATAAATAATATAGATACAGGATTAACAACAACAACAACAAAAAAAAGATAACACAAATAGAAAATGAAAGCTGTTGTTTCAGAATATGTGTTGAGTTTTAAACATTAAAAATGTGTAAGGGAATTGAAAGTTTTGAAAATAACATTTGGGACTTTGTGCCTCAATACATACCGGGGTTGATTTACTAAAGGTATGTGCATTTGCTCCACAGCTTAGTAAATGATGTGAAGCTCTGTTGACTTCCATCATCCACTCATGTGTAAGCAAAAATGACGTTTTTTTTGTTCTTGCGTGTGATTGGGTATTCTTTGCAAATTGAAGCTTTATCTCTAAGCTCTGGAGCTTGCATAGTGTCCTGTTGCATGGAGCCCTTGCATAGTGCACCGTCTATTTGCCTTTAGTAAATCAACCCCAATTTTTCATATATAAGGTATTCTAACCACTCCTACCTTAATTAACCCTACGTTCACACCTATGCAGTTGAGCGTTTTGTGGCGCTTTTTGCGTTTTTAAACCCATGCAGTTTTCATGCAATTTGTGTTTTATTTCTCTCTTTAAAAAAATGTAAATAGCTGTTTGTTAAGGAGCAGGGCCAAGAAGCCGACTGTCACGTCCATAACAACTGATGAGTCATCAGCTGTCAGCGGGCTTACCCGCTGACAGCTGAATGTAAAAAAAAGAACTGCCGGCAATAAAGAAAACAGGGAAAAAACGTTGTGGGGTCCCCCCCCCACAATCCATACCAGGCCCTTCAGGTCTGGTATGGATTTTGAGGGAAACCCCATGCCAAAATGTAAAAAAAAAAAAGGCATAGGGGGTACCCCCCAAAATCCATGCCAGTCTCTTATCCGAGCATGCAGCCCGGCAGGTCAGGAAAGGGAGGGGATGGGCAAGCAGGCCCCCCCCTCTTGAACCATACCAGGCCACATGCCGTCAACATGAGGGTGGTGCTTTGGGGCAGGGGACAAGGGCCTCTTCCCTACAACTAGGCAGGAGGTTTTCGGGGGCTGCGGGCAGGAGGCTTATCGGAATCTGGAACAAGAGGGCCCCCAGATCCTGCATCCCTATGTGAGTATGGTACCCCTACCCATTCACCCAAAAAGTGTAAAAAGTGAATGAAGACTCTACAAGAGTTTTTGACTTGAATTCCTTTATTAAAAAATTCCTTTATTAAAAAAGAAAAATGTCCCCGATGTAGATCCATCGTCAATCACCAGACCGCCGGACCTAAGAAAAAAAAAAAAAAAAGCTCCCGCTGTCTGCCTGCTCCTCTGTCTGATAGTTCTTAAACAGTTAAGGGGTGGAGCCACCCGACAATGTCACCTGGTGGCACTTCCCCCCCCCTTGGCGTTAGCGGACCAGCATGTACCGGTCAATGACGTCACAGAGGGCATGCACCGGTCAATGACGTCACAGAGAGCATGCACTGGTCAATGACGTCACAGAGGGCATGCCCCGGTTGATGACGTCACAGGGGGTTGTGCCATCAGGTGACGTCGCCGGTTGGCCCTGCCCCTTACCTATTTTTTTTTCTATTTTGCCCGTTTTTTTACATTCAGCTGATGACTCATTGTTTGTTGTTAAAGAGGAACTGCAGTCTGCTCACATAATTTGTCATTGCAAACATCTCAACGTCAACATCTTTGCCATTCTGAAGCTTCCCTCCAACCACTTTGCATATTATTTTATATATACTGTGATTCTGTACTTGCCAAATATGCTGCAGAAATCTCCCTCCATGGCGTCTGGCTGCATCCATTTTAAATGGGAGCAGCTGAAGCTGCTGCCTGTTCACTTCCTGGATTTACACAAACACACAGAGGCACACATCTAGCTCTGCAGCTCTCATTGGCCCTCTTTTGACTCACCCCCCTCCCTTCCTGGCAAACTCTCGCAAGAGTGAGAGAGAGAGCTGTGCATGATGTCATAAGCCTAGGCTTCCTAGGCTAAGAAACAAGAAGTGGGCTGTATAAGGTATTTACTGGCAGAAAAAAATGTTTTACTATCCAAAGTTAAAACAACAAGAAGGGCAGAAGATTGAATAGATGGAAAGATGAAAAAAATGACTGAAGTTTTACTTTAAGGACATGGTGGCCGACTTGAAATCGTTTGATTTTCTAATTGTTAATCGGGTTAAATTGATGTTCGTTTACAACCGCAGTGATATAAAATTCAAGAGATTGGGATGGAAAACATTCCTTGAACAAACAAATTTGAATGTGGTTTTTGTTTGGTTAAGTCCATTCGTTCCAGAATTGAATGGTAAATAGCAAACAAAACTTTGAACCACTTTGGGACAATATTCTTCAAGTCGTCGAATGTACTGAGAATTTTCATACGAATGTCTTATGAACGCTTGTTTGATAATTTGCTAATGTATACCCAGCTTTAGGGTTCAATAATCGAATCCATTAATAATACTAATAATAATAATAATGATGATATGACAAGAAGCATGCTAATAGGAGGAGTAAGGATGACTTGGGCTCAGAAGAAGTGGGCTGAATGATGCTGGTCATCAGACTTCTAGCGGCAGAAAAAAGGACTACAGGGGAAATCCCTGGATTGAAGGTGAATATTGCAGCAAAAGCTTTTATTCTTTAGCCCCGTTACCACTGGTGTGGCTTTGAAATCGCGCTACTCCAATGCGATTTCAAAGCCGCACCTCTGTGCGATTTGCACTGCTGATTTCATTGCGGCTTGTGAATTCATACAACAGAAGTCTATGCAAGCCGCAATTAAATCGTTTCAAAGTCACTGCTACATGAGTAGCAGCTATTTGAATAGTTCCCTTGTCGACAATGGGGTGCAACTTGTCATGCGATTTGGAACTGTTAAAACGTGCGACAAAGCGCGCAGGTGTGAATGGGGGGCTCTTGTCATTTTTGACACGCAGTCCGGCCCCGCCCCCTCTTTCTCCTCATTGGCCAATTGACTTTGATTGACGGGAGTGGGAGCCAATGGCGCCGCTGCTGTGTCTTAGCCAATCAGGAGGAAGCCAATGCGGGTGGCTGAGGCACTCGTGGACATCACTGGATCGAGAGGGGGCTCAGGTAAGTATTAGGGGGGCTGCTGCTCATAGAAGGCTTTTTATCTTAATGCATAGAATGCATTAAGATAAAAAACGTTCTGACTTTACAACCACTTTAATGCATGCTATGCATTAAGATAAAAAAAACCTGTGTGCAGCAGCCCCCCTAATACTTACCTGAGCCCCATCTTCATCCAGCGATGTTGCACGAGAGTCTTGGCTGCAGTGGCACCCTGTCCATTAGGGGCGCAGGGGCGCCGCCCCCCTGATCCATGCGTCGGCCCCTAATCTACATGCAGGGTGCCGGACACAGGGATTCCAATGGGGATTTTTATTTTTTGAAGCACATTATTAGAGCCTGAAAAGGAGGGGGGAACAAGTGCGCAAAACCAAAGTAAAAAAAAGGAATAAATTAGGGATGAGAGAACATATAAAAAGTGTTCCCACACAAAAAAACAATAGAATAAAAGAAATATGTGGCGCTAACTAGAATGTAAAAGTAAATCAACTATCACAAAAATAATGTGACTAAATTGTGTAGCTAATGACAATTCTTCAATGTGACATCAAGTGGCTAATAGGATAATAACGTGTAGAAATAACATTCAATAAATCCAATAAACCTCATAGAGTGCATAAAAGTGAAAAAAAATCAAAACATTTTTAAAAAAATCGCATAAAGTGAAAAAAAGTTGCATGAATAAAAAAATTGCATATATAAGTCCAAAAATGTAGAAATACAGTCAGTGAATCCAATAAAACTCATGAGGCACATAAAAATGAAGAAAATCACATATTATGAAAAAAATCGCATAAAGTGACAAAAGTCGCATATAATGGAAAAAATCGCATAAAGTGCAAAAAAGTGCAAAGAAGTGCTAGAAAACCGCTAATTCAATAAATAAAGGTGCATAGTCTAACAAGTGCAATCTTCCTATAACAGTTCATGCAAAAAAACAAAAGTGCATGTGCAGAGAATGATCGTTTCAAATTCCTCCAATCACCGACAATCTGTTGTGCGCCACACGATTCCCCCAGCCTCTCACCTCTATTAAAGACCCCTATGAGTCAAGTCAAGCCTGCAGTCTGGAAGCAGATGTGATCCAATAATCGATCGATCTCCTCCAATCGTCCTAGTACTGGCAGGTCTCTGATGGAAGGCTTCAGGCTTGGCAAGTAAAGTGAGGGCATGCAATATAAAGGAATAACCCCATTGTGTAGTAATCCAACACAGTTTTAATTAAAACACAACGTAGTAACTTACATTAAAAAAACTGGATAAACAGCACAGGACAGAGTACTTCTGGTCTCGGCCGCGACCCGGAAGTGACAACACCTGACTCCTCCCTGACGCGTTGCGTCACTGCTCATGTGACTTCAAGTGACAACACCTGACAACACCTGACTCCTCCCTGACGCGTTGCATCACTGCTCATCCTGAGGATGAAGTCACATGAGCAGTGGCGCAACGCGTCAGAAGGGGAGTCAGGTGTTGTCACTTCCGTGTCGCGAAACCGGAAGTACTCTGTCCTGTGCTGTTAATCCAGTTTTTTTAATGTAAGCTACTATGTTGTGTTTTAATAAAACTGTGTTGGATTACTACACGATGGGGTTATTCCTTTATATTGCATACCGCCACCTTACTTGCCAAGCCTGAAGCCTTCCATCAGAGACTCACCAGTACTGGGACGATTGGAGGAGATCGATCGATTATTGGATCACATCTGCTTCCAGACTGCAGGCTTGACTTGACCCATAGGGGTCTTTAATAGAGGTGAGAGGCTGGGGGGAATCGTGTGGCGCACCGTGGATTGTCGGTGATTGGAGGATTTTGAAACCGATCATTCTCTGCACATACACTTTTATTTTTTGCATGAACTGTTATATGAAGATTGCACTTGTTGGACTATGCACCTTTATTTATTGAATTAGTGTTTTTCTTGCACTTTTTTGCACTTTATGCAATTGTTTTTCCATTATATGCGACTTTTGTCACTTTATGTGTTTTCATATTATGTGATTTTCTTCATTTTTTTGTGCCTCGTGAGTTTTATTGGATTCACTGACTGTATTTCTACATTTTTGGACTTATTTATGCGATTTTTTTATTCATGCGACTTTTTTTCACTTTATGCGATTTTTTTTAAATTTTTTGGATTTTTTTTCACTTTTATGCACTTTATCAGGTTTATTGGATTTATTGAATGTTATTTCTACACGTTATTATTAGAGCCTGAGGCTCTAATTGGCTTAAAAAAAGGGTGGGCTTGGGGCGCAGGCCAGGGAGTACTTCCTGGCCAATCGTGTCTCAGTCAGGACACACTTCCTGTTCATGGTGCAGGCCTGTGGCCGGGGAGGGCTGGAGCTGGCATCCGGAAGCCAGACCGAACATGGAGGCTGAGGCCGGGCAGGACTGGCCTACCGGGATACCGGGAAAATTCCCGGTGGGCCAGCCGCCTGGCTGCCCCTGGGGCCACTGCGAGGGCAGCGGCGCCTGAAAAAAATATGGCTGCGGGGTCGGACCTGGTTTTTAGGACTCCCTGGCCAATCGGGTCTCAGGATACACTTCCTGTTCAGCCTGGAGGAGAAGCAACGGCCTGGCTCTTCCTTCCCCCTGCCTCCTAAAGCGGGGTTCCACTTAAATTTTTAACTTATTCTTACCCCCTTCAGTTAATTGCATAGATATTCAAATGCTGCACGAAAAAATTTTTTATCACTGTAATTACCTTTATATTGTACTTTATTGTGGCACTTCCTGTGTCTCCTCCCATGGGAGTAGGCGTGTTTATTGCCTTTCCCCAGCGCCGCACTGTCTCCTGGGAGCTTAGTTAGTGTCGGGCTTCCCAAGATTCAGTGCGGGAACAATGATCATGCATGTGAACAAGCTGTGAATGAACAGCATTCACCGCATCCAGGAAATCAATGCTTGTGGGCTTCACATGCCCACATGCATAAATGGAAACAGCCAGCATCACATTTTTAAAGTTATTCTTCAGTACGAAAACAGACAGAGGCGGAAATATTACACCCAAACTGTGAGTATTATTTTGGGGTTAGCAAAGTGTCTCAATGACCTAAAAAAAAAAAAAAAAAAAAATTGGTCGCCGGACTCCCGCTTTAAGATCAGTCTCTCACCGGGGGTGGCAGTGGATTGCTGCCGTGTTCTTGTACAGCTAACGCCGGAGAGGGGTGCCGTCCGCCGTCCGTCTCCCGCAGGGGGGGAGGGGAGTTTGGGTACTTGAGGAGATCGCCGCCTTCTTATCCGTCTCCGGGGGGGGGGGTTAGGTGGTGTTAGTTTTCTGCCCTCCCTCCAAAATATTTAGCACAAGCCGCCACTGCTCCTGGGGCAGTTTGACAACAGGAACAATCTGGTTATATCTACTTTTAAGTATATTATGGGCAGAACTTTTTTCATTTTGGATAGAGCAAGGGAGGATTATAACCCCTGTGTCCCATTGGGGAGATTTCTCTTCACTTCCTGTCCCATTGCTGAACAGGAAATGGCAGGCAATCCCCTCCTCCCCTCCTCTCCCCTAGAACTATCCCCATTGGAAGATTTCCCCTCTATTATTTTTCTGGGGACAACCCAAGAGTTGGGATTTTCTTTTTCTTTCACTTTCGATGATAATGGTAAACAGGGCAAATAAAGAGGGTGAATCTCCCTAACGGGGACACAGACAGCAAAAAAAAAAAAAAAAAAAACTGACAGGTGTTCTAATCCCTCTTCCCTATATCCAAAACTAAAAAGAAAAGCTTTGACTTTAGTTAGACTTTAACCTTCAAGATATGTAACATAAATTAATAAATGTACAACAATTCTGCCGAAAAGCAGCCATTTTTAATCTTTAATTTCTGAAATTTTTGGATTTCTTTCTTTCTTTTTTAAGATCTATTCATGCATGTAGATATTTATGTTCACATGTGTAAGTATATTTAGATAAACCATTTAATTAATGATTAAATCTCTCTTGAAATTAATTAAGAATCTGTATACTAGTAAATATTTCTGTTCTCAAGGGTAAAATGATCTATGGTCACATTCTTCTCAAGGTCTATAATGGACGGGTTTAATGTATAGGAGAGTCCAGTTACACATTTTAGACAAGGACAGTTGCACAGGCCCCCTGCTCAAATATGCCGGTTATTTTTACCCAGGATGGAGACACAATTTGGGCTTGTTGCTCAGTTAAGGAAATACGAAGAGCCTTCCTTATCTGTAGAAAGCTGAGTAGGCAAGGAGCAACGGTATATAAGCCTGCCGTGGGGCCTCAGTTATTTACATCTGCTGGTGGTGAGTATTGGACATCCTTGACCAGAGCTAGTGATGGGGAGCTTCTAACACAGACTGACTTTCCTTTTTTTTTTACACCAATTTGCCTAAATTTGGGGAGTTTTTTTCCCAAGATACCTTTTGATTTAAAGCTTGGCAAGCAAAAACATTTACTTTTTTAATATACTGTATACTTTACTCTCAGAATAACTACTTCTTTTTAAATTTAATTTATTCTTTAAATTTAACTGACTTAATTTATCACATTAATGTACAGTAAAAATATTTTTTATATATTACTACGATAATACTTGACCTTTTTAGACCAATTTGTCTAAATACACAGTATTCCCCAACCAATATTTTTTTAATTTAAAGCTTGACAAGCAAAAATATTTATTTATTTATTATATACTTTACTCACAGAATAACTACTTTTTTTTCATTTTATTTAATTTTTTAAAATTTAATTTATCTCAAACGACTTCATTTACCGCACTGGTTAATGTACAGTAAAAAATATTTTTTATATATATTAAAACGACATTTTAAGTGCTGTTCTAGAATTTAGAAAATGAAAATGGAAGAGATTTGTACTTTTGGACTGATTACTGTTGACAAAATAGTTTTATAGTGATTTGTTTTTGAAATGATCCGAAAGGTACTCAGTCTTTTTTCCGTTATTTCGTTTTCAGGGGGTTGATCATCATATTTTTCCATCATTGTCTAAGATAAAAGGTAAGTATTCATAGATTTAGGAATAATATCAGAGAGGAAAGGTATTTCTGATTCAATAAAAACAGCTTTCCTTTGCTCGGACTTCAAATGTAGTTTGTTAGATTATATAGGCAGAATTCATTACAGAATATACATTCAGACAGGATATTTAGCTATGCAGTGCGGGAAGTATTCCGTAGTATTGGCTTTTTCCAGGTAAAGCCACTTTTTCATTTTGGGTGGAGTATAGAGTGGTTAAAACTTTTATATTGTTGTTGTCGGTGTCCCTTTGGGACCCATGACATATCAGGGAGTGAAAGGAGATCATTCCAAAGTGGGGGAACTTGCCTGTTAACCTGGCCACACATGTACTGAACTTCAGCTGATTTCTGTTGAATTAGTCCAAATTCGTTCCATGGGTGGCCCTGTCAGCAAAAGAGAAGTTTTCAATAGACGTTTGCTGGAGGAATCAGGCAGAAAATTGCAGTCGGAACAGCAGCCAATCAGATGCAGCCATTGTTTGGGTATGCAGGCAGCCATTGGTGCTGGCTGTCCGAATACAATAACAGGCACTGCAAGATCTGTCCACCCGTGCTTTTTAGCATGGATGGGGAATCAAGCAATTTCTCTCATTCAGCCTATGGGGTTGAAAGAGAGAAATTTTGATGTGTATGGCCGGCTTTAAGCTGTCAACAAAACAAGTGTTTCTATTGGAAGATTCCCTCTCTACATCGGACCCATTGACATTTAGAATTTTTATATTTTGCCTCAGTTCTAGGGCCAGTGACAATGTCCATACACTGTTTGAATTTCAGCTGGTTTCTGCTGATCTGGCCGACATTGGCTCGGTGGGTGGCCCTGTCATCTCTGGCCCGACATCCATCGACTACAAATCGAGGGTGCCAGGCAAAAAGCTGTTGGCTGAACAGTGGCTGCATCCAGTGAGAATCAGCCGCTGTTTGAGTTTTTTGGCAGCCAGTGGGGCTGGCTCTCATAACGCAATAGCCACAGTGGGAGATTTGTTCATCAATGCTGTTAGCATGGATAGAGGAATCCTGTTTGGGTTTTTTTCTGTTTAGCCGCCTGCAGACTGAACAAAAAAGATCTGTATGTGCATGGCCAACTGTAGTCTTCCTAACAAAAGGAGAGATAGTAATTAAAACCTTGCAGGGGCTCTAACCATTGCCAATTCTATGTTTTGGCTTTAAAAGAGGTTTGTTGGACAGTTGGCTGTATACTGCTTTGTGCGGATTCAGGTAGTCCGTTATGTGCAGGATGGTGCGAAATCCATTTAATGAAGCAGCAATTTGTAAAGAATCATTTATTGAAAACAAAGAACTAAAAACTAGCAACCATTGAGAAGGTGCTTAAAATCCATTAATCTCTTTTTTAGTTTAAAATACCTACTATTTCCTACTGGTCCTTAAGATGTTCATAGAAAATAAGGGGCAGTCGGACATGTAGGCACCTGATAATCTGGCCTTCGGGGGTGTCAGTGAGCACCTCTTCTGTTCCTTTCAATAAAAAAAAAAAGAAAACCATTGACAGAACCTAGAGGCCTTGTTTATGTAACAGCCCAGCAATGCTGGTGCTATAGATACTTTTTAATTTTTTTTTTATTGGTTGAACTGGATGGACTTGTGTCTTTTTTCAACCAGACTAACTATGTAACTTGGACGATGCAACCTGTTGTTGGGTTACCATAGGACAACAGTAGCAACTGGACATGGTACTCTTACCTGTCTGAACACAATAGTAGCAGCTTCCCATACTTACATTTATCATACTACTCAGTTTAGAACATAAAGAAAATATTGATAAATTATAGATTGAAGAAGTATGGATTGGTGCTTTGATGTACAACCTGTGCCCGGGCACTAGGTAAGGCTTCATTTATGTGAAGTGTTTTAAGGGGTGCTTGGGATGCATTTCCAGTTCCCTTAAATAGTGTGCGTATGAGGGTGTGTACTCTGTCTGTACATACTTCCATGTGTGCCTCACATTGGCCCAAATGCTGCATGCTGTGTTTGGACAATGACAGTCCGCTTGTTTGAGATTACGTATGTGTGTTTTGGTCATTTAAAACATACTGTTACTCCAAATCTTACTCCTATAGAAAGCCAACACCATGGGTGACGGTGAGATGGCGGTTTTTGGTGCGGCTGCACCCTTCCTCCGGAAAGGCGAGAAGGAAAGACTGGAGGCCCAGAACAAACCTTTTGATGCCAAGAACACCTGCTACGTAGATGACCCAAAGGAACTCTACGTAAAAGGTTTAGTCACAGCTCGTGAAGATGGAAAGCTCACAGTCAAGACAGACGATGGGAGGGTAATGAGCATAGCTTCTTTGTATATTAAGCACAGACTGGAAGGGTAATAACATACGCACTAAATCATGTTTATTTAAATTACAGACTTTAACAGTCAAAGAAAGCCAAGTTTACCCCCAGAATCCTCCCAAGTACGACAAAATTGAAGACATGGCGATGATGACTCACTTGAATGAGGCCTCTGTGCTGTATAACCTCAAAGAACGTTATGCAGCCTGGATGATCTACGTAAGTTTTACTAAATAACTGTATAAGAGAAATGCTCAGGTACAATACAAGAAAGTTTAGTTTATATTTAAAACAACGCAAATTCATGATCAATTCCCATAAAGAAACCATAAACACTCAATGCTTACTTGAGAATTGCATTTTCCAATAAAAAGAGACTGGACATAAATTTCTACCTACGCTTACCTAACAGTTCTCACAGTGGAGTAAACCTCAAAACTTGCAGACGACAATTTAAAGCAAAATACATATTTATGTGGCAGTTCTAGCAGTCTTTATTTCAATTTCACCTTACTGAGAAGCTGATAAGTCCAGAAATGAATGTAGGAAAGCTATCTTAACCTATAGCACACCGCTGCTTCTGTGAGAACTTTGTTCACGTATATTTCATAATACATTACAGACATACTCTGGGCTTTTCTGCGTCACTGTCAACCCCTACAAGTGGCTGCCAGTGTACAACCCTGAGGTTGTTGAGGGCTACAGAGGCAAGAAGCGTATGGAAGCCCCACCACACATCTTCTCCATCTCTGATAACGCTTATCAGTTTATGCTCACAGGTACAGGTCTTTGAAATTTTTCTTTGATACTTTCACATTTGTGGGTCACTTTTTTACATTTGTGTTTTTATTTTGTTAAATAAAAATTTGCATTTGACAGATCGTGAAAATCAGTCTGTCTTGATTACTGGAGAATCTGGTGCTGGAAAGACTGTCAACACCAAGCGTGTCATCCAGTATTTTGCAACAATTGCAGCTCTTGGTGACAGTGGTAAGAAGAAGGAGATAAGCAACAGCATGCAGGTAAATTATAACTGAAGTGCATACATTTCTAAAAGTCCCTGTTGATACATCTAATTAGATATCCTAATTCATACTGCCCATAACAAACTACTAGAATAATTATCTAACCATATTTTAATAATATTAAATCAACTTTGCGGGTATCCTTCAACATTTATGTTGTAGTCAAACTCTGTCCTGCCCTTTTTGATAGAAAAACATCTGTACAGAATGTTGGGTTAATGGTATATAAATAAAATCAATCTATGCTTACCTTTTTAGGGTAATCTGGAAGATCAAATCATCCAGGCTAACCCTCTGCTGGAAGCCTTTGGTAATGCTAAGACTGTAAGAAATGACAACTCCTCTCGTTTTGTAAGTATATATGAAATCTATATGTTCATTAGTTACCCCTTTTTTGGTTCTCATATTTTATGGACTCCTTTCTTATCTTCTCTTGTCATGTTTAGGGTAAATTCATCAGAATCCACTTTGGTACCACTGGAAAACTGGCTTCAGCTGATATTGAAACATGTAAGCACTAAACCCTCTAAGTTCTTCTCATTTTGTAGTTTCTCACATAAATTCATACAATTACTACTATGCAATGTTGTAGATCTGCTGGAGAAGTCCAGAGTAACATTCCAGCTGTCAGCTGAAAGAAGTTACCACATCTTCTACCAGATCTTAACAAACAAGAAACCAGAGGTTGTAGGTACGGTCATATTTCCTTTAAAATAATAGGCAGAGAAATTAGACCTGTAAACCATAAGCATTTGTTATCGAATGTAAAACGTATCATTTTATTTATTGTCGTTTGTGTTCAGAGATGCTTCTTGTGACCACTAACCCATACGACTACCCCTCAATCAGCATGGGTGAAATCGTTGTGAAGAGTATTGATGATACAGAGGAGTTCATTGCCACAGATGTAAGTTGTTGAAATCTTGGAACAAGAAAACATTTTTCAGTTTTCAACGGATTGTATAATTTCCACAGATGTACAGAATGTGTTACTAGGCACTAAATAACCAGAGCTATTTTTCCAACAGACTGCCATTGACATCCTGGGATTCATCCCAGAAGAAAAGGTCGGCATCTACAAGTTGACTGGTGCTGTCATGCATCACAGCAACATGAAGTTCAAGCAGAAGCAGAGGGAGGAGCAGGCCGAGCCAGATGGCACTGAGGGTTTGTCCTTTGTTTTTCAATTTATGTTATGATTTTTTTTTCCATCTATGCCATTTTAGGATTTATTTCATACTATATGTCTTATCTCCAGTTGCTGACAAGATTGCTTATCTGATGGGTTTCAACTCTGCTGATATGCTGAAGGCTTTGTGCTACCCCAGAGTAAAGGTCGGCAATGAGTTTGTCACCAAGGGACAAACTGTATCTCAGGTATGATAAAATCAAGAAATAAAATAACCACATACTCAAAGATAACTATGCTTTCTATAATATATTAACACATGATTTTTGCTCTATTCTTTAGGTCAACAACTCTGTTGGTGCCCTCTGCAAATCCGTTTTTGAGAAACTCTTCTTGTGGATGGTCACTCGTATCAACCAGCAGCTCGACACCAAGCAGCCAAGACAGTTCTATATTGGTGTGCTGGATATTGCTGGATTTGAAATCTTTGATGTAAGTTCTTGAACAGTTTTAGGTTTGTATGTCTTTCAAAGCAAAGGACCTGTTCTCATTTCTTTATTTGACATACAGTACAACAGCTTGGAACAGCTCTGTATCAACTTCACCAATGAGAAGTTGCAGCAGTTCTTCAACCACCACATGTTCGTCCTGGAACAAGAGGAATACAAGAAGGAAGGTATTGACTGGGAGTTCATTGACTTTGGTATGGACTTGGCTGCCTGCATTGAGCTTATTGAGAAGGTAATTTCACATATGGAAATGTTAATATGAATCTAAAAATTTAGAATTATGTGTTGTTACAGACTTAAAGTAACATTTATTGTTTATTATTAGCCTATGGGAATCTTCTCCATCCTTGAAGAGGAGTGCATGTTCCCCAAGGCCACTGACACATCCTTCAAGAACAAGCTGTATGAGCAGCATCTTGGCAAGTGCAAGAACTTTGAGAAGCCCAAACCTGGCAAAGGAAAGGCTGAGGCTCACTTCTCTCTTGTGCACTATGCTGGTACTGTGGATTACAACATCACTGGCTGGCTTGACAAGAATAAGGATCCATTGAATGAATCTGTTATCCAGCTGTACCAGAAATCTTCAATGAAACTGCTGTCCTTCCTGTACTCCAGCTACAATGCTGCCGATGGTGAGTAACTTCCCTGTTCCTTTCTTATTTTAGGCTTTTTTTGTACTTTTACATTTAGATAAAGATCTATGATGACTCTTCCATTGTGTTTTATTAACAGATGCTGCCGCCGGTGGTGGCAAAGGTGGAAAGAAGAAGAAGGGATCCTCTTTCCAGACTGTGTCTTGCCTGTTCAGAGTTAGTATGACCTTTTAATGTGCATAAAGACTTACATAATTTCTGCCATAGCTATAGGAAAACTCTATTTTTTAATAGAAAGTAAAGGTTTTAGCAGCTTGCCATATATGGCCAGTCAGATAGCTTTCTAACATGCAGCAAATCTTAATTTATATTGTGTGCGTTATAGGAAAACTTGGGCAAGCTAATGACCAACTTGAGAAGCACTCACCCTCATTTTGTGCGTTGTCTGATCCCCAATGAGACCAAAACTCCAGGTACAATTATATAATTCTTTCCATTCTGCAAACACCAAGCATTAAGAAGGCACTATAGTCTATAGTTGTTTTCGTAACTTCTGAAATTTAAGACTTCTAATGTTATTAATTCCCAGGTACTATGGAAAACCACTTGATCATTCACCAGCTGAGATGTAACGGTGTACTGGAGGGTATCAGAATCTGCAGAAAGGGATTCCCCAGCAGAATAGTCTATGCTGACTTTAAGCAACGGTAAATTCCAAAATATATTGCAAATGTTAAAAAAATCATGAAAACTATTGAAGCATAAAAAGGTAGATGACAGCATTATAGGGAGTACACACGGTCGGACTTTGTTCAGACATTCCGACAACAAAATCCTATGATTTTTTTCGACGGATGTTGACTCAAACTTGTCTTGCATACACACGGTCACACAAAGTTGTCGGAAAATCCGATCGTTCTAAACGCGGTGACGTAAAACATGTACGTCGGGACTATAAACGGGGCAGTGGCCAATAGCTTTGATCTCTTTATTTATTCTGAGCATGCGTGGCACTTTGTCCGTCGGATTTGTGTACACACGATCGGAATTTCCGACAACGGATTTTGTTGTCGGAAAATTTTATCTCCTGCTCTCCAACTTTGTGTGTCGGAAAATCCGATGGAAAATGTCCGATGGAGCCCACACACGGTCGGAATTTCCGACAACACGCTCCGATCGGACATTGTCCATCGGAAAATCCGACCGTGTGTACGGGGCATTAGAGTTATGGTTTGAGTAAACTATTTATTCAAATGCTTGAAAATCACTCATAATTTGCTTATACATTTTGAGTCTGACAATTTCTTCTTGCTAACATTTTTAATTTTTTTTACTAAAGTTACAAGGTGCTGAACGCCAGTGCGATCCCAGATGGTCAGTTTATTGACAGCAAGAAAGCCTCAGAAAAACTCTTGGGTTCTATTGATGTTGACCACACTCAGTACAAATTTGGCCACACCAAGGTATGGAAGCAGCAACTCCCAGAGAACAGTAAATGTAAGAGTTTCTAATATTTAAATTTAAAATTACTATTTTTTTTAAGGTATTCTTCAAAGCTGGTCTCCTGGGTACACTGGAAGAGATGCGAGATGAAAAGTTGGCACAACTTATCACTCGTACTCAGGCTCTTTGCAGAGGTTTCTTGATGAGAGTTGAGTTCAAGAAGATGATGGAAAGAAGGTAAAAATGATTTTCTACTCACAAAAGTATACTAGTAATGATAGCTATATAGGCAAAACAAAACTTTTGATAACAGACATATTTACTTGATATGTGACATTTCTTAAACAGGGAAGCCATCTTTGTCATCCAGTACAATGTCAGATCATTCATGAATGTCAAACACTGGCCATGGATGAAACTCTACTTCAAGATTAAGCCTCTCCTGAAGAGTGCAGAAACTGAGAAAGAGATGGCAAATATGAAAGAGGAGTTTGAAAAGACCAAGGAAGCTCTGGCAAAGTCAGAGGTCAAGAAGAAAGAACTAGAGCAGAAAATGATTTCCCTGGTGCAGGAGAAGAATGACCTGTTGCTCCAAGTCCAGTCGGTAGGTAGAATTAAACTGTGATATATAAAAAAATAAAGTAAATGTAATATTAAAATAAAAAGTTACCCATTACCCAAAAATGTTGAAGTTCCCTAACATTCAATGATTTTCACCAGGAATCTGAGACTTTGGCCGATTCTGAGGAAAGATGTGAAGGTCTCATCAAGAACAAGATTCAACTGGAATCAAAGCTCAAGGAACTCAACGAGAGACTTGAAGATGAAGAAGAAAGCAATGCTGAGCTGACAGCCAAGAAAAGGAAATTGGAAGATGAATGCTCAGAGCTGAAAAAAGACATTGATGATTTGGAGCTTACCTTGGCTAAAGTAGAGAAGGAAAAGCATGCCACAGAAAACAAGGTAAATCCAGTTGGAGGTCAAGTGTCCAAATTGTAATTCACCACAAAAACTTTCAAACTGATATTTTGTACTTTATTTTAAGGTGAAAAACCTTACTGAAGAATTGACATCACTCGATGAAAATGTCTCCAAACTCACCAAAGAGAAGAAAGCTCTTCAGGAGGCTCATCAGCAAACCCTTGATGATCTGCAGGCTGAGGAAGACAAAGTTAGCTCTTTAACCAAAGCCAAGACAAAGCTGGAACAGCAAGTCGATGATGTAAGATTCATACAAACACTATTATTCTTCCTACACATTTTAAACATTTCTATATAGCTTAAATAAAAAATGTTTTACTAACATAGCTTGAAGGCTCCCTGGAACAAGAAAAGAAGCTTCGTCTTGACTTGGAAAGGACAAAGCGAAAGCTGGAAGGTGACCTGAAACTAACCCAGGAAACAGTACTAGACCTTGAAAATGACAAACAGCAAACTGATGAAAAATTAAAGAAGTATGTATTTTTTTAATTTAAAAAACATTAATTTGAGTATGCTAGTATAGTATCATATAACCTTTATTATTTGTTATACAATCATAGGAAAGAATTTGAACTCAACCAGCTGCAAGGAAAGATCGAGGATGAACAGTCCCTGGGATCTCAGCTGCAGAAGAAGATCAAGGAACTTCAGGTATAGTGCTGCTTTTGACATTTTTTTTTATCAATAAAGTAAAAAAAAAATAGGGCTAATTTTTATTGTTATAGGTATTATTATTTTATCAATAAGGTTTTCAGAAAAATTTAACTAGATTATTTGGGTCACCCATAGTCACCCATAGTCTGTATTTTAAAACACATTATCTAGTAAATCAAAATAATTTGCTTGGGTTTTTAGGCTCGTATTGAAGAACTTGAGGAGGAAATTGAAGCTGAGAGGGCAGCTCGGGCCAGGACTGAGAAACAGAGAGCTGATCTCTCTAGAGAACTTGAAGAAATCAGTGAAAGACTTGAAGAAGCTGGTGGTGCAACATCTGCTCAGATTGAGCTGAACAAAAAGCGTGAAGCTGAATTCCAGAAACTGAGACGTGACTTGGAAGAAGCTACTCTTCAGAATGAAGCCACTGCTTCTGCTCTGCGCAAGAAGCATGCTGACAGTGTTGCTGAGCTTGGGGAACAGATTGACAACCTGCAGCGCGTTAAACAAAAGCTGGAGAAAGAGAAGAGTGAACTGAAGATGGAGGTTGATGACCTCGCCAGCAACCTGGAAAACATCTCTAAATCCAAGGTAAGCTAATCTCTAAGATACATTAGCTATGCTATTTTCCTTAAGAATTCAATTAAATATTACTATCTATTCACACAGGCCAACCTTGAGAAAGTCAACCGTGTTCTTGAGGACCAACTTAGTGAAATTAAGACTAAGGATGATGAACACCTGCGTCAACTTAATGATTTCACTACCCAGAGAGCCCGTTTGCAGACAGAAAACGGTAATCAATATATGCTAATTCCAACAAGTGACCCGAATCCATCGTAGCAAAAAAGTAAAAAAAAACCTGACATAGGTACATTTTTAAATGAACAGCTTACCAGTAAAATACATTTTCAAATGATTTAACACTCTATATCTGATTATTACATGCTATATCAAAAACAGTTCAACCAGTCCTATTTAGCACAATTTGTGTCTATACCCTAAGCCCTTTTAGCCTTAAGTGTCCATGTATCTTTTTAAGGACCCAGTTAGTAATTTTTTCCTGTTCTTGAACCCAAATAATATGGATCTTCGTTTATTGCAATGAACATAGTCTGGGAAAAAAAGAAGTAGAAAATGCTTTTGCACAGAATACTGTTTGTTTTTTTTCAAAGTTCTATGTAGTTTTTAAAATATCTCTCATTCTGCATTAAAGTTGCATAATCGAAAAGCCATGCAATATCACAATCACATTATATGTACTTTTAGGTGAGCTGTCTCGTCAGGTTGAAGAGAAAGAATCTCTGATCTCTCAGCTCTCCAGAGGAAAGCTGGGCTTCACACAGCAAGTTGAGGAACTCAAGAGACAACTTGAAGAAGAATCAAAGGTGCATTAATGTTGCCTTTATAACTTCAGTAGTATAGAATAAAATATAGTGTGTTCGTGATTTCAACAAATACCTATTTGTATATTTTAGGCCAAGAATGCCCTTGCTCATGCCCTGCAATCTTCCCGTCATGATAATGACTTGCTCCGTGAGCAATATGAGGAGGAACAAGAAGCCAAAGCTGAATTGCAGCGTTCTCTGTCCAAAGCTAATGGTGAAGTTGCCCAGTGGAGGACCAAATATGAAACTGATGCCATTCAGCGCACAGAGGAGCTGGAAGATGCCAAGTATGTTGATATCTATGAAATCCAATCAGTATGTAAATCCTGAAAAATGATAACAACATTGTCCTCTGTTTCATACCTTTCCTTGCATTAAAGGAAGAAGCTGGCTCAGCGTTTGCAGGATGCTGAAGAACAAGTGGAGGCTGTGAACTCCAAGTGTGGCTCCTTGGAAAAGACCAAGCAGAGGTTGCAATCTGAGGTGGAGGACCTTATGGTTGATGTTGAAAGAGCAAATGGTGCAGCAGCTTCTCTTGACAAGAAGCAAAGGAACTTTGATAAGGTAAAAGTGTAAGCATATGGTTGTAATAATATAGCTTGCTATTGAGCTATCCAGAATCTTTAAATCTTATGATTTAACAGGTCCTGGTAGAGTGGAAGCAGAAGTATGAGGAGGGTCAGGCTGAACTAGAAGCTTCACAGAAAGAGGCACGTAGCCTGAGCACTGAAATCTTCAAGTTGAAGAACTCATATGAAGAGGCTTTGGAGCAAGTTGAAACCCTAAAACGCGAAAACAAAAACTTGCAACGTAGGTTATTTATTAAATTCAAGGTTTCTGACTGTATTTTTTAATGAAAGATCATAAATAACTATTTTATGGATTAAAATGCTTTCCAGTAACCGGCTTTGGCTTTAACAGATATTTGCCATGTTTGGCATAAATGTAGAGCTGAAAGCATTAAATGTAAACCAGTTCTGAGGTCAGCTTTGCATAAGTTCTTTGGTATTACCTTTTTCAGAGGAGATCTCAGATCTGACTGAACAGATTGGTGAGAATGGAAAGTCCATCAATGAACTGGAGAAGGCCAGGAAGCAGGTTGAACAGGATAAGAGTGACCTTCAGGCTGCTCTGGAGGAAGCTGAGGTATAACTAAAACATCTAAAGTACACATACAGTAAATGATGGTTTGGCCCTAATTTGGAATGAGTATTCTGTGTGTACAGTAAGTAGCCCCAAATATTAAATATGCTTCTTTATGAAAGGGATCATTGGAACATGAAGAAGCCAAGATCCTCCGTGTCCAGCTTGAGCTGAACCAGATCAAATCTGAGGTGGACAGGAAGATTGCAGAGAAGGATGAGGAAATTGAACAGCTGAAAAGAAACAGCCAGAGAGCCATTGACACCATGCAGAGCACACTGGACTCTGAAATCAGAAGCAGAAATGATGCTCTGAGACTGAAGAAGAAGATGGAAGGAGATTTGAATGAACTTGAGATTCAACTTAGCCATGCCAACCGCCAGGCTTCAGAGGCACAGAAACAGCTCAGAAATGTGCAAGGACAGCTGAAGGTATTTTTACCAATGAAACAGCATCAGTGTACTGGAGCTCTGTTTTTTTTTTTTTAAATTAGATACAAATATATGCCTTTTGTCATCTAGGATACCCAGCTTCACTTGGATGATGCTGTGAGGGGACAGGAGGACCTGAAGGAACAGGTTGCTGTGATTGAACGCAGAAACAATCTGCAACAAGCTGAAATTGAAGAGATAAGGGCTGCTCTGGAACAGACAGAGAGATCTCGCAAGTTAGCAGAACAGGAACTTCTGGATGCCAGTGAACGTCTGCAGCTCCTGCACTCACAGGTAGGATCTGTTCCTTACCATCACTGGATATATACTTAAATATATCTAAAACACAATACATACTGATTATTTTTTGTGCCCCAGAACACCAGCCTCATCAACAACAAGAAGAAGCAGGAAGGTGACATTTCCCAACTTCAGAATGAAGTAGAGGAAGCTGTCCAGGAAGCCAGAAATGCTGAAGAGAAAGCCAAGAAGGCCATCACTGATGTATGTAACCTGTCCTGCAAACTAAAAGCTCATATTTGAAATCAACAAATATACCAACTTACCGAGTGTCTGATTTATTCCAGGCTGCACTGATGGCAGAAGAGCTGAAAAAGGAGCAGGATACCAGTGCCCACTTAGAGAGGATGAAGAAGAACCTTGAACAGACTGTGAAGGACCTGCAGCACCGCCTGGATGAAGCTGAACAACTCGCACTGAAGGGTGGCAAAAAGCAACTCCAGAAACTGGAGTCCAGAGTAAGTACATTTAAAATGGTTGTTTTGGAAAAT
The DNA here is from genome assembly GCA_037952835.1 of Lithobates septentrionalis. NCBI lineage: Eukaryota > Metazoa > Chordata > Amphibia > Anura > Ranidae > Lithobates > Lithobates septentrionalis. The sequence continues at coordinate 383,967 of JBBDGP010003015.1, forward strand.
GTTCTATAAGTTTTTAAAGTTATAGCAAAAAATAGCTAATAACTGAAATGTTCCTCACAGGTACGTGAACTGGAGAATGAGCTGGAAAATGAACAGAAACGTGGTGTTGAGGCAATCAAAGGTGTTCGCAAATATGAAAGGAGAGTGAAGGAACTGACCTACCAGGTAAACAGGGTTTAATGAAAGTTAGCTTTTCATTTACATTAATTTAACCCAGGAGCATAACATTTGCAGTCATTTCCTTATTATAATAGAACATTTGATTAGTATACTATTGGCCCTTCTAAAATGTAATAAATAAGTGTAAGCTGTTTTTATTAAACAAAATATATCGTTGATATTAAAGGAATAACATTAATTTTCTTATACAGACTGAGGAAGACAGGAAGAACGCCCTGAGACTCCAGGACTTGGTTGACAAACTGCAGCTGAAGGTCAAGGCCTACAAGAGACAGGCTGAGGAATCTGTAAGTCATTTGTTTAGCAAATATTTCTGCCTTTCAGGAGAATTTTTTCATTTGGTTATTAGGTTCTTGGTTGGCTTTCTAATTAGAAATTAGATTTGGCTAATGATGCCTTTTAATTGTTGTTAAGGAGGAACAAGCCAATGCTCACCTGGGCCGCTTCAGAAAGGTCCAACATGAGCTTGAAGAAGCTGAAGAGAGAGCCGACATTGCTGAATCCCAAGTGAACAAACTCAGGGCTAAGAGCCGCGATGTTGGTGGAAAGGTAAGAATTTCAACATGTTTCTTCTCTTCATAGTCATCTATTCATGATTCTACCCATCAGTCTATCTATCTACCAATCAGTATATCTATCTATCTATCTATCTATCTATCTATCTATCTATCTATCTATCTATCTATCTATCTATCTATCTATCTATCTATCTATCTATTTATCACAAGAAGTTATCTCAATTAATCATGAATCATCATAATTTTAAAAGTTACTGTAAAATAAACTACATAATACATTTTCCTCATATTAAGCTTGTGGTAGAAATGAATAATATACGTATTCATGTTTTTTTTTTTATCTTTACTACAGAAAGAAAGCGAAGAGTGAAGAGTGTGAATAACAGCAGACTGAGGAACTCTCACAATGGGACTTTCTTAATCTGAGACCTACCCGCTCCCCTTTTTATCTAATAAATACATTTCATACTTAATGCTTATAAAATGTTGTGTCGTCTGTATTGGAAACAGTCATTCACAAAAAATGAATCTACCTACCCTGTATAATGTCTGGAGTCACCTGGTATGCATCAGTCATCAAGTTCCTAACCACTATTGTACCCACAGCAGACCCATATGTCATCATGATATCAAAATACCACAAGCAACAGACTGTGTTCTACAGCAAACCATTTTAGAACCAATGCCTTCAGTCTACATTCAGTCACATTAAGGAACTTACAATATAATAAGTAGCAATTTTCCTTATTAAATCAATCCTCTATCAGATGTTCCAGTTCTCCCAATGACAAACCAATTCAACAAATAAATTATATCTGGTAATAGACATAGGTTTTCTTATATGCATTAAGCGGCTGACAAAATATAAATATTGGATACTGTTGCAAGGACATCAATACCAACATCTACAGCTTTAAGCACTGAGTGTATTCAATTCCTACACTTGGCAAGTTGAAAAAGGCCCATATGCACCAACACTTATTGGAAGGCAGTGGACAACACCAACAGCTTTATACATTCAGACAGCCGCCATACGAAACAGTATTTTGTAAAATGTACTGAAAAGCCAATATATTAGATGGCAGAGAAAGTGCACTTTAAAGACTTAAATAGTAAAGGTGAGGTCCTTTTTATTTTTTTGAAAATTCTTTTTATTGAAGTTTTAAACATGGTACAAAAAATAACACTTGTAAAGTGTTAACACAAAAAGAAATAAAAAAAAAAAGTAAGAAAAACCATAAAAGAGTCGTACAACAGCACAAGTGGCCAGCATGGCCCTGACTAACACAATCTCAGGAGAAAAGCCAACTACATTTCCACATAAAGAATTATTTTCTTTTCATAATAGTATTATATGCAGCTAACTATGGCAATCAATTCTTCACAGATAAGTCCCACATGTAATGCTGACTGATACCTATTCCCAATCAAATTATAAACCTGAAGCACTACCCGCAGTTTTATGGTATTAATATACAACTGAACCGCACATTCAAAGAGAGACAGCTCTCACTCTGATGCAGTAGATGCATCATTCACCCAGCCTCTCCACACTTTGTCAAATTTTGACGGTACCCCTCTACTGGTATATGTAGCCTTATAAAGAAAGCTTAACTTCTTACCAAACAATTTTTTTGAGAAGGGTAGTTCATAATTATACATTTATAAGACACAAGTCCAATCAGTTCAACCAATAGAAAAAAATAAATGAAAATAAAACCTCCATATACACAATCCTTGACCCACAGTCCATCCAGAAGAAGGCAAAAAACTCCCAATAAAGCATGAACCAGCTGAGCTGGTAATGGTGTTCCCCCACATTTGTATTTTGTAGTTACTTTCATGAACATTCTACAATAAAGGTGACTTTAACCGGACGAGCCGCCGACCAGACTTTCTTTGCTACCTAAAGCATGAACCAATGGAGGAAAACAACCCTTTCTGATCCCCCAGGAGGCAATTAGATATTCCCTGGATCAACTACCCCTGGAGTACAGGGCAAGTGGGAAGCCTAGATAGATTGTTGAGAGATCTGGTCATGGTATAAAGAACAAGGATGTCTCATTTGCCGGTCACATTTTGTAACATTTAACACAGAGAGTTAAATGATTTGAGTTAGTCTCCCTCTAGTGGTGGCTGGTGGTATTGCAGGGTGTGTTAACCATTTCACGGCCTTGTTCTAGTTCTCTCCTTCCCCAAACAAGGTTCTCGCCCTGGTTAGCAAGTCACTTTTTGGCGTGATTCCATGACACATTTATTCAAATGAGTATTATGGAACATTCCCCACTATATAAGGAGGATAAAGAGATGGGTTAAATCCTTATAAATAAATAAAATATATATATATTTTATTTTCAGAAGGCACTATTTAATTGGGCAACTATGTGGCAAATGAGGTTTAATGTTGATAAATGTAAAGTTATGCACTTGAGGGCTAAGAATATGCATGCATCATACAAACTGGGGGAATTAATGGTGGAGAAGGATTTGGGTGCTCTTGTAGATCATAGCCCTAATAATAACATGCAATGCCAAGCTGAAGTTTCTAAAGCTAGCAAAAGTACTTTCTTGTATTAAAAGAGGTATGGACAGCAGAGAGAGAGATATTATTGTGCCCCTGTACTGTACAAATCATTAGCAAGACCTCATTTGGAATATGCAGTTAAGTAGTCCAGGGCCGTAGATAATTTTTTTTACTGGGGGGGGTTCGGATCTTTCAAACTTAAAGGCATCATTTACACTTTTATGTTGGGGGAGGTACGGTTAAATCATGTGACAGCAGAGTGGGGCCATGAGGCTTTGCAAAAATTATCCCCATTCAACGGAATAGAACGCAATGCACGCAGTTGTGGTGCGGTAGTGTACTCATTAGTACAGCGAGCTCCTCCTAAGCTCCCTAGTTTTTTTTTTGTTCAGCCCGCTGGGTTGAACTAAAAGAACTTACCGTGTGAACCAGGCTTTAGATCTCGTTCATATGTTCTAAATGGCCATGGAATGGCGAATATGCCGTGAATACCTACAACCAGGATCCCAGATGTTCCAAATTTTTGTCAGCTGCTCAGCCTGTTCACCTGAGTGATGGGCTGAAAAAAGTAACTGCTGTTAACATGTATCTGCACATCCAGTGGTCCCCATGTTTAAGCTCTGGGGGACAAAGCAAAACACATCGGGATGTGGCCTGGAGGGAACCCGGGCTGAGGTAGTCTCTCCCATCACTACCACATTACCATAGGACTCCGTGGATGTGCGGCACCAGGGATTTTTTTTTCTCTTTTCCCTTCAGTGACTACAGGAGCTGTGATGAGTTCCATCCCTCCGCACATTCGGTATCATCTACATTACTCCCCACATCGATTAAGCCTGAGGAACACACTAACAAACCGTGGGTCACAGTGGTTACCTGCTGTTAGGGATACATTTCTGACCCTGGATGCAGAGAGATTTTATCCAAGGGCAAAAATGTATTCCTACCTGCAGGTCACCACTGGATGTGCAGATACCTGTGGATACATGTTTACAGCAGCAGACAGCCTTGGCTCTTTTCAGCCCATCACTCAGGTGTACAGGCTGAGCAGATATTGGAACATCTGAGATCCCGGGTGCAGGTATTTGCAGTATACTGGCTGTACCATGGTCATGTAGGATGTATGAATGAGACCCAACACTGGATTTTAGCTAAACATATTGTGCAAGTTAAGCAGGTGCAAGGGGCAACATATTGTGGTGGGCAGTAAATTCAGTGATTTATTTAAACCTTAAAAAACTGTGTCCTAAGAAATTTTACGAATTGTTTTAAGAGTTTAAAAAAAAAAAATATTGTGCACTGCCTACCACAGGATGGTGCCCTTTGTACCTGGTCAATACGGTTTTCTTTTATTCAGTCTTAAACTGTAGCAAACCCAGCTTTTGAACTTGTACCTACAAGTAAGCCTATAATAACGCGTATTTGTAGGTATAGTGAATATCTCCTAAACATATGGTGGTTGATTTACTAAAGACCTACTCCTGTGGTGCAGTGGAGAAATTGGAGCAATTGCACAAAAAATGGGACTTTATCGAAAATTATGGTGCACTTATATGCACCAAACCATATTTACATAGGAAGCGCTGTTGCGCACTTGCGCAATCCTTCGCACCTACCATTAGCAAGTGCAGCCAATGTAATCTTCTACATTTTTGTCTGAATAGTGTAGATAACTTTACTACAGTTTACCATCTTCTGTTACCAGGCTAAAAAGTATGTATATAATATTGTTTAAATGCACAAATTCTGTCCAGAACATGTAGATCTGTCTTACAACTAATCAAGCCTTTTTACACCCTTCTTTCAGCTTACTCAACTGCACATGCTCATTGTCAAAGCTCACTATTTCATCCTCGCCTGACAGGATACACACGGTCGGGTTTTCCGATGGAAAATGTGTGATAGGACCTTGTTGTCGGAAATTCCGACCGTGTGTGGGCTCCATCACACATTTTCCATAGGAATTTCCGACACACAAAGTTTGAGAGCAGGCTATAAAATTTTCCGACAACAAAATCTGTTGTCGGAAATTCCGATCGTGTGTACACAAATCCGACACACAAAGTGCCACGCATGCTCAGAATAAATTAAGAGATGAAAGCTATTGGCTACTTCCCCGTTTATAGTCCCGACGTACGTGTTTTATGTCACCGCGTTCAGAATGATCGGATTTTCCGACAACTTTGTGTGACCGTGTGTATGCAAGACAAGTTTGAGCCAACATCCGTCGGAAAAAATCCATGGATTTTGTTGTCGGAATGTCCGATCAATGTCCGACCGTGTGTACAGGGCATTACAATACAATAAAATACAAGAGAATAAAGAGGGCCCTGCTCAGAAGAGCTTACAATCTAATAGGGTGGGGCAGGTGGTACAAAGGGGGCATGTGGTTTGTGTGGATTTGCCTAAAGTAAGACCACCTTGTTGTGTGAGTACTTTGTTATGCAGGCATCGATTTTTTTATTGGTTAGAGTTTAGATTGTTTTTAGTAACTATTCAAAATATATGAGAATCACGGTTACTTCACTAATAAGAATTGTTTATAAAAGTGTCTGATTTGTCCGCCATAATGTCGTAGTCCCGATAAAAATCGCAGATCCCCGCCATTACTAGTAAAAAAATAATACTAATAAAAATGCCATAAATCTATCCCCTATTTTGTAGACGCTATACATTTTGCGCAAACCAATCATTATTGCGATTTTTTTTTTACCAAAAATATGTAGAAGAATACATATTGGCCTAAACTGATGTAGAATTATTTTTTTTTTGGGGGGGGGGGGATATTTATTATAGCTAAAAGAAAAAAAATATTGTTTTTTTTCAAAATTGTCGCTCTTTTTTTGTTTATAGCGCAAAAAAAAAACCCGTAGAGGTGAACAAATACCACCAAAAGAAAGCTCTATTTGTGAGAAAAAAAGGACATCAATTTTGTTTGGGTACAACGTCGCACGACCGCGCAATTGTCAGTTAAAGCGACGCAGTGCCGAATCGCAAAAAAATGGCCTGGTCAGGAAGGGGGTAAATTAAGTGGTTAAAAAAAAGAGCTGGATGCATTTCTAAATGCACACAATATATTTCGATTTTTGCTGTCCTCTGGATCACCTATGGGTATAGGATAGTGTATATGGAGCTTTTCTATCTTTTTTTTTTATAGGTTGATCTTAGATGGACTAGTCTTTTTTTTTCAACCTTACTAACTATGTAACTAGGTAAGGCACTCAAATACACCCTACTGTATAAGGAGGTCCTAATAATTTAGTAACCTCCATTTTTCATTTGGGAGCAATTCTTGCCTTCCTCTGGATCAACTGTGAGTATAGGATTGGGTATATGGGACCGTTTGATATTATTTTTTAATTATTTAATTATTTTTATGGTTGAACTAGATGGACCTGTGTCTTTTTTTCAACCTGACTAACTATGTAACTATATAAGTGCTCATAAGATGTTCTAAATGCACAGCATGTAGATTGATAATGGGAAAATTAAGAAAATAAAAAAAAGAAAATACATGCGTTTCATTCTATAGGCACAAATGCAGAAATCAAAATGCTAAATGTTCTTACATATATAATGAATGTGTGTTATATACTGTATTCAATGCCCCTGTAGTATATATAAGTAGTATATATGCTTTTCATCTGTTTTAGTGCATGGGCGGGTGTAAACAAGCTAGTGGATGCTTGGAACAGACTTCCAGCAGAGGTAGCGAGTCAATAAACAGTAAGTTCATTTAAACTTGCTTGGGATAAACATTTGTAGGTCTATACTCAGACAAAAGGGTAATAAATAGATATGTAAAAAAAAATAAATCGATAATAAAAAATTATTAGAAAAAAGGAAAGGGGGCAGAATCAATAGACCCCTTGGTGTTTTTCTGCCACCATTCTTATACGATAGCAATTACATAAAAGCAATGCAGAGACCCACCACACCTACTCTTTTAGGCTTCCGTCACACGTGCAGCTGAGGGGCAGTAAAATCAAGCGGTTGAGCTCCCGGCCGCCCACCTAAACACTAGCATACAGCTGCTCATGGATAAACAGATGCTGAATTATAACTGTGACCGAATTCCAGGGTAACTTCCTGTGCACTGAACTGATGTATGAAACAATTTTATCAGTCTTCCTAGCTATCTTCTGTAAACTACAAAATAATGCCTCCCTATTTAATGAAAACTTACGTTAAAAAAGGGGAAGATCAACACTTGGAATAATATGATGATTCATCGACTCACCCCTGTTAAGGGATGGGGGATCCCGGAGTCAGGTAACAATCTGGAAGGATCAAACTAAGATAATGAGATATCATAGTACAAGATGACTCCAAAGGGAAACACACATAGCTACATAGTTAGTCAGGTTGAAAAAAGACACAAGTCCATCTAGTTCAACCATAAAAAAAAAAAAAATAAATATAATAAATAAAATAAAAAATATCATACAATCCCATATACCCAATCCTATACCCACAGTTGACCCAGAGGAAGGCGAAAAACCCCCCAGAAAAGCATGATCCAATTTGCTACAGCAGGGGAAAAATTTCCTTCCTTATCCCAGAGAGATCCCAGAGAGCAATCGGATTTTCCCTGGATCAACTTTACCTATAAATGTTAGTACCCAGTTATTTTATGTACATTTAGGAAAGTATCCAGGCCTTTCTTAAAGCAATCTACTGAGCCGGCCAGAACCACCTCTGGAGGGAGTCTATTCCACATTTTCTCAGCTCTTACTGTGAAGAAACCTTTCCGCATGTGGAGATGAAATCTCTTTTCCTCTAGATGTAAAGAGTGCCCCTTGTCCTCAGTGTTGACCGTAAAGTGAATAACTCAACACCAAGTTCACTATATGGGTCCCTTATATATTTATACATGGTGATCATATCCCCCCTCAATCTCCTCTTCTCAAGAGAGAACAAATTCAGTTCCTCTAATCTTTCCTCATAGCTGAGCACCTCCATGCCTCTTATCAGTTTGGTTGCCCTTCTCTGCACTTTCTCCAGTTCCCCGAAATCCTTTTTGAGAACTGGTGCCCAAAACTGAGCTGCATATTCCAGATGAGGTCTTACTCATGATTACACAGCGGTGTAATTATCAAAAATAATAAAAAATGTTTATTGATACAATTATGAAAAATTCACAAATAAGCAACCTTCACCACACCATCATAAAACTATTCATGACAACGTTGTCAAAAATCTATTAAAAAGAAATGGACCCGGGCTCTCATTCATTACCCACTCACAAAGCTAATGGAGCCAAGATTAGAATGAAGCACTCGATGACAAACAGCAATGGCCGAAAATAAAAAAAATGCTAACAAAAGTTTGGAGGCACATCAAAAATAGTCCACATGGGACAGCCCAAACCGGCAATATGAATCTGACTGGAGATGTATTTTTGGGTGCTTCCAAGCACAGCTTGAAGGTAGGAGGTATAATTCAGCCGCTATGCAATGGGAGCTAACAGGAGGGTGGAGGGAGAGATGGTTGATTCACTACAACCTAACATTCACGGGTGAGGAGACTTCCACATGGCGGTGGTGTCAGCAGTGAGATTGAACATTAGAAATCGGGAGCGGGGTCCCCGGAACAAGCCTTAACACTGAATTGAGCTTACAGGTATTTCTGGAACCATACTACACCAGTGATACCTGTGGCCCAAGGAAACCCCTTTATGATTGGGCTCCTGTTAATATCCTCCAGCTTCCTAATATATATTAAATTGCAATTTGATTTGTTTTTTTTTTTAAAAGGGGGGGGGGAGGCCCTTCCCCTGCCTATCGCCTTGTTGATGGTTTTGCTGTGGATATCAAAGCCTGTAATGCCAACTTGTTTGGATGCTTGAGTAAGAGGTCTCCTTAATTTCCCTATCATATACATATTTTCTTTTCCTGTGTGTATGTGGAAAAGTAAAATAATATAATACATTTGTATTTTGAGACTGGTTAAACAATTTATTCGTAGGCTACTTGGTACACTAGTTACTATTCTCATGTTTTATTTAGAATTTTTTCTTGCCGTGGTTCTTTAGGACTGTGGTAAGTAACAAAGCTACTCCAAAAGGGGAATGACCTAGCTCACCTGATATAAACTCCTGAAATGGACTTCCACAGTGTCCTGACGAAACTCACATGATGTGAGTGAAATACATCGACGATTACATTTTTATTGGATATATTTTATAGCAGAAAGTAAAAAATATTGGTTTTTTTTTTCAAAATTGTTGCTCTTTTTTTGTTTATAGTGCAAAAAATAAAAATCGCAGAGGTGATTAAATACCACCAATAGAAAGCTCTATTATCAATTTTATTTGGGTACAGTGCCATATCGCAAAAAATGGCCTGGTCATTAAGGGGGTAAAACCTTCCGGGGCTGAAGTAGTTAATAGGGCATTTAGACGCTCACAATAATTTTTGCATTCTTCCAGCTCTGTCTTTTCCAAACACAACCACTAGAGTTCGCTATGCTCCAGTGTGGTCACAGTTCTGGTACGAGTGACAGCTGACGGCCTCAGTTCATTCATAGCTAGTAAGATGTGTTGTGCTACTATTTCAGTTAAACTGGAACTAAGCCCATCACTTTAAAGTGGTATTAAAGTCAATTTGTTCCTAACTCAGATAAAAATAACAAAACTCACACGTCAAATTTTTATTTTTTTATTAAAAAACAAGTTTCAATAAGGGAAATAATAAAAAAAAATCAAATATACATATGAGTTCTCTTAGTTTTATCTGATAAGATTAAAAAATGACTTTAATATCACTTTAAAGACCTCAAGAAGTCAAGTCAGCAATAAAAAATGTAAAAAATCGTTTGCTTTATTCTAGGACATTCATCCATACTTGAAAGAAAAACACCTCTATCTCATTTATGCATGTCTAAATGGGAAGATGATCTTGGTGAAACTATAACAGAGATTGGAAACAAATTTGGTACACTACTTCTCACTGTTCTATTAATACAGCAGCAATAGAATCCTATATTAAATTACTCATGAGATGGTATTTGGTTCCCCAAAGCTTAGCCAAATTTAATCCAACAGTCTCTGATAAATGCTTTAGAGGTTGCTTGGATACTGGGACCCTCTTACATATATGGTGGGACTCAGTGGCAACTGGTGCTCAAAATTTTTTGGGGGAGCAAACTAAAAAATTCTGAAAAATACTGAAAAAAACAATCAAATGCAGCCATTGTGCCATCGATTGCAGCCACTGTGCCCATCAAATGCAATCACTGTGCCGTCAAATGCAGCCACTGTGCCCATTAATTGCAGCCACTGTGCCCATCAAATGCAGCCAATGTGCCCATCAATTGCTGCCACTGTGCCCATCAAATTCCGCCACTTTGCCCATCAAATGCATCCACTGTGCCCGTCAAATGCAGCCACGGTGCCCGTCAAATGCGGCCACTGTGCCCGTCAAATGCAGTCACTGTGCCCGTCAAATGCAGCCACTGTGCCCATTAATTGCAGCCACTGTGCCCATCAAATGCAGCCAATGTGCCCATCAATTGCTTCCACTGTGCCCATCAAATTCCGCCACTTTGCCCATCAAATGCACCCACTGTGCCCATCAAATGCAGCCACGGTGCCCGTCAAATGCGGCCACTGTGCCCGTCAAATGCAGTCACTGTGCCCGTCAAATGCAGTCACTGTGCCCGTCAAATGCAGCCACTGTGCCCATCAAATGCAGCCAATGTGCCCATCAATTGCTGCCACTGTGCCCATCAAATTCCGCCACTTTGCCCATCAAATGCATCCACTGTGCCCATCAAATGTAGCCACGGTGCCTGTCAAATGCGGCCACTGTGCCCGTCAAATGCAGTCACTGTGCCCGTCAAATGCAGCCACTCTGCCCATCAAATGCCGCCACTGTGCCCATCAAATGCAGCCACAGTGCCCGTCAAATGCCACCACTGTGCCATCAAATGCCGCCACTGTGACCCCCCCCCCCGCCCACTCGCTGACTGCCTGGCACTTACCCCATCTTGGTGGGGGATCAGGCAGCGGGTAACGACGGTGAGCTGTGGGATGAGCAACGGGTCAGGCGGCGGCTCCTGTGTCCTCCATTTATCTAACCCCCGCCGATGTAATTCAGGCGCCCGGCATCCAAAAAAGGGGTCAGACGCCCGAATAGGGGGTGGCTAAATCGGCCAGGGATTGATTCATGCTATGCATGAATCTATCCATTCTACACAGAGGGGGTGGCGTGACAGAGGGGACGGTGCCCGGGCCACTGGTGACACTGTCATAGAAGCAATTTTGGACTGATATATAACAAATTATTTTTACCATATTAGGAAAACAGCTTTCAAAGAACCCACTAGAAGGCCTATTAAATCTCAAACCAAAAAACTTCACAAATGTCCATTTCCGCCTTTTGACATTTTTATTCACTGCTACCAAACAAACTTTGGCTAAACCATGGTGGTCTTCTACTCCGAATTCCACATTGGTTAAAAATAAAATGAATTGGTATATGTCTGACAAAAAACTTGCTGCTATTGTTTGTGATGATATGCACAAATTTGAGAAAACATGCTCCCCTTGGATTACATCCTTCTTACCACAAAATTTTGATAGGTCCCTTTTACACATATGATATACGCTTAAAAACTCTTGTACGTTTGCTGATTAATTTTTTTCACTTTAATATTTTCCTCCCATTTTAAACTGTTACTTTATCTATATATGTTTCAAATAATATTTTTTGTATGAGTTTATATACTTTGTGATCAATTCCATTCTTAAAACTTAATAAAAATATTTATGAAAAAAATAAATAAATCGTTTAAAATCGTTCGTCTGTATGCTATTCCGAAAACGATGCAAGGGCAGCTATTGGCTACCGGCTATTGAACTTCCTTTTTCTAGACCCGTTGTATGTCATCGCGTTCTAAACGATCGGACTTTGGTGTGATCGTGTGTAGGCAAGTCCGTTTCAGCGGAACTCCGTCAGAAAGACTGTCGCAGTCTATTCTGACGGAAAGTCCAGTCGTGTGCACGCTGCATTAATTTGGATCTGAAATGGAGCAAAAGACGTACAGGATTCCTGTGCAATTTGAGCCAGAGCTGCTGCGGAGATCTGTGAACCGGCTCTATAGAGAGCCGGTCACAATCACTTGCTATGCGAATTAAATGCGGGAAGCTGCATCCAATACGCAATAGTGTAAACCCAGCCTTAAACTGAGCTCCAGAAATTTGGTAAAATGTATGTATATCTCATACCTAATGGACCACTGGGGAAGCTGACAATCACTGTATTAGTTAGTGCTACTAGAGTGATAGCTGCGATCTTCCAGGTTCCTGTGCTCGGGTTCCATGTGAGTGGCTTCCCCTCCGCACATGGGGTAGCTTGCTTAGAACCCCCACAATTTATACAGCGCCTTGTATTTTTGTCAATAAATACAGGCATTTGCTGTTTGGGCAAGCTGGAGAGGCGGGGCATGATTTCCACCTCATCCAATCAGAGAACATCTTGCGTTCATTAAAAAAATGCAAGGCGTACTATGAACGGCGACAGTGCATGAGTGACCCCCTGTGGTTAATGTGCAGGAGGTCACTCACACAGAAACCCAGCAGGACCCAGAAGATATCACTGTAGTAGCGCCACCTACTACAGTGACTTTTAGCTTCTCCAGTAACCCATCAGGTCTGAGATATGCATATTTACATGGTGCCAAGCTGGATCCATGTAAGTATGCAATAGAAATATTTATGGGATTCAGGTTTAAGTAGTTGTTTAGTCTAGGGAGAAAGGGGTAACCAAAAATTCTTACCTTATTCCTCACTCCCCCAGCAGTTGGCGCTCTCCTATAATGTACTTCAGTTTTAATATGAGGGTGTTCCCTTGACATCCTGATGGACAATGCAGCACTGCTGGTCTTGTGTTGTACGATGACGTTGAAGAAGACACCGCACAGCCAGGGAGGAGGGACCACTTGTGGGTAGGAAGCCTGCTGGAGCGAGTAATAAGGTATCTTAATTGATTCCTTCCCCTTAGACCAGTGATGTTCAACTTTCTTGATATGAGGAGAATCAAGTGCGACTCTTTCGTGATGTTGGATACAATTCAGTGGATATTCGGTCTCAGACACATAATAGAATATAGTCAAAGATCATGGGCCTCATACAAGAGATGGTCAGAGACTTTGGGCATGATACAGGAGATGATCATAAAATCTCTTGTGTCATGTCTGCAGTCTCTGACCATCTCTTGTGTCATGCCCGTAGTATTTGGCCATCTCTTGTATCATGCATGGCAGCAGTCTCTGACCATCTCTTGTATCATGCCCGCAGTCTATAACCATCTCTTGTGTCATGCCCGCAGTCACTGGCCATCTCTTGTATCATGGCAGCAGTTTCTTAACCATCTCTGCCCGCAGTTTATGATCATCTCTTGTATCATGTCCACAGTCTCTGACCATCTCTTGTGTCATGCCAGCAGTCTCTGACCATCTCTTGTATCATGCCCGCAGTCTATAACCATCCCTTGTGTCATGCCCGCAGTCGCTGACCATTTCTTGTGTCATGCCAGCAGTCTCTGACCATCTCTTGTATCATGCCCGCAGTTTATGATCATCTCTTGTATCATGTACACAGTCTCTGACCATCTCTTGTATCATGCCCACAGTCTCATACCATTTCTTGTATCATGCCCGCAGTCTCTGGCCAACTCTTATATCATGCCTGCAGTTTATGATCATCTCTTGTATGATGTCCACAGTCTCTGACCATTTCTTGTATCATAAACTGCGGGCATGATACAAGAAATGATCAGAGACTGAGGACATGATACAAGAGATAATCAGAGATTGAGGACATGATACAAGAGATGATCAGAGACTGAGGACATGATACAATAGATGATCAGAGACTGAGGACATGATACAAGAGATGATCAGAGACTGAGGACATGATACAGGAGATGATCAGAGACTGAGGACATGATACAAGAGATAATCAGAGACTGAGGACATGATACAAGAGATAATCAGAGACTGAGGACACGATACAAGAGATGATCAGAGACTGAGGACATGATACAAGAGATGATCATAGACTGAGGACATGATACAAGAGATGATCATAGACTGAGGACATGATACAAGAGATGATCATAGACTGAGGACATGATACAAGAGATGATCAGAGACTGAGGACATGATACAAGAGATGATCATAGACTGAGGACATGATACAAGAGATAATCAGAGACTGAGGACATGATACAAGAGATGATCAGAGACTGAGGACATGATACAAGAGATGACCATAGACTGAGGACATGATACAAGAGATGATCAGAGACTGAGGACATGATACAAGAGATGATCAGAGATTGAGGACATAATACAGGAGATGGTCAGAGACTGAGGACATGATACAAGAGATAATCAGAGACTGAGGACATGATACAAGAGATGATCAGAGACTGAGGACATGATACAGGAGATCGTAAGAGACTGAGGACATGATATAAGAGATGATCAGAGACTGTAGGCATGATACAAGAGATGGTTAGAAACTATGTACATGCTGCTGCAGGAGGCTGTTAAGAGACTGTGAATATGATATAAGAGTTGCTGGACACTGGTAACACGCTTCAAGAGACAGTCATAGACTGGAGACACAAGAGATCCCTGCTATAGTAGGTCAATAGGAAAACACAGATTAGTGTCTGTAGGGGCTGCACAAAAGTGCCAGAGGGCCATATGTGGTCCCCAGGCGGCAGATAGGGAACCAAATCCCTATACTAAACAAGCCATTAACCTCTGCTGTTATGGGGAGGAGGAGGGGAGGAGGAGGGGGTGGGGTGGGGTTCTACATACTAAGTTATTTTGCTGACTAAAGGGCAGTTTTATTGTGCATCTGTTTTAAGTAAAAAAAAATGGTTTAATCTCCAATAATAATTCTGTCGCAGATTTGTGCAAAATTATTGCAGTTGGTTGCCTGCAGGCACAGGGGTCCCAAATACACATAAAAAAGTTACATTTGCTAACTGACAGGCAGCCTGATTTACATCTAACTAATTTGCTAGACACATCCATTACTGATTATAATACTTCTAATGTACTCATTTGATCAAAATAAAAATAAATTGCAGATCAAAAACTGACGTTCTGTTTGATCTATTCAGTCAGTTCTTTCTTAGTTTCAACTGGCTACTTTTTTTTAACAAATACCTGCATGAAAATTGATTGTAACACAGATCAATTAAAGGAAAGTTTTTTATTAGATTCTTTAGATCAGTGTTTATCAACCTATTTTCATTTTAAAAGTATGAAAAATCAAACAAACTTCACATCAGAAGTCCCCCCATCATGTCAGATGTCCCCCCATCATGTCAGATGTCCCCCCACCACATCAGAGTCTCTTCTTCATGGTAGAGCCCAAATCACATCATTCATCCCCATCTAATCCAAGTACCCCTCCAGAGGCCCCCCTATACATGAGAGCCCCAACATCAGAGTACTCCCATGACAGAGTCCCCTTCATCACATTAGTGTCTCCCCATTATCACAGAGTACACTATCATAGAGTCTTCTCATCAGAGTCTGACCATCACAGAGCCCTCTTTTACACAGTCCCCTCGCCCCTCCATCAAAGCACGTACCTAGTGCATTACCAAAAGCATTTATTCAATATAAAAATGGATAAAAGTGGATACGCACAAAGTAGCAACTAGAAATAGCCATAAAACCACACAATGCTACGCAGTGGGGACAGACCAATGTCATCAACATGAAAGGGGTAAACATCAAAGCTGACGTGTTTCAGGAGAGCACCCCCTTCCTCAGAGTTTAACTCTGAGGAAGGAGCGAGCCCCCAAAATGCATCAGCTTTACACCCCATTGATGTTTACGATGGGCATCTTAATGATTGCAACATACAGGGATATGGGAATTACTAATTGATCAAAAATGGCTTCCTGATGACGCATGTATGTATGCGAAACGCGTAGAAGTTTCTGGGTAACAGCTATCACTTCCTGTCCCTAACCCGTACCAGATTTAGGCTTGGAACGCACGCCGATCCTAGGAAATGAAGCGGCGGAGCTATACCCTAAAACACACTGCTGGAAAGATTCAGTGCCAGTCTAAAGGCACTTTATTTGTGAGTGCACATTTTATACATTTTGGATGTTATCTTATTGGTTAAAATACATTTTATACAAGCATGTTGCGCAGTGATGGATGTTTACTTCTTATGAGATACCAAGATTGGCATGGAGACATGAGGAGTAACTAGTGGCAGCATAGTTGAAGGAACGCCAGGAAAGTGGAGTGATTATCCCAATGTAAACCAAAGGTACAAGTTTTTCTAGGTTCTGGTGAGGTGCCCATTTCAGAAGGTGGTGGTGGCACATGAAGTGGTGAAAAGGCCTTTTTTAGAGCATGGATGGATTTATATGACAATTTGAAGCGGACTTTGGGGATTATTATAAAAAAAAACATGTTCTGGAGTTTTGATATTTTGCACTTAATAATTTGTACAATATATTGATCTATTGATACATTGCACTTTATGTTTTTTTTAGTTTAAGGTTTGTATACATGGTACAGACACATTTTTAGAGGTAATATTGCACTAGCACTTTTTGGATCAGCGCAGTTACATTTCAAATACATATGGGAATTACTATTGACATAAACACACACACACACACACCACAAGTTGAACTTGATAGACTGGTGTCTTTATTCAACCTTACCAACTATTTGAGTAACTCTCTAACTACGCATATGGCCACCATTAGAGTGGGTTCACACTGGTGCGCTATGGTTTGGCCGCAGCGGAATTGTATGCGCAGTTTACCCAGGTGCGCTCCCATTGAATTAAAAAACTGGCTACAGGCCTGAGTAGGAAAAAAAGCAAAGGTATAGCCTAGTACACTCGGGCCGAATGTCAGGAAACATCGGTCAGTTCAACAACAACAAAAAAATGCCAACATTCAGCCCATGTGTGGCTGGCTACTGTTGGATGTGCATGCTGGAAAACCAGCAGCCGGCCGACTCCCGATCAGCACCCTCAGCCAATGGCAGAGAGCGCTGATCGGCGTGTTCTGGCAGAGGGGGTCTTCACATAGTTAGTACAGTGGCCCCCGACTGGACCCGCTGGGTCGAACAAAAAAAACTCATAGTGTGTACCAGGCTTGTAACATAAGTTGATCAAGGACAGGTGGAAGCACAAGAGAAAGAGTGGGATCTTTATTTGTTGAGGGAGACAGAGAAGGTATCTATTTGTTGAGGGAGATAAAATTCAGCATGAGCTATATGTGGGCCACTGAGAAAACAGTGGGAACTAAGCATTGTAGGTTGGAGGAGAAGACAATCATGGTGGTCGGGAAGACAAAACAGGAGCTAGTTACTGCCGAGTAGTGGAATGAAGAGGTCAGTGGCAGATGATCCTTCACTGGGATAAGTTGGAGGACAGAAGCTGGTCATTGACCTTAGGATCAAGTGAGGAGAGCAAAGAATGCCAGAGCAAGTAAAGCACATTTGTGACAAAATAGCCAAGTAGCTCCAAGTTGAGGTACCATAAGGACAGTATGCCAAACTGAATTCAGTTCAAACACAAGTAAACACAACGGATTTTCAAAAGGTAAATCATATTATCATAGAGGACACTACCTCTGGTTTGACAGCACTCCACAAACTGGGGAAACCCCTTAAAAATGAAGGGAAATCCCAGAGAATCTACTCATATACATTCCAATGAGAATGCTAAACATACTGTATATCCAAAAGTTCAGAGTTTTTAATGATAAGGTTTTCATACAGAAAAAAGCCACCGCGCTTCAGGGCCAGAAACAGCAGGGCTCAGGAATTTTGACTGTGCTTAAATGATCTCAGATGAGCAGATATCATATAGATCTACTTGCAACAGTTTCAAAGGTCAGGTTAAGTCAGTGTTAACAAGCTGCACTTGTTTCATCATTAAAAACTCTGGAGTCTTAGACGTTTGTTTGGCGCTATTATCAGACTGTACGTATTTACCATGAATGCAGTTGGCAGTATTGCGGAGAGAGTTTGGGGTAGAGAATGGAGTGAATGGGTCCGCACATGACCAGACTGTTTAAAGCATAATGAGTGTGTGCTAAGGATCTACCTGATTTGCATTAGAAATTCCAGAAGGGGTTAGATCTGAGAGGTGGTGCATGCACTTTCCTGATGAAGTCAATCATAATGACAGAATCCTCAGTAATTACAGTAATAGCAGACAATACAATATCTAAACCATGCAGGGTTATTGATTGAGACTTACCTGTGCTGTGAGAGGCCGCTCAGGACTCATCACTTTGATGCAGGCTCTTCTTCATGCACTAGGCAGTCACAGGAAACAGGGTGTAGCTTTACATGGTGGCAAAATTCTGCAGGAGGTTCCAACACCCTAGTAAGAAGGAATTAGGATTTAGTTATTTTGGAAGAATGTGCCTATGCCCCACCTCTAATGCAATTAAGTCACACCTCTTGTTCAAGTCTTGCCAACCTTGCACAGTTGGGGAAAGAGGTATTTGATCCCCTGCAGATTTTGTAAGTTTGCCCAGTTACAAAGAAATGAAGGGTCTATAGTTTTTATCATAGGTCTATTTTAAATGATAGAGACAGAATATCAACCAAAAATCCAGATAAAAACACATCAAACAAATGCTATAAATTAAGTTGCAGTTCAGTGAGTAAAATAAGTATTTGATCCCCAAGCAAAACATGACTTAGTACTTGGTACTCTGTCTCTATCATTTAAAATATACCTATGATAAAAATTATAGACCCTTAATTTCTTTGTAAGTGGGCAAACTTACAAAACCTGCAGGGGATCAAATACTTATTTCCCCCACTGTATGCTGTTATGGTAGCTGAATCTGGATTATGAAAAACACTACTAAAGAAAATATGGGGTCTTACCCTTCTTTTTTTTTAAATTGCTAGTTTCCTGGCTGTCTTTGGCTTCACTACTTTCACTGTGGTTGATTTATTAGTCATATTGGCTGTTCAGTTTCTAAGGGAAGATGCACTTTAAAAGAACGTTTGCCCCAGATCCTAGTGAATGTGGTGAACTGCCCTTTGCATAGAATATCCAATCACATTTACAGAAAATTAAAAAACAGCATTTTTGCTTTCACATGCTTGGATGATGAAAGTTAGGAGAGCTTCACCTCATTCACTAATGCAGGCCATACATAATGTGATTTTCTTTCCTGCAACCACAGGAGCCCTCCCTGCCAGGGGAATAAAGTTAAAATTGCTAGAGTCTGTAGCCTGTGCCAATATTCACATACTAGAAATTTGACATGCTGGCTGTACCCAAGTCGATCAATGATTTGGCTTGGGTAGAATCAGCCTGCATATACATGGATCGAATCTCGGATGGGTCGGCAGAGATCATCTATGGTCAGCTTAAGCTCTGGGAGAAATTCTCTTACAAAGTGCAACTTCCCTTGCAAAGTAAACAGCCTATTTGCCTTTAGTAAATCATGCACATTGACTCAATACACCTTTGCAGATCAGGAAAGTCAGAGCCAAGCCAGGACTTCTGATCTGAATACTTGCTTTGGATCAGAAACTACTAAAACGTTTGGATAACCATGACTGCCAAGCACCATTTTCAGGAGGAAAAGTCAGCAATGGCTGCCCCCAGATCACTGGAGAACATATTTCTCTCTGGGCTGCGGAAATTATCAGTGTCTTATAATAATATTCTGTGGATCTGAGGGATAATAGATATCATATCCCAAACTTAATGTAGCACTGGTGACATAACAGACAAGCAGATCGAGACCATAAAGATTAGACTTCTAAAAAAATTCTTGGAAGTTCTTGGAAGAACCAAGAACATTATCTACCTGTTCTACCCTTTACGGCATCTTGGTAACTGCTAAATTATAGAAGCACTTTAACCACTTTAAAGTGATTTTGTCACTTAAAAAAAAGCAATGAGGTGAGAAGCTCCTTTAAATGAAAGCAACGATTGCTTACTTTTTCAACTGGCTGCACTGGAGAACTCTTCTTCCATAATGATCCAAACATTATCGAAAATTGTTCAGCGTTCAACACTTCTGGAAGTGTCAGTTGTTGGCATCCCCCCCTGCACTCTGTGGTTTCCTCCGCCAGCCCATATGTCACTGCAGGACACAGGGGCAGTGGAAGGAACCATAGAGAGCAACAGGGGACTATGCACCCAAGACACACAGAAGTGTGAAGCATTCTAAAGGTCTTTCAGTAAGCTTAGACCTGCAAGCACAGGCAGCTGGAGGGAAGTCATGTTTACTTTCTTTGCAGGAGCATATTACATTTTTTGTAAAGTCCCTTTGAGTAGACCTAGAATCAGGGGCGTTGCTAGGTCTACAAAAGATCTGGGGCTAGAGCCCATAGCAGCGTAGTAAAGAAAGTCATACGCTTGGGCAGGCATACACATGTATATACAGTAATATACATGTGTGTGTATATATATATCCCCAGAGAGCCCCCCACTTACATCAGGGTCCACAGAGAGCCCCCTTACATCAGGGTCCCCAGAGAGTCCCCCCTTACATCAGGGTCCCCAGAGAGTCCCCCCTTATATCAGGGTCCCCAGAGAGCCTCCTCCTTACATCAGAGTCATCAGAGAGCCTCCCCTTTCATCAGGGTACCCAGAGGGCCCCCCATTTACATCAGGGTTCCCAGAGAGTCCCCCCTTATGTCAGGGTCCCCAGAGAGCCTCCTCCTTACATCAGAGTCATCGGAGAGCCTCCCCCTTTCATCAGGGTACCCAGAGGGCCCCCCATTTACATCAGGGTTCCCAGAGAGCCCCTCTTACATTAGGGTCCCCAGAGAGCCTCCCCCTTAAATCTGGGTCCTTAGAGAGCCTCTGCCTTAAAATCAGGGACCCCAGAGAGCCTCTCCCTTGCATCAGGGTCCCCAGAGAGCCCCCCACTTACATAAGGGTCCCCAGAGAGCCTCCCCTCCTCTTTGGGGACCCCTGCAGAGACTCGGGGCTATTGGCCCCAGATTCGGGGCTATAGCCCCAAAAGCCACCCCCTAGCAACGCCCCTGCCTAGAATTAAAACCCATACTGTACATGCATTAGGTGGACATATGATAATCTTATCAGATATTGTTTTTAAAGTACCCCTTTCTGTTGACTCTTTGACTTTTTTTTCTGCCCCTAAACACCTCTCTATGTTAGCCTATGAGTCCATGCACACATAGCTGTTTACAGGCATTTACAGTCATATTTAGGGGCAGAAATCTGAGCGCACCGAAATTGCTTTCAGGAGAGCAAGATTTGGGCAGAAAAAACACCTGATGCGTCTAAGTAAATACATGTAAATGCGTCTAACTGCGTCTAAACGCTAGGAGCGTTAAGCACTTGAGCGTTCATTGATTTCAATGGGCAGAATAAATTACTATTCTGGCCAATGAAATAAATGAACGTCCAAACGTTTAACGCACCTAAATGCATCTAAACGTGCCTAAACGCATTTGGAAATTGCTATGGGGGGGGGGATGGTACACCTGGAGAAATGCAGGCTACATTCCGGAGTCCCAGGCAGTGCCAGATGGAAGGAGGCTGTAGGGGAATCGCAGAGCTCCTGGATGGAGGCTGGGAATCCTGGAGGAGCTTGCTTAACTCCTGATGGTCGGGGAGGTGGTGCAAGACTATTCAGTCCCAAACAGAGAGACAAGGGGAGAGCTGAAATCCGGGTCCATGCATGGGACAACAGCGGGAAGCTGTGCATGGCAACCAATTAGCTTCTAGCTTTCATAGGTGCATTTTTAATACTACTTTTCTCCTGTTAGAAGAAAAACGCTCAGAAAAGCATAGTGGGCATGAGGCCTTAACATTTTGTATTTCTTTCTTCACATGAATAACAATATGTGGCTCCTGAGATCCCTCAACACGCCTCAGCCCTCATTCACATTGAACGCGGCTTTGAAATTGT
This sequence comes from Lithobates septentrionalis, assembly GCA_037952835.1. Taxonomy (NCBI): domain Eukaryota; kingdom Metazoa; phylum Chordata; class Amphibia; order Anura; family Ranidae; genus Lithobates; species Lithobates septentrionalis. Next base: position 406,115 of record JBBDGP010003015.1, read on the forward strand.
GCGCCTTCCCTTGAAATCGCACGTCAGTGCGACTTCAGGTGCGACTTGGCCGACATCCCTGCGACTTAATGCATAGATATCTATACAGGGCGCACCTGAAATCGGCAAAAGTAGTGCAGGAATCATACCTCCCAACATTTTGAGATGGGAATGAGGGACACCTACTACCAAACGTATGTAGGCCTAGGGCACGCCCCCACTGCCACACCCCCTTAAAGGAGACTTAACCCAAAAAAAGGTTAAAGGTTAAAGACTAGAATGCTTTTGAATTCACACCTAAGTATTTTTCTTGCCCTTGAAATTATTATTATAATACAGGATTTATATAGCGCAGCCCTTTACAAAATGATGAAAGACATTTATGTTACAATACAGTTGGTTTGTTTGCTTGTTAAGAAAATAAATAAGAAAGATTTATATATAAAAAAAGTTACAATACAGTTTGTTTGGTTGCTTGTTAAGGAAATAAATAAAAAGATTTATTAAAAAAAAGTTACAATACATTTTGCTTGTTAAGGAAATAAATAAAAAGATTTAAAACAAAGTTACAATTCAGTTTGGTACAGAAGGAATCATAGAGCCCTGCACGCTAGGGCTTGTATTAAATGGAACTGCGTCCAATCACGTCAACGCATGCGATGTCCTGCATTTTCATTTTTTACTTTGTATTGAATGTGAACACAAAGCACATTGACGCTGATCATAATGTGTTTACATGCGTCATGACGCCTCGACATGCATCGTGTCGTGGAAGTGACACCTGTCTTAATGCATGCGTCTGAGATGCGTTTTGATACGTTTACATTCATTTCAATGGAAAATGCATCAAGCAAAAAAGCAAAAGGTGTTTTGATACATTTCCATTGATTTCAATAGAAAACACATCAAGAAAAAAAAAAGAAAAAAAAAAGAAAAGGGTGTGAGCTCATGATTAGAGGTGTTCCCGTAGACTTGCTAGTGTAAAAAAATAATTAGTCATCAATCATTAACACAAGCACATTCATAAAAATGTCGATTGTCAACATGCACATCGACACACATTGATGCAGATCATGATGCGTTTATCATGCGTTGATCAGGATGCCAACATTGACGTGCGTTGACACCTATCTTAATGGATGCACCTGAGATGTGTTTTGATGCGTTTACATTGATTTCAATAGATAATAAATAATAATTATAATTAATAATAATAAAATAATAATAAAAAAGGTGATTATTATTATATAGGATTTACGTAGCGCCAACAGTTTGTTCGGCGCTTTACAATATGAAGGCAGACATTACAGTTACAATACAATTTGGTAGAAGAGGAATTCTGCTTGTTAGAGCTTATATATTTATATATATATTTATATAATTTATATAATCCATTTGGCATTTCAAACAAAATATTTCATAGTTTTATGGAAAAAAACAAACAAAAAAAAAACACTGAAAGTTACTATAAAAAGTCCAGTGGTGCCTACCCCTAATTAATGTCCTTTATTTAAAACAAATGTATAATTAATAATAATAATTTAATATAATAAAATAATTTATAACAATATAAACCCAGTTTGTTAAACTGTGTACATTTTTGTAGATGGCTCCTTTTATTTTTTTTTAGCAAACTGTTGGCACTATATAAATCCTGTGTAATAATAATAATAATAATAAAAAAAAGGTAAAATCCATATAGCCTAAAACTTACATGTCCCACATATCATTTGTGTTATGTATGTAAAGTGCAGTACAGCCTTTGGTTTACTTACAATGGCAATGCTCTATGTTCCTCCAGGATGAGCCCTCTCTGCTTCCCCTTCCATAGACTGCCGTGGTCAAGAAACTAAAGTTAACTGTCAAAACTCCCTCAATCCTTCTCTGAGATTGGATGTTTTTTTTTCCGGCATCCTTTACCCCCGATGGGATCTTTGGTCAAACATTCCATATTAGGAATGGCCACAGCTCCAAATTGTTTCAGCAGAAGACCACCATACATCAATCTCATTTAAAAAAGTTGACATGTTTTCCAGAAATTATATATGATAAGAATGTTCTCATCCTGGGAGCACAGTGTTCTCTTTGTGGATACATCCGCATATAGCCCATGGCACCCCAGGGTCAACACGTGTGCCTTACTACCATCTGCAAAATCACTTATGTCCGCAAAAATGTGCACAATCCACTTTCACTTAGCTGCTGGCATCAGCAGCTTTGCCTGTTACTTGTAATAGACGAGTGACAGAAAAAAAAAAGAAATGTAAAAAAAATAATGTAGAATCAAAAACTGCATACTGTATATAATGCGGTCTGTTACAATCATTAAATTGTATCTAAACCCAAAAACTAGCATTTTAATACATTGAAGCATTTTAATACAGCAGCTCTCCCTGTTACTTGTAATAAAGGAGTGACAGAAAAAGAAAAAAAAAAACATTAAAAAAAACATAATGTAGAATCAAAAACGACATACTGTATATAATTGCGGTCTTTCACAAGCATTAAGTATATCTAACCCCAAAAACAAACATTTTAATACACTGAAGCATTTTAATACAGCAGCTTCTCCTGTTACTTGTAATGAATGAGTGACGGAGAAAAAAAATAAACATAAAAAAAAACAAAAACATAATGTAGAATCAAAAACTACATACTGTATATAATGCGGTCTGTCACTATCATTAAAATGTATCTAAACCCAAAAACAAACATTTTAATACATTGAAACATTTTAATACAGTAGCTTTCCATGTTCCTTGTAATGGACGAGTGACAGAAAACAAAAAAACAAAAACCCATAATGTAGAATAAAAAACGACATACTGTATATTCTTGCAGTCTTTCACTAGCATTAAAAAGGTATCTAAACCCAAATACAAAAATTGTAATATATTGAAGCTTGCCAAATCTTAGATATGGTGGTGTTAATTTTCCTTTTTATGTGTTTTTTCCTTTATTTTCACCTAGTGATCCAACCAGTAAGTTATTGTTTAACTTTCGTTAGGGCTGGTTCACACCAGATTTAGTCCTGTGCGTTTTAAGGGCTTGTTCACACCAGCCCCTGCATTACAGCACATTGCGTTTCGGAAGAGAACGGCGCAGTGATAATGCGCTGAGCTTGGCGGATGGCACTGTTTTCTTTTTTTATATATAAACTTTATTGAGATGTCACACAGACACCTCATGAATTTGTGTGACAGCTGAATGTAAAAAAAAAAAAATCAGGAAAAAACGTTGTGGGGTCCCCCCAAAATCCATACCAGACCCTTATCCGAGCATGCAGCCCAGCAGTTCAGGAAAGGGGGTGAATAAGCGAGCGCCCCCAAAGGTGGGGGCTTATTGGAATCTGGACGTCACTTTTAACAAGGGGGGCCCAAGATCCTGCCCGCCTTAAAAATAAAAAATAAATGTCCCCCGATGTAGATCTATCGTCAATCACACCACCGGACCCAAAAATCTAAAACAAAAAAAGCTCCGCTCACCATGAACACTCCCAGGGTCTGCCTGCCCCGTCGTGTAGCCTTTCCAAAATAGGTATGGGGCGGGGCCACCAGGTGACATCACCTGGTAGCACCGCCCCCTTGTGACATAATTCATCGATGCATGCTGGGCTGCCGATATCATAGGGGGCGTGGCCACCATGTGACATCACTGGCTGGCCCCGCCCCATCTAAAGCGGAAATGTAACACTCCCATTGGTTGTGCACTGTCATGGATCTGCCACCTAGGGGTTAAAATAATGTAGACTGATTTCAGGCTGCCATATTTAAACACCTCAGCAGCACTGTGTCATTGCTGTCTGATCTGCAGCTCATACCTGTTCCCGTGACTTCCTGTTCCTGTGATCCGATCTGTTTCCTGTGTTTGACCCGGCTTGTTTGACTACGAATTCAATGGCGTCCCTAGGGGGGGCAGAGGGGGCCCTGACCCCCCCAACATTATGCTGTGCCCCACCATGTGCCCCACCAAAAGGTTTACAAAAAGGCAATGTCTATGAGGGAGAGCGTCCCCAGTCAGCTCCTGTGGGTGATTCTTCCCCCCACCCTCTGCTCGCTGACACTGCATAATGCGAACGCTCACACAACCACGGCTGCCTTAACTGCTCCTTCCCCTGCATCCTCATTGGCAGGGAGAAGAGCGAGTTGCAGGAAGGACTCCACCAGGACTCTCAGTTACTGAAAAAACAGACTGACTTCTCCCATCCTTAGGACAGGAGAACCATCCTGTAAATTCCAAGAGATGCCAGACCAGCGCTGTCAATAGCAGGGGCAGGACAGCAAGAGGGGGCTGGGGAACCCCACAGTGGCAGAACACCAGGGCCCGGTGGCAAGACAACCTTTGCAACCCTAAAAGTTCTCCCACTGCTTTAGACCCTTATATTTTCTTGGTATGCTGGTGACATATATATCTTGTTTTCTGCCACCCTGGGGGGGGCCCAATACAGTAGGAAGGGAGCTCACTGCAGAACATGTGAAGGGGCCATTGTGGGATTGTAGTAAAGGGCCCCAGGATATATATATATATATATATATATATAGATATATATAGATATATATATATATATATATATATATATATATATATATATATATATATATATATATATACATATATATATACATATATATATATATATATATATATACACATATATATATATATATATATATATATATATATATATATACATATATAAAAAATTTCATTTTTATAGTTGCCCCCTACTTTTGTCCCTGTCCCCCCATGTGCCCCCCCTAAATATGAAAGCTGGAGATGCCACTGGCTATGATTGATCTCTGTTATTCTGACCCCGGCCTGCCATGTAACCACGCTCCGCTCTACACTGCTTGATATCCTGTTGCCGAACTTTGCCTGTATTCTGACCATTCTCTGCCTGTCGTCTATATCTACATCTGATCGTCTGTTACCAAACCCGGCTTGTCTGACTACTTATTCAGTGTCTCCCCAGCCCTGCACCCACCAGCCTGCTTCCTGTTTCCTGCTGCACCAGCTGAACTGACAAGACCAAAGATGAACCAGGCACCCATACACCGCCAGGCTCTTGTGACCACTGTTGCAACACCAGTGGTACTTGAGCCGGGGTTGTACAAGAAAGCCTTCCCATTGCACGTCAGGCTCATCCGGCAGGTACCTAACATGCACTCAACCAAACTGTCAAACCATTCAATGGCTGGTGTCATAACTGATCACATGTGCAGCATCATAGCATTTGTAGATTAAACAGAGGCCAAAATGGCAGCTTCCTTGGCTGAAAACAATAGGGGGGTTTACTTACACTTTAAGACCACAGCAGGGCAGGCAGACTGCAGGAGCGTTTGTGGCAAGCAGAGCTTTTTCTTCATTTTTTGGGTCCAGGGGCAGCGGCGACGTTGTGATTGACGATGTATCTGCATTGGGGGCATTTTATTCATTTTTTAATAAAGGAATTGTCAAACACACTTGTACTGTCTTTATTCACTTTTAAAACATTTTTGGTGAATGGGTAGGGGTACTATGTACTCCATACTCATTCACATAGGGGGGAGAGGGGGCTTCCAGACTCCGAGAAGCCCCCTGACTGCAGACCCCACAACCACAGCCCAGGGTTGTGGGGACAAGGCCCGTCAACATGAGGACAAGGTGTTTTGGGGGGGGGGGGCGCTTGCTGGTACCATAAGTGTCTGATATGGATTTTGGGGGGACCCCACGCCATTTAAAAAAATCCAATCCAAATCTAAATCCATACCAGGGACCGCCTTTTTTTCACAAATGTTTTAGTTGTCAATTTTTTTTTTTTTCTTTTTATCATTCAGCTGTCATGCGTTAAAAAAAACACATTTTCGGATGATGGATTGAGCAATGCTCCATGAGATGTTCAAAGCTTGGGATATTTTTTATACCTAACCCTGCTTTAAACTTCTCCACAACTTTATCCCTGACCTGTCTGGTGTGTTCCTTGGCCCTCATGATGCTGTTTGTCCACTAAGGTTCTCTAATAAACCTCTGAGGGCTTCACAGAACAGCTGTATTTATACTAAGATTAAATTACACAGAGGTGAACTCTATTTACTAATTAGGCAATTGGTTCTATTTACTAATTAGGCAATTGGGGAGGGTGCGATCGGGGTGTTAGCATATGATGGGCACACTGGCAGCATGTGATGGGCACACTGGCAGCATATGATGGGCACACTGACAGCATGTGATGGCACACTGGCAGCATTTGATGGACACACTGGCAGCCTATGATGGCACACTGGCAGCATTTGATGGACACACTGGCAGCCCATGATGGGCACACTGGCAGCATTTGATGGGCACACTGGAAGCATATGATGGTCACACTGGCAGCATGTGATGGGTACACTGGTAGCATGTGATGGGCACACTGGCAGCATTTGATGGACACACTGGCAGCATGTGATGGGCACACTGGCAGCATTTGATGGACACACTGGCAGCATATGATGGGCACACTGCCAGCATTTGATGGCACACGGCAGCATTTGATGGGCACACTGGCAGCATTTGATGTCACACTGGCATCTTTTGATGGCACAGTAGCAGCGTTTGATGGCACACTGGCAGCGTTTGATGGGCACAGTGGCTGCAATTGATGGCACAGTGGCAGCATTTAAGGGCACAGTGGCAGCATTTGAGGGTACAGTGGCAGCGTTTTATGGGCACAGTGGCTGAGTTTGATGGCACTGTGGCAGCATTTAATGGGCACAGTGGCTGCATTTGATGGCACTGTGGCAGCGTTTGGTTACAAAAAATCCCAATTAGCTTATATCGATTGATTTGCCCAAAAGTTATAACATCTACTATTTATGGAATATATTTATGGAATTTTTAATTTTTTTACATTTTTTTTTATTAGTAATGGCAGTGATCAGCGATTTTTAGCGGGCCTGCGACATTGCGGCGGACAAATCTGACACTAAGTGACACTTTTTGGGAACCAGTGACACTAATACAGTGATCAGTGCTAAAGAAAATGCACTGTCACTGTGCTTTTGACACTGGCAGGAAAGGGGGTTAACATCTGGGGCAATCAAAGCGTTAAATGTGTTCCCTGGGAATGCTTGCAAATTATGTGGGGGGTGCTTTGACTGGAGGAAGACAGAGATCCGTGTTCCTGCTTAGCAGAAACACAGAATCTCCATCTTCCCCTCTGACAGAACGGCAATCTGCCTTGTTTACATAGGCAGACCTCCATTCTGCCTCTCTCAGGAACGATCACTGGATGCTGGTGAACATCGTGCCGGCTGATTGGCTCCCACTGTGTCCAATCACAGCAGGAGCGAGTCGCCACCCCAGACTGAGAAATTAAAGTGTTGTACAGGCACGTGATTTCGCGCTGAAGGGCCGCCCTGCCGCATTACATGTACGTGGGGGGGTCCAGAAGCGGTTAAAGTATATGTGAACCCTTACTTTGTAAAACAACCCATTCAGTTCAAAATAGGAATAAAAGGCATATCAAAAATTCTAAATATCTTTTTTTCTTTTTTTTTTTATAAGGAAACACATAACATCTGTTCTCAGTTGAATAAGGACTAGCAGAGGTGGGGGTGGAGAACCAGCAGCACACTGATTTTGCATAAAAAAGAATGTATGGCTGCATACCGAGGTAGCGATGAATCTCTTTATTGTAAAATCCGTAACATGAATAACACCACAGGACAGGCAAACAGGACGCGTTTCACACAGCAACACTGCGCTTATTCATTACATTCATCACATTTGGTAATAAATAAGCACATCGTCGCTGTGTGAAACGTGTCTACCTGTACCTGTTTGCCTGTCCTGTGGTGTTATTCATGTTACGGATTTTACAATAAAGAGATTCATCACTACCTTGGTCTTGTCAGAAACCATGAATCAGGCCGGGACAGAGGTACAGTTAAATCAAACTTGTTTAATAATAAAAGTAAATAGAACAAACGTAGTCAAAACGCCAAAGTTCGGTAACCGGAACGGATAGTCGGACTAGCCAGAAAGTCAGGGATCAGCGTAGTGGAACAGCAAGCAGGATCTGGAGCCAGAAGGAATGTCAGCCAAGAAAGTCTTTAACAGGAACACAGGAGATAGTCTCTGTGATGTTGACCAAGGCGAAGGCAGAGATCATCTGGGCTTGACGGCTTAAATAGGCAGGACTGACGAGTAGGATATCATCAACAGGTGAGTCACTGTGGAGAGATGGGAGCTGGCAATTAGCCGACAGCTTAGTGGCCAGCTCAGAGAAGGAAGGGCTGAGCTCAGCCCTGACAGGTGTGCAGCCATCCATTCTTTTTTATCCAAATTGCACGGCCAGCGAGCTGAGGCTAGCACCCCTGGGAGGAGTCCATTCCCCAGCTTATCTGGTTCCATCACTCACCTGGAGCGGCATTTTCTTTTCCTATTGCTAGCACACTGATTTTCCCAGTGTGCAGGGGGGTGTTAGCATACAAGTCTGACCATTGAGGAGAAGTAGGCTGTTCCCTCAGCACAGCCAGAAAGCTGACCACGCTGGGAAGGATGTGCTTTCATGCCTAGCGTAGTCAGTTTGAAATAGGCAAGCAGGGGGATTGCCAGGATCACCAGGTATTTCACACAAAGGAAGCAATACAAAGAGAACAGAATATTTTTTTAAGACAAGTAGATGGTACAACAGGCACTTATCAGGAATATGAAATGTTGGGGTAACATATTTTTGAAATATGGGCATTGCAAAGGCAGTTGTGACAAAACATTGGCAATTTTGGCAATACATAGCCCCTTCTACCACAAGCTCTCTCTTTTCTAAACAGCTCAATTGAGGGGCTAACCACATACTTGCCCACAAATCAGCCAACTAATGGATAGAAGGGGAGTATGATGTCCAACCCCCCTGCCTCTGTCTAGTTTACTATTGCCCGCAGGCTATTCTATAAACAGCATGGTACACTAAGCTGGACTATGACAGTGCCAAAAACCACTTGTCAACTTTAGCTTTCTCACAGTGTTTAACTACTATGCTAGTGCAAGCCAAGGTCTGGCACCACTACAGAGAAATCCATAGCTGTTAGTATCCCTGTTGAAGAGATTATCTTGTCAGATCCTAACTGCTCTCTCCATACATAAAAAAAATGTCTCTTATCTTCCTGTTCTTCTCTAACAACTGTCACCTGGACAGGCAGTAAAGAGAAATCTCCCCCATGTGAAAACAGACAGCAAAAAGTCCTGCAAGAGTTCTAAACTTCCATCACTCTACAAGAACTAGTAATCTTACTGTTGCCTCTGGTCCCATTGGAGATGGCTTCCCTTCTTTCAAAATCAAAAGGTTCCAACCCTTCCACTCTGAAACAAAAAAAAGTTTGGGTAGAGTTGGGCTTTAAAATCACTGTCTTGTCATGTCATTGTTGAGACAGAACGGGCTTGATGCGTGTAACCTTTAGATGAGAGATGCTGGATCTCAAACACAGTGTTGGGTCTCTTTTTGTAAAGAAAATCTATGGGGGGAGTATAATATCCATGGCGAGGCAGCTCCACATTCATCACAGGGCTACGAGGGGGTGCTTTGAAATCAAATCCACATGGAAGACAAATGAAGCTCCCCATCCTATGGGTCCAAAAGCATAATATTTATTTCCTCCTGTAATTTAAGCAAACACTTTTCGGGAGCCTTCACAAGCCCTCTTCATCATGGCTAAAAATACAGTAAATATTGAAATCAGTATAAAAATCATGCAGTGCATCTTAATAACAACTCAGGTTGTTACAACTGGTACAATAAATATTCCAGTGTCCTGATAATAACAAGAAATGCTCTTGATTTCATGCATAGATTGCAATAAATGTGTATCTTCCTACAGGAGGATATTGAACCTTTTCACATTCTATGGAGCAGTGAGGAGGATGGAAAAGATGTGTACTACATGGTCTACCTGCCAGATATTTCAGTAGTCTGTAAACAGACAAAACAGGGCACTGGATACAGATTTTTAATGGGTCACCGATATTATCATGATGACCCTGGGTCTGGTTCAGCAGCACTCCACAAAAAGCAGACACCCCCTGGAAACGGGGGATGAAGCCAGAGTTGAGGATCCAGATATATGCAATACAATGAGAACGACAAATATCTAAGAGTCCAATGTTTTTAATAATAAAATTGGCTCAAAGCAAGAAAAAAAATCCATTGTGTTTCTGTGACCAGTCTTTTTGGAATGTGTTTGAAATGTTGGACCCTTGGGTATTTCGTTGGCACTCCCATCGGTCTGTATGTGAATGCCTATTGCAGCAGGTCACATTGCTGGACAACTCAATCAAATTAGGCAGGTTTCTTCCAACCCATTATGCTCATGGAGATATTTGGCCATGTGTGGGCAGCCTTCTGGGAAGTCTATTGTCACTGAGCAGCATCTACTATGCAGAAGTTGTCCATGTAATGAGATAATATGGCTTCCCCTAAATACAAATATAATTACAATCTATACACAGTTTCCTAATACATTACTCAACAAAACAATTATGCCAAACATTTCTCAATTCTGTGGCACTGTGATAATGCCATATGCCACTCAAAGTATTATGTCTGAACAGATGTTGGAGGATGGCCCACTCTACAACAGATGTTGGCAGGTGGACCATCCTACTGGTTCATCCTACTGAACCAGTAGGATGTGGACCAGTTCATGCAACTGGTCCAGTGTGCAGAAGAGGCTTCTTCTGGGACTTCTGTTTTTGATCGCTTGCTTTATGAACAAATGCTAGACATTTAACAAGCAGAAGGTTTGTGATACTTGCTCAGTTGGTTGTCTGTGGCAGGTAGCCAGCGCATTTTAGTGTGCGTAGCCAAGACAAGCCTTATGACCCTGAAGGGTGAACATGACAGCTCTTGGATCGCAATCCAGACAATTTCACACTTCTGATCCACTTTGCAACAATCTTGCTTCTGAAATCCAGGAAATGTAGGGCTTTCTCAGCCATCTCCTCTTCAGTCTTCATTGTGGAAAGGCTATAAATACAAAGCTGACAGAACTGGACTGGCCAACTGCCATTTTACATGTACAGCATGCTTTTCTCAAGGTGTATGGCCATTAGCTGAGCCTGTTCTGTCAAATTTATATTTGTAACCTTTCTACAAAAAAGAATTACAACTATCAGCACTGTGAGTGTCCCATATTTCCAGGACCACAATAGTTTATTAATTGAGAGAACCTGTGAGCAGATTTCTGTATCCTTCCATTCAGTTCTAGTAAGTCTGGTAGAAGACAGTGTTGCCATTCTCAGTTGTTTATGATGTCATGTGATGTCATGCAGAGAAAGCCCAGACATTAAAACAGAAACAACATCGCACGCACTATTGAACTGATATTGGTTAGGGAATCACCTGGACACTCCAGGAAATGTATGGCTTTTATATTCATAGCACCTAGAATTTCCAGATCTTGTAAGGCTTCCCTCACATCTTTTAAACTGGTTAAGGCCAAACTTGAATAATGAAAATCTATTGGCTGTACAGAACGATAGGATGGAGGCCTTCAGGGATGTCTGGGATCCCTGGAAACAAAATCTTTTAGATGCTGTGAAAGATAAATAGTTGAAACTCCCTTTTACTGGCCCCTCCGTTCCCTCCACCCCCCACCCCTGATCCACTCCTGAACTTTTTTCCATTCACTACCTTACATAGTTACATAGTAGGTGAGGTTGAAAAAAGACACAAGTCCATCAAGTCCAACCTATGTGTGTGATTATATGTCAGTATTTCATTACATATCCCTGTATGTTGCGGTCATTCAGGTGATTATCTAATAGTTTCTTGAAGCTATCAATGCTCCCCGCTGAGACCACCGCCTGTGGAAGGGAATTCCACATCCTCATTCAGTTCTGCTTTTAAAGCCTAGTTTTATTTTGGGTAATCTAGTTGTAGGCAGGTTGTAATATGTTTGCCTTAAAAAGTTAACGGCTGGCCCAGGCCGGGGGAAAGGGTTAAGTTATGTGTGCTCCGTTCCCAGTCAGCCCACCTGTGATATAAAAAGGGGGAAGGCAGAGGTCCCGTACGCCCTTTTTTTGGTAGCCAATTCCTGCTCTCGACTTGTGGTTCCAGGGCTGCTGTGCATTGCAGTCACACAACTGTAGTTAGGGTTAGGGACTGGACTTATTTGAAGTGGATTGAAAATATTGAAGTCTCTTCAGCAAAGGTACATTAACCGTTCCAAAACTGGTCTGAAGTTCTGGCGTATCTAAAAAACTATCGTCTGTAAAGCACAAAGGGGTATGAAGCTCAGTTACTACAAAAGGATTAACTTGGCAAGACAAGGAAGAGAAATGCCATTGCTAAGAGCTGCTGAGAGTAACCAAGCACAAGTTCAAGACACAAAGCAACTAGTCGTTAGGCATCGTACGGGTAAGGTGACAGGTTGTCAGGTAGTGAGGCGGTTATTATCTGGCTCCCTCCCTAGAAGTCAGTTTTCAATAGCAACTGGAGCGGAACCCGCGTTACGGAGATCCATGGCCTGGTCACATAGGTATGGGAAGTGAAGGAGTCAATAATGAGCATGCATGAGGTCCAAACTAGGTGCATGGTGGGACCCCAGCCCATTCTGCTACTGGGAGTGAGGTAACAGAGGTACGCTGGACTGGTGGAGTGGCACGAAACAACACTTTTCAGAGGAACTCTGTATTTTACTGCACACAGTGTAAAAGCTCATCTTGAAGTCAGGGAACTGCCTTATTGTTATGCCACGTACACACGGTCGGAATTTCCGACAACAAATGTTCGATGTGAGCTTGTTGTCGGAAATTCCGACCGTGTGTAGGCTCCATCGGACATTTGCTGTCGGAATATCTGACAACAAAAATTCGAGAGCTGGATCTCAAATTTTCCGACAACAAAATCCGTTGTCGGAAATTCTGATCGTGTGTACACAATTCCGACGCACAAACTTCCGCTTATGCTCTGAATCAAGCAGAAGAGCCGCACTGGCTATTGAACTTCATTTTTCTCAGCTCGTCGTACAGGTTGTACGTCACCGCGTTCTTGACGTTCGGAATTTCCGACAACATTTGTGTGACCGTGTGTATGCAAGACAAGTTTGAGCCAACATCCGTCGGAAATAAATCCACGGTTTTGTTGTCGGAATGTCCGATCGTGTGTACGCGGCATAAGGTTCTTCAAATGAACGCTGTCCCCGCCTGGTCCTGGGCATTGATGAGCATGCTCTGCACGAAAAGTACCCCTGCATGCAGGCCCGCCCACATTGTGTTTTTCTACACTCTCGTGCAACATATTTGGAGTAGCACCTGGTTCTTCTGCCCCTCCTATGGGAAGAAGAGGTGCTGTCATGTCCCACCCAAGGGACTCACTATCTTTTAACCTTGTATAATTGCAAATTACAACTGTGGAGATGCGCAGAATAAGTCACAACGTTATGACCCTAATACAATCAACTGCGCGCGACCATGACAGGTTCTGTTCTGATGCCTCCAATGTGTTCCAATAATTACATCGGTGGCAGCATAAGCCATTATAATTGTAGGTAATAGATGGGTCTATTTCATTTTCAGCTCCATACATATATAAGAATGAAAGTTATGAAGACCTATCACTTCACCTCCATTTCTCCTAAACTGGTCCCCAAGCACATCAGTGAGTCATGCTGTTTCTCTTTATATGGGGTGGGTGAGTGCTTTTGACAGCAAAAATTGGCAATTGTGGTAAAAAACTTTACTTGCTACAATCAGAATTTTCAGCAGGCCAGAAATTTGGAACCCCTTTAGCACAAGAGCAAGACATGCATTAGGGTTCCCCAGTACAGGATGGTGACTATGTTAAAGCCATTGCCACCAACCACATTGCCGATCTTGAGATGTAGAGCATAATTTGCTATTGGAAACGTGTCAACAGAGAGTATTTTTACATATCTGCAGGCTCATCAGGTACGAGAAATCAAGACAAGCAATTCCTTTACAAATGACGGATGGCTAGCTGCAGTCAGCAGTGTTCATGTCGTGCATGTAGACTAATTCTTTGAGAAATAAGAGGACAAGGTCAAACATTTGCTGTGGGAGCTCACCCCGGCTATTTGTAGGTGCCACTAGTTCTACCATCTGCCTAGGTGCTATGTTACTACTAACTGGTCCTGACAAGTTTCATTAAATGGAAAAGCCATACAACTACGTGGAGACCGTACATAAAAAAAAAATAATAATTAATGGTTTCAACACATTTTCAAAAGTCTATTAACACTCAAAATAAAGCATCATCTCTTGGTAAAAAATAAAAAAATAAAAAATTGAAATAGAAATAGAAATAGAAAATTCATGTCCTATGGAGACAGAAATATATTGAAAACAACCAAATGTGTTATAATTTGTGAGCTAACTAGTTAAAGTTCAAATAATCAACTGTATATAAAAATACTATTCTCAACTAAATTAGTTTATAGAGTCCTTATTTGCATAATAAATACATTTTGTCCTGTTCATGATTTCCCATTTCTCTGTTCTTGTCTGTATTTGGTGCCACCTGTCCATGTCATTCATGTGTATACAAAAGTATTTTAGTAACAGCTGTATGTCAATGTTGCAGAAATTTGTTTCGGTAATAAAGAAATTATTGGAAAAATTGTCACAGCACTTAAAGGAAGTAAATACATCCTCTCTTTTTTATTTTTTTATTGTTTCTTTATCGAATTTTTGTTAAGCTTCCAAAATTAAATAAAAAAAATAAAACATTTCAAATATTTTAAATATATACTATCATATAAACATAGAAATGATAAGTATCAAAGGCATGACATAGGCAAACATTGATATGTAGGATGTTTTGATTTCAGTTATGCGAGTATATCATACCATACAGTCATTTGAAAAAGAGAAATGACATTCAAAGATATTGAAAACAAAAAAGTAATCAAAAAAAGGAAAATTAAAAGGAACAGGATCTGCACTGTGAGATGTAAACTACACACCCATCACTATCATTGAAACTAAATAAGGTTTGCATAAAGGCTATTCACTGTACTGTATTAAGCTGGTTTGTCTCAGAGCAATATTCAGAATCGTCGCATATCTGCCATATTTTAGAAAACTTTTGGCAGCGAACCATCTATTAATGCAGTCAAATGTTCAATCCTGCATAAACACATCCTCCTTTTTTTTTTTTTTGTCACCAAAGTAAAGGCATAATGTGCTAGTATGCATTACATACAGTTAGAGATGAGGTTCAGGTTTGCCACTCCCATGGGTTTGTGACGGATCCAAAAGGATCCAGAGTGTTTGAAACTCGTGGCCCCCCCAGGTTAAGTGACCCAACAGCCCCTTTTTTGGATTATCTTTTGAGTATGTCAGTAACAACTGTAGTTATTAAGTGTTCTTGCATAGCAAGACCACTTACTGTTATCTCACATATATATTATTCTTATTATAGCCAAATGTACCACCCTAACTCCTCCCACAGCTTTTACACTACATAGACAGTAATATACCGGAACGTGCGGATTGTTCCCCGATTGGGGAAGCTATTACTTTGTGGAACGCCGAATGGTTCGCGAAATATCGCCGTTTTTGCGGCTAAATTGGTTTCGTAGGAATGAATGGAGAAATGTTCAAAACTAGAGTGGGAGGTGATAAAAACTGATCAGCCAAAACATTATAACCACCCCATGATCAGCCAAAACATTATGACCACCCCATGAAAAAAAAAAATAAAAAAAAAAATCATTTTTGAAAACAAACATTTTTTAAAAAATTTTTTTTCATTTTTGAAAAAAAAAAATGTAAAAAATGTTTTTGTTTTTTTCAGAAATGATTTTTTTTTTCAAAAAATTTTTTTTTCAAAAATTTTTTTATTTTTTATTTTTGAAAAAAAAATATTTTTGAAAAAAAAATAATTTTGGAAAAAAAAATAATTTTTGAAAAAAAATAATTTTTGAAAAAAAAATTTTTTTTGAAAAAAATGTTCAGCTCTTTCAGCTAATGATGAGACTTCAACTTTTTTACTACTATTTATACTTTTTAAAATAGTAAGCTTTTTAACACTTTTCACAGTTACTCCAGCCACTCCAACCACACAACAGTTACTCCAAGCCACTCCACCCAGTTACTCCGCCCACTCCAGTTATAGACTACTGTAGGTGGAGGCAAGAACACTTCACACAATTTCCCCAGAAATTGTAGCTTTTCTAGTTTTTATTTGCTTTTATTTTATGTTTATCCTTTTTTTTTAAATGTTCTGCTAGGTTAAAAAATGGGTTGAGGTTTAGTGTTCTATTTGGGTGGGGTATATTTTATTTTGCTATAACCTATTTTGCAGTATACACTTGTTGCTGGCACAGGCCAAGCTGCCCTTTAAATGTAGTATATCACATCAGTAAAGTAATATGCACCAGAGCACCATATATTAACAACCCCTATTGCTATAGCAAGGGCTGGGACAAGAGGTGGCCAGAAGGTGCAGCTGGCCCAAGTGTAGCATTGGGGGGGATAGCTTGCATGTATACTCACGATCAGTGGCTGGCAAGCAGTGGGCCACAGTTTCAAGTCTGCTCTGACAGCTACTGTTGTCACACCACACTTTAACATGCCCACTCTTCACCCCACATCTACCCAATGCTGATACAAAACAAATACACCATGCATGCACAACTACCTTCTAGCTACTAGAAAGTAAGCAATTGGCCATGCATGTGCAGTGCACAATCCGTGTCAACCATGAGCAGCAAGAGCCAGACCCCTTAAATCAGGGTCCCCAGAGAGCCTCCCCCTTAAATCAGGGTCCCTAGAGAGCCTCCCCCTTAAATCAGGGTCCCCAGAGAGCCTCCCCCTGCATCAGGGTCCCCAGAGAGCCCCCCACTTACATCAGGGTCCCCAGAGAGCCTCCCCCTGCATCAGGGTCCCCAGAGAGCCCCCCACTTACATCAGGGTCCCCAGAGAGCCTCCCCTTGGGGACCCCTGCAGAGACTCTGGACTATGGGCTCCAGATTTGGGGCTATAGCCCCAAAAGCCACCCCCTAGCAACACCACTGAGGGCACAGACCATCCATGGGTACAATGATTAGAAAGGAGAAAAGAGGGCTTAGACAGAACAGCATTGAGAGAAAATTTTGTCCAGGGGCAGGGATAACTTGCAGAGGGCTGAAGGGAACAGATGTCCTAATCCAGCTGGTGAATAAATCTTTCTGATGGAAGCAGTGGCTGAGAGATAGATTCTCACAGCTCAGACTGTGTCCAGGCAATCTAGGGAAATTTCCTTCTGATGAGCTATAGCTAGACAGAGGAATGGATGCACATTTTCCTGCATGAGGTGAAAAGATGAAACCAACTTATGAATAAAAGAAGGCACTAGGCCTCAAAACCACCTTATTCTTGTGCAAGACCAAAAATGTTCTTTACAGGACAAATCTGTCAGCAGAGACACATGCTTCATGAAGATGTTTGCAACAACGAACTAAACCTTGTGAGTAAGAGTAGAAAAGAGAATGTTCCTGATGGGTTCAAAGTGCTAACCAAACCAAGTTTAAATCCCATAGTGTCACAGGTGTTTGTACAGGAGGAGCTATATGGGAGACACCCTGTACAAAGGTCTTGACCAAAGAATAGGAAGCTAACGGTCTTTGAAACAAGATCGTAGTCACTGAGATCTGGTTCTTGATGGTACCCAGGGCCAAATGCTTGTCCAGGTCAGGATTCGTCCGATAGAGTATTTCCTTGGATGAAACTTTCTGTCTTTAAGCCAGACGAAATATGCCCCCCATGTGCAATGCTAGTCCTTGGGAAAGTTAGACTTCCTAGCTTTTAACAGCGAGCAGAGCGGTACCCGGGGACGGAGCAGCGCTGAGCCCTGAGCTGTCGACATAACTCATGTTAAGAGAGTAGCTTGTTGGGAGACGTTCATCCAGAGAGTTGGTGGAAAAGGTTTGCTGGGATGGGTAATCTTCTTAAGGTTCTTACCAGGGAAATTGAAAATTATCCTCATTTTTTCCTGGATTTTGAAAATGCACAGCCAACGGATTGTGAGCGGAAATTGTGGAACCAGGTCAATGCTGTTCTGCAGGACTCCGAGAGTATACTTACCGATCTGCAAGCATACAAAGGAGCTGGACAAGAAATACGAGATGCTATTCAAAAATCCAAATGACATCCAGCTGCAGGAGAAGGATTGGAATTCAGTGTGCCCCCTGGTTGTCAGGCTGAAGCGCTTTTATGAGTTTTCAATAAGACTTGAAAAGGCTCTGAAGAGTTTATTAGAGTCTCTGACTTGCCCCCTCCCCTACACCCCAACACAACATTTGGAGCGAGAGCAAGCTTTGGCTGAAGAGTTTGCTGAAATTCTGCACTTTACTCTCCGCTTTGATGAACTGAAGATGTGGAATCCTGCAATCCAGAATGACTTTAGTTATTACAGGCGGACGATAAGTCAAAACAGGATAAATAACATGCATCTAGACATCGAAAATTAAGTTACATAGTTACATAGTTACATAGTTAGTAAGGTTGAATAAAGACACCAGTCCATCCAGTTCAACCTAAGTGAGTGTGGGTGTGTATCTACAATCATCCCTATTTATTTAAGGTACCCATATAGCACTGCCAATTCACGCAGCACTCCACACATACATCGTACACCCACATTGGTCCCTACCCTCAAGGAGCCCACAATCCAAAGTCCCCAACTTGCATTGATATACTAGGGCCAATTTTTGAACAGAAGCCAATTAACCTACCAGCATGTTTTTGGAGTGTGGGAGGAAACCGGAGTACCCGGAGGAAACCCACGCAGGCACAGGGAGAACATGCAAACTCCAGGCATGTAGTGTCGTGGTTGGGATTTGAACCAGCGACCCTTTTTACTGCTAGGCGAGAGTGCTAACCACTACACCACTGTGTTGCCAAAGTTAACAATGAAATGGCAAACAGGATGTCCCTATTCTTTGCTGAAGCCACGCCAATGCTGAAAACACTTAGCAATGCCACTACCAGCTTTGTATCGGACAATAAAACATTACCCATTGAAAACACCACAGACTGTTTGGATACAATGGCCAGTGTGTGTAAAGTAATGCTTGAAACACCGGAGTAGAGGAGTCGGTTCACCAGTGAAGACACTCTCATGTTTTGTATGAGGGTAATGGTTGGTGTAATAATCCTTTATGACCACCTTCATCCAGTTGATGCTTTTTGCAAGACGTCAAAGATTGATATGAAAGGATGTATAAAAGTATTGAAAGAACAACCCCCAGATTCCGTGGAAGGACTTTTAAATGCACTCAGGTTTGCCACAAAGCACCTGAACGATGAATCAACTTCTAAACAGGTCCGAGCGATGCTTCAGTAAAGTCCTGCCCTTGAAGAGTATTCTTTCACTGACCTCAGAAGATGTATATGTTTACATCATTTAATACAGATTGATGTTAATACTTATGTGTAATTACCCCCTTGTCACTGAACCTTTAGGCTTGTATCCCTGTCCCTAACCTATCCGGTGCCAGTGCTGCCCTCAGCTGTTTCACCAAAATGCTCTGAGGGCTTTTCAGACACCCACCGGGTGATAAAATCTGACTGACTTAGCACAATTTTTGCAATTACATGCTGTTATTATATTTGACTTGCGAATTGAACTTTTTTTTTTTCTTTTACCAAAGTGCTTAAACCATACTTTAAATTGGTGTGAATTGATTGATTGTATCTGCTATTGTGTTTTATTTATCGGTTTGTCCAAAAATGCAGTTTAGGCACTGTTATTTTTATTATGTGTTAGGTATCCGGTCACAGGCAGTGGAAGTCCTTGTTTTTTTTTTTTTTTTTCAAATAACAATTTTTTATTAAGCATAAAGACATACATATGCATAGAACAGTAGTGTCGCTTATAATTAAGTGCAATTGGTAAACAGTCTAGCCAATAGACCTTGAGCTTCCGATGATAATCATCCAGATACAGTAGTGGTATAATACCTTCCATATCATCTAAGGCTTTTAACCAGCAAGTAACATCATTGAGCTGAGTATGTATTAGCATTTTACAGAGAGAAGGAAGAAAAAGGAGGAAAAAAGAAAAGAGGGATGAGGGGGGAAAGGGGAGATGGGGGGGGGGGGGGTGGTCTGGCCGCAGACCTAGGGCGGGTCCTCTCGCCTGTGCCATTCCTCCCAGACCATGTCATGAGTCTCCATTCTGTTTTGTATCCTGGCTGTCATTTTCTCCATTAGCTCTATGTCCTTTATTCTGGTATAGAGGTCTGCTTGGAAGGGTGGAATCTGTTTCTTCCAATATAGGGCTACCAGGCATCTCGCTGCTGTGAGAACATGACCTAGCAGTTTCCTGGAGTGTCGGGATATACGTAGCCCAGACACACCAAGAAGAAACAGTTTCGGGACTTTGGGGACCTGGACGCCCAGTAGGCGATTCAACAATAATTGCGTTTCCGTCCAAAAGGGAGCTATTTTGGGACATGACCAGTAGATGTGATATAAGGTCCCCCTGTCCTTCATGCACCGCCAACATCTATCCGAACTAGATGGGAAAATGGTGTGAAGGACATCAGGCGTCATATACCAGAAGAAAAGAACTTTGTAGGCATTCTCTTTGTACAGAGTGCATAATGAGCTTTTAGCCGCCCGGGACCAAATCGTCGGAAGTCCTTGTTAATATGCCGAGGCTGGAGAAATTAGTAGTAAAGAAAGTCATATGCTTGGGCAGGCATACACATGTATATACAGTAATATACGTGTGTGTGTGTATGTATATCCCCAGAGAGCCCCCCACTTACATCAGGGTCCCCAGAGAGCCCCCCTTACATCAGGGTTCCCAGAGAGCCCCTCCGTACATCAGAGTCCCCAGAGAGCTTCCCCCTTGCATCAGGGTTCCCAGAGAGCCCCCCACTTACATTAGGGTCCCCGGAGAGCCTCCCCCTTAAATCAGGGTCCCCAGAGAGCCTCCCCCTTGCATCAGGGTCCCCAGAGAGCCTCCCCTCCCCTTGGAGACCCCTGCAGAGACTCGGGGCTATGGGCCCCAGATTCGGGGCTATAGCCCCAAAAGCCTACCCCTAGCGACGCCACTGCTGGGGACTTTAGAGGCATGATTTAATGACATTGTGCAAACAGGTATGGTGTTCTGTAACCCATAGCGAACAAGAACTGTTCAGCCTTCATGTGCCTAAGGGACCTGTACCAACTAGGTACCCTTGGATGTGCCGCTCAGGTCACTGGCGCTCGTTAGAGCGTGGTCAGATAAATGATGATCACCCTGCAGACACAGCTTGGCACCCTTATCTTCCCTATCTTACAGGCTTCATCTCTATGAAAGAGCGGAACTTTCATTCAAAGTTTGAAGACAGAATGGGTATCATTGTTTCTCAACCTTTTTTCCGTCAAGGCACCCTTTAAAATTATGGGCACCCTATTCTAAAATGTAAAAAAAACTATTGTAATAGTTTTACATAATGCGGCAGCATTGACACACGTAGGAGACCCAACATTAGAGTTTTTTTTTTATTCTTCCAAAGCAAATACACTTTTGCACACTGGTGCTGACTAGTATTCCAGTGTTTTTCCTCTCCCTCAGTTTTTCTCTATCAGTCAGCTGACCCCAGTGTTAATGATGGAGAGGGTCAAACAAGGATGCCGTGCAAGCGATCAACACTGATGCCGTCACTGGTTTAGACAACGGTGGCTGGAAGGTTGAAATGGTTCACAAAAAATATCTGTGGCTTTTTTGTGTAACTAATGCCGCGTACACACGAGCAGACTTTCCGGCAGACTTGGTCCGACGTTCTTTCCGCCGGACTTTTGCCGGAGTTACGGCGGACTTTCAGAATGAACGGACTTGCCCACACACGAACAAGTCCGTTCATTTTGAACGTGAGTCGGGTACGACGGGACTAGAAAAGGAAGTGAATCTCGCCGCTTTTATCGGCGAGATTGACACCTTGCGAGCCCTGTCGTGGGGCATACCAGGCCCTTAGGTCTGGTATGGATTTTAAGGGGAACCCCCTACGCCGAAAAAACGGTACGCTCGCTCGTCCCCACCCCCTTTCCTGAATGGACGGACTTGCCTACAAACGACCGGACTTTCCGGCAGGCTAGGTCCGCCCGTCTTTCCGACGGACTTTCGCCGGAGTTACGGCGGACTTTCAGAATGAACGGACTTGCCCACACACGAACAAGTCCGTTCATTTTGAACGTGAGTCGGGTACGACGGGACTAGAAAAGGAAGTGAATCTTTTATCGGCGAGATTGACACCTTGCGAGCCCTGTCGTGGGGCATACCAGGCCCTTAGGTCTGGTATGGATTTTAAGGGGAACCCCCTACGCCGAAAAAACGGTACGCTCGCTCGTCCCCACCCCCTTTCCTGACCGGCTGCGTGCTCGGATCGGGGTCTGGTATGGATTTTAGGGGGGACCCCACGCCGTTTTTTCGGTGTAGGGGGTTCCTCTTAAAATCCATACCAGACCTAAGGGCCTGGTATGCCCCAAGCTCGCCGCAATAGGAAAATTTGTTTTTCCTATTGCAGCGAGATGCAGTACCCTGCCCTTGCGTCGTATCTGGTCCTTCGGACCAGCATACAGACGGACGGGCTTTCCATCAGGAACTGACTCTAGTGGACTTACGAAGGAAAGATTTGAAACATGCTTCAAATCTAGGTCCAGCGGACTTTTGGAAAAAAAAAGTCAGCGGGAGCCTACACACGATCGGATTGTGCGGCGGACCAAGTATGCCGGAAAGTCCGCTTGTGTGTACGCGGCATACAAGGCAGCCTTGATCCACCTGCTGGCTTGTATACATTATTGGCAATTTTTAGGTATTTTACCAAGGCACCCTGGTTGAAAATTGCTGGTTTATAGGGAAGCATGCCTATTTTTTTTTTGACTACCAATGTCATGCACGAAGGCTATGTGCAGCTTCACCCATCCATAGTGATAAATGAGGCTGTGTCTTGTGCAGCAAAGCCTGTCTAGCTGCTGAGCTTCATCTCTGACATGCAGTTCACCACTCATCTGCACAAGCCCTTTATTAAAAGATAAATGTGCCAAGTCTTGCAGGATTCATATTTTCATGCTTGTCACTTTAACTGAGCCCTTCTCAAAAGATCTGTTATTTACCTTTGTTGAAAAAGCCAAGAAGCCTCTTGTCTGTCCATTCCCAGGAGTTTAGCACCCAAAACGCCTTTCTGTTATCTCTTGAACACCAGTGATATGACATTGCATTGGTCAGGAGTGACTTTAATTCCATAAGAACTAC
Organism: Lithobates septentrionalis; assembly: GCA_037952835.1. NCBI lineage: Eukaryota > Metazoa > Chordata > Amphibia > Anura > Ranidae > Lithobates > Lithobates septentrionalis. The sequence goes on from JBBDGP010003015.1 coordinate 429,297, forward strand.
TTAACACATGCAGCTGAAGAGTTGAGCATGAAGACTGCAGGTAACAATACAAATAAGTTGTGGATGAGTAATAATGTTAAAGCTGATCTCCATCTTTAATGTCCTTTAAAATAGTTCATTTGGACCAAGCTGGCGCAAACTATTTATTGCAATACCAGATACGCATGTTTAGTGCACTGTATTAACTGTATGTAGCCTCAGCTACATACAGTATACAGCTCTGTGTCTCGGCAGGGGGATGGGAACTTCCACAAAATCGGATCACACTGAGTGCCGCTCAGCCATCCACGGGAAGCTTTGTATTCTATTATTGAAATCAAGGCTTCTTCTGATTGGCTGAGTCAGAGATTGAGATGTCATCCGCTCGCCTCTCTACTTCAGCCAAGCAAAACATACATATAGTGGTATCATTTTTTTAAAGCATTTTGTATTGCTTGGAGTTATATAGTACAGCATTTATGTGGCAGACAGCGCAGTGTGGTAGAATATTTAGTGTCGGCCAGTGCAAAATATATTGGACCCGAGGCAGGGGCGGACTGACAACTCATGGGGCCCCCTGGCAATAGAAGATTATGGGGCCCCCAGGCTTACAGGTGGCCGCCATGCCAGGAGTAAGTAACAAACAAAACAGCATATAGAGTACAGCAGTCAGGATGAGTGCCACGCTCCCATGAGTCCTCCGTTACACCAAAGTCCCAACATTCTCCCTATACATCACAGTCCGCAGAGTCCTACCTTATGGCAGAGCCCCCCCCCAGTGTGTCACCTTCTATCAGTGTCCCCTCACACACACCTTTGCACCTTAGTGCTTGGTGTGGCAGGCAGCTGGCAGGAAAAGGCCTTTAAATTAGAAAAAAAAAATCCACTTGTTGCAGGCTCTGAACTGCGCAAGTGAGTCTTAGAGCCAGCGACATAGTGAACTGCTGTGGTTGGCCTCAGATCTGGCAGTGGGGCGTGTGAATAAAAGCCATGCAGATGTAAAAAAACTCAGATTTTTACATACTGTCCCTGCTTTTGCTGAGGCCGGCCACTCTGATGGGGCCCCCTAGTGACATGGGGCCCTCGGTCCGTGCCCGAGTGCCCGAATGGTCAATCCGCCCCTGACCAGAGGTTACCATAAAGAAACTCTGCATTCAGTTGTGGCATGTCAGAAAACAAAAAACAGACTGGTTAGTACAGTAATAACATACTCATATATGAGAAATAAACGCTCATTCCAGTTCTGGCATCCAGATCTTTAAAGCTGAACTCCCAGGAGATTTAAAAAAAATTATATACCCTGTTTCCCCAAAAATAAGACCTAGCGTGATTGTCAGTGATGGCTGCAATATAAGCCCTACCCCCCAAATAAGCCCTACCCTGTTTCCCCAAAAATAAGCCCTATCCTGAAAATAAGACCTACAAGGACTTTAACTAGGGCTTATTTGGGGGGTAGCGCTTATATTGCAGCCATTACCGACAATCACGCTAGGTCTTATTTTCGGGGAAACAGGGTAGCAGTGTATTTACTACATAAAAGAAACTGAATTGTTTCAAAAAGGATAAGTTCACCTTTTGAAACATGTTATGTTTGCATGTCCCACCCATATTTAGGGGGCAACATGCTCCATTGCACTTGTCACCAGCGCTCCCTGCAATGTGACAGTGGATGGGGATCTTCTCCCCTCACCCGCTGTCACTTTTTCAAAACCTTGACAACCACACAGCCGAGTCTTTCATTGACAGAGCTCTGCAAATGAAAAAACTACAAATACCGTCTTCCACCACTGTAGATTTACATGTAATCGGACTGTGAGCACGCTGCTCAGCATGCTCATGGTTCATTCATTTTTACTCCTAGTTTTGTAACTGCAAGCCCATACGGGGAAAGCTAGAGGAAGACTGTGCAGAAGTTTAACATTGAACTTGTGATCTGCTGGTGGCGGGTGCAATGCTTTGCGGGCTCCATGGAAGAAAAAAAAAAAACAGTAACATAATAGACATTTTTTTTTACCTGAAAAAAATATTATCCTTTTAAAAGCATCTAGTGTTTTCTACTTCATATCAGTCTCAGCCTCCATGTAGAGCAGAACTCAGCCGGGGAATATGAAGGCTACCAATAGAAATCAACCAGTTTACATATCTGCTGGCACTGATCATGCTAATAAGAGAAGGGGATGCTCCATGGTTTAATCAGCAAGCTGTGGCATGTCCAGTGTTAAGGAGAAGTACCATAATTCTGCCTCCATCTGAGTTAATGGAGGGTCCTCTTTAACTCTATAACTGTAAACTGCCAAAATTGGTTTCTATGGATTACGACACACTACTCTTTGCACGATTATGCAATCACATGTGTGTTTTCCGCCATTCACTTCTCATTCTCCAAAACATTGGCTTCTCTTTTTATTATTTTTAAATAGTTTCTTTGATGGTCAGTTCTGAACGTAAGGTTGGCTGATTGTGGACCATTGCTGCTAACAGACGCTTATTTGACATATTGTATTCCGTTTCAAAGCATGAGTTGACACTCCATATACAGTATAAAGAGAGAATCACAGATCTTATATATTGATTCTATATATCTATGAAGTCCCTTTAGAATTGTATAGACTTCCTGTTTGCTACTCCATTGCAGTACCAAATAAAATGAATTGTTGTAAAAAAAAAAAAACAGTGTGTGAATAGCTGATTTAGAGAAGCTCCTGTCTCTCACGACCTGGGCTTCAATAGTCATTGTGTTAAAGCCATTGACTGTGAAGCAGGTGGTGAACTGATCATTGGCATAGGAAATTTGGTCAATGAAGAAGTGCTGCCTATGGGATGTCTGCCAGGAGTTTCAGCAGGTCAGAGTACCACCTCTGCCTGGGCCACTTTGGAGTTTTGAGGGGAACTGAAATGCCCTCTATCTCTATTCTGCTGAGTAGTTGAAGGAGTTTCTGAGAAGGAAAGGCATAGATTAGGTTGTATTGGTCCCTCAGGGCAACAGAACATCCACTGCTGATGCCAGATGATCCTTGCATTTGGAGACAAACCTGTCCAGTTTGCTGTTGGAGGCCAGAAGGTCCACATCCAGCTTTCCCCACCTGCAACACAAGTCCCTTCGGGTGTAGAGACCATTCCTCTGGGTCCAGGAGTTGCTGGATAATGTTTGCCTGCCAATTGTTCATGCTTGGGATGCAAACGGCAGACAAAGCTGGAATATTGAGTTCTGCATAAGAAAGAATGTTTCCTACTTCTCTTGCCATGGCAGGACTTCAGGTTCCTACTCATTGGTTGATGTATGCCATTAATGTGGCGTGTCTAACTAAATCTTAATCGGATGACCCTCCAGTTGGGGTGTCCAGGGTTACAAGAAAAAACAAATGTTCTAGAGCTCCAAAATGCTAATCAGGAGATTCTTCCGATGTCCAAGTTCCTTGCACCAAAAAGGTGTCTAGGACTACTTCCCAGCCTGTCAGGCTGACATCTGTCATGGGGATCTTCCATAAGATCATGAGGAAAGATTTCTCTAAATCCAGAACTGGATTGCTGAGCCATCAGGCCGGGGATAACATGGTCCTCAGTGTCAAGCAAATCAGATCGTGCAGGAACTGAGGAGACTTGTCACATGATGACAGAATTTTGCATTGTAGAGTTCTGGAGTGAAAATGGACAAAGGGAACTTCCTCAACGGAGCCATGTTTCCTGTTTCTGAATTCTGTTTCCAGTGCTGATTTTTAAAAGTGCAAGATCAAACCAAACTTTTTTGGGGTCTGGATTGTCTGAAACACATAGTCAGTCAAGAACTGGACTGTTCCCTCAAGAGGAGATTGTCCAGGTACCCTACAAAGGCAAAGCCTGTAGATATAAGGACGTGCAATTAAGCATATCTGATGTCCACAGAGACAAGAAGATCTGCCTGAAGAAGGAGATCATGACTTGGTAAATTCATTGCAAAATGTTTGGACTAAAATTAATATATTTGGGGCTTTCGGGCCCAAAATGGGGAGGATGTCTCCTTTTGGTTTTGACATAAAACTTCTGAAACTTTTCTGCTATTGCTAATTGCTATAACGACCTGGGCCAACAGAGCTGCAAGCGTAGCATGGAGGTCTGCTAGTCTGTGTGGAGACACGGGCAGGTTGGACAAGATTATGTGGGGCAGAGGGGAAGTGCAAAGCATGTCATCACTGGACCCTACTTTTTAACCCACTCATCTGAGATGCTTTCTGCCCAGGTGTCTGCAAATTTATAAAACATAAATCCCTCATCGCAGACATTAAAACACATAGGCCTCATTAACATGGGCAGGCATTTACATCACAGTAGGTACAGCCATGTCTGTTTTTTATTTTACTGCTGAATGGAGCAACTCAGACTAGCATGTTTCCATTGCTTTGTGGCACTGTGGCTTTAACTCGGCATATCGAGATCAGCAGGCATTATGGCTACTAAATGTGCCCCAATAGGACAATGCCACAACAGCATGCCAAATGCGACTTTGCAGGTACTTCCATGTACAATACCTCCTCGGATTTAAAAACAGGCATTCAGGCAGCTACAGTGTCATCTCCTGAGTGCCTATAAACCAGCTCTAAATTGCAGTCTGAAAAACGATCCAACGCAGACTGCTTTTCAGAGCCTGTACTTAAAAATCAGCTACACATACCATACGAGAGTAACCATCTATCTATCACCCTTGCCTAATAGATAATGTTTTCACACACTATGGATAGTGTAATACAGTATATTGACTCGTGAAAATCACTTTTCAAAGAATGTCCAGTCAGGCTGAAGAAAAATTAAACAGAACCAGGATTTTTGCTTGCACGTGATTGGATGATTGAAGTCAGCATAACTTTACCTCATTCACTAGGCTAAATGAAAGGTCACTTGGCAAAGCAAACATACTTTACCCCTTTAGTAAATCAGCCTTATTAGATCATCATACATCTGCCTAGAAAGTTTCGCTACAAGATGATAAAGCGTTCCTGCCAACAGCAAATATATAACAAATATATCTTACTCCTCCTGGCAAACAGTTACATCCATAAGATAAAAATCATCAAGTGATTTATAAATGCCAACTTTGGGAAACATATTAATGATCCCTTCCAGAGCACGGCAGCTGGCTTAGGCTCTCAACAGCACGCTGAGAGTCAACTGCCAGTCAGACATCTGGGTGGATCCTGACATTATTGCTGGGATCCTTCCAAAGCCTGGAGAGGCTCTGTGACGTCAGCTGACAGCAGACTTCAGCCCACTGTCGGCTGATCCTTGGTCACAGGAGAGCACAAGTAAGTGCACTCCTGTGACCCAGAAGAGAAGTATGGCCAAAAAAAGCTTTGGCCATACTTTTCTTCAAAAATTTCATGGAGTTTAGCTTTAACTAGTTCTGTATCCAGATTTTTATACGCACTTTGATTGTGATAAAGTAGGGCACTGAGGATCCCTTGGTTCTTTACCCATGGGTAAATGGACCCTACGATTGTCAACCCTTGGGATAAGATCTGGGGGATCCTCAAAGTCCAATTTTATCACACTCAAAGCTAATATAACAATCTGAATGTGGAGCTAGTTAAATTAGCTGGTGATTTTTTACATTATGGATGTACCTCTTTGCTGGGAGGAGCATTAGGGCTGAGGTTGGAAGTGGAATTCGGCCATCATTTCAGTCCCTTTGTTTACAAGCCAGTGAGCAAAGAGGCAAGAAGTAGAAATGGGAGCAGACATGTTGGCAGGTTTATGGTTTTGTTGTTCATCATGTTTGATGAGAAATCTGCTTCTCTGGATGACATGATTAACAATGTATTTATATCGTGGGACATTTTTAGGATTTTTTTAAAAATAAAGAATTTGTCAAAGTGTTTGGTGTGTTTATTTACTTTATGTGCAAGATAAAGGGTACTACATTTATGTGGTGGAATGGATATCTGGGAATCCCTTATTTTAAAAGGGGCTTCTAGATTCCCTATTGCATACCCCTACATCAACAGGCCAGGGATGTGGGGAAGAGGCCCTTGTCCTCAGCAGCAATGGGGTCAAGGTGCCTTGCCGGGAGGGTCCCCCCTGGCAAGGCACCGTCAACATATTGAGGGCATGTGGCCTGTTCATTTTTTTCATTCTTGCTGTAGAATGTACTATAGCAAAAGTGACATTTTAGAAAAAACATTTGAGGGTAATTTGACATCTTTCTCTGACATACCAGATCCCCCAAAGGATCTGGTATGTATTTTGGGGGGGGGGTTACCCATTACATTTTTTACAAGGAAAACCAAGCTGTCAGGGAAATATCGTTTACCAACAATTTAAATAGTATGTTTGTTTTTCTTTGTAGTCAGTGCTGTGGTACATTGTATATATCAGACTTGTAAGCCACTTCGCAGACAGGTTAAGGACATCCTTCAAACCTGTTATTTAAAGGAAAATTGCATTTTTAATGTTGCTGCTCTCCGCCAAATGGTATTATGTTAAAAAAAAGTTGCATTAGCACATGTCCCCAAGGGCAGTTCACTAGGGTTTGGATGTACATTGGAACTTGTGAGCTTTTTCTCTTTCTTTCTCTCTTTCTTTCTAGGTCTAAACCAGGCTTCCAGGCCACGCAATGTCAACCATCTGTCAACCAAAGTGAAAAGGGTGGTGGTCAAATGACACACACAGGGAATGGGATAGTAATGAGCCAGGTGGCTGCGGAAGATACAATTAGTTTCTTGACTAAGAAGCTGTGAACAGCTATCTCTCAAATGACCGTGGTGATTTGTATAGCTGTCCATGTATACTTGAAGCTGTAACGTGTATTGATCATAGTCAGGTTTAGCTCCACCAAAAAAAGGCATGGCATCGTATGACATAACAACTTATCAAGCACAAAATAGGAGAAATAAGACAGCAACGATGCATATTCTGAGACACTCCAGAAGTCAGCAGGGGTATAGGTCACCGTAATAATATCCATTCCCTGGGAATGTCTTTCTAGGAAATTCTCAAGCCCTCGTTGTCATTTACAGTTGTAACCTTTAATAGCCCTAAATTGTGTGATGTAAACGAGCTACTAAAACATTCACACGTATGAATGAAATATGGATAAATCATTACAGAGACTGATGTTTATGTAACTTCGCTTTGCACCGTACTGCTTCTGACAAAGTGTGTCTTAAAAATATTCTCTCTTCCAAACCACCTTCAGTTTAATGCAATTACATCACGTGTGTGGCAAAATGTTAAATGTTAGCCCCTTAAATTGCAATTGAAGTTGAAGGGGGTGTTGGCCGCTATCTCGTGATCCAGAGAAAACAATTTTCCTGCCAACGTTGTTGGTTTAGTTCCTGCCCATGAGTTTTGGAGACTCCCACCCACCTTGGGATGTCCCTACTCATCCTGTTGTGTTCTCCTTAATTTAAAATAAGTACAGTACATATTTTCCAAAGGGGTTTGGTCCTGGAAGCGCAAACAAAGATTTCATCAGAGTCCCTGTGTGACAATAGAATATTCTAAAAAAGAAACCTGTCATAAATATGGAGGCTGCATTGTGAAACTCTCCTCCTTACATTGCTATTATTAGCGGCGTTTTACCGTCGGTATTCGGCCGCTAGCGGGGGGTTTTACCCCCCGCTAGCGGCCTAGAAAGGGTTAAATACCACCGCAAAGCGCCTCTGCAGAGGCGCTTTGCCGGCGGTATAGCCGCGCCGTCCCATTGATTTCAATGGGCAGGAGCGGTAAAGGAGCGGTATACACTCCGCTCCTTCACCGCTCCAAAGATGCTGCTGGCAGGACTTTTTTTACCGTCCTGCCAGCGCACCGCTCCAGTGTGAAAGCCCTCGGGGCTTTCACAGTGGATACATAGCAGCGGCACTTTCAGGTCGGTTTGCAGGCGCTATTATTAGCGCAATAGCGCCTGCAAACCGCACCAGTGTGCAAGGGCTCTTAGGGGTTGCATTCTTCCAACTGACTACCAATGTAAAAGGCATTTTTCCCACTGACCCTCAATTAATTTGTTTCAGTAAGGGTTGACTGAGACCTGAAAATGATTGTAGTGGTTCCTCTGGGGTTGGGAAACAATGATGTAGATCGTAAGTTATGACTAGTTTACTTAAACTTTCTATTCTGAAAGTCTCTTGAGAAAATTGAGTACTGTCCGTGATACTTTTTTTATTTGCACTAACATACAATTTTTCAGGACAAGCCTTCGGGGTATGTCCCATTTTTTCAAGGTCCAAGCATGAATACGTCTACAGTCACCTCAAGTATGAAAGTCTCTTGAAATTCGTAGGGGATGTTTCTCTACATAGTCCAAAATGTAAGACAAAGCAGAGCTATGATGATCATCACATACACTGACATTTGCAGTCATCAACTTCTTGCCTTGATTGATTGTTGGCATAAGAATGTTAATAGGGTAGGCTATGGTAGATTTATCTGTGACAAGTGTTAGTGTCTCACGGAGTAGCTTCTGTGAAAAGACAGGGATGTGCATTGACGATACTAAGGAGCTCCTTCTCATCCTCCAGTTTCTCAAAACATCACTGCTGATTACTTTTATTGCCCCTACAGTCTAATCTCCACACACTGCCAATAGAACTAGGTTTGCCACCTGTACATGTATAGGGGAATGGTTTATTAAAATAATTTTGCCCCACTACACTATTATTCTAAGCTTGCAATTCCAAAATAATGAAACCTTAATCTCTGAACTAAAACCCACCTTCCCCCAGACCCTAATGCCCCGTACACACGATAGGATTTACCAACAACAAATGTTGGATGTGATCTTGTTGGCAGAAAGTCCGACCGCATGTATGTTCCATCGATCATTTGTTGTCGGACTTTCCGCCAACAAATGTTGACTAGCAGGTTCTCAAATTTTCCGCCAACAAACTTTTGTTGTTGGACTTTCTGATCGTGTGTACACAAGTCCGTCACATGCTCAGAAGCAGAAGCGGCCAGTCTTGTAAACTAGCGATCATAATGGAGAACTAATGCCGCGTACACACGGTTGGACTTTTCGTCTACAAAAGTCCGACAGCCTGTCCGACAGACTTCCGGCGGACTTCCAGCGGACTTTCGGCAGATTTGCGGCAGACTTTCTAACGAACGGACTTGCCTACACACGACCACACAAAAGTCCGACGGATTCGTACGTGATGACGTACACCGGACTAAAATAAGGAGGTTGATAGCCAGTAGCCAATAGCTGCCCTAGCGTGGGTTTTTGTCCGTCGGACTAGCACACAGACGAGCGGATTTCGGGGTCCGTCGTAGTTACGACGTAAAGATTTGAAGCATGTTTCAAATCTAAAGTCCGTCAGATTTGAGGCTGCAAAAGTCCGCTGAAAGTCCGGGGAAGCCCACACACGATCGGATTGTCAGCCAGCTTTAGTCCGTCGGCGTCCGTCGGACTTTTGTAGACGAAAAGTCCGACTGTGTGTACGCGGCATTACATTTGTGATGTGGCAAATTAGGAAATCTCCAAAAGCAGCGCACAATTCTCTTCTTCTTTAATGAGATAACAATGAAGCTGCTTTGCTGGTGATACTGATGGAGTTATTGCGAACAAATTTTCAAAGGCTTTTTTTTCAAGTGATATCAATAATAATAATAATAGCGCAAAATAAAAAACGCAAAAAGGAAAGCGCGAATCAACACTCACCAAACTTCTACTAACATGAAATTAGCAGAAGGAGCCCAAAGGGTGGCGCTAAAGAGCTGAAAAACCACGTAGTACGTCTAATACGTCACTACGTTCGTAATTGTTGGCCAACATTTGTGTGTTCGTGTGTATGCAACACAAGTTGGAGCCAACAACCTTCGAACAAAATTCCACGGTTTTGTTGTCGGAAAGTCTGATCATGTGTACGGGGCATAACACTTGTTTTTAACTGGTGGCAACTGTAATAACATGATCGTATGACGTATCATATCATCGTATGGTGTATCAATAGTGTGACATATCTTGTAAATAGCTTAAAGCCCAACTCTGGGCATTTTTTGTTTCTTTATGGTCTCCCAAGCAGCTGTTAAAAAGCAGCTCTAACTGCAATACTTGTTTTTACTTGTATTCACACCCCTCCTGGTGTGCTCACCTACACAGCTGCTTTTTAGGCTCTTGCTGGACATTCACAAGGTTCCCAGTGCAACATATGTCCCATTTTTCTGGCACCAGACTGTTTTTGTCATTTTACTAACTGCAATACTCCCCCTCCACTTCAGAGCTGTCCCCTGCAGTTAACTGTTTCCGCCACTAGATGTCCTCAGTTTTCCGGGTTGAATGATACCCAGGGTCACTCAGTTTGGAAGGCTGAGGATATACTGTGAATGCAGGGTGTCATGGGCCCCCACTATGATGGGGTGTACAACAGCTCCATGTAATCACAGTGTAAGGATGCAAAAAAAAAAATGGGTTACACCTTTGTATATAATTTTACTTCTGCAGAACTGCTCAGACATTGTGGAACATCGTTCAATCCAAATAAAGCCAGAAAATAGACTTTAAAGCTCTCTTTACGCTTTTGCGCAGTAATGCACATGTTATGATGCATCAAAATGTGTGTTACTTGGTATCCCATTTTTAAAAATTGATCTGGTTAACATATACTGCTTGTGTTGCGCAGTGGCTTGTCATGGAAAATAGTTCAGTTTTTTTTTTTCTTGTCAATAGTTTTTTTTTTCATCGATTGTTGTGTGTCGTAGAAGTCCATTGGATCGCATGAATACTTATTATCCATGTGTTTCGATGAGCTGGAAATGCATGGATACTGTGGTCAGCCCCAGGGAACAGACCATGTCCTTTTGGCCATACTACATTTGTAAAATGAGAGGCTCTTCTCACAACTTCTTGTGATCATATAATTCAGGAAAACATTCAATGAAAAGGCACGTTAAAAAATAAAGTTTTTGTCCAAGATGGCGCAGCGAGCAGACGTGCTTTAGAGCTGCTCCGTCGTCTAAATCCTACATCACTTGAGTGCCGACAGTGAGAAATACCTCGGGAAAGTAGCGGGTTACTGTCCCCCTGTGACCCTCTATGCCGGGCTACGAAAAACGGGGAAATAATCGGCAAAGTAACCGACCAAAGACCCGTCAGGCACACAAGAGCAGAGCTGCAGCGGCCGCCATCAGCAATACCCTGGCCACGCAGACAGAGGAGGAGACGTGGAGGATGGCTGAATCTCTCCCTGCCTCAGAACCCTCTAAGTCCTCCACGGAGTTTGCGGAGCTAATGCAGGCAATTACTGCATGCCGCACTACCCTGACCGACAAGATCGACTATGTCCACACAGAGCTGGGACTGATCCGCCGGGATCTGGACACATTCCGAGGCCGCGTGGCAGAAGCTCATAGGGGGCATGCGTAGACAGCTGAGGGCTGACCTGGTTAGGGCTGAGGGAGAGGCAGACTCACTAGAGAAACTAATTATGTAAAAAAATCCGCGTCAAAAACGCGGTAAAAACGCAGTAAAAACGCGGTACTTGCGTTTTGGATGCGGGTCCATTGAATTCTATTACATGCAAAACGCTGCATTTTGCATGAAAAAAAGTCCCCGACCCTTTCCAAAAACGCAGAGGCACAAAAATGCATTGATGTGAACATATTCCATAGGAATTCCCATGCATTTCTGCAAAATGCATCAAAAAACGCATTAGTGTGAATAGAGCCTTAGGCTGGATTCACACCTATGCATTTTTACTGCTTTTTGCATTTTGCAGATTTGCACTACAGAACGTGTTCCATAGGAAACCATGGTAAATGGACTGTACTGCAAATCTGCAAAATGCAAAAAGCACTAAAAATGCAAAGGTGTGAATCCAGCCTTAATGCAGAAGAACCACATTCAGGATAGTAATGCATTAATCACTGGCAGCATGTTTTTGCTGCATTTTGCATTTTCCCGCTGCCGGCGGTCAAAGTAGGCTATGTGTACATGAAACAACAAATCAATCATATCAGTCATCATCACACCTATAGGATCATTAATAAAATACATAAGGTCTATCTTTTTTTTTTTTTTTTTTAATGCCAAAATCAGACTCAAACATGTACGTTACATTAAGAGATAAGAGATTCTATTTTAGTTGCAAGTTTTCCTTCATTCACAGCTTCCTTAGCTCAGTGTAAAACAATCCTTTCCTAAATTATAGACTGCAAATGTGGCTTTCAACAACGGAGTACTCAAGTGTCCCCTGCTGAATTATGTTGGTTATTTTTAACTCGGGTTAAACAGACAACTATGGGTTCAAACACTCAGTTAAGGCAACATAAAGGCCATGTCCATATGTGGAGCAAGCTGAGTAGGTGCAGGGGCTGGCTTACAGTATATAAGCCTCCCCATGAACCTAAGCTCGTTACCTCTCAGTTCTGGTGAGTAGTCTTCAAGCAGGCTGTGCATTCCAAAGAACCATCTCAGATCTTGCAGCTCATTCCTACACTTAGAAAAAAAGTATGCCAGCAGTTTAAAGAAATTAGGCTGTGCATCAAAATCAGTAATAGTTATACCACATAATATAGATATTCATTGTAAATGGAAACTGGAGGCTCACACTTTGGAGGCTCACAATATGCATTAGATTACATATGTAAAGACATATTAGTTATTTTGTAGAACATAGGATCCTGCAAATGAAAATGTTTGTTTTTCTTCTTTTTTTCTTTGTAAATATTAATTTGTTTGAATTGTCTTTCTTTTCTCTTTTTAGGGGGCCATCGTATTTTTTTCATCTTAGACAGTGCTAACAGGTAAGTGGTCAAACACTGGATAGATTAACTGACACTTTAGACTAACTTTAGATAGATTGCTTTAAATTAGCTGAAAAAGAATGCTGTTGGTTCCCCTAAGAGGATCCCCCTTGTTTGCTGTCCCGATGACATTGCCATAAGCTAAACTTTCTGCGTCCCCTCTTTGCAAAGGTTTAGCTTAGAGGGCTGGTGATAGTTTCAATGGCATCCTAGTAGAACCTTTATAGGTTTATACATGGAATGTACTCCTAAGAAGGAAGAGTTCAGCTCAACGCTGGTTGAACTAGATGGATATGGTTGAACTAGATGGACTTGTGTCTTTTTTTTAAACCAGACTAACGATGTAGCTATGTAATGCAAAGTCCTAATGTCACCAGGAAGGCAAAGTCAACTGAGAAAAAAAGAAATAATAGCCAAGAGAGGATCTAAAGCTGGACACACACTGTTACATTGTAGGTGAGGTTGAAAAAAGACACAAGTCCATCAAGTCCAACATATATGTGTGATTATATGTCAGTATTACACACACACACTGTTCAAATTTCGTCTGCTTCCTGATGAACTGGACGAAATTCGCATAGTGTGTGGTACTGTCCCTTTCATCATCCTTTGAAAAAACAAGAGAGTCGGGCAGAGAATTTAGAACTGTTTATGGCTGTTTGGGTATTCTGACCGGGGACCGGGGGATTCGTCCATTCGCTTTGTATAGAGTGAATGGAGGAATCTTATTTTTTTTTCATTCAGCCTGATAGTTCATGACCATTTTAACACTGACCCACTCTATTTAAAAGTAAAACAATGGGTTAGAATTCCAGTTATTTTATTTAAGCTCATTAGCCAGTAATATAGTGGCAGTAGAGTTACTCCAGGTGCTTTAACATTGTAATTGCCATGTCCCCCCTACAACACTCAGCTCTATGGTCAACTGAGGCTGCAGTTTAATCAGAAGGGAGTAGCAAACACATTGATACCCCAACTGATGTTAGGCTTTGTGGTTTCTTCTGGCCTCCTGGCTGTGGTGGACCATAGAGGTGTGCTAAAATGTACCCACCTCAACAATAAATCCTATTATACTCTGCGTTCTAACACACATCCTGTCCAGCAACTAAGTTCCCTGTATTGTTTGGACCATAATATCAAAATTATTGTGTATTGTTTGGACAATAATAACAAAAAAGTAATGATTCAATCGTGTCTCTCTTTGGCTGGCTATGCCCTAACAATTCTAGTAAATCTTTCTAGTTGTTCCTGCTCCTGGCCATAGATGGATCAAAATTTGTCTGGTTCCTGATGAACTGGCCGAATTTCATTCCGTCTATGGGCAACTAAAGTACAACCAGCCTGTTGTGTTTTTTTTAATTTATTTGTAATCACTGGTGGTGGCTATAGCTGCCAGCAGTGATCATTGTATTCTGACGGCTTGGAAAACTTCTGCTGTCAGATTACAATAGCGCAGCGGAAGGAATTCCCCCATGAACACTGACTGTGTTGATGAGGAAATCAAGCAAATGTTCTTTCCCTTCAGAAAGAAGATTTTACAATGTATGGCTCGCATAAGGCATACTTCACAGGAGTATAGGAGTAATAATCACAGCTGAGCCCTAATAAGCACTTGCTATTTACTTAACCAATGACAATATATCTTAGTTTACACTTGCAGTTTGGGGGGTGCCAGCAAAAACGGCAGATGAGGCACAATTTTACCACCTCTCAACTGGCCCCCCAAGCTGCAAAAGCAGCTATACGGAGTATACACATGCTGCGACAATGATGCTTTGCATCAAAAATTATCCCGCTGTCATGTTCATTGGGCATTATTACCCATCAAATGTGATACAATTCAATTGTATTTGCGTGCATTTCGGCGTGGTGGTGCAAGCTTTCAGGGGATAAAACAGGCAGTAAGGAGGTGCTTATTAAAGCATTAATAAAAATAATACATTTTCATACAGAAACCAGCAGCCATGGGTGACGGTGAAATGGCGGTTTTTGGCGATGCCGCCCAGTACCTCCGTAAGACTGACAAAGAAAGACTGGAAGCCCAGAACAAACCTTTTGATGCCAAGAACACCTGTTTCGTAGATGACCAAAAGGAACTTTACGTAAAGGGTTTGGTCACCGCTCGGGAAGATGGAAAAATTACCGTAAAGACTGATGATAACAGGGTAACTATTATAGCATATTTTTCTGAATAAATCAAGTACTAAACATGATTAAAAACTATTTATTAAACATATTATTTTCCATTTCAGACTGTAACAGTCAAAGAAAGCCAAGTTTACCCCCAGAATCCTCCCAAGTACGATAAAATTGAAGACATGGCGATGATGACTCACCTGAATGAAGCTTCTGTACTGTATAACCTCAAAGAGCGTTACGCAGCCTGGATGATCTACGTAAGTCCCAATATCTAGATAAAATGACAGGAGTCAAAATAAAATGTAGATAAGAGCTATTGCAACAATCCTAATAATTCATCCTATAAAAAAATCTTTAGATTTTTTGTTATGCATTAGTTGATGACTGGCAACCAAACTTCTTAATAAAGTTAAACCTACCCTGCTTTAGCCTGAAAGTCCGACTTAGGTTGCTAAATGTAAAAAAAAAAAAAAAATCTTGGTACTTAGCTTTAAAACCCAACCTCCTTTGTAAATTGCTATTAGGTGGAGGGTCCTAAATGCTGCAAATAGCATGCTTCAGAGCAGCCTGGCAATAGATTTTATAGTTTGGGGTAAAATATGGAGTTTCAGTTTAAGGAGTGGGACGTTTTTAAGAAATCACAGTTGTTTCACGAACTAACATCATATACTTTATAATATACAACAGACATACTCTGGGCTTTTCTGCGTCACTGTCAACCCCTACAAGTGGCTGCCAGTGTATGACCCTAAGGTGGTTGCTGGCTACAGAGGCAAGAAGCGAATGGAAGCCCCACCACACATCTTCTCCATCTCTGATAACGCTTATCAGTTTATGCTCACAGGTACCTGGGCTTGTATTATTCTGAATGTTTGTTTGATATGTTCAGAAGCCACATACATGTTTTAAATCTACATTTGCATTTGGCAGATCGTGAAAATCAGTCTGTCCTGATTACTGGTGAATCTGGTGCTGGAAAGACTGTCAACACCAAGCGTGTCATCCAGTACTTTGCAACAATTGCAGCTATTGGTGACAGTGGTAAGAAGAAGGAGTCCAGCAGCGGCATACAGGTTCGTACTCAACTTGCAACTTTTAATAAAAATGAATTAAAATTAATAAAGATGAGATGAAAACACATAATATATGTATAGCATTATCCCACGTAAATCATTAAGGTCACGTGTTGAGTATGGAATACAGTTTTGGCTAATGTACTATTAGAAGGCCATTAAAGATTTAGAGAGAATACAAAGGCAGTCTAAACAAGTAAATTAGTAAAAAGCATTGCAGGTCTCCCTTGTATGAAAGGTTTTAAAAAACTCAACTTGTCTCATTTGGAAAAAAGACAAGTTAGAGGTGATTAATTATGAATATACATATATCCAAAGTCAGTGTAAAAAAATTGTGAAATTATTATTTTCTACAAAGAATGTGAAAAAAGGGGATAAAAGCTGCATATCAGCAAAAGAATATTTTTCTATTAGTTTAGGAAAGGTTTTTTAAGCTCAAAGTGGTTAGGTTGTTGAATGATCCTAAGTAATAGCATGCTACATCTTCTTGATGGAAAGCAAACTAAAGTCATAGTATACATATTAAAAATTCTAGGTGCTTCTTTGCATTCTTAGGGACTATATTACATAGTAAATATGTGTTAACAAAGTTATGTAATTTGGGAGATGTGTTGAGTGTCAACGCATAGAGATTTGTGAAACCCAAGTATGACAAGAAATATAGCTATGCTCTGATTACAGTCCTGTCCTTCACAGTTCATGTATTCTTTGCAGTGTTCAAGAAATATACAGGCTAAAACTGTATTGGTATCTGTCTGTGAAACTGCTAATGTAATTGGGATGTTATTTGCTACATAAAAAGCTGCTCGCTCAGGCCAGCTTAAAGGGCCTTGTACTTGTATAATCAATGCACCAAAGTAGAACATGTAGTAGCCACTGGTAGGACTTGCATTCTTCTGCTTTTCATCCCTTTTTGCTTGTTTCTATCACTTTTACCTGTCTGCTGATACTTTGTACCTCTTTATATTTAGGGTAATCTGGAAGATCAAATCATCCAGGCTAACCCACTGCTGGAAGCCTTTGGTAATGCCAAGACTGTAAGAAATGACAACTCCTCTCGTTTTGTAAGTATATATGAAATCTATATGCTCATTAGTTACTCATCTCTAGGAACTCATATTGCATGAACTCCTTTCTAATCTTCTCTTGTCATGTTTAGGGTAAATTCATCAGAATCCACTTTGGTACCACTGGAAAACTGTCATCAGCTGATATTGAAACATGTAAGAACGAAACCCTCCAATTTCTTCTCATTTTTTAGTTCCTCACATAAATTCATACAATTACTACTATGCAATTTTATAGATCTGCTGGAGAAGTCCAGAGTAACATTCCAGCTGTCAGCTGAAAGAAGCTACCACATCTTCTACCAGATCATGACAAACCATAAACCAGAGGTTGTAGGTACGGTCATATTTCCTTTCAGATAATAGGCAGAGAAATGAGACCTGCAAACCATAAGCATGTGTTATTGAATGAAGAACTTATCATTTTTTTTAATGTCGTTTGTGTTCAGAGATGCTTCTTATTACCACCAACCCATACGACTACCCCTTAATCAGCATGGGTGAAATCGTTGTGAAGAGTATTAATGATACAGAGGAGTTCATTGCCACAGATGTAAGTTGTTGAAATCTTGGAACAAGAAAACATTTTTCAGTTTTCCACAGATTGTATAATTTCCACAGATGTACAGAATGTGTTACTAGGCACTAAATAACCAGAGCTATTTTTCCAACAGACTGCCATTGACATCCTGGGATTCATCCCAGAAGAAAAGGTCGGCATCTACAAGTTGACTGGTGCTGTCATGCATCACGGCAACTTGAAGTTCAAGCAGAAGCAGAGGGAGGAGCAGGCCGAGCCAGATGGCACTGAGGGTTTGTCCTTTGTTTTTCAACTTATTTTATGATTTTTTTTTCCATCTATGCCATTTTAGGATTTATTTCATACTATATGTCTTATCTCCAGTTGCTGACAAGATTGCTTATCTGATGGGTTTCAACTCTGCTGATATGCTGAAGGCTTTGTGCTACCCCAGAGTAAAGGTCGGCAATGAGTTTGTCACCAAGGGACAAACTGTATCTCAGGTATGATAAAATCAAGAAATAAAATAACCACATACTCAAAGATAACTATGCTTTCTATAATATATTAACACATGATTTTTGCTCTACACTTTAGGTCAACAACTCTGTTGGTGCCCTCAGCAAATCCGTTTTTGAGAAACTCTTCTTGTGGATGGTCACTCGTATCAACCAGCAGCTCGACACCAAGCAGCCAAGACAGTTCTATATTGGTGTGCTGGATATTGCTGGATTTGAAATCTTTGATGTAAGTTCTTGAACAGTTTTAGGTTTGTATGTCTTTCAAAGCAAAGGACCTGTTCTCATTTCTTTATTTGACATACAGTTCAACAGCTTGGAACAGCTCTGTATCAACTTCACCAATGAGAAGTTGCAGCAGTTCTTCAACCACCACATGTTCGTCCTGGAACAAGAGGAATACAAGAAGGAAGGTATTGACTGGGAGTTCATTGACTTTGGTATGGACTTGGCTGCCTGCATTGAGCTTATTGAGAAGGTAATTTCACATATGGAAATGATATTATGAAACCAAAAATGTAGAATTATTTGTAGTTACAGACTTAAAGTAACACTTATCGTTTATTATCAGCCTATGGGCATCTTCTCCATCCTTGAAGAGGAGTGCATGTTCCCCAAGGCCACTGACACATCCTTCAAGAACAAGCTGTATGAGCAGCATCTTGGCAAGTGCAAGAACTTTGAGAAGCCCAAACCTGGCAAAGGAAAGGCTGAGGCTCACTTCTCTCTTGTGCACTATGCTGGTACTGTGGATTACAACATCAGTGGCTGGCTTGACAAGAATAAGGATCCATTGAATGAATCTGTTATCCAGCTGTACCAGAAATCTTCAATGAAACTGCTGTCTTTCCTGTACTCCAGCTACAATGCTACCGATGGTGAGTAACTTCCCTGTTCCTTTCTTATTTTAGGCTTTTTTTGTACTTTTACATTTAGATAAAGATCTATGATGACTCTTCCATTATGTTTTATTAACAGATGCTGCCGCCGGTGGTGGCAAAGGTGGAAAGAAGAAGAAGGGATCCTCTTTCCAGACTGTGTCTTGCCTGTTCAGAGTTAGTATGACTGTTCTATCTGCATAAAGACTTACATAATTTCTGCCATAGCAGAAAATCCTAATTTATATTGTGTGTGTTATAGGAAAATTTGAACAAACTAATGTCCAACTTGAGAAGCACTCACCCTCACTTTGTGCGTTGTCTGATCCCCAATGAGACCAAAACTCCAGGTACAATTTTATTTTCCTGTTCATGCTGCAAACACTAAACATTAGGAAGGCCCTATAATTTTTGTGGTCACTATTGATATTTATGATTTCTCACAGGTATCATGGATAACCACTTGATCATTCACCAACTGAGATGTAACGGTGTATTGGAGGGTATCAGAATCTGCAGAAAGGGATTCCCCAGCAGAATTATTTATGCTGACTTTAAGCAACGGTAAATTTTCATGCACATTGTAAACATACCTGTATAGCTTATAGAAACTATTGGATCATTAGGGGTGAACAATGCCATTAGATTTGGGAGCGTTGGGAACATTTTAGTTATTTAGATATGTATGGTTTGTTATACACTTCAAGAATGATCAGTATTTATTCCATACTGTTTCTTTTTTCTAAAGTTACAAGGTCCTGAATGCCAGTGCAATCCCAGATGGGCAGTTTATTGACAGCAAGAAGGCATCAGAAAAACTATTGGGCTCTATTGATGTTGACCACACTCAGTACAAATTTGGTCACACCAAGGTATGGCAGACAGCAGCTCCCAGAAAATGGTAGCTCTAACCGTTTCTAATATTTACATTTAACCACTTCCCATCCTGGCCAATTCTGGCACTTTGCTCCTACATGTAAAAATCATAATTTTTTTCCTAGAAAATTACTCAGAACCCCCAAATATTATATATGTTTTTTTAGCAGAGACCGTAGGGAATAAAATTGTGGCCAATGCGGCTTTTTACTTCCCATGGTATTTGTGCAGCAATTTTTCGAATGCGTTTTTTTGGGGAAAAAAACTGTTTCATCAATTAAAAAAAAAAACAGCAAAGTTAGCCCAATTTTTTTGTATAATGTGAAAGATGATGTTACACCGAGTAAATAGATACCTAACATGTCATGCTTTAAAATTGCGCACACTTGTGGAATGGCACCAAACTTTTTTTACTAAAAGCTCTCCATAGACAATGCTTTAAAATATTTTACAGGTTACCTGTTTAGAGTTACAGAGGAGGTCTTGGGCAAGAATTGTTACTCTCGCTTTAACGTTTGTGGTGACACCTCACATGTGTGGTTTGAACGCCATTTAAATATGTGGGCGCGATGTATGTATGCGTTTTCTTCTGTGTGCGAGCAAATGGGGACGGGGGCACTTGAATTTTTTTTTTTATTGTTTAATTTATTAGAATTTTTTTTTTTAAACTTTCCCTTTTTTCTTGATCACTTTTATTCCTATTACAAGGAATGTAAACATCCCTTGTTATAGGAATAGTGCATGACAGGTCCCTTTTTATTTTCTATAAGACCCCGCATCTCTCCTCCAGGCAGGAAAGACCAAGATCAAAAGAAAAAATAAACGATCTCGGCCTTCCCAGCCAAATCCCCGGCAATGTTTACTTCCGCTGGGCCAGACGTGATGTCATAACGTCGCACCCGGGCCTCCGCAGGTTATAGAGATTGCCAGGGACCATCTATCCCTTGGAAATCTCTATGCTCAACTTCTGGCATTGGTGGATTCTTTCTCCGGCTCGTCGTTTGCACGGTCGAGCCAGTAGAAGCATCAGAGGATGGCGGGGGGCGTCCCATCCCGTCGCCTGTAAGAACGATCAAGTAGCTGAACTGCCGCTATGATTGTTCTTACGGTGCAGGGAATCGCTAGCCAAAATAGAAGATATTTGGATGATGCCTGTAGGCATCATTAGGATGTCCCCACTCAAAGTCCAGTACGTCATATGATGTACTTTCGGTGGGAAGTGGTTAAAATGACTATTTTTTTTTTTTTTTTTTTAAGGTATTCTTCAAAGCTGGTCTCCTGGGTACACTGGAAGAGATGAGAGATGAAAAGTTGGCACAACTTATAACTCGTACTCAGGCTCTTTGCAGAGGTTTCTTGATGAGAATTGAGTTCAAGAAGATGATGGAAAGAAGGTAAAAATGATTTTCTACTCACAAAAGTATACTAGTACTGATAGTTATAGAGGCAAAACAAAATTTTTGATAACAGACATATTTACTTGATATGTGACATTTCTTAAACAGGGAAGCCATCTTTGTCATCCAGTACAATGTCAGATCATTCATGAATGTCAAACACTGGCCATGGATGAAACTTTACTTCAAGATTAAGCCTCTCCTGAAGAGTGCAGAATCTGAGAAAGAGATGGCAAATATGAAAGAGGAGTTTGAAAAGACCAAGGAAGCTCTGGCAAAGTCAGAGGCCAAGAAGAAAGAACTAGAGCAGAAAATGATTTCCTTGCTGCAGGAAAAGAATGAGTTACAGCTCCATGTCCAGTCGGTATGTAGAATTATATAGCAAAACTCTGTTTAAAATATAATTTATAGTGATATCTAGTTGTGGTAAATCCAAGAATTCCCAGTAGCCTAAAAGAAAATTGTTTCCAAAAGGAATCTGAGACTCTGGCTGATGCTGAGGAGAGATGTGAAAGTCTCATCAAGAACAAGATTCAACTTGAATCAAAACTCAAGGAGCTCAATGAGAGACTTGAAGATGAGGAAGAAAGCAATGCTGAACTGACTGCTAAGAAAAGGAAACTGGAAGATGAATGCTCAGAGCTGAAGAAAGACATTGATGACCTAGAACTCACTCTGGCAAAAGTAGAAAAAGAAAAACATGCAACAGAAAATAAGGTATAAGCAACAAGAAACGTAAAGTCCACTTTCTGATTCAAATACACAAATGCAAAGTCTACCTTCTAATACAGTATAATTATGTATGTTAATCTTTGTTCCCTTATTTATAGGTTAAAAATCTTACTGAAGAATTGGCAACTCTTGATGAAAATGTCTCCAAACTCGCCAAGGAAAAGAAAGCTCTTCAGGAGGCCCATCAGCAAACTCTTGATGACCTTCAGGCTGAGGAAGACAAAGTCAGCTCCTTGACCAAAGCAAAGACAAAGCTGGAACAGCAAGTAGATGATGTGAGTATCTTGAAATAAGATTTCTAATCTATTGGGTATTTAAAAAGTGGCCAAATTATTCAAATAAATGCATGTACTTCTAGCTGGAAGGTTCTCTGGAACAAGAGAAGAAACTCCGTCTTGATCTAGAGAGGGCCAAGAGAAAGCTGGAAGGTGACCTGAAACTGTCCCAGGAAACCGTCATGGATCTTGAAAACGATAAGCAGCAATCTGACGAAAAGCTAAAAAAGTAAGGAGCGCTCTCTAGTTTTTTTTAAAAGAAAAACCTGAAAATGAAGACTGCATTTATAACTTGTATTAACCTTGATTCACAGGAAGGACTTTGAAATCAGCCAACTCCAAGGAAAGATTGAGGATGAACAATCCCTTGGATCTCAACTCCAGAAGAAGATAAAGGAACTGCAGGTAAAGGATGGATTACAGGATTCTAATATCATTATATTAATTTCCCATTATTTAACTATGAATATTAAAATCCCAATAATAATAACCTGCTCTATTTAGGCTCGTATTGAAGAACTTGAGGAGGAAATTGAAGCTGAGAGGGCAGCTCGGGCCAAGATTGAGAAACAGAGAGCTGATCTTTCTAGAGAACTTGAAGAAATCAGTGAAAGACTTGAGGAAGCTGGAGGTGCAACATCTGCCCAGATTGAGGTGAACAAGAAGCGTGAAGCTGAATTCCAGAAACTGAGACGCGACCTAGAAGAAGCTACTCTTCAACATGAAGCCACTGCTTCTGCTCTGCGCAAAAAGCATGCTGACAGTGTTGCTGAGCTTGGAGAACAGATTGACAACCTGCAGCGTGTTAAGCAGAAGCTGGAGAAAGAAAAGAGTGAACTGAAGATGGAGGTTGATGACCTCGCCAGCAACCTGGAGGGCGTCTCTAAGTCAAAGGTAAGAAATTTCTTGAAAATACATGTTTCTTTATCCTTTTTTTAATCCTTATTCTGGAATGAAGACAATGATTTTACCAAATGTTCTTATAGGCCAACCTTGAGAAAGTTAACCGTGTGCTTGAGGACCAACTGAGTGAAGTTAAGTCTAAGGATGATGAACATCTGCGTTTACTTAATGACCTCACTACCCAGAAGGCTCGTCTCCAGACTGAGACTGGTAGGTTAATTACTGTACTCATATAATAGAAGTAATACATGTAACAATATAATGAAGTGTTTAATAGATGAAATACAAGCCTCTAAAATGTTGTACAAAACCAATGAAATGCCAAGAGTATTCAGAAGAGTGAAGAAATACTTGACTACATGCACTGTGATGTATCTACTAAATGCATTGTTTTTCATGCTATGTGATATTGCTTTTGTATGATTCTAGGTGAGCTGTCTCGCCAGCTTGAAGAGAAGGAGTCTCTAATTTCTCAACTATCCAGAGGCAAACAGGGCTTCACTCAGCAGGTTGAGGAACTCAAGAGACAGCTTGAAGAAGAGTCAAAGGTAACATTGTGATGTTAAGTTAAACAAACAATATTGAAACAGTACATTTCCTACAATGCCATTACATGTATTTCACATAATTTTTATCTGCATATTCCAGGCAAAGAATGCCCTTGCCCATGCCCTGCAGTCTGCTCGCCATGACAATGACTTGCTCCGCGAGCAATATGAGGAGGAACAGGAAGCCAAGGCTGAGCTTCAACGTTCTCTGTCCAAGGCTAATGGCGAAGTTGCCCAGTGGAGGACCAAATACGAAACTGATGCCATTCAGCGCACAGAGGAGCTAGAGGAGGCCAAGTAAGTTGAAACTCAGGACATTTGTATTTATTTCAATATTTTTTATTGAATTACAATAGAAAAAAGAGATTTGTTTTTAACAGATTCTTATTGTACCATTACATAATATTGTTCTTTATTTGCTTTACAGGAAGAAGCTGGCTCAGCGTTTGCAGGATGCTGAGGAACAGGTTGAGGCTGTGAACTCCAAGTGTGCCTCCCTTGAAAAGACCAAGCAGAGGTTGCAGTCTGAGGTTGAAGACCTCATGGTCGATGTGGAGAGAGCAAATAGTGCAGCAGCTTCTCTTGACAAGAAACAGAGAAACTTTGATAAGGTTAATATGCAGGCATAATACAACTGTAATAACTTTCAATTATTTGGATACATATTCTATATATGTCCATGATTTCAGGTCCTGGCAGAATGGAAGCAGAAGTATGAGGAGGGTCAAGCTGAACTGGAGGCTGCTCAGAAAGAGGCTCGTAGCCTGAGCACTGAGATCTTCAAGATGAAGAATGCTTATGAAGAGGCTCTAGAACAAGTTGAAACCCTGAAACGCGAGAACAAGAACTTGCAACGTATGTTGCTTACTTACTGTATTTCTATAATTTTTCATTGATGAGACTGGCATATGCACTGAATAGATGTGTAACATGTGTTTGACCATCTCTTCAACAGAGGAGATCTCAGATCTGACTGAACAGATTGGTGAGACTGGAAAGTCCATCAATGAACTGGAGAAGGCCAGGAAGCAGGTTGAACAGGAGAAGAGTGACCTTCAGGCTGCTCTGGAGGAAGCTGAGGTATACAACTAGAAAAATACACTGATAACATGGATTGGCTTTATTTTGGCATGACCTGAGTGCCAGTCTACCAATCTAATTTTAAATATTGTGTTCCTTTTTTAAAGGGATCATTGGAACATGAAGAAGCCAAAATCCTCCGTGTCCAGCTTGAGCTGAACCAGATCAAATCTGAGGTGGACAGGAAGATTGCAGAGAAGGATGAGGAAATTGAACAGCTTAAGAGAAACAGCCAGAGAGCCATTGACACCATGCAGAGCACATTGGACTCTGAAATCAGAAGCAGAAATGATGCTCTCAGACTGAAAAAGAAGATGGAAGGAGATTTGAATGAACTTGAGATCCAACTTAGCCATGCCAACCGCCAGGCTACAGAGGCACAGAAACAGCTCAGAAATGTGCAAGGACAGCTGAAGGTATCCCAAAAAAAGTGCAAATCTTATAAAATACAAAGCTCTAGTCTCATTCTATTGAAACTAGTCAGATTGTTGGTTTATGATCACACACTTTTTGTCATCTAGGATGCCCAGCTGCAGTTAGATGATGCCTTGAGAGGACAGGAAGACCTGAAGGAACAGGTTGCTGTAACTGAACGCAGAAACAATCTACAACAAGCTGAGATTGAAGAGTCTAGGTCCGCTCTGGAACAAACAGAGAGATCTCGCAAGTTGGCAGAACAGGAACTTCTGGATGCCAGTGAACGTCTGCAGCTCCTGCACTCACAGGTACAATCTACTACTAATTATCATTAGATTTAGCAATAAATGTTACCGAATTTCATTAAATTCTAACTAATGACCCACATATTTGTTTTTCTAGAACACTAGCCTGCTGAACAGCAAGAAGAAATTAGAAAGTGACATTACACAGCTGACGAATGAAGTGGAGGAAAGTGTTCAGGAATCCAGAAATGCTGAAGACAAAGCTAAAAAGGCTATCACTGATGTACGTATCCATTCTTGTACAAACTCATAGCATAGATTACACCAAGCCAACATTCCCACTAACTGTTTTTCTATACTACTTAAGGCTGCTCTGATGGCAGAAGAGCTGAAGAAGGAGCAGGACACCAGTGCCCACCTGGAGAGAATGAAGAAGAACCTTGAACAGACTGTGAAGGACCTGCAACACCGTCTGGATGAAGCTGAACAGCTGGCAATGAAGGGTGGCAAGAAGCAGCTCCAGAAACTGGAAGTCAGAGTAAGTATTTTAAATGCAAAAATGGTAAAGATTAGAGGACAAATATAACAATTCCAACAATATTTTTTTCTGAAAATGTTCCCCATAGGTGCGTGAACTGGAGAATGAGCTGGACAGTGAACAGAAACGTGGTGTTGAGTCCATTAAAGGAGTTCGCAAATATGAAAGGAGGGTTAAGGAACTCACCTACCAGGTACAGTAACTTAGTACACATACTCAGTATGGAAAATCCCTAAGGACTTCTTGCTTTTAGGTATTTCTTGGATTAAACCATTTTTGTTACAAACATGACTTTTAAATTCTGAATGCTCTATATTAATTTTATTTTGCAGACTGAGGAAGACAGGAAAAACCTCCTGAGGTTGCAGGACCTGGTAGACAAACTGCAGCTGAAGGTCAAGGCCTACAAGAGACAGGCTGAGGAATCTGTAAGTACAAACTTAATTTCTTGTAGAAAAACTTTTCCAGAAGCCTTTTCTTCATAGACAAGACTGATTATAAGCAAGTTAGACTTTAGACCCAATTTTCAATTGACAATTGATTAACTTTGTTCTTCAGGAGGAACAAGCCAATGCTCACCTGGGCCGCTTCAGGAAGGTCCAACATGAGCTTGAAGAGGCCGAAGAGAGAGCTGACATTGCTGAGTCCCAGGTCAACAAGCTCAGGTCCAAGAGCCGTGACATTGGAGGAAAGGTATAGCAGCATTTTTTTAAATGTGATGTCACTTCATTCTCTTAAAATTACTTCTTGTACCTTACATTTTTTCTCTGTATTTTTTGCAGAAGGAGAGCGAATAGTAAATACTTCTAAATGGTTGTAGAAAAATGAACAGTGTTTCAATTATATTGTGCTAATATTTAATATTTAAATAAATTATTGAAGATCATTAAATATGTTGTGGCCTTTTCATACTAACAAACACAATTTTCATGTAATTGGTTAAATGGTTTCTACTTTAGTGGTAGATGTAAACACAGAAATTAATGCAGTTATGAACTCATTAAAACATAATAAAGAGTTTTATGTGGCTACTGTAATTACCTGAATATGGCTTATTATCTGTATCATATAATTCCTTGTACAGCAGCCCTTAGACCGGTAGAGGGATGGTCATTGTTAGCAGCCAATCACGCTGCACGCACATATGCAGAAAGAGAGATTAGTGTGAGCAATTCAGAAAACTGCTGCTACTCTTTCTCTGTCCTATCCTAGGCTGGGGGTAGGGAGGTGACCTAGCCTTATTGCTTAACTGCAACAGTGAAAATTTGCAAGCCTGGCTGTACATTCTGGTGGGGCTCTGTAAATCTCAGTACTAAATTTACAAAAAATACAAACCCTTTGAATAGTGAAACACTCTAAATAATAAGTAATTCAACTCTGTATTTGGCCTGGAGTTCAGCTTTAAATATTGAATGGCCCTTAAAGGAAATCTCCCACTTCTGGCTTTTCAAAAAACCTAAGGTGTATATGAGTGCAATTCAAAAATGCAACTGGTTACAGTCTACATTTACTCTTCAGCTGACCTGCCATGTACTATAGTGGTCCACAAGCAGGGCTGGACTGGGACAAAAATTTGGCCCTAGACTTCATCCAGACCGGCCCAATTTAAATTTGCAAACACGCACAAAAAAGAGAGCCTCCCCCTTACATCAGGGTCCCCAGAGAGCCTCCCTTTTACATCAGGGTCCCCAGAGATCCCCTCCTTACATCAGGGTCCCCAGAGAGCCCCCATTACATCAGAGTCCCCAGAGAGCCTCCCCCTTACATCAGGGTCCCCAGAGAGCCTCCCCTTTACATCAGGTTTCCCAGAGAGCCTCCCCCTTACATCAGGGTCCCCAGAGAGCCTCCCCTTTACATCAGGTTTCCCAGAGAGCCCTTCCTTACATCAGAGACCCCAGAGAGCCTCAGTTTTGCATCAGGGTCCCCAGAGAGCCTCCCACTTACATCAGGGTCCTCAGATAGCCTCCTCCTTACATCAGGGTCCCCAGAGAGCCTCCCCCCTACATCAGGGCCCTCAGAGAGCCTCTCCTTATATCAGGGTCCCCAGAGAGACCCCCTTACATCAGGGTCCCCAGAGAGCCCCCCCCCTTACATCAGAGTCCCCAGAGAGCCTCAGTCTTGCATCAGGATCTTCAGAGAGCCCCTCCCCTTACATCAGAGTTCCCAGAGAGCCTCAGTCTTGCATCAGCGTTCCCAGGGAGCCTCAGCCTTACATCAGGGTCCCCAGAGAGCCTCTCCTTACATCAGGGTCCCCAGAGAGCCTCAGCCTTACATCAGGGTCCCCAGGGAGCTGTATACCTGCATGCACACCTCTGCATTTTGAATTGCAGGCAGATTTGCCGAGATTCTGCCCACGTTTTTAAAGTGCCAAGGTGAGAATGACAAATCACATTTAAGATGCCATTAATTTGGATAGCACCTAAAATATTACATCTCAAATGTGCAATCTGCGATTTGACATTCACACCTCGGCACTTTGAAATCACAGGCATAATCTTGGCCAAATCTGTCCGCAATTCAAAACGCCCAAGTGTGAATGCAGCCTAAAGAAGTTATCTCTATACTTATTTGTACTCTGCAGCCAGGGCCGGACTTACAATTGGGCTTGACTGGGCTCAAGCCCATGGGCCCCGTCCAATAGGGGGCCCTGCGGGCAAGGCTGGATCCACGGCAAACTCCCGCCTGCTAGCCAGCCCGTTTCGTCCGTACCGCTGCTTATTTCACGGGGTCCGATCAGGCTTGTGTTTACTTCCACTTCCTGATAGCGGTGGAATGCACTATAGGGAAACTATGGCCGCGTTGCCTCCCATGTCTTGCATCATTTCCAGCTGATTACATCACGTCCGCCCTATGGTGCGTTCCACCACTACCAGGAAGTGGGAGTACACAAGCCCGATCGGTCCCCATGAAAAAAGCAGCGGTGCCGGCGAAACGGGCTTGCTAGCAGGCGGGAGTTTGCCGCCCCCCTGAATGTGCTCCTGAATGTTAGAAATCATGGGGCCCCCCCGTACATCCTACCTGACGGGGCCCCCTTCAACCCGATGTGGCAAGTGACACCCTGCATCCGCTGACAAGTGACACCCTGCATCCGCTAACAAGTGACACCCTGCATCCGCTGATAATTGACATGGCAAATGACACCCTGCATGCGCTGACAAGTGACACCCTGCATCCGCTGACAAGTGACATGGCAAGTGACACCCTGCATCCGCTGACAAGTGATATGGCAAGTGACACCCTGCATCCGCTGATAAGTGACATGGCAAATGACACCCTGCATCCGCTGATAAGTGATATGGCAAGTGACACCCTGCATCCGCTGATAAGTGATATGGCAAGTGACACCCTGCATCCGCTGATAAGTGACATGGCAAATGACACCCTGCATCCGCTGATAAGTGATATGACAAGTGACACCCTGCATCCGCTGATAAGTGACATGGCAAATGACACCCTTCATCCGCTGACAAGTGACACCCTGCATCCGCTGACAAGTGACACCCTGCATCCGCTGACAAGTGACGTGGCAAGTGACAATCCGCAATGTGTGGCAAGTGACAATCCGCATCTGAAGGCAGGTGACGTTGGCAAGTGACACGCTCAGGCTCCGACTGATTCTGCTTATGGTGAGTTGAACTATTTTATTTTATATAACAATGTAATGATAGAAATATTGCACTTCAATCATTTTTTTTTTTTGCGATACGGCACTGCATCGATTTAACTGACAATTGCGCAGTTGTGTGATGCTGTACCCAAACACTCGGCTACTCTCTGCTCCGCTTGGGACTACGAGAGGACCCGAGAGCCGCAGAGAGGACCCGAGAGCCGCCGAGATACAGGACTCTGTATCTCGGCTGCGCCATTTTTAAATTTCAAGACTGCAATGACAACGCTGCAAATGACACTGGGACAGGGCTGCAAATGACAAGGCTGCAAATGACACTGGGACAAAGCTGCAAATGACAAGGCTGCAAATGACAAGGCTGCAAATGACACTGGGGCAAGGCTGCAAATGACAAGGCTGCAAATGACAAAGCTGCAAATGACACTTGGACAAGGCTGCAAATGACACTGGGGCAAAGCTGCAAATGACAAGGCTGCAAATGACACTGGGGCAAAGCTGCAAATGACAAGGCTGCAAATGACAAGGCTACACTGACAAGGCTGCAGATGGATGGACAAGGCTGCAGATGGACGCTGTGCAAGGCTGCATTGATGGGCATTTAAATGTAAGTTTCTTCCTTAAACTTCCCTCCTAAAAGTGTTTTCCCTTAAAATTCCCTCCTAAACTTGGGGTGCGTGTTATACGCCGGCGCGTGTTATACGCCGATATATACTGTAATGTATAGAAGGTAGGGCCCGAAAGTGACTCAAGCCCAGGGGTCCCCACCACCCTTAGGCTCGATTTACATCTATGCATGTTGCTTTTGAGTGTTTCTGCAGTGTTTTTTGTGGTGCTTGCCGCGTTTTTGAACAGCGTTTTTACAGCGTTTTTACTGCGTTTTTGCCGTGTTTTTGCCGCGTTTTGCTCCTTTTTTTCATTTTTTTTTTAGACTGTATACAGTCTAAAAAAAAAATAAACCCCCAAAAACGCAAAACGCGTCAAAAACGCCACAAAAACGCTGTAAAAACGCTGTACTTGCGTTTTTGATGCTGGTCCATTGAATTCTATTACATGCAAAACGCTGCATTTTGCATGAAAAAAAGTCCCTGACCCTTTCCAAAAACGCAGAGGTACAAAAATGCATTGATGTGAACATGTTCCATAGGAACCCATGTTACAAAATTCCCATGCATTTCTGCAAAATGCAAAATGCATCAAAAAACACGTTAGTGTGACTGACTGCAGCCCCTAAACTTGAGTTTAGGAGCTTTGGCGTTTTTTTGCCAAAGCTCTTAAACTCAACTTCATAAGGTCCGGATCACACCTATGCAGTTTACTTTTGATCGTTTCTGGAGTGCTTTTTGCTGTGTGTTTTGCAATTTTGCACACGCGATTTCACCACAATTGTGCCGCAATTTGTGTTTTGCCTTTTTTTTATGCTTTTTTTTAACCAATTTGTTGCTGGGCAGATTAAAAAAAACACAAATCGAAGCAAAAATGTCCTACATGCTTTTCTGCAGCTTCTCAATTGAAGTCTATTTAAACCAAAAAAAGCACCGTTTTGCGTTTAGGCTCTATTCACAGCTTAGCGATTTACTGGTGTTTTTTGGGCATTTTTTTCAAAGCGTTTTTGCAGCTTTTTACAAGCATTTTTAAAGCGTATCAGGAGTGTATTACAAGCGTTTTACAGCTTCAGGCGTTTTTTTTTAGCGAATAGAAAGCACTAGGGGGAGGAGAGGGAG
Organism: Lithobates septentrionalis; assembly: GCA_037952835.1. Classification (NCBI taxonomy): domain Eukaryota; kingdom Metazoa; phylum Chordata; class Amphibia; order Anura; family Ranidae; genus Lithobates; species Lithobates septentrionalis. Next base: position 460,539 of record JBBDGP010003015.1, read on the forward strand.
TGGAAATTAGGGGTGGAGAGCTGCTGTTTCAGCAGAAAACATGTGACAAAACGCTTGTAAAACACTCAAGTCAGGCATTTCTATTGAAGTCTATGGGGCCAAAAACGACTGTAATCTGCCAAAAAGAAGCACATGTAGTTTTTCCAGCGACAGGTGTTTTGCTTCGGGTGACAGAACGCTCAGATGTGAACAGGGGCCATTGAAATGAATGGGATTAGGCTTTTTGAGCGTTTTAGAGCTACACGCTTCAAGCAGAAAATCGCTTAGGCGTGAACCTGGCTTAGGCCAAAAACGCTCCAAAAAAGCTCATGCACCAAATCTTGGCACAGAGCCAGGAGCGTTTCAGCAACGGCGGGCAGTCCTCTTTGGGATAAAAGTGGTCTCTGTGGCAGATTCGCTGCGAGATAACTTTTATCGGGACGGGAGAGGGCCCCCCCGCTGCGCTCCGGTTGTCTCTTCCGCTTACCAGAGCCACCGGTAGCGGCGGAGATGATCCGATCTGTTCCCCTAAGATGCTTGGAGGCGAGTGAGAGAAAGACCTCCCCCACTCGGCTCCATAGCATTGGATGACGGAAGCAACGTCAAACGTCCCTTCCGCCCAAAGGTCTCAAAGGGGAATTTTTATTTTTTTTTTATTCTTTATAAGACATTTATTTATTTAGTTTTTTTTTTATTGCATTTAAGTGTAAATGTGAGATCTGAGGTCTTTTTGACCCCAGATCTCACATTAAAGAGGTCATGCTTTTTTATTTTTACAAGGGATGTTTACATTCCTTGTAATAGGAATAAAAGTGACCCAAAAAAACATTTTTTTAAAAGGACAGTGTAAAAATAAAAAATAAAAAGTAAAATAAATAAGAAAAAAAAACCAAACATTTAAAGTGCCCCGTCCCGCCGAGCTCTCGCGCAGAAGCGAATGCATACATAAGTCGCGCCTGCATATGAAAACTGTTCAAACCACACATGTGAGGTATTGCCACGATTGTTAGAGCAAGAAGAATAATTCTATCCTCTAGACCTTCTCTGTAAGTCAAAACTGGTAACCTGTAGACATTTTTAAACGTCGCCAATTTTTAAGTGCCAAAGTTTGTCGCCATTCCACGAGCAGGCGCAATTTTGAAGCATGACATGTTGGGTATCAATTTACTCAGCGTAACATTATCTTTCACAATATAGAACAAAATTGGGCTAACTTTACTGTTGTCTTATTTTTTTGCTGAAACAACGTGTATTTTTTCCAAAAAAAAATGCACTTGTAAGGCCGCTGCGCAAATACGGTGTGACATAAAGTATTGCAACGACCGCCATTTTATTCTCTAGGGTGTCTGAAATAAAATATATAATGTTTGCGGTTCTAAATAATTTTCTAGCAAAAAAAAAACTGATTTTAACTTGTAAACAACAGATGTCAAAAAGAGGCCCGGTCCTTAAAGTGGAGTTCCACCCACTTTTACAACTCTTTAGCATCCCTCAATAAACTGTGCACTGTAAACAAATTGGATATTTTTTTTTTCCTCAGCACCTACTGTATACCTGCTGTATTAATTTTTCACTTCCTCCTCCCTGGCCACGGCCCATCGCATCATTTCCTGTTTGCAATGCCTTCTGGGAAGGGGCGGTAACTTCCTCCGACACTGCCGTTGCTATGGAAACCTGACCTGAAACCTATTACACTGCTTGTGCTGCACTGAGCATGTGCGAGATCTGCAAGGATGAGATCCAGGAAGAAATACAGTCTGGCTTCAGATGCCCACACTTAAGATGGCCACGGCCTGCTGTAAGTTTATAAAATAACAAACTACTGCTATAAACTAACAAAACAGACCTTAGTTTACAGACTAACTTTACTAGAATACATTAAGCTTGTGTATTATAGGGGTATTTTTATTTAAAAATTTCGCTGGAACACCACTTTAAGTGGTTAAATGAACTGCAGTACGTTTCTGCAAAAAGCACCAAAAAAACACATAGGTGTGAACCAGGCCTAAAAGCCAATACGTCAATGTACACACAGGCTTTTAGGCCTGGTTCACACCTATGTGTTTTTTTTTTTGGTGCATTTTCAGTTTGGAAGAAACACACTGCAGTCCATTTAACATGGTTTCCTATGGGTCACGTTCACATCTGTGCATTTTATGGAAAGGGCCAGGGACTTTTTTCTGCTTTTTTTTTGGTTCCATTGACTTCAATGGATCAAAAACGTGTATGAAAAAATGCAAAATGCACCTGGAATATGCAAACTGCAACCTGTATAGGTGTGAAGCAGGCCTTAGCAGAGCTTAGGAGCTGCTACGGTTAGGGGAGCTTCAACCTCTCTCTCCTGAATGCGGAAGAATCGCGTTCAGGAAAGGAACGCTTTAATCGCTGGCTGCAAAACGTGGCAAAAACGCGGCACGATTTTGCTGCGTTTTGCATTTTCCCACAAAGTACGCTATGTGTACATGGAGCCTTACCTACCCCTTTCTAGGAAGCTGCTGAAAGAATGCAGCGTAGGTAAAATTTTTCCAGAAGATTATATATATATATATATATATATATATATATATATATTTTTTTTTTTATTTATTTATTTTTTTTTTTCAAGCACTTTAGAGGCGCTATTTTTAGCCCTTTAGCACCTGAAAAATGCCTCAGTGTGAAAGTAGCCTAAGTGAAAATGTCCAAATTGGGCCTAAAGTGTCAATATTTTGTGTGGTCACCATTATTTTCCAGCACTGCCTTAACCCTCTTGGCCATGGAGTTCACCAGAGCTTCACAGGTTGCCACTGGAGTCCTCTTCCACTCCTCCATGACGACATCGCAGAGCTGGTGGATGTTAGAGACCTTGCGCTCCTCCACCTTCCGTTTTGAGGATGCCCCACAGAGACCTTGTAACACTAATGAGTCACATGACACCGGGGAGGCAAAATGGATAATTGGGCCCAATTTGGACATTTTCACTTAGGGGTGTACTCACTTTTGTTGCCAGTGGTTTAGACATTAATGGCTGTGTGTTGAGTTATTTTGAGGGGACAGCAAATTTACACTGTTATACAAGCTGTACACTCACTACTTTACATTGTAGCAAAGTGTCATTTCTTCAGTGCTGTCACATGAAAAGATATAGAAGAAAATATTTACAAAAATGTGAGGGGTGTACTCACTTTTGTGAGATACAGTGTATATATAGGCCCTGCCAGGGTCTAGAAGGAGGATGTGACCCAGAATTCTCAACCAGACGGGTAACATGAACAACTAGAAAAGCTACAATTTCTGGGGATATTGTGTGAAGTGTTCTTGCCTCTACAACTGGAGAGGGCGGAGTAAATGGGTGGAGTGGGCGGAGTAACTGTTGTGTGGTTGGAGTGGCTGGAGTAACTGTGAAAAGTGTTAAAAAGCTTACTATTTTAAAAAGTATAAATAGTAGTAAAAAAGTTGAAGAAGTCTCATCATTAGCTGAAAGAGCTGAACATTTTTTCCAAAAATGATTTTTCTTTTTTCAAAAATGTTTTTTTTTTTTTTTTTTTAATTTTTCAAAAATGAATTTTTTTTTTCAAAAAAGATTTTTTTTTTTTCAAAAAAGATTTTTTTTTTTCTAAAATAATTTTTCAATAATGATGTTTTTTTTTCAAAAATGAATTTTTTTTTCAAAATTTTTTTTTTTTCAAAAATGATTTTTTTTTTCAAAAATGAATTTTTTTTTCAAAAATGAATTTTTTTTTTCAAAAAAGATTTTTTTTCTAAAATAATTTTTTTTTTCAAAAAAGATTTTTTTTTTTTTCAATAATGATGGTTTTGTTTTTCAAAAATGATGGTTTTGTTTTTCAAAAATGAATTTTTTTTTCAAAAATGAATTTTTTTTTTTTTAAATGAATTTGTTTTTTTCAAAAATAATTTTTTTTTTTCAAAAATGATTGTTTTTTTTTTTTTCAAAAATTAAATTTTTTTTCAAAAATGATTTTTTTTTCAAAAATAATTGTTTTTTTTTTTTTCATGGGGCGGTCATAATGTTTTGGCTGATCATGGGGTGATCATAATGTTTTGGCTGATCATGGGGTGGTCATAATGTTTTGGCTGATCATGGGGTTGTCAGCTTTTGTCACCTCCCACTCTAGTTTTGAACATTTCGCCATTCATTCCTATGGGACCAATTTCACCGCAAAAACGACGATATTTCGTGAACCATTCGGCGAAACGTTCCACAAAGTAGTAGCACAGCAATCGGGAACAATCTACACGTTTCGGTATATTACTTGTCTATGTAGTGTAAAAACTGCGGGAGGAGTTAGGGTGGTAAATTTGGCTATAATAAGAATAATAATAATATATATATGAGATAACAGTAAGTGGTCTTGCTATGCAAAAATACCGATTTTCTAAATTCAATTATTAAAAGTTCAGGTTTTAGGCTTCTAGCGTTAAAGAGGTTGTAAACCTCGAGGTATTTTTTTAACCCCACAGGGTCTGTTTCAAAAGCCATTATCTACATACAAAAACTGCTTTTATTTTAATTATACAATAATTTTTTTTATCCCTATATTTTTCATAACAGTCATCATCACACCTAGAGGATCATTAATAAAATACATAAAGTCTATCTTATTTTTTTTTCAATGCCATTTTTGTTGACAGTCAAAAGCAGTCAACATATACTTTACATTAAGAGATAAGAGATTCTATTTTAGTTGCGAGTTTTCCTTCATTTACAGCTTCCTTAGGTCAGTGTAAAATAATCCTATCTTAAATTATAGACTGCAAATGTGACTTTCAAAAGTACTGAAGAGTCCCCTGCTGAATTGTTTTGTTTATTTTTACTTGTGATGAGTATGGGTCAGAGCGCTGAGGCAACATAAAGCCCACATCCATATGTGGAGCAAGCTGAGTAGGCACAGGGGCTGGCATATAGTATATAAGCCGAGTCCCAGAGACCTAAGCTCGTTACATCTCGGGTGAGTAGTCTTCAAGCAGGCTGTGTGTTCTAAAGAACCATCTCAGATCTTGTAGCTCATTCCTACACTTAGAAAAAAAGTATGCCAGCAGTTTAAAGAAATTAGGCTGTGCATCAAAATTAGTAATAGTTATACCACATAATATAGCTATTCATTGTAAATGGAAACTGGAGGCTCACACTTTGGAGGCTCACAATATGCATTAGATTACATATGTAAAGACATATTAGTTATTTTGTAGAACATAGGATCTTGCAAATGAAAATGCTGTAAATATTAATTTGTTTGAATTGTCTTTCTTTTCTCTTTTTAGGGGGCCATCGTACTTTTTTCATCCTAGGAGGTTCTAACAGGTAAGTGGTCAAACGCTGTATAGTAGATTAACTGACACTTTAGACTAACTTTAGATAGATTGCTTTAGATTAGCTGAAAAAGAATGCTGTTAGTTCCCCTAAGAGGATCCCCCTTGTTTGCTGTCCCGACGACATTGCCATAAGCTAAACTTTCTGCTTCCTCTCTTTGCAAAGGTTTAGCTTAGAAGGCTGGTGATAGGTTCAATGGCATCCTAGTAGAACCTTTATAGGTTTATAATTGGATGGTACTCCTAAGAGGGAAGAGTTCAGCTCAACGCTGGTTGAACTAGATGGAATTGGTTGAACTAGATGGACTTGTGTCTTTTTTTCAAGACTAACGATGTAGCTATGTAATGCAAAGCCCTAATGTCACCAGGAAGGCAAAGTCAACTGAGAAAAAAAGCAATAATAGCCAAGAGAGAATCTAAAGCTGGACACACACTGTTCAAATTTCAGCTGTTTTAGAAAGCAGCCGAAATTTGAACAGTGTGTTTCCAGCTTTGGATTCTCTCTTGGCTATTAGTTGGTTATACTTTCAATGGCGTCCTAGTAGAACCTTTATAGGTTTATATTTGGAATGTACTCCTAAGAGGGAACAGTTCAGTTCAACGGTTGAGGGAAAGAAAATTGTACAATATATGGCTTGCTTAAGGCAAAGGTATAGCTTCACAGGAGTACAGGAGTAATAATCACAGCTGAGCCCTAATAAGCACTTGCTTTTTACTTAACCAATGACAATATATCTTAGTTTACACTTGCATTTTGAGGGGTGCCAGAAAAAATGGCAGATGAGGCACAATTTTACCACCTTTCAACTGGCCCCCCCAACCTGCAAAGGCAGCTATACGGAGTATACACATGCTGCGACAATGATGCTTTGCTAATGCCCGCTGTCGTGTTCAGTGGGCATTACTACCCATCAAATGTGATACAATTCAATTGTATTTGCGTGCATTTCGGCGTGGTGGTGCAAGTTTTCGGGGGATAAAACAGGCAGTAAGGAGGTGACAAATCACCTTATTAAAGCATTATTAAAAATAATACACTTTCATACAGAAACCAGCAGCCATGGGTGACGGTGAAATGTCGATTTTTGGCGATGCCGCCCAGTTCCTCCGTAAGAGTGACAAAGAAAGACTAGCAGCCCAGAACAAACCTTTTGATGCCAAGAACACCTGCTACGTAGATGACCAAAAGGAACTTTACGTGAAGGGTTTGGTCACCGCTCGGGAAGATGGAAAACTTACCGTACAGACTGACGATAACAGGGTAACTATTATAGCATATTTTTCTGAATAAATCAAGTACTAAACATGATTAAAAACTATATATTAAACATATTATTTTCCATTTCAGACTGTAACAGTCAAAGAAAGCCAAGTTTACCCCCAGAATCCTCCCAAGTACGATAAAATTGAAGACATGGCGATGATGACTCACCTGAATGAAGCTTCTGTACTGTATAACCTCAAAGAGCGTTACGCAGCCTGGATGATCTACGTAAGTCCCAATATCTAGATAAAATGTCAGGAGTCAAAATAATTGCAACAATATTGCAACAATCCTAATAATACATCCTATAAAAAAATCTTTAGAATTTTTGTTATGCATTAGTTGATGACTTGCAACCAAACTTCTTAATAAAATTAAACCTACCCTGTAAAATAACAGCTTTAGCCTGAAAGTCTGATTTTGGTTGCTAAATGTAAAATAAAAACAAGAAATCTTGGTACTTAGCATTAAAACCCAACCTCCTTTGTAAGTTGCTATTAGGTGGAGGGTCCTAAATGCTGCAAATAGCATGCTCAAGAGCAGCCTGGCAATAGATTTTATATTTTGGGGTAAAATATGGAGTTTCAGTTTAAGGAGTGGGACGTTTTTAAGAAATCACAGTTGTTTCACAAACTAACATCATATACTTTATAATATACAACAGACATACTCTGGGCTTTTCTGCGTCACTGTCAACCCCTACAAGTGGCTGCCAGTGTATGACCCTAAGGTGGTTGCTGGCTACAGAGGCAAGAAGCGTATGGAAGCCCCACCACACATCTTCTCCATCTCTGATAACGCTTATCAGTTTATGCTCACAGGTACCTGGGCTTGTCTTATTCTGAATGTTTGTTTGATATGTTCAGAAGCCACATACATGTTTTAAATCTACATTTGCATTTGGCAGATCGTGAAAATCAGTCTGTCCTGATTACTGGTGAATCTGGTGCTGGAAAGACTGTCAACACCAAGCGTGTCATCCAGTACTTTGCAACAATTGCAGCTATTGGTGACAGTGCTAAGAAGAAGGAGTCCAGCAGCGCCATACAGGTTCGTACTCAACTTTCAACTCTTAATAGAAATTAATTAAAATTAATAAAGATGAGATGAAAACACATGATATATGTATAGCATTATCCCACGTAAATCACTAAGGTCACATCTTGAGTATGGAATACAGTTTTGGCTAATGTACTATTAGAAGGCCATTAAAGATTTAGAAAGAGTACAAAGGCAGTCTAAACGAGTAAATTAGTAAAAAGCATTGCAGGTCTCCCTTGTATGAAAGGTTTAAAAAAAACTGAACTTGTCTCATTTGGAAAAAAAACAAGTTAGAGGTGATTAAATATGAATATACATCTATCCAAAGTCAGTGTAAAAAAATTGTGAAATTATTATTTTCTACAAAGAATGTGAAAAAAAGGGGATAAAAGATGCATATCAGCAAAAGAATATTTTTCTATTAGTTTAGGAAAGGTTTTTTAAGCTCAACGTGGTTAGGTTGTTGAATGATCCTAAGTAATAGCATGCTACATCTTCTTGATGGAAAACAAACTAAAGTCATAGTATACATATTAAAAATTCTAGGTGCTTCTTTGCATTCTTAGGGACTATATTACATAGTAAATATGTGTTAACAAAGTTATGTAATTTGGGAGATGTGTTGAGTGTCAACGCATAGAGATTTGTGAAACCCAAGTACGACAAGAAATATAGCTATGCTCTGATTACAGTCCTGTCCTTCACAGTTCATGTATTCTTTGCAGTGTTCAAGAAATATACAGGCTAAAACTGTATTGGTATCTGTCTGTGAAACTGCTAATGTAATTGGGATGTTATTTGCTACATAAAAAGCTGCTCGCTCAGGCCAGCTTAAAGGGCCTTGTACTTGTATAATCAATGCACCAAAGTAGAACATGTAGTAGTCACTGGTAGGACTTGCATTTTTCAGACTTTTTTCCCTTTTTGCTTGTTTCTATCACTTTTACCTGTCTGCTGATACTTTGTACCTCTTTATATTTAGGGTAATCTGGAAGATCAAATCATCCAGGCTAACCCACTGCTGGAAGCCTTTGGTAATGCCAAGACTGTAAGAAATGACAACTCCTCTCGTTTTGTAAGTATATATGAAATCTATATGTTCATTAGTTACTCATCTCTAGGAACTCATATTGCATGAACTCCTTTCTAATCTTCTCTTGTCATGTTTAGGGTAAATTCATCAGAATCCACTTTGGTACCACTGGAAAACTGTCATCAGCTGATATTGAAACATGTAAGAACGAAACCCTCCAATTTCTTCTCATTTTGTAGTTCCTCACATAAATTCATACAATTACTACTATGCAATTTTATAGATCTGCTGGAGAAGTCCAGAGTAACATTCCAGCTGTCAGCTGAAAGAAGCTACCACATCTTCTACCAGATCATGACAAACCATAAACCAGAGGTTGTAGGTACGGTCATATTTCCTTTCAGATAATAGGCAGAGAAATGAGACCTGCAAACCATAAGCATGTGTTATTGAATGAAGAACTTATCATTTTTTTAATGTCGTTTGTGTTCAGAGATGCTTCTTATTACCACCAACCCATACGACTACCCCTTAATCAGCATGGGTGAAATCGTTGTGAAGAGTATTGATGATACAGAGGAGTTCATTGCCACAGATGTAAGTTGTTGAAATCTTGGAACAAGAAAACATTTTTCAGTTTTTCACAGATTGTATAATTTCTACAGATGTACAGAATGTGTTACTAGGCACTAATTAACCAGAGCTATTTTTGCAACAGACTGCCATTGACATCCTGGGATTCATCCCAGAAGAAAAGGTCGGCATCTACAAGTTGACTGGTGCTGTCCTGCATCACGGCAACTTGAAGTTCAAGCAGAAGCAGAGGGAGGAGCAGGCCGAGCCAGATGGCACTGAGGGTTTGTCCTTTGTTTTTCAACTTATTTTATGATTTTTTTTTCCATCTATGCCATTTTAGGATTTATTTCATACTATATGTCTTATCTCCAGTTGCTGACAAGATTGCTTATCTGATGGGTTTCAACTCTTCTGATATGCTGAAGGCTTTGTGCTACCCCAGAGTAAAGGTCGGCAATGAGTATGTCACCAAGGGACAAACTGTATCTCAGGTATGCTAAAATCAAGAATTAAAATAACCACATACTCAAAGATAACTATGCTTTCTATAATATATTAACACATGATTTTTTCTCTACTCTTTAGGTCAACAACTCTGTTGGTGCCCTCAGCAAATCCGTTTTTGAGAAACTCTTCGCATGGATGGTCACTCGTATCAACCAGCAGCTCGACACCAAGCAGCCAAGACAGTTCTATATTGGTGTGCTGGATATTGCTGGATTTGAAATCTTTGATGTAAGTTCTTGAACAGTTTTAGGATTGTATGTCTTTCAAAGCAAAGGACCTGTTCTCATTTCTTTATTTGACATACAGTACAACAGCTTGGAACAGCTCTGTATCAACTTCACCAATGAGAAGTTGCAGCAGTTCTTCAACCACCACATGTTCGTCCTGGAACAAGAGGAATACAAGAAGGAAGGTATTGAATGGGAGTTCATTGACTTTGGTATGGACTTGGCTGCCTGCATTGAGCTTATTGAGAAGGTAATTTCACATATGGAAATGATATTATGAAACCAAAAATGTAGAATTATTTGTAGTTACAGACTTAAAGTAACACTTATCGTTTACTATCAGCCTATGGGCATCTTCTCCATCCTTGAAGAGGAGTGCATGTTCCCCAAGGCCACTGACGTATCCTTCAAGAACAAGCTGTATGAGCAGCATCTTGGCAAGTGCAAGAACTTTGAGAAGCCCAAACCTGGCAAAGGAAAGGCTGAGGCTCACTTCTCTCTTGTGCACTATGCTGGTACTGTGGATTACAACATCACTGGCTGGCTTGACAAGAATAAGGATCCATTGAATGAATCTGTTATCCAGCTGTACCAGAAATCTTCAATGAAACTGCTGTCTTTCCTGTACTCCAGCTACAATGCTACCGATGGTGAGTAACTTCCCTGTTCCTTTCTTATTTTAGGCTTTTTTTGTACTTTTACATTTAGATAAAGATCTATGATGACTCTTCCATTGTGTTCTATTACCAGATGCTGCCGGTGGTAGCAAAGGTGGAAAGAAGAAGAAGGGATCCTCTTTCCAGACTGTGTCTTGCCTGTTCAGAGTTAGTATGACTGTTCTATCTGCATAAAGACTTACATAATTTCTGCCATAGCAGAAAATCCTAATTTATATTGTGTGTGTTATAGGAAAACTTGAACAAACTAATGTCCAACTTGAAAAGCACTCACCCTCACTTTGTGCGTTGTCTGATCCCCAATGAGACCAAAACTCCAGGTACAATTTTATTTTCCTGTTCATGCTGAAAACACTAAACATTAGGAAGACACTATAGTTTTTGTGGCCACTACTGACATTTATAATTTCTCACAGGTATCATGGATAACCACTTGATCATTCACCAACTGAGATGTAACGGTGTATTGGAGGGTATCAGAATCTGCAGAAAGGGATTCCCCAGCAGAATTATTTATGCTGACTTTAAGCAACGGTAAATTTTCATGCACATTTAAAACATACTTGTATAGCTTATAGAAACAAATGGATCATTAGGGGTGAACAATGCCATTAGATTTGGAAGTTAAATAGAGCGTTTTAGTTATTTAGATATGTATGGTTTGTTATATACTTTGAGAATGATCATTAACTATTCCATACTGTTTCTTTTTTCTAAAGTTACAAGGTCCTGAATGCCAGTGCAATCCCAGATGGGCAGTTTATTGACAGCAAGAAGGCATCAGAAAAACTATTGGGCTCTATTGATGTTGACCACACTCAGTACAAATTTGGCCACACCAAGGTATGGCAGACAGCAGCTCCCAGAAAATGGTAGCTCTAATAGTTTCTAATATTTAAATTTAAAATTACTATTTTTTTAAATTTATTTTTTAAGGTATTCTTCAAAGCTGGTCTCCTGGGTACACTGGAAGAGATGAGAGATGAAAAGCTGGCACAACTTATAACTCGTACTCAGGCTCTTTGCAGAGGTTTCTTGATGAGAATTGAGTTCAAGAAGATGATGGAAAGAAGGTAAAAATGATTTTCTACTCACAAAAGTATACTAGTAATGATAGCAATAGAGGCAAAACAACATTTTTGATAACAGACATATTTACCTGATATGTGACATTTCTTAAACAGGGAAGCCATCTTTGTCATCCAGTACAATATCAGATCATTCATGAATGTCAAACACTGGCCATGGATGAAACTGTACTTCAAGATTAAGCCTCTCCTGAAGAGTGCAGAATCTGAGAAAGAGATGGCAAATATGAAAGAGGAGTTTGAAAAGACCAAGGAAGCTCTGGCAAAGTCAGAGGCCAAGAAGAAAGAACTAGAGCAGAAAATGATTTCCTTGCTGCAGGAAAAGAATGAGTTACAGCTCCATGTCCAGTCGGTATGTAGAATTATATAGCAAAACTCTGTTTAAAAAATAATTTATAGTGATATCTAGTTATTATCAATTCAAAAATTCCCAGTTGCCCAAAAGAAAATTGTTATCCAAAAATTCCCAGTTGCCTAAAAGAAAATTGTTTTCAAAAGGAATCTGAGACTCTGGCTGATGCTGAGGAGAGATGTGAAAGTCTGATCAAGAACAAGATTCAACTTGAATCAAAACTCAAGGAGGTCAATGAGAGACTTGAAGATGAGGAAGAAAGCAATGCTGAACTGACAGCTAAGAAAAGAAAACTGGAAGATGAATGCTCAGAGCTGAAGAAAGACATTGATGACCTAGAACTCACTCTGGCAAAAGTAGAAAAAGAAAAACATGCAACAGAAAATAAGGTATACGCAACAAGAAACGTAAAGTCCACTTTCTGATTCAAATACATAAATGCAAATTCTAGTTTCTAATACAGTATAATTATGTATGTTAATCTTTGTTCCCTTATTTATAGGTTAAAAATCTTACTGAAGAATTGGCAACTCTTGATGAAAATGTCTCCAAACTCGCCAAGGAAAAGAAAGCTCTTCAGGAGGCCCATCAGCAAACTCTTGATGACCTTCAGGCTGAGGAAGACAAAGTCAGCTCCTTGACCAAATCAAAGACAAAGCTGGAACAGCAAGTAGATGATGTGAGTATCTTAAAATAAGATTTCTAATCTGTTGGCTATTTAAAAAGGGGCCAAATTATTCAAATAAATGCATGTACTTTTAGCTGGAAGGTTCTCTGGAACAAGAGAAGAAACTCCGTCTTGAGCTAGAGAGGGCCAAGAGAAAGCTGGAAGGTGACCTGAAACTGTCCCAGGAAACCGTCATGGATCTTGAAAATGAAAAGCAGCAATCTGACGAAAAGCTAAAAAAGTAAGGAGTGCTCTCTATTTTTTTTAAAAGAAAAACCTGAAAAATAAAGGCAGCATTTATAACTTGTATTAACCTTGATTCACAGGAAGGACTTTGAATTCAGCCAACTCCAAGGAAAGATTGAGGATGAACAATCCCTTGGATCTCAACTGCAGAAGAAGATAAAGGAACTGCAGGTAAAGGATGGATTACAGGATCCTAATATCATTATATTAATTTCTCATTATTTAACTATGAATATAAAAAAAAAACAATAATAATAACCTGCTCTATTTAGGCTCGTATTGAAGAACTTGAGGAGGAAATTGAAGCTGAGAGGGCAGCTCGGGCCAAGATTGAGAAACAGAGAGCTGATCTTTCTAGAGAACTTGAAGAAATCAGTGAAAGACTTGAGGAAGCTGGAGGTGCAACATCTTCCCAGATTGAGGTGAACAAGAAGCGTGAAGCTGAATTCCAGAAACTGAGACGCGACCTAGAAGAAGCTACTCTTCAACATGAAGCCGTTGCTTCTGCTCTGCGCAAAAAGCATGCTGACAGTGTTGCTGAGCTTGGAGAACAGATTGACAACCTGCAGCGTGTTAAGCAGAAGCTGGAGAAAGAAAAGAGTGAGCTGAAGATGGAGGTTGATGACCTCGCCAGCAACCTGGAAAGCGTCTCTAAGTCTAAGGTAAGAAATTTCTTGAAAATACATGTTTCTTTTTTCCTTTTAATCATTATTCTGGAATAGAGACAATGATTTTACCTAATGTTCTTGTAGTCCAACCTTGAGAAAGTTAACCGTGTGCTTGAGGACCAACTGAGTGAAATTAAGTCTAAGGATGATGAACATCTGCGTTTACTTAATGACCTCACTACCCAGAAGGCTCGTCTCCAGACTGAGACTGGTAGGTTAATTACTGTACTCATATAATAAAAGTAATACAAAAAATCAATATAATGAAGTGTCTAATAGATGAAATGCAAGCCTCTAAAATATTGTACAAAACCAATGAAATGCCAAGAGTATTCAGTGAAGAAATACTTGACTACATGCACTGTGATGTGTCTACAAAATGCATTGTTTTTCATGCTATGTGATATTGCTTTCATATGATTCTAGGTGAGCTGTCTCGCCAGCTTGAAGAGAAGGAGTCTATAATTTCTCAGCTATCCAGAGGCAAACAGGGCTTCACTCAGCAGGTTGAGGAACTCAAGAGACATCTTGAAGAGGAGTCAAAGGTAACATTGTGATGTTAAGTTAAACAAACAATATTGAAACAGTACATTTCCTACAATGCCATTACATGTATTTCACATAATTCTTATCTGCATATTCCAGGCAAAGAATGCCCTTGCCCATGCCCTGCAGTCTGCTCGCCATGACAATGACTTGCTCCGCGAGCAATATGAGGAGGAACAGGAAGCCAAAGCTGAGTTTCAACGTTCTCTGTCCAAGGCTAATGGCGAAGTTGCCCAGTGGAGGACCAAATACGAAACTGATGCCATTCAGCGCACAGAGGAGCTAGAGGAGGCCAAGTAAGTTGAAACTCAGGACATTAGTATTTATTTCAATATTTTTTATTGATTTTACAATAGAAAAAAAAAGAGATTTGTTTTTAACAGACTCCTATTGTACCATTACATAATATTGTTCTTTATTTGCTTTGCAGGAAGAAGCTGGCTCAGCGTTTGCAGGATGCTGAGGAACAGGTTGAGGCTGTGAACTCCAAGTGTGCCTCCCTGGAAAAGACCAAGCAGAGGTTGCAGTCTGAGGTTGAAGACCTCATGGTCGATGTGGAGAGAGCAAATAGTGCAGCAGCTTCTCTTGACAAGAAACAGAGAAACTTTGATAAGGTAGATATGCAGGCATAATACAACTGTAATAACTTGCAATTATTTAGGTACATATTCTATATATATGTCCATGATTTCAGGTCCTGGCAGAATGGAAGCAGAAGTATGAGGAGGGTCAAGCTGAACTGGAGGCTGCTCAGAAAGAGACTCGTAGCCTGAGCACTGAGATCTTCAAGATGAAGAATGCTTATGAAGAGGCTCTAGAACAAGTTGAAACCCTGAAACGCGAGAACAAGAACTTGCAACGTATGTTGCTTACTTACTGTATTTCTATAATTTTTCATTGATGAGACTGGCATATGTACTGAATAGATGTGTAACATTTGTTTGACCATCTCTTCACCAGAGGAGATCTCAGATCTGACTGAACAGATTGGTGAGACTGGAAAGTCCATCAATGAACTGGAGAAGGCCAGGAAGCAGGTTGAACAGGAGAAGAGTGACTTTCAGGCTGCTCTGGAGGAAGCTGAGGTATACAACTAGTAAAATACAATGATAACACGGATTGGCTTTATTTTGGCATGACCTTTCTGAGTGCCAGTCTACCAATCTAATTTTAAATATTGTGTTCCTTTTTTAAAGGGATCATTGGAACATGAAGAAGCCAAAATCCTCCGTGTCCAGCTTGAGCTGAACCAGATCAAATCTGAGGTGGACAGGAAGATTGCAGAGAAGGATGAGGAAAATGAACAGCTGAAGAGAAATAGCCAGAGAGCCATTGACACCATGCAGACCACACTGGACTCTGAAATCAGAAGCAGAAATGATGCTCTCAGACTGAAAAAGAAGATGGAAGGAGATTTGAATGAACTTGAGATCCAACTTAGCCATGCCAACCGCCAGGCTTCAGAGGCACAGAAACAGCTCAGAAATGTGCAAGGACAACTGAAGGTATCCCAAAAAAGCGCAAATAATCACATAAAATACAAAGCTCTAGTCTCATTCTTTTGAAAGTAGTCAGATTGTTGGTTTATGATCACACGCTTTTTGTCATCTAGGATGCCCAGCTGCATTTAGATGATGCCTTGAGAGGACAGGAAGACCTGAAGGAACAGGTTGCTGTGATTGAACGCAGAAACAATCTACAGCAAGCTGAGATTGAAGAGTCTAGGTCCGCTCTGGAACAAACAGAGAGATCTCGCAAGTTGGCAGAACAGGAACTTCTGGATGCCAGTGAACGTCTGCAGCTCCTGCACTCACAGGTACAATCTACTACTAATTATCATTAGATTTAGCAATAAATGTTACCTTTTTTCATTAAATGCTAACTTATGACCCCCATATTTGTTTTTCTAGAACACTAGCCTGCTGAACAGCAGGAAGAAATTAGAAAGTGACATTGCACAGCTATCGAATGAAGTGGAGGAAAGTGTTCAGGAATCCAGAAATGCTGAAGACAAAGCTAAAAAGGCCATCACTGATGTACGTATCCATTCTTCTACAAACTCATAGCATAGATTACACCAAGCCAACATTCCCACTGACTGTTTTTCTATACTACTTAAGGCTGCTCTGATGGCAGAAGAGCTGAAGAAGGAGCAGGACACCAGTGCCCACCTGGAGAGAATGAAGAAGAACCTTGAACAGACTGTGAAGGACCTGCAACACCGTCTGGATGAAGCTGAACAGCTGGCAATGAAGGGTGGCAAGAAGCAGCTCCAGAAACTGGAAGTCAGGGTAAGTATTTTAAATGCAAAAGTGGTAAAGATTAGCGAACAAATATAAAAATTGCAACAATATTTTTTTCTGAAAATGTTCCCCATAGGTGCGTGAACTGGAGAATGAGCTGGACAGTGAACAGAAACGTGGAGTTGAGTCCATTAAAGGAGTTCGCAAATATGAAAGGAGGGTTAAGGAACTCACCTACCAGGTACAGTAACTTAGTACGCATGCTCAGTATGGAAAATCCTTAAGGACTTCTTGCTTTTAGGCATTTCTTGGATTAAACCATTTTTTTTACAAACATGACTTTTAAATTCTGAATGCTCTATATTAATTTTATTTTGCAGACTGAGGAAGACAGGAAAAACCTCCTGAGGTTGCAGGACCTGGTAGACAAACTGCAGCTGAAGGTCAAGGCCTACAAGAGACAGGCTGAGGAATCTGTAAGTGCAAACCTAATTTATTATAGAAAAACTTTTCCAGAAGCCTTTTCTTCATAGACAAGACTATGATTATAAGCAAGTTAGACTTTAGACCAAATTTTCAATACAACCTGCAATTTGACAATTAACTTTGTTCTTCAGGAGGAACAAGCCAATGCTCACCTGGGCCGCTTCAGGAAGGTCCAACATGAGCTTGAAGAGGCCGAAGAGAGAGCTGACATTGCTGAGTCCCAGGTCAACAAGCTCAAGGCCAAGAGCCGTGACATTGGAGGAAAGGTATAGCATTTTTTTAAATGTCATGTCACTTAATTTTCTTAAAATTACTTCTTGTACCTTACATTTTTTCTCTTTATTTTTTGCAGAAGGAGAGCGAAGAGTAAATACTTCTAAATGGTTGTAGAAAAATGTACAGTATGTAAATTATATTGTGCTAATATTTCAATAAAATATTGAAGTTCTTTAAATATGTTGTGGCCTTTTTGATTCTAACAAACACAATTTTCATGTAATTGTTTCCACTTTAAATGGTACTATAGAAGGGACGGACTGCACCTAAATGAGGAGGGTGCAGATCTGCTGGGAATGAAGATGGCCAAAAAGTTAGAGGGGTTTTTAAACTAGGCGATGGGGGGAGGGTCCAGAGACAGAGATAGCCAGTGCGGAAGATATTCCAGAGGGAAGTATTGGGGGCATTAGTGGTAGGTTAACCAAAGCACAAAAACACAAGGTGAGTATAGTAGCAAGTCCTAGTTGCAATCTCGAAACACCCAATACGAGGACAGTATGCGACCGGTCTAAACATGTGGCATGTTCACCAATGCCAGGAGCATGGCGGACAAGATGGGTGAACTAGAGATACTGTTGTACAAGGAGGATTTGGATTTTGTGGGAATTTCAGAGACCTGGTTCAACAGCTCTCATGATTGGCTGGCAAACATTCAAGGGTATACCCTATACCGCAAGGATAGAGAGGGTAAAAAAGGGGGAGGGGTATGCCTATATATCAAGAATAATATACAAGCGAATGTGAGAGATGACATCACTGAGGGAGCTAAGGAGGAGGTGGAATCCTTATGGGTAGAGCTCCAAAGGGATGAAGCTAAGGGGAAAATAATACTGGGAGTATGCTATAGGCACCCTAACCTGAGGGAGGAAGTGGAGACGGATCTCCTATCACAAATTGGATTAGTAGCAAGGATGGGAAGTGTTATCATAATGGGGGATTTTAATTATCCAGACATAGACTGGGCGGAGGGAACCGCGCATTCATTTAAGGCTCGCCAGTTCCTTAAAGTCTTGCAGGACAATTTTATGGGTCAGATGGTAGACGCACCAACTAGAAATAAAACATTACTGGATCTACTGATTACCAACAATACAGACCTGATCACGGATGTGGAAATACGGGGCAATTTAGGTAACAGCGATCACAGGTCAATTCGTTTCAGTATAAATCACACAAATAGGAAACATGAAGGGAACACAAAGACACTGAATTTCAAAAGAGCCAACTTCCCTAAACTACAAACCTTGCTAAAAGGCATAAATTGGGATAAAATATTAGGAACAAAGAATATGGAGGAGAGATGGGTTTGCTTTAAGGGCATATTAAATAAGGGCATTAGCCAATGTATCCCATTGGGTAATAAATTTAAAAGAGCGAACAAAAGTCCTGGATGGCTTAACTCCAATGTAAAAATGCATATAAAAGCAAAGGAGAAGGCCTTCAAAAAATACAAGGTTGAGGGATCATCCTCAGCATTCAGACTTTATAAAGAATGCAACAAGAAATGTAAGGGTGCAATTAGGACGGCTAAGATAGAACATGAAAGACACATAGCGGAGGAGAGCAAAAAAAAATCCCAAGAAATTCTTTAAGTATGTAAACAGTAAAAAAGGGAGGACAGACCATATTGGCCCCATAAAGAGTGAGGAAGGACATCTGGTTACAAAGGATGGGGAGATGGCAAAGGTATTGAATTTATTCTTCTCCTCAGTCTTCACGAGTGAATCGGGGGGGCTTCAGTAACCAAAACTGCAGTTTTTATCCTCATGACACAACACAGGAAGCACCTCCATGGTTAACAGAGGACAGAATAAAAATTAGACTTGAGAAACTTAACATTAATAAATCACCGGGACCAGATGGCTTGCATCCGAGGGTACTTAGGGAACTCAGTCAAGTGATTGCCAGACCGTTGTTCCTAATTTTTACAGACAGTCTATTGACTGGAATGGTACCAGCTGATTGGAGAAAAGCCAATGTAGCACCAATATTTAAAAAGGGCACAAAATACATCCCTGGGAATTATAGACCAGTTAGCCTAACATCAATAGTATGTAAACTCTTGGAGGGGATGATAAGGGACTATATACAAGATTTTAGTAATAAGAACGATATCATTAGCAGTAATCAGCATAGATTCATGAAGAATCGTTCTTGCCAAACCAATCTATTAACCTTCTATGAGGAGGTGAGTTGCCATCTAGATAAAGGAAGGCCCGTAGACGTGGTGTATCTGGATTTTGCAAAAGCATTTGACACAGTTCCCCATAAACGTTTACTGTACAAAATAAGGTCCATTGGCATGGACCATAGGGTGAGTACATGGATTGAAAACTGGCTACAAGGGCGAGTTCAGAGAGTGGTGATAAATGGGGAGTACTCAGAATGGTCAGGGGTGGGTAGTGGGGTTCCCCAGGGTTCTGTGCTGGGACCAATCCTATTTAATTTGTTTATAAACGACCTGGAGGATGGGATAAACAGTTCAAGCTCTGTATTTGCAGATGATACTAAGCTAAGCAGGGCAATAAGTTCTCCGCAGGATGTGGAAACCTTGCAAAAAGACCTGAACAAATTAATGGGGTGGGCGACTACATGGCAAATGAGGTTCAATGTAGAAAAATGTAAAATAATGCATTTGGGTGGCAAAAATATGAATGCAATATATACACTGGGGGGAGAACCTCTGGGGGAATCTAGGATGGAAAAGGACCTGGGGGTCCTAGTAGATGATAGGCTCAGCAATGGCATGCAATGCCAAGCTGCTGCTAATAAAGCAAACAGAATATTGGCATGCAATAAAAGGGGGATCAACGCCAGAGATAAAACGATAATTCTCCCACTCTACAAGGCTCTGGTCCGGCCGCACCTGGAGTATGCTCTCCAGTTCTGGGCACCAGTCCTCAGGAAGGATGAACTGGAAATGGAGCGAGTACAAAGAAGGGCAACAAAGCTAATAAAGGGTCTGAAGGATCTTAGTTATGAGTAGGGATGAGCTTCGTGTTCGAGTCGAACCCATGTTCGACTCGAACATCGGCTGTTCGACCGTCCGTCGAATTGCGAACGTTATGGGCCGTTCGCGCCAAATTCGTGTGGCGCGTCACGGCCCATAATTCACTGCGGCATCGCAGTGCATTGCTGGCTGATGATTGGCCAAGCATGCACTATGACCCGCATGCTTGGCCAATCACAGCGCCGTCAGTAGAGAGAGCTGTAATTGGCCAAAGCCAGGGTGGCTTTGGCCAATTATGGCTCAGGGGATTTAGTACACGCCCCACACTATATAAGGCCGCCTGCACGGCGGCCCTGTGTAGTGTGTTCCGGTGTGCTGATAGAGAGAGAGACAGACAGTGTCATTTGATTTGAGAGCTAGATTAGGCTAGATCTGTTCCTGCTCTTTACATTTAGTGCAGTGCGTCCTGCTCACAGTGTTCAGCTAGATCTGTTCCTGCTCTTTACATTTAGTGCAGTGCGTCCTGCTCACAGTGTTCAGCTAGATCCGTTCATGCTCTTTACATTTAGTGCAGTGCGTCCTGCTCACAGTGTTCAGCTAGATCTGTTCCTGCTATTTACATTTAGTGCAGTCAGTGCGTCCTGCTCACAGTGTTCAGCTAGATCCGTTCCTGCTATTTACATTTAGTGCAGTCAGTGCGTCCTGCTCACAGTGTTCAGCTAGATCCGTTCCTGCTATTTACATTTAGTGCAGTGCGTCCTGCTCACAGTGTTCAGCTAGATCCGTTCCTGCTATTTACATTTAGTGCAGTGCGTCCTGCTCACAGTGTTCAGCTAGATCCGTTCCTGCTATTTACATTTAGTGCAGTCAGTGCGTCCTGCTCACAGTGTTCAGCTAGATCCGTTCCTGCTATTTACATTTAGTGCAGTCAGTGCGTCCTGCTCACAGTGTTCAGCTAGATCCGTTCCTGCTATTTACATTTAGTGCAGTGCGTCCTGCTCACAGTGTTCAGCTAGATCCGTTCCTGCTATTTACATTTAGTGCAGTGCGTCCTGCTCACAGTGTTCAGCTAGATCCGTTCCTGCTATTTACATTTAGTGCAGTGCGTCCTGCTCACAGTGTTCAGCTAGATCCGTTCCTGCTATTTACATTTAGTGCAGTCAATGCGTCCTGCTCACAGTGTTCAGCTAGATCCGTTCCTGCTATTTACATTTAGTGCAGTGCGTCCTGCTCACAGTGTTCAGCTAGATCTGTTCCTGCTATTTACATTTAGTGCAGTCAGTGCGTCCTGCTCACAGTGTTCAGCTAGATCCGTTCCTGCTATTTACATTTAGTGCAGTGCGTCCTGCTCACAGTGTTCAGCTAGATCCGTTCCTGCTATTTACATTTAGTGCAGTGCGTCCTGCTCACAGTGTTCAGCTAGATCCGTTCCTGCTATTTACATTTAGTGCAGTGCGTCCTGCTCACAGTGTTCAGCTAGATCCGTTCCTGCTATTTACATTTAGTGCAGTCAGTGCGTCCTGCTCACAGTGTTCAGCTAGATCCGTTCCTGCTATTTACATTTAGTGCAGTGCGTCCTGCTCACAGTGTTCAGCTAGATCCGTTCCTGCTATTTACATTTAGTGCAGTGCGTCCTGCTCACAGTGTTCAGCTAGATCCGTTCCTGCTATTTACATTTAGTGCAGTGCGTCCTGCTCACAGTGTTCAGCTAGATCCGTTCCTGCTATTTACATTTAGTGCAGTCAGTGCGTCCTGCTCACAGTGTTCAGCTAGATCCGTTCCTGCTATTTACATTTAGTGCAGTGCGTCCTGCTCACAGTGTTCAGCTAGATCCGTTCCTGCTATTTACATTTAGTGCAGTCAGTGCGTCCTGCTCACAGTGTTCAGCTAGATCCGTTCCTGCTATTTACATTTAGTGCAGTGCGTCCTGCTCACAGTGTTCAGCTAGATCTGTTCCTGCTATTTACATTTAGTGCAGTCAGTGCGTCCTGCTCACAGTGTTCAGCTAGATCCGTTCCTGCTATTTACATTTAGTGCAGTCAGTGCGTCCTGCTCACAGTGTTCAGCTAGATCCGTTCCTGCTATTTACATTTAGTGCAGTGCGTCCTGCTCACAGTGTTCAGCTAGATCCGTTCCTGTTATCTTCCTACTGACAGGCAGGCTTGTCTGGTTACAGTATATAAAGCTACCTGAAGAAAATTACAGGTGTTCTATCCCAGCTTAGTGCAGCTACAGGCCATTAGTATGTCTGGAAGGCCAAGAAGGAGAGGCAGACAGTCACAAGCCAATAAGAGAGGGCAAGCAGGCTCTGTGTCTAGTGCTGGTCGTGGAGACGGTGCATCCTCATCAGCACGTGGCCATGGGACACGCTTGGCCTTTTTTTCGGCAGCTGGCCGTGTTGAGCCGCAACATGCGGAAAACTTGGTCGAGTGGATGACCAAGCCGTCCTCATCCTCCTCATCCTCTCTCACCCATGCCCAGGGTGCTTTGTCTGGCAAAGCAGCGGCCTCTTCCCTCAGCTCAATGTCATCAGTGACTCCTTCCCTAGCTCCACCATGTCCTCATGAGGATTCCCTCGAACTGTTTGACCACAGTGTTGGGTACATGCTCCAGGAGGATGCCCAGCGTTTGGAAGGCTCTGATGATGATACTGAGCTTGATGAAGGCAGTAACATGAGCACGGACAGAGGGGGTGCCCAAGAAGGACAGCAATCTGGCAGTCATGCTCCCCCTGCTGCAGCATACTGCCAGGTTTGCTCCAGTGATGAGGAGGGAGGGGATGATGAGGTCACTGACTCAACGTGGGTGCCTGATAGGAGAGGGGAGGAGGAGGAGGAGGAGGAGGCGGCACATCACCAACGAGGCAGGATGCCCTCCAGGGGCCAGCCTAAGGGCAGCACATTGACTGCATCACACCCCAAAGCTCCACATGTGCAGGGCGCTGCAGTCTCTGCGCGTTATTCAAAAAGTTCTTTGGTGTGGGCCTTTTTTGAGACGAGTGCATCAGATCGCACCGCTGCTATTTGCAACATATGTCTCAAGCGTATCTCGCGTGGCCAAAACATCTCCCGCTTGGGTACCACATGCTTGACCAGACATATGTTGACCTGCCATGCAGTTCGTTGGCAAGCATATCTAAAAGACCCACACCAAAGAACAAAGAGGATCTCTCCTTGCTCCTCATCAGCTGAGATTTCCAACCCCACTAGACCTTCAGTCCTCTCTGAGACCTGCAGTGAGAGGAATGAAGGTGTAGAATTAGGTGTGTCACAGCCAAGTACTTGTGGGCAATCTGCTTTTGGTACACCGACGCCAGATTGTACCAGGCAAATTTCCCTGCCCCAGCTGCTGCACCGCCGAAAGAAGTTTGCTCCCAGCCATCCACATGCCCAGCGGTTGAATGCTAGCTTGGCAAAATTGCTAGCACTTCAACTGCTGCCTTTTCAGTTGGTAGACTCTGCCCCCTTCCGTGAGTTTGTGGAATGTGCGGTTCCTCAGTGGCAGGTACCCAAACGCCACTTTTTCTCACGGAAGGCGATTCCAGCTCTCTACCGGCATGTGGAAGGCAATGTCCATGCCTCGCTGGACAGAGCGGTCAGCGGTAAGGTGCATATTACCGCTGACTCATGGTCCAGCAGGCATGGACAGGGACGTTACTTAAGTTTCACGGCGCATTGGGTGACTCTGCTGGCAGCTGGGAAGGATGCAGGACAAGGTGCAGTAGTGTTGGAGGTTGTTCCGCCACCACGCCTCCAAAATGCTGATTGTGACACACCTCTCTCCTCCACCCCCTCCTCTTCTTCTTCCTCCATGGCCTCTTCCTCGGAACCAGCGGTGCTCCGTAGGCGTTCAAGGGGCTACGCAAGTACGCAGGCCAAAAGATGCCATGCGGTGCTTGAGCTGGTGTGCTTGGGGGACAGGAGCCACACTGGGGCAGAGGTTCTGTCAGCTCTGCAGGGGCAGGTTCAGAGGTGGTTGACGCCACGCCAACTTAAGGCAGGAATGGTGGTTTGCGACAATGGCACCAACCTTCTCTCTGCCCTCCGACAGGGACAACTGACCCATGTGCCCTGTTTGGCTCACGTCCTTAACTTGGTGGTGCAGCGGTTCTTGGGCAGGTACCCGGGCTTACAGGATGTCCTGAGGCAGGTCAGGAAAGTCTGTGTGCATTTCCGCCGGTCATATAATGCCAGTGCTCGGCTGACGGACCTCCAAAAGGAGTTTAACCTGCCCAAGAACCGCCTAATCTGTGACATGCCCACCAGGTGGAACTCGACATTGGCCATGCTGCAGCGGCTGCACACGCAGCAGAGGGCCATAAATGAGTACCTGTGCGACTATGGCACCAGGACAGGGTCAGGGGACCTTGGTTTTTTTTCCCCACGCCAGTGGGCCATGATCAGGGATGCATGCACTGTCCTGTCACCATTCGAGGAGGCCACGAGGATGGTGAGCACTGACAGTGCATGCATCAGTGACACTGTCCCCCTTGTCCACCTGTTGGAGCACACGCTGCGTGGAATAATGGACAGGGCACTTGAGGCAGAACAGAGGCAGGAAGAGGAGGACTTCCTTAGCTCTCAAGGCCCCCTTTATCCAGACAGTGTTCCTGCGTGCCCGCCGATCACACAGGAAGAGGACGAGGAGGAGGAGGAGGAGGAGGAGGAAGATTGTGTCAGTATGGAGGTGGAGCCTGGCACTCAGCATCAGCAGTCTTTAAGGGATCAGTCCCAAGGAACACATGGACTTGTACGTGGCTGGGAGGAGGTGGCTGCGGACGTTGTTGTCCTTAGTGACCCAGAGGACTCCGGACCGAATGCCTCAGCAAACCTACGCTGCATGGCCTCCCTGATCCTGCAAAGCCTGCGTAAGGATCCTCGTATTCGTGGTATCAAGGAGAAGGACCAATACTGGCTGGCAACCCTCCTTGATCCACGTTACAAGGGTAAGGTTGCGGACCTTATCTTGCCATCGCAGAGGGAGCAGAGGATGAAACATCTTCGGGAGGCCTTGCAGAAAGGTCTGTGCAACGCGTTCCCAGAGACTGGGAGGTTACAAACTCCTGTTTCTGGACAACGTGTTGCTGAGGCTTCGGTCAGTCAAAGAAGGAGCGGTGGAGAAGGTGGCCGTCTGACCGATGCGTTCAGACAATTTTTTGGTCCGCAGCCCCAAGGTATGATCGGTTCCAGCAACCATCGCCAGCGTCTGTTTTACATGGTGCAGGAATACCTAGGGGCAAGATCAGACTTGGACACCTTTCCCACCGAAAATCCTCTGGGTTACTGGGTCTTGAGGATGGATCACTGGCCAGAGCTTGCACAGTATGCAATTGAGCTACTGGCCTGTCCTGCATCCAGCGTTCTTTCGGAACGCACATTCAGTGCTGCTGGAGGCGTGGTAACCGATCACAGGGTGCGTCTGTCCACTGACTCGGTCGATCGGCTGACCTTCATAAAAATGAATCAGTCTTGGATCACCACCAGCTACCAAGCACCTGATGCTGATGTAACTGAATAATTTTTTTCAGATCCCTTCAAAGACTGCCTATGCTGATGCTGAGTGACTATCCCTGAGTAATTATCCTCTTCCTCCTCAATCATCACGCTGATAGCTTGTAAGAACATTTTTGGTTCTGGGCGCCACCACCAGTGCCTAAGGCACAATTTTTCAGCCCCTGTATAACAGGGGCGTGTAATTACAATTTTTGATGTAATACTTTGCAGCACGGCTCGTTCCTGCATTCCAACTAGAGTGTCTGTGAGGGGTTGCAGTGTTGTGGCACCAGCACCTGTGCCTAAGGCCCAATTTTTCTGCCCCTGTCTAACAGGGGCGTGTAATTACAATTTTTGATGCAATACTTTGCAGCAGGGCTCGTTCCTGCGTTCCAACTAGAGTGTCTGTGAGGGGTTGCAGTGTTGTGGCACCAGCACCAGTGCCTAAGGCCAATTTTTCTGCCCCTGTCTAACAGGGGCGTGTAATTACAATTTTTGATGCAATACTTTGCAGCAGGGCTCGTTCCTGCGTTCCAACTAGAGTGTCTGTGAGGGGTTGCAGTGTTGTGGCACCAGCACCAGTGCCTAAGGCCCAATTTTTCTGCCCCTGTCTAACAGGGGCGTGTAATTACAATTTTTGATGCAATACTTTGCAGCAGGGCTCGTTCCTGCGTTCCAACTAGAGTGTCTGTGAGGGGTTGCAGTGTTGTGGCACCAGCACCAGTGCCTAAGGCCTAATTTTTCAGCTCCTGTTCAACAGGGGCATGTAATTACAATTCTTGATCTAATATTTCACAGCAGGGCCCTGTGAGGGCTTACAGTGTTTTGGCCACAGCAACACCTAAGGCCCAAATTTCTGCTGAGTATATAGGGCAGGACCCTACTTTCAAACATCTAACTTACAAACGACTCCTACTTGCAAACGGAAGGAGACAACAGGAAGTGAGATGAAATCTACCCCTAGGAAGGGAAATTCTCTCATGTAAGAGTTAATATGGGAAAACAATTTCTCCTTTCCACTGATGCTTTCCAATCCTTGTTCCACAAAAAAACCCAAATTTTCAAAAAACATTTTTCATTGGGACAAAAAAGTGAGGTGAAATCTTCTGAAGAGGAGGAAAGACGCAAAACAAATGTCACAGGGGTGATAACCCTTCCCTATGTTTTCCAAAAAGCTTAGAAAAGATTTTTTGGCTGGAGCTAAACACGTTAAAAATGTTCAAAATTACAAACAGATTCTACTTAACAACAAACCTACAGTCCCTGTCTTGTTTGCACCGCCTGTATACTGCTGTTCAGAGCATATAGGGACCTTTCCTTATTTTAATTTGGGTGCGGGGTTCCCCTTAATATCCATACAAGACCCAAAGGGCCTGGTAATGGACTGGGGGGTACCCATGCCGTTTGTCTCACTGATTTTCATCCATATTGGCAGGACCCGACATGACATTAAACCCGCAAGCAGTTTTAAATGAGATTTTTTCCTTTAAAAATGACATTTGGTGCAGGGACTGTTCTAAACATGGGAAACACGCGTCACTTTACAGGCATACTATAGACACCCCCCAGGTACGATATTTAAAGGAATATTTCACTTTTTTTTTTTTACTTTAAGCATCATTAAAATCACTGCTCCCGAAAAAACGGCCGTTTTTAAAAGTTTTTTTTGCATTGATACATGTCCCCTGGGGTAGGACCCGGGTCCCCACACCCTTTTTAGGACAATACCATGCAAATTAGCCTTTAAAATGAGCACTTTTGATTTCGAACGTTCGAGTCCCATAGACGTCAATGGGGTTCTAACGTTCGTGCGAACTTGCGGTCCGTTCGCGGGTTCTGGTGCGAACCGAACCGGGGGGTGTTCGGCTCATCCCTAGTTATGAGGAAAGGTTGCAAGCACTGAACTTATTCTCTCTGGAGAAGAGACGCTTGAGAGGGGATATGATTTCAATTTACAAATACTGTACTGGTGACCCCACAATAGGGATAAAACTTTTTTCGCAGAAGAGAGTCTAATAAGACTCGTGGCCACTCATTACAATTAGAAGAAAAGAGGTTTAACCTTAAAATACGAGGGTTCTTTACTGTAAGAGAGGCAAGGATGTGGTCTCAGCGGGGAGCATTGATAGCTTCAAGAAACTATTAGATAATCACCTGAATGACCGCAACATACAGGGATATACAATGTAATACTGACACATAATCAAACACATAGGTTGGACTTGATGGACTTGTGTCTTTTTTCAATCTCACCTACTATGTAACTATGTAACTATAAATGGTTTCTACTTTTTTTTTCCCCAGAAAAAAATGGTTTCTACTTTAGTGGAAGAAGAAAACACAGAAATGAATGCAGTTATGAATTAAAACATAATAAAGAGTTTTATGTGGCTACTGTAATTACCTGAATATGGCTTATTATATGTATCGTATAATTCCTTGTACAACAGCCCTTGGACCGGTAGAGGGATGGTCATTGTTAGCAGCCAATCATCACGCTGCACACGCATATGCAGACAGAAAGAGAGATTAGTGTGAGCAAATCAGCAAACTGCTGCTACTCCTTCTCTGTCCTATCCTAGGCTGGGGGTAGGGAGGTGACCTAGCCTTATTGCTTAACTGCAACAGTGAAAAGTCCCAAGCCTGGCTGTACATTATGGTGGGGCTCTGTAAATCTCAGGACTAGATTGACAAAAATACAAACCCTTTGAATAGTGAAACACTCTAAATAATAAGTAATTCAACTCTGTATTTGGCCTGGAGTTCAGCTTTAAATATTGAATGGCCCTTAAAGGAAATCTCCCACTTCTGGCTTTTCAAAAAACCTAAGGTGTATATGAGTGCAATTCAAAAATGCAACTGGTTACAGTCTATATTTACTCTTCAGCTGACCTCAAGTACTATAGTGGTCCACAAGCAGGGCTGGACTGGGACAAAAATTTGGCCCTGGACTTCATCCAGACCGGCCCACTTTTAATTTGCAAACCCGCACAAAAAAGTAAGCCCCCCTTACATCAGGGTCCCCAGAGCCCCCCTCATTACATCAGAATCCCCACAGAACCCCTCCTTACATCAGGGTCCCCAGAGAGCCTCTCCCTTACATCAGAGTCCCCAGAGAGCCTACCCCTTACATCAGAGTCCCCAGAGAGCCTCAGTCTTGCATCAGGGTCCCCAGAGACCTTCCTCCTTACATCAGGGTCCCCAGAGAGCCTCCTGCTTACATCGGGGTCCCCAGAGAGCCTCCCCCTTAAATCAGGGTCCCTTGAGAGCCCCCCCTTACATTAGATTCCCAGGGAGCCTCCCCCTTACATCAGAGTCCCCAGAGAGCCTCCCCCTTACATTAGGGTCCCCAGAGAGCCCCTCCCAACATCAGGGTCCCCAGAGAGCCCCCTTACATCAGGGTCCCCAGAGAACCCCCCTTTACATCACAGTCCCCAGAGAGCCTCAGTCTTGCATCAGGGTCCCCAGAGAGCTTCCCCCTTACATCAGGGTCCCCAGAGAGCCTTTTCCTTACATCAGGGTCCCCGGAGAGCTTCTCCCTTACATCAGGGTCCACAGAGAGCCCCTCCTTGCATCAGGATCCCCAGAGAGCCCCCCCTTACATCAGAGTCCCCAGAGAGCCTTAGTCTTGCATCAGGGTCCCCAGAGATCTTCCCCTTTACATCAGGGTCCCCAGAGAGCCTCCTCCT
This sequence comes from Lithobates septentrionalis, assembly GCA_037952835.1. Taxonomy (NCBI): domain Eukaryota; kingdom Metazoa; phylum Chordata; class Amphibia; order Anura; family Ranidae; genus Lithobates; species Lithobates septentrionalis. The sequence continues at coordinate 489,856 of JBBDGP010003015.1, forward strand.
TACATCGGGGTCCCCAGAGAGCCTCCTCCTTAAATCAGGGTCCCCAGAGAGCCCCTCCTTATATCAGGGTCCCCAGAGAGCCTCCTCCTTACATCGGGGTCCCCCGAGAGCCTCCCCCTTAAATCAGGGTCCCCAGAGAGCCCCTCCTTATATCAGGGTCCCTAGAGAGCCCCCCCTTACATCAGAGTCCCCAGGGAGCCTCCCCCTTACATCAGGGTCCCCAGAGAGCCTCCCCCTTACATTAGGGTCCCCAGAGAGCATCCCCCTTACATCGGGGTCCCCAGAGAGCCCCTCCTTACATCAGGGTCCCCAGAGAGCCTCAGTCTTGCATCAGGGTCCCCAGAGAGCCTCCCCCTTACATCAGAGTCCCCAGAGAGCCTCAGTTCAGGGTCCCCAAAGAGTTCCCCCTTACATCAGAGTCCCCAGAGAGCCTCAGTCTTGCAACAAGGTCCCCAGAGAGCCCCTCCCCCTTTACATCACAGTCCAAAGAGAGCCTTAGTCTTGCATCAGGGTCCCCAGAGACCATCCCCCTTACATCGGGTCCCCAGAGAGCCCCTCCTTACATCAGGGTCCCCAGAGAGCCCCCCTTACATCAGAGTCCCCAGAGAGCCCCCCTTACATCAGGGTCCCCAGAGAGCCTCAGTCGTGCATCAGGGTCCTCAGAGAGCCCCCCCTTACATCAGAGTCCCCAGAGAGCCTCAGTCTTGCATCAGGGGCCCCAGAGAGCCCCCTCCTTACATCAGGGTCCCCAGAGAGCCTCAGCCTTACATCAGGGTCCCCAGAGAGCCCCCCCTTACATCAGAGTCCCCAGAGAGCCTCAGTCTTACATCAGGGTCCCCAGAGAGCCTCAGCCTTACATCAGGGTCCCCAGAGAGCTGTATGTCTGCATGCACACCTCTGCATTTTGAATTGCGGCCAGATTTGCCACGATTCTGTCCGTGTTTTTAAAGTGCCAAGGTGAGAATGACAAATTACATTTAAGATGCCATTCATTTGGATAGCACCTAAAATTGTGGTGCCTTTCTGACGTGATTGCCGCGTGATAAATCGTGCTGCAATTGCGGCAACTCGCCTTGCGTGAAATGCACTGCTTTTTTGAGGCCACAAGCCTCATGTGATGTGGGTCACCGCGATTGCAGTGTGATTTATCGTGCAACAAATGCGGCAGAACCACACCACGATTTTAAGTGCCTTTTAAATAAATGACATCTCAAAAGTGCAATCTGCGATTTGTCAATCACACCTCGGCACTTTGACGTTTTTTTGCCAAAGCTCCTAAACTCAACTTCATAAGGTCCGGATCACACCTATGCAGTTTACTTTTGATCGTTTCTGCAGTGCTTTTTGCTGTGTGTTTTGCAATTTTGCACACGCAATTTCACCACAATTGTGCCGCAATTTGTGTTTTGCCTTTTTTTTATGCTTTTTTTGACCAATTTGTTGTTGGGCAGATTAAAAAAAACACAAATCGAAGCAAAAATGTACTACATGCTTTTCTGCAGCTTCTCAATTGAAGTCTATTCAAACCAAAAAAAGCGAAAAAAGCACCGTTTTGCATTTAGGCTCTATTCACAGCTTAGCGATTTACTGGTGTTTTTTGGGCATTTTTTTCAAAGCGTTTTTGCAGCTTTTTACAAGCATTTTTAAAGCGTATCAGGGGTGTATTACAAGTGTTTTACAGCTTCAGGCATTTTTGTTTAGCGAATAGAAAGCACTAGGGGGAGGATAGGGAGTGGAAATTAGGGGTGGGGGGTTCTGCTGTTTCAGCAGAAAACTGACGACAAAACGCTCGTAAAACGCTCAAGTCAGGCGTTTCTATTGAAGTCCATGGGACCAAAAAGAAGCACATGTAGTTTTTCCAGCGACAGGTGTTTTGCTTCAGGTGACAGAATGCTCCGATGTGAACAGGGGCCATTGAAATGAATGGGATTTGGCTTTTTGAGCGTCTTAGAGCTACACGCTTCAAGCAGAAAATCGCTTAGGTGTGAGCCTGGCTTAGGCCAAAAACGCTCCAAAAAAGCTCATGTACCAAATCTTGGCACAGAGCAAGGAGCATTAGGCTGTGTGATTTTTTGCTACGATTGTAGTGTGATTTGTCGCTCGACAATCGTGGCAAAATTGCATCGCGTTTGGCGTGCCATGAACAAATAATGACATCGTAAACACATCCGTGTTTTGTCGTGATTCTGGAATCTGCCAGAGATTTTTAAGTGCCAAAGTTTGTCGCCATTCCACGAGCGGGCGCAATTTTGAAGCATGACATGTTGGGTATCAATTTACTCAGCGTAACATTATCTTTCACAATATTGAACACAATTATGCTAACTTTACTGTTGTCTTATTTTGTACTTAAAAAAAGTGTATTTTTCCAAAAAATGTGCTTGTAAGACTGCTACGCAAATACAGTGTGACATAAAGTATTGCAACTACTGCCATTTTATTCTCTAGGGTGTCTGAAATAAAAATATATAATGTTTGGGGGTTCTAAGTAATTTTCTAGCAAAAAAAAATGATTTTAACTTAAACATAAATAAATCAGACATCTGATACACAACAAATGTCAAAAAGAGGCTCGGTCCTTAAGTGGTTAAATGAACTGCAGTACGTTTCTGCAAAGAGCACCAAAAAACACATAGGTGTGAACCAGGCCTAAAAGCCGATGCGTCAATGTACACACAGACTTTTAGGCCTGGTTCACAACTATGCATTTTTTAGTGCATTTTCAGTTTGGAAGAAACACACTGCAGTCCATTTAACATGGTTTCCTGTGGGTCACGTTCACATCTGTGCATTTTATGGAAAGGACCAGGAACTTTTTTCTGTTTTTTTGGTTCCATTGACTTCAATGGATCAAAAACGTGTATGAGGCTGGATTCACACCTATGCATTTTTAGTGCTTTTTGCATTTTGCAGATTTGCACTACAGAACGTGTTCCATAGGAAATCATGTTAAATGGACTGTATTGCAAATCTGCAAAAACGCCTCAGTGTGAATGTAGCCCAAGTGAAAATGTCCAAATTGGGCCTAAAGTGTCAATATTTTGTGTGGCCACCATTATTTTGCCTTAACCCTCTTGGGCATGGAGTTCACCAGAGCTTCAAAGGTTGCCACTGGAGTCCTCTTCCACTCCTCCATGATGACATCACAGAGCTGGTGGATGTTAGAGACCTTGCTCTCCTCCACCTTGAGGATGCCCCACAGAGACCTTGTAACACTACTGAGTCACATGACACCAGGTAGGGAAAATGGCTAGTTGGGCCCAATTTTGGCCATTTTCACTTAGGGGTGTTCTCACTTTTGTTGCCAGCGGTTTAGACATGAATGGCTGTGTGTTGAGTTATTTTGAGGGGACAGCAAATTTACACTGTTATACAAGCTGTACACTCACTACTTTACATTGTAGCAAAGTGTCATTTCTTCAGTGTTGTCACATGAAAAAGAGAAAATAGAGGAGTGGAGGCGCGGAGGCAATTGCCGCCACTTGCCTACGCACGTACACGCCTAAAAATTGGGGTTGGACTATCTCGGCACTTGGTAATTAATCACAGTTAATAAATCATAAAATATATAAATTTTAATGAGTACAATAAAAAAAAAATACAAAAGTATACAGACAATATGTATTAAAAACAACAGTTTGTATACACCACAATTAACAAATTACTAACGGGTATCCCCATAGAGTTTCTGTTGGGGAGGGGTATACATAAGGTTCCTCAACCGGTTTCGCGGTGAAAACTGCTTCTTCAGGAGGGGTGGTCTATAAAACAATTAATATATTTATAGCAATATAGAAAATGCAGCAAAAACTATTTTAAAACAACATAATACATTCAATAATATCAAAGGAGAAAACTAGCTCACCCACTCAAACTTGATCAGTAAAACGACAGGACCCAAACAATTCCCCCCACGGCGGACACAGGGGATTGTAGAAGCAGATTCTGGTTGGTGGATAATAGAGGGTAAGAATATGGAAGCTAAAGATGTTTTGAAGTGCACACCCAGGTGTGATGGGGTAGTGAACTGAGTGAAAGGGTAAAAGAGTGATGGCATGAGGATAAGTGCGTGGGGGGGGGAAGGGGGGAGGACTGGGGGGAAAAGAGGGGGGAGGGGAGGGGGGGAAAGAGAGGGGGAGTGAGGAAGGGAAGGACAAGGGAGGGAAAGGTGGGGATAGACAAGGGGAAGGAAGATAGGGGGAAAGGGGGGGGGGGACAAAGGGAAAGGGAAGGAATTGGAGAGTAGGAGGGGGAAACCAGGGGAGGGAGGGGGGGGAAGGGGAAGGGTTTCCCCCTCCTACTCTCTCCCAATTCCTTCAAAGGCCTTGCAGGTACATAACATCAAATAGATGACCCCTCTGGTGCCAAAGTCTGCAAAAGTCTGTGAGGTAAAAAATTCCCCATTAGGTAAAACAAACTGTTTCCCCTCGCAAACTCAGGGACAACGGGGACAATCACCACATCTGAATGTGCCATTGGGTCCTCTCCTAGGAGGCTTAGCAGATGTGTAATGACTAGAGGTCAATTGGTTGTGTAGGGAACGCGCACGTGTTTACCCAAAATGTGGTGTTCGGCGAGTAGGTGCCAGTTGTTGGGTAAAATGGTTTGAAGTACATTATGATGAGCTGAATAAGTGGTAATAAACCTTACAGGGTCGTTTGAGGAGGAGGGTTTGGGACGATTGAATAGTAAAGAGTTCCGGGAGCATGAAGAGACTTTATTAAAGGCCTTTCTAAGATTAGTGGGAGAGTATCCTCGCAGTAGGAGTCGTTCACATAACGCCTTGGCCTGAATCCTAAAATCACTTTCAAGCGCACAATTTCTGCTCAACCGCAGGTATTGTGCGTAGGGTATACTGCGCACCAGTGATTTGGGGTGAGCACTGGTGGTGTATAGCAAGGTATTGCCTGCCGTGGGCTTGCGGTAAAGATCAGTACCCAGGGTGCCATCTTGTTGTTCGATAATATTAAGATCTAAAAACGAAATCTGATCAGTATCAATTTTGAATGTGAATTTTAGGTAGAGGTCATTGTCGTGCAACTCGTGGAGGAAGTCCTAAAGTTTGTCCTTCGACCCAGTCCATACCAAAAATAGATTATCTATAAAGCGATACCACAACAGGGTGTCGTCAAGAAAGTCTGCATACCTATCGTTCGAATGGACGTATCTCTCCCAACCACCTAGGTAGAGATTTGCATAAGCTGGGGCACATGATTTCCCCATGGCAACTCCTTGGGTCTGCAAAAGCAACTGGTCGTTGAAGGTGAAGTCATTTTTAGTCAAAATGAACTGTAGTGGTGCAAGGATAAAATGGTTAAGAGGCCATGTGGTGGTATATTGTTTGAATAGAAAGGATCCAGCCATCCGTACGCCCCGCTCGTGGGGGATACTGGAGTAAAGCGCCTCAATATCAACTGCCACAAGCAGGGCGTCAGGAGAGATCTGGATCCCCTCTAGACGTTGCAACAGGTCTGTGGTGTCCCTGATGTATGAAGAAAGGCTGTGTCCATAAGGCATCAAAAATGCATCAACAAACTTACTTGCGTTGTCAGTTAGGGAACCTATCCCTGAAACTATAGGTCTCCCTGGGGGGGTCTGGACATTTTTGTGAGTTTTGGGAAGGGAATAAAAGGTGGGAACACGAGCGAACTTGGGGACCAGGAACTCAAGAGTATCCTTGTCAATGAGGCCTGAAAGGAAGGCCTAAGTGCAAAGGATCTGGAGTTCCTGGGCGAAGGAAGACACATGAGATTGAGTAATGGGTTGATACCAATTATGATTGTTAAGAATAGTCAAACACATAGATTGGTATTGATTGTGCGTCATTAGGACGATGTTGCCGCCTTTGTCTGACTATTTGATGACGACATCAGAGCGCCTGTCACGTACCTGGTAGGTTTTGAGCCTGAAGTGCAGAGAAAGACCTCCCTTAGAGCTCCCACTCCCGTTCCTCTGGAATGGAGACAGAGGGCCCAGGAGTGAGGAGTGGTATGGGTGCCTGGCAGGATCAACAGTCACCAGAAGTTCAGGAGTGGTGGCACCTTCTGGAACCTGAAGCTGAAGAGGAGACTGGAGACTGGAATGTAGAGTGAACCAGGAACCACAGCAGGTAAGTAGGCAGGAACTGAGAGCTGAACTGGAACCAGGAACAAAGCAGCAGGTAGTAGCCTGGAACGCTGGACTGGAACCAGGGACAAAGCAGCAGGTAGTAGCCTGGAACGCTGGGCTGGAACCAGGAACAAATAGCAGGTAGTAGACTGGAATGCTGGACTGGAACCAGGAACAAGCAGCAGGTAGTAGACTGGAACGCTGGACTGGAACCAGGAACAAGCAGCAGGTAGTAGACTGAAACGCTGGACTGGAACCAGGAACAAGCAGCAGGTAGTAGACTGGAATGCTGGACTGGAACCAGGAACAAGCAGCAGGTAGTAGACTGGAGCACTGGACTGGAACCAGGAACAAAGCAGCAGGTAGTAGCCTGGAACGCTGGGCTGGAACCAGGAACAAGCAGCAGGTAAACAGACTGGATACTGGTATCAGACAGAGGGATGGTCAAACAAGCCGGTGGTCGGTATCGGTCGAGCAGCAGAGGTACCAGGGATTACACAGAGGGATGGTCAGGCAAGCCAAGAGGGTCTGGTGCAGGCGGATAGCAGGATGGTCTAACAGGAAGCCGGGTCAGATAACAGAGTACACAGGTCAGATCAGGTTATGGCACACGGAACGCTGTAGAGCAGACAGCGGGGACTGCATGTGACAGGCCGGTTTAAATAGCCCGCCTGACTCCAGAGGGAGTGCGCGCGCGCGTGCCCGTTTGTGACAGCACCCGTGAACGTGCGCGCATGCGCAGTGGAACCTGTGGCCATGTTCCCGTGTGTCTGGATCGCCGATTACTGGCAGGATCTTCATGACATTGCCCCCCCCAAGGGGCAGCCTCCGGATGCCCCTTTGGAGAAATTTCTCTGGATGGGACCTTTTAAAAGATTGTAACAGATCTTCAGCATGAATATTGTCCTCAGGTTCCCAAGAATTTTCTTCTGGGCCAAACCCCCTCCATTTTATCAGAAATTTATTTTAGTTACCTCTTTTCCTATGGTCCATGATAGCTTCCACCTCGAATTCTTCCTCCCCATCTACCAAAATTGGATCAGGAGGATCCGTACTTCGGCCTTGAAATGGATTAGAAATAGAGGGTCTGAGCAGAGACACATGAAATACTGGATGCACTTTTAGTGAATCCGGGAGTTCAAGTTCGTATGCCACCTCGTTAATTTTCCACTTGACAGGGAATGGTCCAAGAAACTTGGGACCCAATTTCTTTGAAGGGCAAGCCATCCTGAGATTTACTGTAGATAACCATACCTGGTCCCCGGGTGTAAGTAACAGCTCACCTCGCCTTTTCTTATCGAAGATTGCTTTATTATATTCCTGGGTCCTGGTCATGGTCTCCTGTAAAACTTGATTGTTGGAAGTAAAGAAGTTCAACTTCTCCTGAACTGCAGGTACTGTACACTCTGGAAGAGAGTTAGGTAAAATAGAAGGGTGGAAACCATAATTCGCAAAAAATGGAGTTTGATAGCGTAATGAATAGAATTGTTGTAGGAGAATTCAGCCAATGGAAGAACAGAAATCCAATCATCTTGGGCAAAAGAAGAAAAACAGCGTAAACATTGTTCAAGAGTCTGGTTTGTTCTCTCTGTTTGCCCATTAGTCTGGGGATGATAAGCAGATGAAAATGAGAGCTCAATGTTTAGTATTTTGCACAGAGACCTCCAACATCGGGAGGTAAACTGTACCCCCCGATCTGAAACTATATTGACCGGTACCCCATGGAGCCTGACGACTTCTTTTATGAATGCCTGTGCCGTTTCTGTAGCTGAGGGGGTGCCCTTCATTGGGGTGAAGCCCCCAGCCGGAGGTAATTCCACAATAAAATCTATAGAAAGCATTTTCCATGGCCTATCTGGGACAGGCAATGGTTTTAGTAATCCCCATGCTTTGGTCCTGTGCCCCTTGTGCCTGATACAGGTGGTACAGGACTCAACAAATTTCCTACAATCTTCGCGTAACTGGGGCCACCAAAAGGTACGCTGTACCAGATCAGTGGTCTTAGCCACGCCAAAATGCCCAGCCAATGCATGGTCATGACAGAGTTCTAGTACTGAAACTCGTAGTGTTTCAGGTATAAAGATCCTATTCTCGTGCCACAGTAACCCATCCTTAACTTGGAGTTCTGACCTAATGGAAGATCCCAATTCCGTGGAAGCCTGCTTAATCTGGGAAAGCAGGTTTCTCTGAAGCAAAAGAAAATTCCCCGGGGAGAGAATGGTGTCCGGTGGGGAAACCTCTTGGGATTTGTGAAACATCCTGGATAGGGCATCAGGTTTGGTATTTTTGGAGCCAGGGCGGTAAGTGACATGAAAGGAGAACCTGGAGAAAAAGAGAGCCCATCTGGCCTGACGTGGCTTTAACCATTTTGCAGATCTCAAATACTCCAGGTTCTTATGATCTGTAAAAATTAAGACTGGATGAGCGGCACCTGCCAGCAGATAGCGCCACTCTTCTAACGCTGATTTGATTGCCAACAACTCTGTCACCTACATCATAATTTCCCTCCGCCGTGGACAGTTTACGAGAGAAGGCCACAGGATATAACAGGGCCTTAGTTCCCTGTCTTTGGGACAACACTGCCCCTACTGCAATTTCAGATGCGTCCATCTCTAGTACAAACGGCAGAGAGGAATCTGGATGCTTAAGTACGGAGGCAGAGGTAAAAAGGCCCTTGAGGGTCTCAAAAGCCTTTTGGGCTTCAGCAGACCAGTGGAAGCGTGTACCTTGTTTAGTTAGTTGTGTGATGGGTGTAATGATGGCTGAGAACCCCTTAATAAATTTACGGTAAAAATTAGCGAATCCGACGAATCGCTGGATTCTCTTTTTGTCTGTCGGGACTGGCCAATCTAAAACTGCAGCAACCTTTTGAGGGTCCATCTTAATGCCTCTACTGGAAATGATCAACCCCAAAAATGGAATACTTTCCTGTTCAAATTCACACTTCTCAGCTTTTGCATATAGACCGTGTTGTCGAAGCCGGCCCAACACACTTCTGACGTGCCTGCGGTGAGATTCAAGGGAACAAGAAAAAATTGATATGTCGTCTAAATAGACGATAACAAACAGATCTAGAAAGTCTCGTAAAACATCATTGATGAAATATTGAAAAGTAGCAGGGGCATTGCACAGACCGAAAGGCATCACTAGGTACTCAAAATGTCCATAGCGGGTACGAAAGGTGGTCTTCCATTCGTCTCCGTCCCTAATACGAACTAAATTGTAGGCTCCGCGGAGGTCAAGCTTAGTGAATATGGTGGCCATCCCAAGTCTTTGGAACAACTCTGGTACCAGAGGAAGAGGGTAACGTTTTTTTACAGTGATTTTATTTAGTTCGCGGTAATCCACACATGGTCTGAGGGTTTTATCTTTCTTCTGTACAAAGAAGATGCCTGCACCTGCTGGAGACGTGGACGGAAGAATGAAGCCTTTCTTTAGGTTCTCATCAATATAGTCTTTTAAAGCCCCTTGTTCTACTTCAGTCAAAGGAAAGATTCTTCCAAAAGGAATCTCAGCACCGGGAAGTAATTCGATAGGACAGTCATAGGCCCGGTGAGGAGGTAAGACCTCTACCCCCTGCTTGCTGAATAGGTCTAAGAAATCATGATAGGCAGAAGGGATGGAGAGATGTAGACTAGGATCTGTATCTAGGCAGAGCTAGGTAGGGTTCTCCTGAGCGTTCTGAATTCTGCAAGACTGTTGGCAATATGATGAAGAAAAGTTAACCTCACCTGTGATCCAATTAATGTCAGGGTTGTGAGCCTGTAACCAGGGCATGCCGAGGATTATGGGAAACAGGGGTGAGGCGATGATATCCAGACGTAGCAGTTCTTGATGAGAATTGGAGATGGAGACGGGTATTGGAACAGTCTCTTGGGTAACCGGTTCAGATTTGATGGCGGTGCCATCAGCTAGATGGATGGAAAGTCCATGGGCCTTAGGCAACAAAGGTATCTGGTGTTGGGTAGCAAAAAGAGAATCCATGAAGCAACTGCAAGCTCCAGAGTCAATAATGGCGGTTATTTGCAGAGTCTCTCCTGGAAGCTGTAACAGGATAGAGAGAGCAAGGTGAGTAGCATTCTTAGCCAGAGGTGCAAGATAGTCAGTGGACAGGGATAGGCACTTACAGACTTTAAGGGGACAGTTCCTGACGTAGTGCCCAGGTTCCCCGCAATACAGGCACAAATTATTCACTCGACGACGTTGTCTTTCCTCCTGGGTAAGAGAAGGCCGCAGGGCCCCTAATTGCATTGGCTCAGGTGGGTTAAACAAGGAGGTAGGTGGTGTTGGTGACATATGATGAAGAACTTTAGGGGCAACCCAAGTTGGGCGAGATCCCATAGCTCTCTCAGTCCTACGTTCTCTTAGGCGTCGATCGATCTGGATTGGTAGATCGATCAAGGCATTTAAAGTCTGTGGTGTACCCACTCTGGCCAATTCATCCTTCAGAGAGTCAGAGAGTCCCATTCGAAACTGATAGCGGAGAGCCGCATCATTCCAACTTGTGTCCGCACTCCACTTTCTGAATTCAGCCACATAGTCCTCTGCTGCCCTGCGACCCTGTTGAAGGGTGTGCAGAGCCGCCTCTGCAGTCACGGACAGCTGGGGGTCATCGTATAACTGACCCAATGCGTCAAAGAAGGTGGAGAGATTGGTCAGGGATACGTCCTTTTGCTCCAAGAGGCGATGGGCCCAGGTTTGGGGGTCACCAGAAAGCAGAGAAATTACGTAGCCCACCTTGGTAGCCTCCAGGGAAAAAGGTACATGGCTGAAGAGCAAAAAACAATTCACAGGAGTTGCGGAAGGCCCTGAATTTATCCCCGGAGAATCGTTCAGGCGTCGGGACTTTGGGTTCTGGAGGGAGCATCACCACCGTTGAGGAAGGCCCGACTGAAGGAGCAGACGCAGAAGAAACTCCCTGGACCCCAATGGGATTAGACTTTGAGAGCATCTAAGGGACAAAAACCTAAGCCTAGTTGAAGTAACGAGGTTTCCTCATCAGTCAACTGGTAGGGGGTGGGGTTTATAATGTTGAAGTTGTTGTCATATTGGGAATGTTGTTTGGAAGTTGTGTGGGTTTTAGTACGTATGTGCCTAGGCATAGGCGTGCGCAAGGGGTGTGCCAGGTGTGCCTGGGCACACCCTAATCCTTGGGTTGGCAACCTGTCAATGGTGAGCAGGGCTGTGCTGTGAACAAGGCTTATCGCCAAAACTAGTCTGCTGCTGACTGTACTCACTGTGAAGGCTTGAAAATAAATACGTTTGATGTTATGGTGTTGCCGGCTTCTTCTTTTACAGGTGACAGGTAAACGGCAATCCTTCCTTGCCAACTCTCTGAACCTGGACTGGAGAGGTGGCTGGGTGGAATTTAGTGAAACCGATCTGTATTTTCCTCCTGCAGCATCTGAAGCTAGGCTTCTCCTCCTCTCCCTTTTGTCAACATTCAGTTGCCACAGGAGCAATATATAGGGGATCTAATATACTAATATATGCCACCCCTCCTTTTCCTGTTCCTCTTCCTTCTGTTGCCCGGGTCCCCCATGTGCTCCCATGCTCCCCCTTCCTCCCATTGTTTCAGGCTGGAGAGCGGGGAAGAGGCCGGTAAATATGTCAAACGCATATGGGTTGGAGCTTTGGGGTGCACACCCTAATGCAATAGGCTGCACACACCTATGTGTCTAGCTTCCCCTGCTGTTTCTTCAGGTCTAAAAAATTAGATCTTCATTGATCTTGGTGTATTTATTTGACATGAGGGCTGAATTGAGAACTTTCGGAATAGTACCGTGTAGGGTAGAGTGACCCACAGCCCCTTCCAACGGGGTAGTGGTATCTGTTGGAGTTTGTGTAGGAGGTGCACGTGCAGATATGGGATCTTTTGGGCCTTTTTTATCCTTCTTGGGTTTGGCTGGTGGAGTACTCCCGCCATAACGTAGTCTTTTCTGTGAGGAATTGGTTGCTGGTGTGGCAGTCAAATGGGCATTACTTTGAAGGGAAAAAGTTGATGATATGGACGAATCAGATTTGGCTTCCAGTGTGGGGTTCCTCGTGGCACTAGCTTGAGGGAGACCCCTTCTGCCTGGGTTCCTCCCAGACCATCGGTAGGCATAGCCCTCGGTGAAAGCTATCCTATCTTTACTGAATTTGCTTTGCTTTTTGGCAATGATATCCTTGTTCATTATCTCCAAACGGTCTTTAAGCTCTTTCCTCTTAGTTTTAAAAGTTGTATTGTCTACTAGGTGAGAGTAATCAGAGTTTAAACGTTCAATATCAGTATCAAGGGTAGACATATCATGGGTATATTGTGAAATGAGTGATCTCATTAAATACAGACTGCAGTTAGTCAAAATATTTTCCCACGTTTTTTTTAATTCAACCGATGGATCTTTTATGGTGGGGAAAATTTGGCTTCTCAGACCGATGGGGCAGATATTCTCTGTGACATACATCTTAAAATATTCGATGTGCCAGTGTAGGTGCGACTTAAGTTTCAGCAAATTAAACATCTTAGCAAAGAACGCTTTATTATCGTCCTCATATTTGTGGTCGCTCAGACATGCCGTCTTAAGGTTAGTCATAAAACCTGCCCAGTCGGTGCAGAGAACGTCCATGGCCAAATTTGTCTGGGGTGAGGTAGCCCTAGTTGTGTTAAAGTGACAAAAACGAGAACGTTAGTGTTTACAATAAATAGAGGGGTAGAGGCACTCAAAGGAGGCATCAATCGATGTTGCAATCCATTGAGAGGTGCACAAAGAGAGAATGGGTGTATTGTCCATCCTATGTATAGAGTAATTAGTGAGTATGGCCTCAAATTAAAGACTAATATATACCAAATAAAAGTGCCATCATCCAGGTTTAGAATGAGAAAATGGAGGAGTGGAGGCGCGGAGGCAATTGCCGCCACTTGCCTACGCACGTACACGCCTAAAAATTGGGACTATCTCGTTACTTGGTAATTAATCACAGTTAATAAATCATAAAATATATAAATTTTAATGAGTACAATACAAAAATACAAAAGTATACAGACAATATTTATTAAAAACAATAGTTTGTGTACACCACAATTAACAAATTACTAACGGGTATCCCCATAGAGTTTCTGTTGGGGAGGGGTATACATAAGGTTCCTCAACCGGTTTTGCGGTGAAAACCGCTTCTTTGGGAGGGGTGGTCTATAAAATAATTAATATATTTATAGCAATATAGAAAATGCAGCAAAAACTATTTTAAAACAACATAATACATTCAATAATATCAAAGGAGAAGACTAGCTCACCCACTCAAACGGGATCAGTAAAACTACAGGACCCAAACAATTCCCCCCACGGCGGACACGGGGGATTGTAGAAGCAGATTCTGGTTGGTGGATAATAGAGGGTAAGAATATGGAAGCTAAAGATGTTTTGAAGTGCACACCCAGGTGTGATGGGGTAGTGAACTGAGTGAAAGGGTAAAAGAGTGATGGCGTGAGGATAAGTGTGTGTGGGGGGGGGAAAGGGGGGGGGTGGGGGGAGGGGAGGGGGGAGAAAGGGGGGGAAAAAGGGGGGGGAGGGGGGGAAGAGGGGTGGGAGAAGAGGGTAAGAATATGGAAGCTAAAGATGTTTTGAAGTGCACACCCAGGTGTGATGGGGTAGTGAACTGAATAAAAAAGGGGTAAAAAAGGGGGGGAGGGCGAAGAAAGGACTGGGGGGGGAGGGGGGGGGGAGGGGGGGAGAGAGGAAGAGGGGGGGGAAAGGGGGGAAAGAGGGGGGGAGTGGGGAAGGGAAGGACAAGGGAGGGAAAGGTGGGGACAGACAAGGGGAAGGAAGATAGGGGGGGAAGGGGGGGAGAAAGGGAAAGGGAAGGTATTGGGGGAGAGTAGGAGGGGGACACCAGGGGAGGGGGGGGGAGGGGAAGGGAGAGGGGAGGGGGAAAAAGTGCCACAAGAAAACCACGAAACATCTAATTCATCAAAAGAGATAAAGTATATAGAAACGCTAAAACTCACCAGATATTTAGCTGACCGATTGTAACGGCATGGGCTGAGTATACCAAAGTACGGTGTATAGCGATAGTAATAAAGTAGAAGTTACTCCCAGAGTCAAACAATTGACACTTAAAGTTAGGGATGCAGCAAAGCTGACACTTGATGTATAAGATCCCAGAGTGACATGGTAGTCTGTAAAATACAATAATGAATGAAATCAAAACACTGAAGGTTAGGAGCCAGGAGGGGTGAGGGAGGGAGAGACAAGGGAGGAAAGGAAGGGAGTGAGGGCTGAATAGGGGATGTGGTGAAGAAAAAGGCACATCCTACACCACTCTCAAAAGCGCACCAACCTTCAGGTAAGACGATCTACCGTGACAGCCCAGCGGGAAGAATCTGTTAATGCTCACACAGCGGTCTGCCATAGACCGCTATATGAGCTCCCCAACCCTGTCGGCGTCAGGTAACTCCGGCGTGGGGGCGTCTGACGTCACAGGGGCTGTTTACCTGCACTGCGCAGGTGCACGGTAGTGTGCTACTGCGCAAACGCGCGCTGATGCAGCCTGAGGACTGGAAGGTCCAGGCGAATACAGTGCAAGTAGGAAAAGATATAATAAAATATTTACAAAAATGTGAGGGGTGTACTCACTTTTGTGAGATACTGGGGGTGATTTACTAAAGACCTGCGCCTGTGGTGCAGTAGAGAAATTGGAGCAATTGCACAAAAAACGGGACTCAAGACATTTATCAAAAATTATGGTGCACTTATATGCATCAAACCATATTTACATAGGAAGCGCTGTTGCGCACTTGCGCAATCCTTCGCGCCTACCATTAGCAAGTGCATCCAATGTAATCTTCTACATTTTTGTCTGAATACTGTGGATAACTTTACTACAGTTTACCATCTTCTGTTACCAGGCTAAAAAGTATGTATATAATATTGTTTGAATGCACAAATTCTGTCCAGAACATGTAGATCTGTCTTACAACTAATCAAGCTTTTTTACACCCTTCTTTCAGCTTACTCAACTGCACATGCGCATTTTCAAAGCTCACCATTTCATCCTCGCCTGACAGGGCGCACACGCTTTAGCTTGTTAAATAGGTGTGATGCACACAGGCCTATCTGCGTTCTCCAGCGTGCACAACTGCTTATACATCGGGCACTTGCTCATTGTAGTTCATTGCTCATTGTGGTAATGACCTTTTCCTTATCACGTGGAGAATATTGCTTCCAGTTTTATTCCATTCATTCACTTGTTTTTGAAACAACTCAATAATAATTCTAGAGATCTTCCTCCTATCAACAACTGTGCGGACCTTCCCTGGACTTGTAATTGTGCATTTTATGGTGATCGTCTATAATCATTGGTGGAGCTGAAATTTCCATGAAAACATCTTTTCAATACATGTCTGTGTATTGTGCATTCTGGACAATTCATTTCCCCATACACTGTGCAATCTGATTGGATAACGTATAAATCTACTCATCTGTCTGAGCAATTCTTTCCCCATTCACTGTGCAATCTGATTGGATGACGTTTAAATACACTCATTTGTCTGAGCAATTCATTTCCCCATACACGGGGGCTGATTTACGAACCGTTTGCGCCAAGAGTTGAAGCGCACGCCGAGGCACAACGTACGTTTTGGTATTTATGAAACGTTTGCGACGGTAACACAGCGCTATTCCCCATTTACTGTAGTAATCTCGGCGCATGGGAGGAGGTGATCAGTGCGCCACTATGGACATGGCACAGGACATCTTCAACTCAAAACTCAAGCTGGAAGTGCCAATTATGTGGGGGTGATGTGAAGAAGTATAGTAATAACTGCCCAAGTAACAAATATGCCCAAAATAGAATGAGAAAGTAACTTTTTCTGAAAAAGTTTGCTGTGCCTGCAAGTACGTTTAGAACTGTGTGAGGTCAATTTAAGCACTGCGCATGCGCAAGCAGCATTTGCGTTGGTTCACTGCACGGCCAAAATCTTAGTAAATGTCAAGCAACGTAAATGCATTTGCGTGGGTTGAACGGGCGCACCTCTAAACTTGACTTTTTTTTTAAGCTGGTTCACTTTTATGTGTTTTTTGTTGGCTATTTGCACACAGGTCATGTTAGCATGTTACGTTGCCAACATGTGACATGTACCTTGTTAAAATTATGTAAAAAGACTCTCACTTCTCTAGTTCCTCCTAAAAGGGCATTTAACCTTCCCCCTCTAATACATATGATTTCTTTGGGCTAGTTTTTGCTTTTAAAGGGGAACTCCACACTCCATTCTCCAATCTCCAAAGGCTGTGAGCTGCCTTCACCAATCTTTTTCTGAGCATACAACAGGGCCAGCTAGGAAAGGGGCAAGAAGAGCGATCGCCTAACCCCCTCCCGAACCATACAAGGCCACATGCACTCAACATAGCTGGCTGCCTTTGGGGCATGTTGGGCTCAGCCCAATACCAACCACAAAGCACCTTGTACCCACTAGTTTAAAGGGGATTTCCACATTCTGTATAGCCCCCCCTGTCTGCAGCCCCCCACAACCCCAGCCTAGGCTTGTGTGGAAGAGGCCCTTGTCCCCCTGAATATGGGGACAAGGTGGTTGACTTTTGGGGTGCCTGAGCCCCTACTGCCCCTAAGCACCCACCCCCCTTTCATGGGCTGGCCTGCTGTGTGTTTGGCTAGGGGTTTGTTAGTGTGTGGGAGAGGCACAATATTTTTAGATTTTGGGGTGGTATTTTTCACATGGGGGTTCTTATTTTAAGCCTTTACAGCCCCAAACGGCCTTGTATGTATTGGGGGGGGGGTGCAGGCTATTTTTAGTTTTGTGTTAAAATCTTGCAGCTGCAATGTTGATTTGGATGTTTTCTCTAAAGCCGTAGATCTTTGAAGCAGCATTTTGGATACATGCTACAGATGCACCACTTTACAGGCAGAGTAACCCCCCCCCCCCAAGTTACTAGCTTTAGGGCTAGTTTACTCCATAGAAACGCAGTCCAGATGCATGTGCGTTTTTGATGTGATCCAGTGCATTTATGATACGTTTTTGGTGCGTTTTTGATGCAGTCCAGTACTTTTTTCAACCTTCTTTTTTCTTAACCTTAATTAAGGACATGCTGGATGATGTGTTTAATTTTGGACAGGGGGTGGCTTATTTTGTGCTAGCTGCATTTGGGTTGGTCTGGGCATGCTCAGGGACTTTAGGGGGGGACAGCAAGAGAGTACATTTGGGTGTCCTTATCGAGTTTGTAGCACATGTATTTTCTCTATGTATTTTGTTTATGTCTTTGCAAAACAGATGTGTTTTCGAGCAAGTTTTTCTTTTTACTTTGGTTTATTGTATTTTTTGGGTGGGTGATATTTTCCCTTGAAATATATTTGATGTCAATGTGTGTCGTTTGTAGGTTATTCACTTTGATTTAGTTGTCTGTGCTGCATTATTTTGCAAAAACGTTCCCAAGATTTTGACTAATGTTTAAATCCTTAATAGATATTTGTGGGCGTACTCCTTTTAACTCATGTTAACCATATTCTAATGTCTCAAATTAACATACATGTGTTTTTTGCTTTCCTTGCTCTTTTCAAAGTCCTGTTTTGTTGACCAATAAAATTTGTAGCAAATGTGTTTTTTGTTACTTCTCATGCAACACTTTTCCCAGCTGCAGCTTAACTAGGCTGATTGGCATGGCAAATCCCAAAAATGTGTGATTTGTCTAAGGCTGGATTCACACCTTTGCAGTTTTAGTGCTTTTTGCATTTTGCAGATTTGCACTAGAGTCTATTTAACATGTTTTCCTGGTGCCTCCCATGGCAGCATACCCATGGTTGGTTGCTCCGCCCCCTACCAACCCACAGGACCATTTTAACTCTATAAAAAAAGAGTTCCTCCCCTCAGTCAGTATTCTTTACTTTGTCCTCATGCCAGCAGGATCATTATCAGCCTTACCTCACCGCTTTATGGTGTAACCGTTGCAGGTTCATGCTCTCCTGCAGTATGGAGTCCCATCGCTTGGGCTGCTAAAGGCGCCAGATAAGTATGGGAGGCCGTTTTTTTCTGTGGATCTTTTTTTGGGCCATATTGGAAGATTAACAGGAGCTTGGCCTCTCCTCTATGCTCTTCCCTGATAGTATGTTTCTTATCCGTATGTGAGCAGGCTGTTACTTCCCTTGCAGCGTTCCTCCATGGATTATGCCCCCCTCCTCCTCCTGTAGCAGTGTGCGGCGTTTCGCACGCGCCGATCTGCTCTGTTTTACTCGGCGGGGGGTGGAGTCACGGCGTGACATCATGTGACAGTACGGCGCATGCGCAGTAGCGAACTGAAGTCGTCGGCAGCCATCTTGGTACTTCCAAAGCGCTCTCAGCATAAATGGAGAGCCTGGGAATCATTACAGGGCCAGCTATCAAGGTAAAGACATCTCCCTTAAGTGTCTTCCCTATTTTTTTTTTTGCAATGGAGCCTGGCCAAGGTATTTAGGGGCTTGCAAATGGGTACATTTGTTTGTGATTATGTATATGTATTGTGTATCTATGTGTATGTATGTGTATATATATATATATGTGTGTGTGTGTGTGTGTATATATATATATATATATATATGTGTATATAGTTAAAAAGGAAAGCAGAAAAAAATCTATCCTTTTTTCTTTTCTTGCCCAGCTGCCCCTAGTAATGTGATACCGCAACAAAAAGATCCTCATCATACCACTAGGTAAGGGCTGCAACAATCAGGTAAGTTTTAAAGAAAAAAAAAAGAGCACTCCGGGCAAATTAGAACATATTTTTTGTTTCTACAGCCCGCACCGAGGATCATCCCGCAGATCATCTCACCGTAGCTCCTCAGATCCAAAGGTCATAAGAACTCAGGACACTCTCACTCATCCTCAGCTCATGCCTCCCGCAGTGGCCAGAGGTCACGCCAACACGAATCCTACAGACCGGTGTATCCAAAAGAGAAGACCTGTTGGGTATGTGGAAGACAAGCGCTGCCAGAAAAATTGGTATGCGAGAAGTGTCTACTAGAGGCTACAGGGGATAAAGAGAAAGATAAGCAGCAGTCTCTGGAATCAATTAAGAGCTTGATCAAGGATTCAATCAGGGAGTTGGCCCTCTCCCAAGACCAAATTAACCCAGCCTCGCCTGAAGCAGGAGTAAGCGCGTCCACTCCTCATTCGGACGCAGAGGTGGATTCTGAAGACGAGGCGGAAGGGGTGGATAGCAATATTTCAGCTTTTGACTTCGCTCTAGTTGAGCCTTTCATAACCGCGGTCAAGGATGCAATCCAGTGGGAGGAAAACCCGGAGCCACCTTCTAAAACAAAGAAATATGTCCCACATCTAAAAAAAAGAAGGTATCAACTTTTCCCTTGATGGAAGAAATCAAGGAGGTGGTAACAGATGAAGGGCTGTCTAATCGTTTTCTTAAGTTATATCCACTGGCAGAAGCAGATGCGCAACTTTTTGATGCTGTACCGACTGTGGACGCCTCAGTTATGAGGTTGGCTAGAAATTCGACCTTACCACTAGAAGACGCAGTCTCCTTTAAAGATGTCCTTGACCGAAGGATTGACTCAGACCTGAAAAAAACATATCAGGCGGCTGGAGGAGCATGCAAGCCAGCGGTAGCTCTGACTTCGATCTCAAGGGCCACCAGAGTATGGTCAGACAACGTGGAAACGGCCCTCAGACAAGGGGTAGGTTCAGAAGAAATCATTAAGGCACTGGATGAATTAAAGCTGGCCTCAGATTTCATAGCAGAAGCGGCTATTGACGTCCTAAAATGCTCTTCCAGGGCCATGCTGTATTCCATAACGGCCAGAAGCGCGTTGTGGCTAAAACCATGGTTGGCCGACCCAACGTCTAAGCAATCATGGTGTCGTATTCCATACGATGGGAAAGCCCTGTTTGGCGAAAAAATGGATATGGCAATTACCAGAGTCACAGGGGGGAAAAGTGGGCTAATTCCCCAGGACAGAAGCAGGAGGAAGAGATTTGCAAATCGCCCAGCGGGCCAGTTAAGAGGGAAGGACTCTAGATCCTACCGTCCGGGAAGGGAGTACAGAAGGGGCTGGAAAGCTACCTTTCTGAGGTCGGCTAAACCAAAAGCCTCTACATCCACGGTTGAGGGCCAGAAGTCCTTTTGACGCCCTCTCCACCCAAACCAGTCCGGTAGGAGCCCGTTTAAAGGTGTTTGCCCAGGTTTGGGTGGAAGGTTGTGTAGACCAGTGGGCAGTGTCCACGGTCTGTCAAGGTCATTTCTGGGGATTCAAAAGGCAGCCTCCCCTCTATTCCTTTCAGGCCACCAAGATTTCAACCTCCAGAGAGAAGGAGGCCCTTCTTCAATATGTCAAAATGCTTGTTCTCCAGCAGGCAGTAGTACCAGTTCCAGACTTGGAGAAGTGCTTAGGCTTTTATTCCCCGGTCTTCTTGGTCCCCAAAAAATCGGGGGGTTGGAGGCCGGTGCTAGACCTGAAGAGGCTGAACAGGTATATCCGGGTGGAACATTTCAAGATGGAGTCCTTAAACACGGTCATTCTATCTGTTCAGCCAGGAGATTGGATCGCGTCCATAGACCTTCAGGATGCATATCTGCACATACCTATCCGCCCTCAGTTTCAACCTTTTCTTCGGTTCAGAATAGGCGACTTACATCTTCAATTCCAATGCCTTCCCTTCGGGATTTCAACAGCACCCAGAACTTTCACCAAAGTGCTAGTAGCGATCTTGGCTCCTCTTCGAGAGAAGGGGATTCGAGTACTACACTATTTGGATGATATTCTAGTTCTTTCTCAGCACAGGCAGACCTTGGTGATACATGTACAGTTGGTCCTAGACACACTGATAAAGTTTAGTTGGCTAATCAACTATGCCAAAAGTCAACTTACGCCCACACAGGAGATAATTTACCTAGGGGCATTCTTCAAACTCCAGGAAGAGCAGTTTCACTCCCGGCAGAAAAAATCCCTTCATTGATAGGGAAAGTGAAAAGGGCGCTAGTGAGCCATTCTATGGCAGCATCAGACTGTCTAAGCCTGCTAGGTTCCCTCTCTTCATGCATACCTATGGTGAAATAGGCCAGATGGCATCTACGGACTTTCCAGGTGGGCTTTTTATCACAGTGGAAGAAAGATCGCCTAGAGCAGAGGAACGAAGTGACACCCATTCTGACATGGGCCGAGAGGAATTTAGTCAACCTACGAGCCTCATATATCCCAGGGCCAGAGAACCAGTTAGCCGATCAGCTTTCAAGATCTTTCAGCCACAACAACGAGTGGTCTCTGAATCCGAGGGTCTTCTCCTGGATATGCCAACAATGGGGCACTCCCCAAATAGACCTATTTGCCTCCCCGCTCAATGCGAAGACACCGCTTTTCTTTTCAAGGTTCCCATCTTCGAAATCAGCAGGGGTGGATGCCCTAACCCAGCCATGGAACTTTCAGATGGCATACGCATACCCACCAACTCCACTGATACTGAGGTTTCTCCAACGTCTAACCACAGAAGCGATCACAGTTTTAGCAGTGATTCCATACTGGCCCAAGAGACTGTGGTTCACGTTGCTAATCAAGATGGGCTTGTGCAAACCGCTTCACCTTCCACGCATAGACAACCTTCTGTCTCAAGGCAAGTTCTGTCACCCGCACCCGGAGATCCTAGACTTGAGGGTTTGGAAGTTGAACGGAAAAGGTTGGGTGAGTTAGGATGTTCGCATAATGTTATTCAAACACTACTACAGGCCAGAAAAGCATCTACGAATTCCACATACTATAGAGTTTGGAGAAAGTTTACGGAATTGGCAGAGACTAACCATTTCGATCCTCTAAACCCCGGAATCCAGAACATACTCCTCTTTTTACAGAGTGGATTGGACTTAGGTTTGGGCCTGAATACGCTTAGGGCCAGGTTTTAGCCCTTTCGGCTCTAACAGACACCCAGTGGGCACTAGATCCTCTGGTGGAACGTTTCTTGAAAGCAGTTCTAAGATTGAGACCTCCTAGAAAGATGCTATACCCCAAATGGGATTTGACTATCGTGCTTAATGTCCTTTCAAAACCTCAGTTTGCTCCCACAGAAGAATGCACCTTGGGGGATATTTCTCTGAAGGCAGTCTTTCTAGTCGCCATCACTTCGGGTCGCAGGGTATCAGAGATCCAAGCATTAGGGTCACAAGAACCCTACATTACCTTCTTCCCAGACAGGGTGGTGTTGCAACCTATTCATCAGTTCATCCCTAAAGTACCTTCAGTCTTCCATCTGAACCAAGAGTGGGTTCTTCCAGTATTCGGGGAGGATCCAGCCTCCTCAAAACTGCATGAGTTGGATATAGCCAGATCCCTAAGTCACTACCTAAATTTGACGCAGCAGTTCAGGAAAGATCAACGGCTATTTGTCATCCCCAAGGGTGCCAGGAAGGGAATGGCAGCATCTAAGACGACCTTGGCAAGCTGGATTGTAAGGTTAATCCAAAGAGCATACCGGGCTAGTGGTCTCCCAGTTCCAGATGCGGTCAATGCGCACTCAACGCGTGGAATAGCCTCCTCCTGGGCAGCTTTGGCGTGGGTCTCCCCTGAGAGAATTGGTCAAGCGGCCAGCTGGTCGTCCTTCAGCACGTTTATGTCCCACTATAGTGTGGACCCAGCAGTCCTTACTTCCCGAGAGTTTGGGGAGAGGACTTTGCAGTCATCTGTACTGTAGCTTTTTTTTGTTTACTTAAATTGCTTTATTGCAGTACCCTCCCTGTACGCAAGTTATTTACCATGGGTATGCTGCCATGGGAGGCACCAGGAAAACGGAAAATTGAATACTTACCTTTCCGTAATTTTCCTTTCCTGGTGCCTGCCCATGGCAGCACACACCCTCCCTTCAATGATCCTTAGCGTTATGAGATCTAGTTACAAGAATACTGACTGAGGGGAGGAACTCTTTTTTTTAATAGAGTTAAAATGGTCCTGTGGGTTGGTAGGGGGCGGAGCAACCAACCATGGGTACAAGAGAATATGAAAATACTGCGCTCTAATAGCAAAAATAAAATATATGTGAGCCAGCAGCTGCATACATTGTGACAAACAATAACTGGTAACTGGGAAAAAATGCAGCGCTAAGAAATATTGGGAAGTTAGGGTGTAGTGAAACAATTAAGTAAGAGATGCTGTACTGAACAGTAAAGCATATGTGCAAAAAACATAAGTGAAGTGAAATGAACAAACACAGTATAAAGTGTCCACATATGGTAAATGGATGATTCCAAACTCAAATTAATAAGAGGAACTGGTATGGACCAAAAAATGATGTGAGACTGGAAATTAAAGTCAATGGTGCACGGTGTGGATCTGTGACTGTGAGTCAACAACGGGGTACAGAACTTCCGTAGCTGTAAACCAACATCTCGATATGGGGCATCAGAATGAAAACATCAGGAAGTAAGATAAGATGGGTACTCTTACCAGATGACGTGGACTCCACGTCATCTGGTAAGAGTACATGGGCAGGCACCAGGAAAGGAAAATTACGGAAAGGTAAGTATTCAATTTTCCATTTTCCTATGGAACACGTTCTGTAGTGCAAATCTGCAAAATGCAAAAAGCATTGAAAATGCATAGGTGTGAATCCAGCCTAAGGCTCAATTCACATCTATGCATGTTGCTTTTGAGCGTTTTTGGAGTTTTTTTTGTGATGCTTGCCACGTTTTTGAGCAGCGTTTCTGTAGCGTTTTTACAGCGTTTTTGCGGTGTTTTTGCCGCGTTTTGCGTTTTTTTTACAGTTTTTTTTAGACTGTATACAGTCTAAAGAAAAATAATAAAAAAAAAAAAAAAACGCCAAAAACGCTGTAAAAATGCTGTAAAAACGCTGCAAAAACGCTGCGCTTGCGTTTTTGATGCTGGTCCATTGAATTCTATTACATGCAAAACGCTGCATTTTGCATGAAAAAAAGTCCCTGACCCTTTCCAAAAATGCAGAGGTACAAAAAGGCATTGATGTGAACATGTTCCATAGGAACCCATGTTAAAAAATTCCCATGCATTTCTGCAAAATGCATCAAAAAACGCGCTAGTGTGAATGGAGCCTAAGGGCCACACTGGGGCGGGGGCGGCGGTAAATCACAGCGTCGTTTGTTAGCGGCACTTTACCGTCAGTATTCGGTATACCCCCCGCTGGCGGCCGAGAAAGGGTTAAAAACCACCGCAAAGCCACTTTGCTGGTGGTATAGCCGCGCTGTCCCATTGATTTCAATGGGCAGGAACGGTGAAAGAGCAGTGTATACACTGCTCCTTCACCGCTCCGAAGATGCAGCTAGCAGGACTTTTTTTCCCGTCCTGCTAGTGCACCGCTCCAGTGTGAAAGCCCTCGGGGGAGACACAGCAGTGGCTGTTTCGGGTCAGTTTGCAGGCGCTATTTTTAGCGCAATAGCGCCTGCAAACCGCCCCAGTGTGAAAGGGGCCTAAGTTACTTTCCTGGTGCCTTCATGGTAGCATATGCATGGATTGTGTGTATGCTGCCATGGATAGGCACCAGGAAAGAAATTACAGAGAGGTAAGTATTCAATTTTCCATTTTAGTGCAGTGGTTCTCAGCCTCAGTTCTCAAGTACCCCCGACAGGACATGTTTAGGGAATTTTATCTTGGCTAAACTAGCTGTCCAAAATACCAAGCCATTGACTGATTTAAAGCACCTGTGCAAGATGAAGGAAAACCTGCAAACATGGCCTGTTGGGGGTACTTGAGGACAGAGTTGAGAAGCACTGATTTAGAGCACTGAGCTAAAATCAAGCTCCAGACAATCCTATTCTAATTTTGGGCATTTGAGGGAAACCAAGTGAGTGTTAGAGCCCCTGCTTGTCTTTTTTAGGTTGGGCTTTGTGTCCCTTTTCTTAAAATTGGCTTCACTTCCTGTCACATAGCCAAACAGGAAGTGAGGGTAAAACCCTACCAATGTCTTTCCTTGTGGACACACAGGTCAATCTAACTAGTGTCCTCATTAGGCAAATTGCACTCTAGCACTTTGTTGTGTACACCCCAAATTCTTAGGTATTTTGGGGTTTATTAAAGGCAAATCCACTCTGCAATACAAATGTAGTCGCTGAAAATCTGAGGGGAAGCACTGGTGATTTTAACATCTAATCATGTAGAAGCAAAGATGCTGTTTTTTTTATCTTCCTTGCATGCCCCCCTCGGATCTCCACCAACTGCACTTGTAGTGCAAAGTAGATATACCTTTAGTAAATCAACCCCAAAGACTTTCCCTGTTTTTTGTTATCTTGGGTTTACATTGAGGGGGAGTTTACATGCCACAGATTGTACATGAAGACTCTTTTCATACTGAGGCGTTTTGCAGGCGCTAAAAATAGTGCTTGCAAAGCGCCCTGAAACAGCCACTGCTGTGTCTCCAGTGTGAAAGCCGTCGGGGCTTTCATATTGGAGTGAATGGAGCCGCTCTTTCAGGGTGCTTTGCAGGCGCTATTTTTAGTGCCTGCAAAATGCCTCAGTATGAAAAAATTATTGCAATGATTTCCATTGTACTCTGCTAAAAATATATATAATGTTTGAGGGTGCTAATTAATTTTCAAGCAAAAAAAATACAGATTTTAACTTGTAAATAGAAATAGGCTTGGTCCTTAAGGCCCGGTTCACACTTGTGCGATGGCAGACATCGCATGTAATTCGCAGCGCACTGCCGTTCACATTACATGCGATGTCTGTGCGGTACGATATCAGCCATACAGATAGTATGGCTGATATCGCACCGCATTCGGTGCAAACACACACAGGACCCTTTTCTCGATCCGATTCATGTCCGAACTGTCAGTTCGCAGTGCGATATGCAAGCTGAACTGGGGGTGTCGTTAACAATGTATTGACACTCCCCAGCGATTCGCATATGGCAGTGTGAGCCTGCAGTGGATTGGCAGTGTTCTCGCATCGCACCAGTGAACCGGGTCTTAGTGGCTAGACACATTACATATTTATGGTCAAAATCTGCATAAATGTATGCTGTGTGTGTGTGTTTTTTTTTTTATATAGATTAATTATAATATATATAGACACACACATGATCACACAGATAATATGCTGGAAATACTCCCCTCTTTGTGAGCAATATATTTTTCACGCTTGTTCAAAAAAAGGAGTTACAACATTACTACCTTTGCATAGTTGCCAACATTGCAAATGGAGGTGGAGCCGTATAATAACTAGGGGGCGGGCAAGCGTTTGTAGGCGTGGCTTGGTAAAAAATAAAACCGCGGCGCGCGAAGCACGGCGTGGCGAAAAATGGTGGTTTACGTGCAATGGTGGGTGTGGCTTAAATGGGCGTGGCTCAAAGGGGGTGTGGTTAGAGTCTGAGATGAATAAGGGATGGAGGGGGAAAGGGGGAGAGAGGAATGAAGGGACAGCAGCCCCAGATCCTACACAACAATAGAAATATGTGTATTCTAGAAAGTTTAACAATCAGCAGATAAAGATATTCCAACACCTGGTGTTAGCACTTCAATCATCCCGACACCATGATTGTTATGGTGTCAGGATGATTGAAGTGCATTATTTCTACTATTACTATTGTAATATAAAATGAAAACATTCAACTCACCATAATGCCGAATCAGTGGGATCCCTGAGCGTGTCACTAGCCACGTCGCCTGCCACCAGCAAAGTCCTTCCTTGCATCAGGGGTCCCCAGCAGAGTCTGTCCTTGCATCAGGTGCCCCCAGCAGAGTCTGTCCTTGCATCAGGTGCCCCCAGCAGAGTCTGTCCTTGCATCAGGTGCCCCCAGCAGAGTCCCTCCTTGCATCAGGTGCCCCCGGCAGAGTCCCTCCTTGCATCAGGTGCCCCCAGCAGAGTCTGTCCTCGTATCAGGTGCCCCCAGCAGAGTCCCTCCTTGCATCAGGTGCCCCCAGCAGAGTCAGTCTTTACACCAGGTGTTCCCAGCCTCAGTTCTTAAATCAGTGTCCCAGGCAGAGCCATAGTTACCCCCCCTGTACATAGTTACCCCCTCCCCCTGTACATAGTTTCCCCTCTCCCCCTAGTTACCCCCCTGTATATAATTACCCTCCTGTGCATAGTTACCCCCCTGTACATAGTATCCCCCCTGTACATAGTATCCCCCCTGTACATAGTAACCCCTCCTGTACATAGTTAACCCCCCCTCCTGTAAATAGTTAACCCCCTCCTGTAAATAGTTAACCCCCCTCCTGTATATAGTTAATCCTCCCCTCTCCTTTACATAGTTAACCCTCCCCCTCCTGTATATAGTTACCCCCCCCTGTACATTAAAGTTAAATTGCTGCAGAGACAAGAGCCAGTGGCATCACTACAGCTGGTGTCACCCGGTGCGGAAAAAAAAATTGGTGTCACCCCCCCTCCACCAACTATGGTCCCCCTTCAGTACAGACCCCCCTCCCTCAGTAAAGACCCCCCCACTAAGTACAGACCGCCCCTCCCAGCAGTATAGATCCTCCTCCCTCAGTATGGACCCCCCCCACTAGTACAGACCCCCTCCATCAGTTTAGACCCCCCTCAGCATAGACCCCCCCTCATCAGTATAGACCCATTCAGTACAGACCCCTCTCAGTGTGGTTCCCCCATCTATCAGTATAGACCCCCTCAGTGCAGACCCCCCTCCATCAGTGCAGACCCCCTCATTGCAGACCCCCCTCCATCAGTGCAGACCCCCTCAGTGCAGATCCCCCCTCCATCAGTGCAGATCCCCCTCCATCAGTGCAGACCCCCCTCCATCAGTGCAGATCCCCCTCCATCAGTGCAGATCCCCCTCCATCAGTGCAGACCCCCTCCATCAGTGCAGATCCCCCTCCATCAGTGCAGACCCCCCTCCATCAGTGCAGATCCCCCTCCATCAGATCCCCCTCCATCAGTGCAGATCCCCCTCCATCAGTGCAGATCCCCCTCCATCAGTGCAGACCACCCTCCTCAGTGCAGATCCCCCTCCATCAGTGCAGACCCCCTCAGTGCAGATCCCCCTCCATCAGTGCAGATCACCTCAGTGCAGATCCCCCTCCATAAGTGCAGATCCCCCTCCATCAGTGCAGACCCCCCATAACACCCCCCAGCACATGACATGTCCATTAGAGCAGACAGTGGGACTGACTGGCAGCACTATGGCCCCTGGGAGGAACTTGTACATTTTCTCTCACTTTTCCTCTCTCTTGATGGGCCGTGTTTGTGCTGTGTCTGGCCGCCGGCGCCGTGTGTTCAGTGGAGAGGGGAGGGGCCGATCCGTGCAGCTAAAAAAGCCGATTCATTGGCTGCACGGATCGCCCCCCTCCTCTCTCCACTGAACGCTAGGGGGAAGATCTAGCGGCGGCCATTTTGCTGGAGCCAGCTGCTCAGAAAAAAAATAAAAACCAAACATTCCCGATTTTCCCGAAAATCCCGATTTGGGACAGCCTCAGATCGGGACGAGGGTCCCAAAATCGGGATTGTCCTGGGAAAATCGGGACTGTTGGCAACTATGCCTTTGGTTTCTTTAAAGTGGTGTTCTGGCCGAAATTATACTTTTTAAATAAAAATACCCCTATAATACACAAGCTTAATATATTCTAGTAAAGTTAGTCTGTAAACTAAGGTCTGTTTTGTTAGTTTATGGCAGTAGTTTATTTTATAAACTTACAGCAGGCCGTGGCCATCTTAAGTGTGGGCATCTGAAGCCAGACTGTGTTTCTTCCTGGATCTTATCCTTGCAGATCTCGCACATGCTCAGTGCAGCACAGGCAGTGTAATAGGTTTCAGGTCAGGTTTCCATAGCAACGGCAGTGTCAGAGGAAGTTGTCGCCCCTTCTCAGAAGGCATTGCAAACAGGAAATGATGCGATGGGCCACGGCCAGGGAGGAGGAAGTGAAAAATGAATACAGCAGATATACAGTAGGTGCTGAGAAAAAAAATGCTTTAATAGGAAATAACTGGAAGAAGTAGCAGGAAAGAGGTAGAAGAAGAGTTGCAGGAAAGTTTAAATACCTTTTCTTTAGCTCATTGAGGGATTGGAGACCTTAGAGGCGATTAAACCTTCAGTCCAAAGATCTTTTGCCCACCCGGATAGGTCTCTCTCACTAACCTAGCAGCCGGAATGGCGCATGAACAAAAGTCTCTGCCACAGACTTTAGAATAACGATGTAACTGTACAAATCTGTTGTATGGTCCTCTGCCACAGGATGTAGTGTTAGATGAGCAATGACACAGTACCAGAACCTTTAAGCTGACCCAGCAGTACTTGTGTGGTAAATTAGATTAAGATGCGTCCTCCAATTGAGTCACCAGGCCCCTCTCGAGATACCAGCCTTCCGCACGGTCCTCTCCAAAGACAGGTCCTCCCGAAGTCTCTTCCCCTTAGTCCAGTGGGACGCGTAAATTTAATTAAGATGTCTATCCTGCCCAAATTCACCTACTTATTTAGGCAAACTCCTGTGCCTATACCTATTTCCCTTTTTAATAAATTGGACAGCTTAGTCATATCCTTTGTATGGAATGGAAAGGCCCCTAGAATCGCAAAAACAACCTTACAATTACCGGTTACATTGGGAGGCCTGGCACTCCCAAGTTTCCTAAAATATTACTGGGCGGCGGTCCTGGTGACGTTAAAATGGTGGTTGGTGGAGGAGCCCTCTAACCCGGCATCCGCTGTGGAGGCCGCGTTGCTTGGTTCCTATTCGGAGCTAAGAAATCTTATACATAGAGGGCCCTGCTCCAATCCCAAAATGTCTGTGCCCATGAAAACGACCATCAAAGTATGGGATACAGTGAACACGAAGCTAGGTAAGCAAAATATGTGGTCCCCTGTGACACCACTTTGGGGTAATCCACGGTTGAGTCATTTTCAATCGATACCAGATCCCGTCATATGGGCTAGATACGGAATAGTTGCCTTGAGCGATATTGTATCGCAGGGACAACTGATAACATTTGATGAACTGAAGAGTAGAAAGGGCCTCCCAAACCAGATGTTTTTTAGATTCCTTCAGATAAGACATGCTTTTCGCTCCCAGTTTCATGGTCCGGTGATCTTGCAGATGTCAGATTTGGAAACTGAGCTCCGCGCACCTGAAGGAACCAAACTGCTGTCGACTATTTATAATAAGCTTGGACGACTGGACACGTCTAGAGTCTCACAATTAATGTCTACCTGGCAGCGTGATATTCCTGACCTGACTGATGAGGACTGGGAAGAGGGGGTGCAGCAATACCTAACTCTGACATCTCCTCCAGGGATAGGTTTACCCAATTAAAATTTCTGCATCGGGCTTATTACTCCCCATCGCGCCTTGCTAAAATTTATACAAACAGAACAGCCACCTCTCCTAGGTGTGATGCGGATAATGCTGATTTCTTCCATACGGTGTGGACATGTCCAAGGTTGGTGGGTTTTTGGAAGATAGTTCTGGATGATATTAACTCTCGTGACTCTCTTGAGGCCCCCAAAAGGAAAAAAATATTCGATTTTTACACAGCAATGTATGCCAGAAAGGCGATTCTCCTTAACTGGAACCAGCCTCAACCACCCACTAAACAACTATGGCTCTCTCTCATTAATGCAGCCCTGCCCCTATATAAGCTTACATATATGGGGAGAAATTGTCCGAAGAAATTCGAAAGGATCTGGGCGGGTTGGGTGGAGGCCAAACACCTGACCATTGCATAGATAAATTAAGTACCCTACCTTATTCCATTGGCTACCCATACATCCCTACTTTCTGCAATTTTGCTCTGGACATGGCCTGCCCGATACACAGCTAGTATATAACTAGGGTTGGGGGACCCCTGTCGGGCTTCCCCCTCCCCCCCGGGCCTCTCCCCCCCCTCAAGGGTCTTATAAGGTGACTATGATTTGGAGATTTAATAGTATACTTTCGCCACTCTGTGTGAGATTGAACTGTATTATTTTCACTGTACTTATTGACTTGACATGGTATAGATGATCATTGTACATTATCTGTCTTGAGCTAATGTAACTTGTTTTTTATTTTTGTTTGTTCAGAACAAATAAATAAACTTTATGTTAAAAAAAAAAAAGACAGGTCCTCCCCTGGGTCTTCTCAATTGTCCGGCTTCTTCCCGCAGGACAGACAGCACAGGACCATCTCTGCAGCAGTAGGCCCCAGACAGGCTTCTGGGCCTACTTGCACGGCTGCAGCATCACAGCCCTCCAGTCTGGAGGGCCACGAGATAGAACTCTCCGTCACATACCCTTAGGCCAGGAGGGCCAGCAGGCGAAAGACTAGGAAAAATGGCGTCTGCTCCTTAAGTACTCTCTCCCAGAATGCATGGCAGCGGACCACCTCTGCCGAGTTGCCTCCGAGAAAGAAGAGCACTCAATATACCTCAGCTTATTGCTTTTCCAACACGGACCTATGGTGACAACGACACCTACAGGTGACAGTGTGGAACTGCACGCAACACAGCCAATGCTGGAACAGAGGCTAATTTAGCCATAGATTAAATTTAAACTATTTACAGAACCAATGACCCACTAAATTTACATATAAGCAGTAGATTAAAAATCTACCAACGGTACATACTCCCCCCACTAGAATAGACGTTGTCCTCAACGTCTGCCAAAAATATAACTCTCAAGCCTGAGAGTAGGTATTTAAACCAAAAACTTGGGTAGGGAAGAAGAAAAGCAGTAAGAAGAAGGTTACAATTTCAAACATTAATACAACAGCATATTCACATTTAGTCATGTCACAAAACTCCAAAATCTATCTAACTGTAAGGCCTAACAGCTTGATAGTAGATCCGGGTCCTTCCTGAAAAACAAAAAATCAAACACACAAAATATGCATTAGCATCACTAATCAATTGGGAGCAAAGCCTCACTCCCAAGAGAATGACACTTTCCTCCACACATTTTTTCTTTCAAGGTGAACTAAAAGTAACTTAAAAGTCCATCCCTATCTCTGAGCAGATTCCACTATTTAGCAGAAATAATCCAGTGTAGCAAAGAGTCTTTTAATATAGAATGGCTGAGATAAATGAAGTCTCTTGATCACGAAGTTCTCTAACCTTGCCATTATCTAGCTATATATCCCAAAGTTCTCTTTTCTTTAGCAGAACAGAAGACAACAGTCTCTTTTGCATTATCACCAATAAAACCGGGGATCAGGTAATGTCAGTTTCTTCCCCTGTTTATCCACAGTGGTGATAAAATAAACAATGTCATCTTTTTCGGGTCTGAAAATTACCACTTTGTCAGCATAGATGTGCCGACCATCATTCCAGTGCAACAGACACCCATTAAAACGTTCATCCATGGCAGCAGAATACCCACCTCTCCGGAAAGGCTTTGGTACCAACAAATAGTCCCAAACAGCTTCACGGTACCACTGCTCTCAATTAGCCTCAATTTCCTGCATAACTTCTTGAGTAACATAAGGAAATTCCTGGCCATACTCTGTGGCAACTAGTTTGGTGAGCACTCTCTGTAGTCGGGCAAGTCTAGGTAAAGGTTTTTCCCTGAACAGGAGGCACACAAGAATTTTGCGATTTGCGCACCATAGATCCGATGGGTATCGGCTCAGACTCAAACGAACTAGCAACTTTAGACAATGTCTCTGTAATAGTACTGTGCGGCTCCACACATGGTGATGTCTTCCCAGAATCCATGGCTATCCATTCTAAGAAGGTAAAAGTAGAAGCAATATGTTCACCCTGGGCCCACAATAATTCCTGTGACATTGTCTCAAACAAATCATCATCACCGGAGAGATCTGACAAAGAATCTATCTCCGAATCTCTCAACTCTTCTGCTGGCAAATATTTACAAAGAGTCCCAGATATGTTCCCCTTTGATCTCTCACCCGTTCCTGTTGTGAACTTCTCCGGATCCATGCTTTCCTCCGGCTCCGGTTCGGGTAGTCCCTGGGGTAGGCCTCGACCACGGCCGCGAGAAGCCTTCACATATCCCACCTTCCTTGGGACAGGTGCAGCGGGAATAGGTGTAGTAGAAGTAGAAACAAAAGTGATGTCCGCTGATGAAGCAGTAACAGCGACATCTCCCTCAGGAACACTCACAGTAGCAGATGAGACCAAGAAAAACAAAGAAAAAACTGCGCTATAAAGTGAAAATGCAAAAAATCAATATATGCAATAAAATCAATATATGCAATAAACACACACATATGCATCCAATGATATCAGATCATTAGTGTAAAAAATAGTAGCAAAGTCCATAGATGTTAAGGAGGTAAGAGGAATCCCCTGGTAGTTCTCCGTGAAAATCAAGTGAGAAAGTGGAAAGCAAACACACCCTGCACAGTGATCCTCCACCACCAAACATATGCGTTTACCAGATGGAAAGCACAATAAGGCATGTCTCAGGACTACATCCAGGTCAGGCTCCTAAGCAATAAACCACTCCTCCAGATACCACTATGGATGATAAGCGTGTAACTGGGTCTCTGTGTCCTATCTACGATATCCCTCTGTACAGCGTGGCTCCAACCATACAACAACCCGAATTATACACATAAGGGTAGAAAAAAGGCAGCCATAGCGTGAATCCGATAAGGTATTTTATTTAAAATATGGTAAAACACTTACAAAATGGTAGTTAAAAGGAGCAATCGCCGGCCGGCAAACGAGCGCCCGTTCGTAATTGAGTGCGATGACGTCAGAGCGTCAACCTCCCGACATACATTTCGTCTGTCACTGACATCGTCTGGGGAACGGGGATGAGACCAAGGCCTGTTGCTCTCCAGCAGTAATGGCAGTAGTTTCCACCGTAGCGATCCCTGTAGCCCAGTCCACACGATAAGCACGGGGCGACATTGTAGGTTGCTCCACTGTGAATAGGCATTCTCCGCACTGCAAACGTCGAACAAATGGATGGAGATGTATGGCCAGTCCTTCACAGTTGTGGCAAAGCATGCCCAGCCCTTCAATATCTCCAACAGTATATAGTACGAGAACGAATGCCGGTATCCGTCAGCAGGGTTCCGGTTAGCATAGCACCTGCAGCGGTACTTGTAGAAAACATCTTGGACCCCATAGTTGACGGTATCAATGGAAAAGAAGACATGGCTGCACTCTGATCCTCTCAGTACAAACTCGAGGCCTCTCTTCTCCTTTGGCGCCACAGACACACACACACACGTGTCTTACACAGCAACAAGTAGGTGTAGCTCCTCCCACTTGCTCCTCTGGTCACGTAGCTCCCGGGCTTTTACTTCTCACCTGCAGCCTACGCAGTCAGAAATGTAATCCTGCAGTTTAACCCCTTCTTTTCCTGGAGAAAGTGACAAAGTCCAGAAACCTCTTTTTAACATAGACTCTCGGTGAAATACTTCTCAGAGTTGTTTCGGGTAACGGCAAACAATCCCGGACGACGCCCCCACATGTAGCACTAACCCCCGAAGGAGCTGCTGATTTATATCGGGCTGTTACCGTCACCTCTTTACCCGTAATTTCACCAATACCAGAACTTAGAGTCCATGTTGAGCTTTGTATCCGACAATGTAGGCACCAGTCACTTAGTATTTTCCAATGCTTTAATAGGAAATAACTGGAAGAAGTAGCAGGAAAGAGGTAGAAGAAGAGTTGCAGGAAAGTTCAAATACCTTTTCTTTAGGTCATTGAGGGATTAGAGACGATTAAACCTTCAGTCCAAAGATCTTTTGCCCACCCGGATAAGTCTCTCTCACTAACCTAGCAGCCGGAATAGCGCACGAACAAAAGTCTCTGCCACAGACTTTAGAATAGCGATGTTACTGTACAAATCTGTTGTATGATCCTCTGCCACAGGATGTAGTGTTAGATGAGCAATGACACAGTACCAGAACCTTTAAGCTGACCCAGCATGCGCCAACATGTTCGTAAATCAGCCCCACTGTGTATATATATATGTATATATATATATATATTGTGGCAGAGCGTTGCCCTGTCAGGGTCTAGAAGGAGGATGTGACCCAGAATTCTCAACCAGAGGGGTTGAGGGGCTCCAGGGAGCATGTAACATGAAGAGGAAATTGGCCTTTCTGAGAGATGAAGTCCCTAGTCCTGGGTCCTGATTTTGAGAACAGCCAGCATACTGATTGGTCAGGTGTGTGCTGGGCTTTTAGTAGTAACCTGACCATGGTTCTGGGCTCCACCCCGACAGATAGGAAGTCTGAATACCAGGAGTCAGGAGGGCTCCACGTGGGAGCCAGAGCAGCAAGAGGCTGCTAGCTATATGCACCAAGGTGGTTGGTGAAACAGTCTGTACGGGACAGAGAAGGGCTTGGAGTGTAAGGCCAGAGCTGCAGTGCTGCAAGTGAGAGACAACTAGGCTGAATGTCATTTTTTTGTTAATGGAAAAAGGAATGCTGAAAGCCCCTGTGAGGGAAACCTATGTTGTTTGCTGAACTTGCTTTTAATAAAAATGGGCAAACAAAGCCCTTAAAAAGAAGAACCAGCGAGTGGCGGTGTCCTTGAAGCTCTACATTCGACGATAGTCCTTTACACACACACATATATATATACAGTGGGGACGGAAAGTATTCAGACCCCCTTAAATTTTTCACTCCTTGTTATATTGCAGCCATTTGCTAAAATCATTTAAGCTAATTTTTTTTCCTCATTAATGTACACACAGCACCCCTGTGGTGGAGGGCTGCAGTGATGGTTGACTTTCTAAAATTTCTCCCATCTCCTGACTGCATCTCTGGAGCTCAGCCACAGTGATCTTTGGGTTCTTCTTTACCTCCCTCACCAAGGCTCTTCTTCCCCGATAGCTCAGTTAGGCTGGACGGCCAGTTCTAGGAAGGGTTCTGGTCGTCCCAAACATCTTCCTTTTAAGGATTATGGAGGCCACTGTGCTCTAAGGAACCTTAAGTGCAGCCGAAATGTTTTTGTAACCTTGGCCAGATCTGTGCCTTGCCACAATTCTGTCTCTGAGCTCTTCAGGCAGTTCCTTTGAACTCATGATTCTCATTTGCTCTGACATGCACTGTGAGCTGTAAGGTCTTATATAGACAGGTGTGTGGCTTTCCTAATCAAGTCCAATCAGTATAATCAAACATAGCTGGACTCAAATGAAGGTGTAGAACCATCTCAAGGATGATCAGAAAAAATGGACAGCACCTGAGTTAAATATATGAGTGTCACAGCAAAGGGTCTGAATACTTAGGACCATGTGATATTTCAGTTTTTCTTTTTTAATAAATCTGCAAAGATGTCAACAATTCTGTGTTTTTCTGCCAATATGGGGTGCTGTGTGTACATTATTGAGGAAAAAAAAAATGAACTTAAATGATTTTAGCAAATGGCTGCAATATAGCAAAAAGAGTGAAAAATGTAAGGGGGTCTGAATACTTTCCGTCCCCACTGTGTGTATATATATATATATATATATATATATATATATATATATATATATATATATATATATATATATATATATATATATATATATATATATATATTGTTTGTTTTTTTTACCTTTAATTCAAATTTCACATTAAAGAGGAAGTAAAGTCCTTTACTGTAATTGTACCTACAGTTTAGGAGATATTCAGAGTGCATGCAGCCAATGGCATAATCGGTGCATGCGCTCAGGGCCGGTGAAGCTTCAGGCATGTGTGAGCTCGGTACCAGGCCGGCTGTCCCCGGGAACACATTCGCTGCGTAACGACAATCCTCTGATGTGTCCCGCTGTCACATCTCCTCACACAGTAATATCTCACAGCGCCGCTCCGGGACTCCTTTACTCCAGCCTGTCTCTCTGGAGCAGCGCTGTGTGTCTGTGTGAGTGCAGCAGAGGGGCGGGGCTTAGTGAAGATGGGAGCATTGAGAGAGATTAGCTAACCTTCTGACCGGCGGGGACACCATGGGGCAGCTGGATGGTGGCGCTGGCAGGGACACCATGAAGCAGCTGGCAGGGACTCCTAAGCAATACGGCCCGCCATCTGCTGAGGAGAGCCCGGATGTGATAGTCAATCAAGCCATGAAGAGCAGAGGTAAGGGGGAGGATGGATCCTCTCCGATCTACATCGAGCTGTGTGTGGGGGGTTGGGGGGTGAGTAGTGAAGGAAGTATGAGTCAGTGTATGTGTCAGGTAGGTGGGTCAGGCAGGTCAGTGTATGGGTCAGGTAGGTCAGTGTAGGGGTTAGGTAGCTAGGTCAGTGTATGGGTCAGGTAGGTCAGTGTATGTGTCAGGTAGGTGGGTCAGGTAGGTCAGTGTAGTAGTCAGGTAGGTGGGTCACTGTGTGTGTTGGGTAGGTAGGTCAGTGTATGTGTCAGGTAGGTCAGTGTAGTGGTCAGGTAGGTGGGTCACTGTATGTCTCAGGTAGGTCAGTGTAGTGGTCAGGTAGGTGGGTCAGTGTATGTGTCAGGTAGGTCAGTGTAGTGGTCAGGTAGGTGGGTCACTGTATGTGTCAGGTAGGTCAGTGTAGTGGTCAGGTAGGTGGGTCACTGTATGTGTCAGGTAGGTCAGTGTAGTGGTCAGATAGGTCAGTGTAGGGGTCAGGTAGGTCAGTGTAATGGTCAGGTAGGTCAGTGTAATGGTCAGGTAGGTCACATGTATTACAAGGGCAGGGCAAAGGGGGTGGAGTCTGGGGTGGAGCCAAGGGGGCGGCAAAATTAGGTTTCGTCTAGGGTGTCAAAAATCCTTGTACCAGCCCTGCATGCGCTCCAAAGGTCCAGCTTACCGTGCTGAACCTTCAAAGCCCATGCCGTAAACGGCAGCACCAGCGCACATGCGCACATTCACAGCGCCGGAGCCCGTGAACCCGGAAGAAACACCAGGGAAGAGGTTCCATTCTACCAAGCCCCACCCAATATGGATGCAGATGGAAATGTTTGCATGCAAAGAAAGGCCGATATTGCATATCCTATGGTTATCCCTAAAGGAACGGCCCCCAATTCTGTGCCCAGCATTGTCCTTTTCCCTGAATATTTGTTATAGATTAACGAAATCCCACCAGTTTAAATCCCAGCATACTCCATTAGCCCCTTTACTTGGTAATGCGAATTTCACCCCGGGCCTCACCCCCCCGAACGTTTGATTGGTGGACCAACAAAGGACTGCTTCGTATAGCTGACTTGTGTGACCATAAGGGTATACTACCTAGAAAGGTTTTAATGGAGAAATATCAAATGCCGGCTTCTGAATATTTCCGATGTTCCCAGATCATGCATTTCTTAAGCATTTTGTTGCAAAATTCTGATATAGCAACTATGTCTCCTATGGAATACCTGTGTCAGAATTTTGTTAAAATCGGAGGACATATCTCTGAAATATATACTGTTTTGACAAATTCCTCTATCAAACAGATTTACAAGTTAAAATGGGAAGCAGATCTCCAGGAGAATACTGAATTGGACGAATAGCATATTATAGCTCAAGAGGCCTCGAAGTCGCTTATAAATCCCTTAATTATAGAAGCTAATTATAAAGTGCTTTTAAGATGGTACATGGTTCCAGCCAGGCTGGCAACATATGTGCCGACAGCGTCCCCACTATGCTTCCGCGGATGCGGACAGGAGGGAACCATGTACCATGTGTGGTGGCAGTGCCCTAAAGGAAGACGGTATTGGATCAGGGTGTATAATTTTATCTACACTCTCACCCAAGTGAACCTAGTCAAGACCCCAAAACAGGCATTGCTGGGTGGTAGGGTGGAGACGGTGTCAAAGCCCCAGAGACGTCTCATAACATTTATATTTATATCAGCAAAAATTATTATCGCAAAATCCTGGAAAACGGCAGCTTTTCCATTCGCACAACTTAAGCATAAACTTTCCTGGATTATGCTAAATGAACGCATGACTGCGATACTACAAGATAAAATGCAGATGTATAAGAAAGTTTGGGACCCATGGGTTGATTACTTAGCGGGAGATCCCAGGTCTTTGCCTGAATAGATTCGGTCCTGCACGGTGGGAATTGGCGTGCGGGTTCACTTTCTACTTTTCTACCTCTCTACTCCCTCACTTTTCCTTCATCCTTTCCTCTTTTGCTCTCTTTTTCTTTTTTTCCTTAACCCGGTCTTTACCATAGTTATAGGTGAGTTGTCCGACCTGTTTCCTATAGTCTCTGAACAATGGGTACCTCTGAAGATGATATTCTGTTCTTAGGGTGCCGAGTATTGTGGAATCCTCATTGTACAGATATCCACTCCCTTTACTCAGGCTTATAGTGATTATTACGAGAAGCTACAATATATATAAAATTGTAAACAGCAGATTGACCTCGAATTATAAAACATAGAGGCTTTAACTTTAAGTGTATATAGCAGATACATAATAATAGCTTTAGTCTGTGCTGAACTTCTTAGCGAAAATTGAGGAAACCCCTTATGGATAAGGATAGTTTAAATGTTATGGATAGTAAAGATATGTATATGCAATATGGCATTCTGAAAGGATACCCATACGTTGTTCAGATAACTTCGATTTTGTATACGTTTTATATTGTGCTTATTATTGTATTCAAGATTGTATTCTTGTACTTTGTGAAAAATTTAATAAAAACATTGAAACAGAAACACCAGGGAAGATGTCAGCCGCCTCAGCAGTGTGTGGGCGACGCTGGAGGGCTTTGTTCTAAGATAAGTATTTCATAAAGAGCTAGTATGCGATGCCTTATGTCTTACAGGGGGGGTTTGCTTTTTTTTTTCTCAAGGTTTACAACCTCTTTAACGCTATAAGCTTAAAACCTGAACTTTTAATAATCGAATTTAGAAAATAGGTATTTTTTTAACCCTACAGGGTCGGTTTCAAAAGCCATTATCTACATACAAAAACTCATTTTACGATGTGAAAAAAAACAATAATTTTTTTTATCCCTATATTTTTCATATCAGTCATCATCACACCTATAGGATCATTAATAAAATACATAAAGTCTATCTTATCCCAGATTATTGTCATCCCTAAACCTGGAAAAGACCCCTCCATTTGCCCCAATTATAGACCGATATCCCTTCTAAATATTGATCTAAAATTGTATGCTAAGATCCTTGCAAACCTCCTCTCCCCTCTGTTACCACAAACTATACATAGAGACCAGGTGAGCTTCGTTCCTGGCCGTGAAGCCAGGGACAATACCACCAAGACCATACACCTAATCACATATGCTCACCGTCACCATATACCTGCCTGCCTTCTCTCTTGTGACGCAGAGAAGGCCTTTGATAGGGTCAGCTGGTCTTTCCTCCGAGCTACCCTCTCCCAGCTGGGTCTTGGCCCGAAAATGTTGACGCGTATCATGTCCCTTTATTCGGCACCCTCGGCCACAGTACTGGTAAATGGTATCCAATCAGAAAAATTTATGATATCTAACGGCACCAGACAGGGCTGTCCTCTTTCCCCTCTCCTGTTCGCCCTAGTAATTGAGCACCTAGCACAAGCCATAAGATCTAACCCCAACATACAGGGGATACAAACCCCCTCGTCCCATTGTAAACTTTCCTTATATGCCGACGATCTCCTTCTCTACGTCACACAACCCCACATCAGCATACCCTCCATATTGGCTGAGATAGACAAATTTGGTAGTCTTAGTAATTATAAGCTAAATATCTCTAAAACGGAAGCCCTAAACCTTTCATTATCACACGTCACCCTCGCCTCCCTCAAATCTAACTTTTCATTTCAATGGCTATCTAATTCTATCTCTTATCTAGGCACAGCTATACCTAAACAAACCTCTGACATATACTCCCTGAACTTTAGCCCCTTACTCCAAAAACTTAGAAAGTTGACAGAAGAACGGACGGACCTACCTTTATCCTGGATAGGACGTATCAACACATTAAAAATGGATATACTCCCCAAGTTGTTATACCTATTCCAAGCCCTACCCATCGCCCTCCCTTCTACGTACCTCCGCGCCCTCCGCTCTATGGCTATCAAATTCATCTGGAAGGGCAATCACCCAAGATTGAAACACAAACTCTTATGCTCTCCTATCACGAAGGGGGGTTTGGGCCTACCTGACTTTGAAACGTATCATACATCAGCAGTCCTATCTCATATCCTTGAGTGGTTCCCTCGCCCTATGACCAAAGCCGCCACGATGGTAGAACAGGACCTATCTACATACGACCTACGAGCGCTTCTTTGGGGCTACGACAGGACATACAAATCCTTATCGACATTGTCCCTCCTCACTAGGGACGCACTGACAATTTGGTACCGCAAAAGAGATACCCACTCACTATCCTCGGAACCTAGCCCCCTTACCTCCTTGTTTGATAATCCAAACCTTCCAGAAGGGCACTCAACCCACTCATTAGACACTTACAATAGAGACTCGTGGCCCACTGCACACCAATTTGTTGATCGCACCCTGGGCACATTTATATCCACCCCAACAGACGTCACCTCCAAGATAACATGGCTCACTCAAGGACACCTAAACTCCTATTGCAAGACTCTGCATGATTCCAGACAAACTCATAGACCCTTGACCGGGTTCGAACAACTGTGCACCCTCTCCGAGACTCCACGACACACCTTATCACTGATATATAAATCAATTATAGACCATACCCACGAAGCTCTACCTAACTATACTACTAAATGGTCAGTGGAGGTCGGGAAAGACATAACTGAGGCGGAGTGGGGGAAAGCCTTCCTCTTCACGAACAAAACCTCCGTATCAAGCAATACACAAGAGAAAAACTATAAATTGTTGTCAAGGTGGTATCGGGTCCCAACTACTCTCAGGGTCATGTTCCCATCTAACTCAGACAGATGCTGGAGATGCAACACAATGAAAGGTACTTATATACACATCTGGTGGGAGTGTGATGTTCTTCTCCAATTCTGGACTCAAATTTTTCAAATTTACTCTGACGTCTATAATAAGCCACTCTTACCATCACCCTCTATCGCCCTCCTATCCATCCTCCCAGGGACAATCAAATCACAAAAAAACAGCCTTCTGAAATTTTTTGTTAGTGCAGGTAGACAACTCATACCCAGACATTGGAAAACTACTACGCCCCCCTCCCTAATTGAGTGGATAAGAGAGGTAAACAACTACATGCTAATGGAAGAAATGCAGGCCAAAGCCCTAGACAAGTATGCTAAGTTCTCTTTTGTCTGGAGTATCTGGAGGAGTTACTCTACCTCAGACAAACTCAAACAAAGACTCTCGGCTAAGAACCCCACCTAGGAACTGAAAAAACCATACCCATTATACCTCTCATTTAAAGTAAAGACCTCATACATAGACCGAAGCTCGCTGTCTCCCTACCCCGCCCCCTCCCCTTCTATTATTTTTCTATTCTACACTTATTTCGCCTTCATCTATTCTGTTTTTCCTTTCTTTCCCCTTTTTTTTAGGTCTCCGATACATCTCTCTAGATGCAATATAACTATAGGATCTCCCATGTAAATGGAGATCTAAAAATTTGTTACTAACCACAGTGTTGAAACTTATGTATACGTTGGTTATCCTAGACTACCTTTGTCCAGGGGTGCAGCAGGCTCCCAAAGGGGCACCCCAACATAGAGTAGTTAATGCTTATATGTCAACAAACACTTGTTATACGGGTTTAACGTAACAATTCATTTATAACAACCCTCACACGTGTATACGTTTGCACTATTTTAATATTTAAAAGAAATATTTATTTATTAGGAGACTATATGTCAGGTAACTGGCACTGTTTACACTCCTTCATTCTGTCTTTTTTTTCCCTTGTTTTTATATGTTTATATTCTTGCGAAAACATCAATAAAAACTTATTGAACCATAAAGTCTATCTTATTTTTTTTTTTTCAATGCCATTTTTGTTGACAGTCAAAAGCAGTCAACATATACTTTACGTT
This sequence comes from Lithobates septentrionalis, assembly GCA_037952835.1. NCBI lineage: Eukaryota > Metazoa > Chordata > Amphibia > Anura > Ranidae > Lithobates > Lithobates septentrionalis. The sequence goes on from JBBDGP010003015.1 coordinate 532,684, forward strand.
AAGAGATAAGAGATTCTATTTTAGTTGCGAGTTTTCCTTCATTCACAGCTTCCTTAGCTCAGTGTAAAACAATCTTTTCAACAAGGGAGTACTGAAGAGTGCCCTGCTGAATTGTGTTGGTTATTTTTACTTGTGATGAACAGACAACTATGGGTCAGAGCACTCAGTTAAGGCAACATAAAGCCCACATCCATATGTGGAGCAAGCTGAGTAGGCACAGGGGTTGGTCTACAGTATATAAGCCGAGTCCCAGAGATCTAAGCTCCTTACCTCTCAGTTTGGGTGAGTAGTCTTCAAGCAGGCTGTGTATTTTAAAGAACCATCTCAGATCTTGTAGCTCATTCCTACACTTAGAAAAAAAGTATGCCAGCAGTTTAAAGAAATTAGGCTGTGCATCAAAATTAGTAATAGTTATACAACATAATATAGCTATTCATTGTAAATGAAAACTGGAGGCTAACACTTTGGAGGCTCACAATATTCATTAGATTACATATGTAAAGACATATTAGTTATTTTGTAGAACATAGGATCCTGCAAATGAAAATGCTGTAAATATTAATTTGTTTGAATTGTCTTTCTTTTCTCTTTTTAGGGGGCCATCAAATTTTTTCCATCTTAGGAAGTGCTAACAGGTAAGTGGTCAAACGCTGTATAGTAGATTAACTGACACTTTAGACTAACTTTAGATAGATTGCTTTAGATTAGCTGAAAAAGAATGCTGTTGGTTCCCCTAAGAGGATCCCCCTTGTTTGCTGTACCGATGACATTGCCATAAGCTAAACTTTCTGCTTCCCCTCTTTGCAAAGGTTTAGCTTAGAGGGCTGGTGATAGTTTCAATGGCATCCTAGTAGAACTTTTATAAGTTTATAATTGTTATCAATCTTCTTTTTATTACTTTTTTTTCAAAAGACAAGTAATACACATCATACCATCTTGAAAAATACATACATTAAAAATTCTTTTTACATAATAAATAATCTTAAGGATACCCACTTCTTCCTGTTATCTATAGAATCATCTAACTAAATTCCTATTACTCATACATACCTCAAAACATTCATTTCCTATTACTCACACATCTATACATTAAAAAAAAATTAAAAAAATTAAAAAAATTAAAAAAAAAAATTCTCTTCCCCTCCCCCTTTTTCTTCCTTCCCTTTCATCCCATATCCTTCCCATTCCCCTCCAATTATAAATACTCCATCAATCTATTCGAGGACCGACATTCCTCCCATTTTTGCCATATTTCTGGCACCTGACCCCCTACATACCCTTCTTCTCTTATCCATTTTTCCATATATTCAATTTCATTCATTTCACATATCCATTCCAACACAGTTGGCTTATTTGTTTTTTTCCAATTTCGCGCTTTAATTGTTCTAGCTGCAGTTGTCATGTGGTGAAGAATATCTATTTTGGTTACCCTTATTGTATCTGATGTAAGGAAATTGGTTGAACTAGATGGACTTGTGTCTTTTTCCAAGACTAACGATGTAGCTTTGTAATGCAAAGCCCTAATGTCACCAGGAAGGCAAAGTCAACTGAGAAATAAAGCAATAAGGTGTCCTTTTATGAAACTGAGATCAGCGGCGATCCCGAGTCTCTCCGCTGATCTCAGGTCATTACCAGTTTATGAAACTGAGATAATCAGCGGAGAACATGTTCTCCGCTGATTATCTCAGCACAGTGAGAATCTGTAACTGACTGTCACAGAAACGGCCAGTTTATGAAGGTGCGATCTCAGCACCTCACTGGCGATCTGTGACAGAATTCTCACTTTCTGATTCACCATTTCAGAAGTGGAGAATCAGAGTGAGAAGTGTGAAACTGGCTGAGTATTCTGGAGAAAGCAAGAAGTCTTTTGACTTCTTTCTTTCACCAAACAGTCATAGTACATCTTCCCCACCATTACACATCCCAAAACCAGCAGGATAGGAATTTATAGTGTATATATATATATATATATATATATATATATATATATATATATATATATACAAATCTGCATATACAGATATATATATAGCTATATCTATATATCTATATATAGATATCTATATATCTATATATCTATATATAGATATCTATATATCTATATATAGATATATATATATCTATATATATAGATATATATATATATATATCTATATCTATATATAGATATATATCTATATATAGATCTATATATAGATATATATCTATAGATAGACAGATAGATATATCTATAGATAGATAGATATATCTACAGACAGACAGACAGATATATATATATATATATATATATATATGTATTTATATATATATATATATATATATATATATAGAGAGAGAGAGAGAGAGAGAGAGAGAGAGAGAGAGAGAGAGAGAGAGAGAGAGAGAGAGAGAGAGAGAGAGAGAGAGAGAGAGAGATAGAGATAGATATATATATAGATAAATATATATATATTTTTTTAGATGTTCACGTCTCTGGCTGGGTTCACACTTGTGCGATGCGTGAACCAGCGTGATTCCTGTGTGGGTTTTCACATCGCACCTACATTGACATCTGCGCACCACTGCGGGTGTCAATGTAAAGTTAATGACACCCCCAGATCATTTCACAGATCGCAGTGCAAATTATGTAATGGTGCAGGAGTCGGATCGCATGGGTGTGAACACCCATGCGATCCGATTCCAGTGCGGACCAAATAAAGGGTCCTGTACCATTTTGGTGCAAATGCAATATGATTTAGGGCCAGTTCACACTGCTGCGGTGTCCGAGATCGGATGTGATTCGCACCGCACTGCAGTGCAAAATCACATCCGATCTCTGTGCGATGCGATTTCAGCCATACAGATAGTATTGCTGAATTTGCATCGCACTCGGACCAAACTCATACAGGACCCTTTTTTTGGTCCACAGCAGAATCAGATCGCATGGGTGTTCACACCCATGCGATTCGATTACTGTCCGAGTTTGCAGATCGCACTGCGATATGCGAACTGATTTGGGGGTGTTGTTAACTTTTAGGCCCAGTTCACACTTGTGCGATGCCGGACATCGCACTGGCATCGTATTTAATTCGCAGCACACTGCCATTCACATTACATGCGATGTCTGTGCGGTGCGATATCAGCCGTACAAATAGTATGGCTGATATCGCACCGCATTCGGTGTAAACACGCACAGGACCCTTTTTTCTGTTCGGACCAGAATCGGATCGCATGTGTGTTCACACATATGCGATCCGATTCATGTCCGAACTGTCAGTTCGCAGTGCGATATGCAAGCTGAACTGGGGGTCTCGTTAACAATTTATTGACACTCCCCAGCGATTCGCATATGGCAGTGTGAACTGACATGCGAGTCGGTGCGATGCGGGAACCCGCAGTGGATTCGCAGTGTTCTCGCATTGCACCAGTTTATCAATTTTTATGTTTAGCAATTATGAAATATATTTTATTTTAATTTATTAATAAATATTTATACTTGTATAATTTATTAAAATTATTTTTTTAATGATTATAAATGTATTTTGCATTTATATGTATGGTGTATAGCTGCATTACATATCTGCATTACATTCATTTACTATACACCATTCACATTTAAATAGGCACACGTATGATCTTTAAATATTGATAAAAACAATGTTTTTTTTATAATTAGGTTAATGTATATTGTGTAGGGGGAATTTAACTTTATTATTTTATTAATATGTTGGGGAATAATGTGTGCTGATTCGTGTTACACTTTGTATTTTATGGTTCCTCATACTGTAATCCCGCTATATCACGCAAGATTATAGTGAGAGGAGCCATTCTCAGGAGTTCCTGGCGTTTGTAGATCGCTTCCCAACTCAACATAAGAAGCGATCTACACACTTTCATAAACAGGCACTCAGAGGAGAGCGATCTCCTCTGAGAATGCCTGAGAACTGAAAAGCGTTATTTTACCGCAGTTTCATAAAAGGACACCTAATAGCCAAGAGAGAATCTAAAGCTGGACACACACTGTTCAAATTTCAGCTGCTTTAGAAAGCAGCCAAAATTTGAAGTGTGTTTCCAGCTTTGGATTCTCTCTTGGCTGATAGTTGGTGCTACTTTCAATGGCATCCTAGTAGAACCTTTATAGGTTTATATTTGGAATGTACTCCTAAGAGGGAACAGTTCAGCTCAACGGTTGAGGGAAAGAAAATTGTACAATATATGGCTTGCTTAAAAAAAAAAAAAAAAAAAAAAAAGGCGTATAACACGCACATTCATTTTAAGAGGGAAGTTTCAGGAAAAAAACTTAAATTTTAAATAAGGACCTTTGAAGCAAAATAAGGGTCAGTGCCCATATGCAGCCGCCTCACCATTGCCACCAATGCAGCCTGATCAATATCACAAGCCTCATCAGTCCACATCAATGCAGCCTCACCATTGCCATCAATGCAGCAGCCTTGCCATTGCCATCAATGCAGCAGCCTCACCATTGCCATCAGTGCAGCCTGATCGATGCCCATCTGCAGCCTAGAGGGGACAGGGAGGGGGGCGGGACGAGCGCAGACAGATTACATACAGTGAGAATCTCCTATTATAGACAGAACAGTGGTCCAATGGTGTCCCAGGATACGGGACTTCCTATTACAGAGGCTGCCAAGTAAACAGGAGATTCTCACTGTATGTAATCTGACGGCGCTCGTCCCGACCCCCTCCCTGTCCCCTCCGAGGCAGCTAAAATTTAAGTATTGGCGTATAACACGCACGCACTATTTGAGCCCAATTTTCATGGTGAAAAAGTGAGTGTTATACGCCAATAAATACAGTATGTTTTTTTAGCACAGACTGTAGGGAATAAAATTGTGGCCAATGCGACTTTTTACTTCCCACGGTATTTGTGCAGCAATTTTTCAAATGCATTTTTTTTTGGGTAAAAAATGTTTCATCAATTAAAAAAAAAAACAGTAAAGTTAGCCCAATTTTTTTGTATAATGTGAAAGATGATGTTACACCGAGTAAATAGATACCTAACATGTCATGCTTTAAAATTGCGCACACTTGTGGAATGGCGCCAAACTTTTTTTACTAAAAGATCTCCATAGACAATGTTTTAAAATATTTTACAGGTTACCTGTTTAGAGTTACAGAGGAGGTCTTGGGCTAGAATTGTTACTCTCGCTTTAACGTTTGTGGTGACACCTCACATGTGTGGTTTGAACGCCATTTAAATATGTGGGCGCGATGTATGTATGCGTTGGCTTCTGTGTGCGAGCAAATGGGGACGGGGGCACTTGAATTTTTTTTTTTTATTGTTTAATTTATTAGAATTTTTTTTTTAAACTTTCCCTTTAAAAAATTTTTCTTGATCACTTTTATTCCTATTACAAGGAATGTAAACATCCCTTGTTATAGGAAAAGTGCATGACAGGTCCTCTTTATTTTCTATAAGACCCCGCATCTCTCCTCCAGGCAGGAAAGACCAAGATCAAAAGAAAAAATAAACGATCTCGGCCTTTCCAGCCAAATCCCCGGCAATGTTTACTTCCGCCGGGCCAGACGTGATGTCATAACGTCGCACCCGGGCCTCCGCAGGTTATAGAGATTGCCGGGGACCATCTATCCCTTGAAAATCTCTATGCTCAACTTCTGGCATTGGTGGATTCTTTCTCCGTCTCGTCGATCACACGGTCGAGCCGGTAGAAGCATCAGAGGATGGCGGGGGGCGTCCCATCCCGTCGCCTGTAAGAATGATCAAGCAGCTGAACTGCCGCTATGATTGTTCTTACGGTGCAGGGAATCGCTAGCCAAAATAGAAGATATTTGGATGATGCCTGTAGGCATCATTAGGATGTCCCCACTCAAAGTCCAGTACGTCATATGATGTACTTTGGGTGGGAAGTGGTTAAAATGACTATTTTTTTTTTTTTTTTTAAGGTATTCTTCAAAGCTGGTCTTCTGGGTACACTGGAAGAGATGAGAGATGAAAAGCTGGCACAACTTATAACTCGTACTCAGGCTCTTTGCAGAGGTTTCTTGATGAGAATTGAGTTCAAGAAGATGATGGAAAGAAGGTAAAAATGATTTTCTACTCACAAAAGTATACTAGTAATGATAGCTATAGAGGCAAAACAAAATTTTTAATAACAGACATATTTACTTGATATGTGACATTTCTTTAAACAGGGAAGCCATCTTTGTCATCCAGTACAATGTCAGATCATTCATGAATGTCAAACACTGGCCATGGATGAAACTCTACTTCAAGATTAAGCCTCTCCTGAAGAGTGCAGAATCTGAGAAAGAGATGGCAAATATGAAAGAGGAGTTTGAAAAGACCAAGGAAGCTCTGGCAAAGTCAGAGGCCAAGAAGAAAGAACTAGAGCAGAAAATGATTTCCTTGCTGCAGGAAAAGAATGAGTTACAGCTCCATGTCCAGGCTGTATGTAGAATTATATAGCAAAACTCTGTTTAAAAAATAATTTATAGTGATATCTAGTTGTTATCAATCCAAGAATTCCCAGTTGCCTAAAAGAAAATTGTTTTCAAAAGGAATCTGAGACTCTGGCTGATGCTGAGGAGAGATGTGAAAGTCTCATCAAGAACAAGATTCAACTTGAATCAAAACTCAAGGAGGTCAATGAGAGACTTGAAGATGAGGAAGAAAGCAATGCTGAACTGACAGCTAAGAAAAGGAAACTGGAAGATGAATGCTCAGAGCTGAAGAAAGACATTGATGACCTAGAACTCACTCTGGCAAAAGTAGAAAAAGAAAAACATGCAACAGAAAATAAGGTATAAGCAACAAGAAACGTAAAGTCCACTTTCTGATTCAAATACACAAATGCAAAGTCTACTTTCTAATACAGTATAATTATGTATGTTAATCTCTGTTCCCTTATTTATAGGTTAAAAATCTTACTGAAGAATTGGCAACTCTTGATGAAAAGGTCTCCAAACTCGCCAAGGAAAAGAAAGCTCTTCAGGAGGCCCATCAGCAAACTCTTGATGACCTTCAGGCTGAGGAAGACAAAGTCAGCTCCTTGACCAAAGCAAAGACAAAGCTGGAACAGCAAGTAGATGATGTGAGTATCTTGAAATAAGATTTTTAATCTATTGGGTATTTAAAAAGTGGCCAAATTATTCAAATAAATGCATGTACTTCTAGCTGGAAGGTTCTCTGGAACAAGAGAAGAAACTCCGTCTTGAGCTAGAGAGGGCCAAGAGAAAGCTGGAAGGTGACCTGAAACTGTCCCAGGAAACCGTCATGGATCTTGAAAACGATAAGCAGCAATCTGACGAAAAGCTAAAAAAGTAAGGAGCGCTCTCTAGTTTTTTTTAAAAGAAAAACCTGAAAATGAAGACTGCATTTATAACTTGTATTAACCTTGATTCACAGGAAGGACTTTGAAATCAGCCAACTCCAAGGAAAGATTGAGGATGAACAATCCCTTGGATCTCAACTGCAGAAGAAGATAAAGGAACTGCAGGTAAAGGATGGATTACAGGATCCTAATATCATTATATTAATTTCTCATTATTTAACTTTGAATATAAAAAAAACAATAATAATAACCTGCTCTATTTAGGCTCGTATTGAAGAACTTGAGGAGGAAATTGAAGCTGAGAGGGCAGCTCGGGCCAAGATTGAGAAACAGAGAGCTGATCTTTCTAGAGAACTTGAAGATATCAGTGAAAGACTTGAGGAAGCTGGAGGTGCAACATCTTCCCAGATTGAGGTGAACAAGAAGCGTGAAGCTGAATTCCAGAAACTGAGACGCGACCTAGAAGAAGCTACTCTTCAACATGAAGCCACTGCTTCTGCTCTGCGCAAAAAGCATACTGACAGTGTTGCTGAGCTTGGAGAACAGATTGACAACCTGCAGCGTGTTAAGCAGAAGCTGGAGAAAGAAAAGAGTGAACTGAAGATGGAGGTTGATGACCTGGCCAGCAATCTGGAGGGCGTCTCTAAGTCAAAGGTAAGTAATTTCTTGAAAATACATGTTTCTTTATCCTTTTTTTAATCCTTATTCTGGAATGAAAACAATGATTTTACCTAATGTTCTTGTAGGCCAACCTTGAGAAAGTTAACCGTGTGCTTGAGGACCAACTGAGTGAAGTTAAGTCTAAGGATGATGAACATCTGCGTTTACTTAATGACCTCACTACCCAGAAGGCTCGTCTGCAGACTGAGACTGGTAGGTTTATTACTGTACTCATATAATAGAAGTAATACATGTAACAATATAATGAAGTGTTTAATAGATGAAATACAAGCCTCTAAAATGTTGTACAAAACCAATGAAATGCCAAGAGTATTCAGAAGAGTGAAGAAATACTTGACTACATGCACTGTGATGTATCTACTAAATGCATTGTTTTTCATGCTATGTGATATTGCTTTTATATGATTCTAGGTGATTCTAGGTGAGCTGAAGAGAAGGAGTCTCTAATTTCTCAACTATCCAGAGGCAAACAGGGCTTCACTCAGCAGGTTGAGGAACTCAAGAGACAGCTTGAAGAGGAGTCAAAGGTAACATTGTGATGTTAAGTTAAACAAACAATATTGAAAATTTCCTACAATGCCAATACATGTATTTCACATAATTCTTATCTGCATATTCCAGGCAAAGAATGCCCTTGCCCATGCCCTGCAGTCTGCTCGCCATGACAATGACTTGCTCCGTGAGCAATATGAGGAGGAACAGGAAGCCAAGGCTGAGCTTCAACGTTCTCTGTCCAAGGCTAATGGTGAAGTTGCCCAGTGGAGGACCAAATACGAAACTGATGCCATTCAGCACACAGAGGAGCTAGAGGAGGCCAAGTAAGTTGAAACTCAGGACATTTGTATTTATTTCAATATTTTTTATTGATTTTACAATAGAAAAAAAGAGATTTGTTTTTAACAGATTCTTATTGTACCATTACATAATATTGTTCTTTATTTGCTTTACAGGAAGAAGCTGGCTCAGCGTTTGCAGGATGCTGAGGAACAGGTTGAGGCTGTGAACTCCAAGTGTGCCTCCCTGAAAAAGACCAAGCAGAGGTTGCAGTCTGAGGTTGAAGACCTCATGGTCGATGTGGAGAGAGCAAATAGTGCAGCAGCTTCTCTTGACAAGAAACAGAGAAACTTTGATAAGGTTAATATGCAGGCATAATGCAACTGTAATAACTTGCAATTATTTAGGTACATATTCTATATATATCCATGATTTCAGGTCCTGGCAGAATGGAAGCAGAAGTATGAGGAGGGTCAAGCTGAACTGGAGGCTGCTCAGAAAGAGGCTCGTAGCCTGAGCACTGAGATCTTCAAGATGAAGAATGCTTATGAAGAGGCTCTAGAAGTTGAAACCCTGAAACGCGAGAACAAGAACTTGCAACGTATGTTGCTTACTTACTGTATTTCTATAATTTTTCATTGATGAGACTGGCATATGCACTGAATAGATGTGTAACATGTGTTTGACCATCTCTTCACCAAAATCCTCCGTGTCCAGCTTGAGCTGAACCAGATCAAATCTGAGGTGGACAGGAAGATTGCAGAGAAACAGCCAGAGAGCCATTGAAACAGCCAGAGAGCCATTGACACCATGCAGAGCACATTGGACTCTGAAATCAGAAGCAGAAATGATGCTCTCAGACTGAAAAAGAAGATGGAAGGAGATTTGAATGAACTTGAGATCCAACTTAGCCATGCCAACCGCCAGGCTACAGAGGCACAGAAACAGCTCAGAAATGTGCAAGGACAACTGAAGGTATCCCAAAAAAGTGCAAATCATATAAAATACAAAGCTCTAGTCTCATTCTATTGAAAGTAGTCAGATTGTTGGTTTATGATCACACACTTTTTGTCATCTAGGATGCCCAGCTGCATTTAGATGATGCCTTGAGAGGACAGGAAGACCTGAAGGAACAGGTTGCTGTGATTGAACGCAGAAACAATCTGCAACAAGCTGAGATTGAAGAGTCTAGGTCCGCTCTGGAACAAACAGAGAGATCTCGCAAGTTGGCAGAACAGGAACTTCTGGATGCCAGTGAACGTCTGCAGCTCCTGCACTCACAGGTAAAATCTACTACTAAATATCATTAGATTTAGCAATAAATGTTACAGAATTTCATTAAATTCTAACTAATGACCCACATATTTGTTTTTCTAGAACACTAGCCTGCTGAACAGCAAGAAGAAATTAGAAAGACATTGCACAGCTGACGAATGAAGTGGAGGAAAGTGTTCAGGAATCCAGAAATGCTGAAGATAAAGCTAAAAAGGCCATCACTGATGTACGTATCCATTCTTCTACAAACTCATAGCATAGATTACACCAAGCCAACATTCCCACTGACTGTTTTTCTATACTACTTAAGGCTGCTCTGATGGCAGAAGAGCTGAAGAAGGAGCAGGACACCAGTGCCCACCTGGAGAGAATGAAGAAGAACCTTGAACAGACTGTGAAGGACCTGCAACACCGTCTGGATGAAGCTGAACAGCTGGCAATGAAGGGTGGCAAGAAGCAGCTCCAGAAACTGGAAGTCAGAGTAAGTATTTTAAATGCAAAAATGGTAAAGATTAGAGGACAAATATAACAATTCCAACAATATTTTTTTCTGAAAATGTTCCCCATAGGTGCGTGAACTGGAGAATGAGCTGAACAGTGAACAGAAACGTGGAGTTGAGTCCATTAAAGGAGTTCGCAAATATGAAAGGAGGGTTAAGGAACTCGCCTACCAGGTACAGTAACTTAGTACACATACTCAGTATGGAAAATCCCTAAGGACTTCTTGCTTTTAGGTATTTCTTGGATTAAACCATTTTTGTTACAAACATGACTTTTAAATTCTGAATACTCTATATTAATTTTATTTTGCAGACTGAGGAAGACAGGAAAAACCTCCTGAGGTTGCAGGACCTGGTAGACAAACTGCAGCTGAAGGTCAAGGCCTACAAGAGACAGGCTGAGGAATCTGTAAGTACAAACTTAATTTCTTGTAGAAAAACTTTTCCAGAAGCCTTTTCTTCACAGACAAGACTGATTATAAGCAAGTTAGACTTTAAACCCAATTTTCCTTGTCAAAAGAAGTTTATTGAGTATACAATGTTATAAAGATACATAAAGTAAGTTTACAAGGATCTATAAAGTAAGCTCATTGTTTTCACAGTAGGGTTTATACAGGTAAATATCATGGAATTTCAAATATTAAACATCGGGTTCACGTAAACCTAAATTAAAGATATATATCATTTCCTTAGTTACTTTTGTAGGTATTTAAATGATTTATACCTACTATACATATTGTTTACAAGTAGAGTGTATATAGGTCAAATAAATTCTGATAATGAGCTTTAATCGTAAGGTGGAGAAAAGGAAAGAGAAAGAAGAAAAAGGGTTGAAAGGTAGAGGTATGGTCCACAAGGTTGTCCCGCTCGTCAGTTTATTATTCTTTTTAGTTCTCTTTGAAGCCTTAGAATGGGTGTCTCTGTAAGTCATTTAATCTGTTACCATGGCAACAGGACAGAATCATTGAAGTTTGACAGGAACTGTTGTTTTATCCAAGGGTGCCAAAGTTTTTCAAATTTTGGAATTTGATTTTGATCGATGGCTACCATGTTAGCATGGGACATTGTATTATTCATTCTGTGAATTGTTTCTGCTAGTACCAATGTAGGAGATTTCCATGCCTTGGCCACTGTTTGTTTTGCAGCCGTTATTAGTTGGATCATAAGTTTGAATTGAGAGAGTGTTAACCATTCCGGTTTTAGATTAAGTAAAGTTAAATATGGATCTGGTTGTATTATTTTTTAAAATATTTTAGATGCAATCACGAAGACTTCCTTCCAGAAGGTTTGGATTACTGGGCACGTCCACCATATGTGTAAATATGTGCCTATTTCTGGGCATCCTCGAAAACAAAGAGCTGAGGTATTAGGTGAATATTTTGCCACTCTAGCAGGTACAAGGTACCAGCGAGTTAGGACTTTATAATTTGTCTCCAGTGCTAAGATGTTGGGTGAAGATGACTTAGATGTGAGCCATATGTTAGACCAGTCCGTGTCTTCTAAAGTTCGTCCCAGGTCCTCCTCCCACCTCTGAACGTAAGAGGGTCTATTAAGATTTGCTACTCCATATAATTGATTATAAAGTGATGAAATTGTACCTTTAGCAAATGGATCTTTTGTACAGATTGATTCAAAAATGGATAATTGGGATAATGGTGTATCCCCCTTTAGGAATGGTGTATAGAAATTTTTGATTTGGAGATATCTAAATATCTCAGAGTTTGGTAGATCATATTTTTCTCTAAGCGATGGGAATGAAAGGAATGATTTAGATGCTATGAAGTCATTTAGTGTCTGAATGCCTGATGTTGTCCAAGCTTTAAAAGAATTTGGGTAGATCCATGCCGGATAAAAGGCCGGATTTCTGATAAAAGAAAGGAGAGGATTGTGTGGAGATTGTAACTGATATTTGGTTTTTAGTTTATCCCAGAGAGATAAGAAGTGTTTAGTTATGGGATTATGAATTTTAAAGCGGTCTTTAGGATCAAGCCATAATAAATTTGATATTAATAGAGGGTCATTTTCTGAAGCCTCTATAAATACCCATAATGGGATTTCCTGTTTTGCATGGTATTTGGACAGACTGGCCAAATGTGCTGCTCTGTAGTAGTTAGTAAAGTTAGGGTATCCCAGGCCTCCTTTATTTTTGGGAAGATGTAGTGTGTGTATAGGTATACGTGGTTTAGAAGAGCCCCATATAAACGAAGTTGCTCTTTTTTGTACTATTCTCAAGAATAGGAAGGAATTGGAATAGGGAGGACTCTGAATAGATAAAGTAATTTGGGTAGAATAGTCATTTTGATTGCATTAATCTTCCCTATCCAGGATAAAGGAAGTTGCGACCATTGTTTTATTAGATTTGTGATCTGTCTTAATACAGGAGGATAATTGGTTGAGAATAAGTCAGAATGAGATGCTGTTAAATGAATTCCAAGATATGGGATTGATTTTTCTGCCCATGTGAATGGGAGTGCAGCCCTAGCCGGGATCAATTCCATGTTTGTGAGTGAAATATTAAGCACTAGGCATTTCTTAGGATTAATCATAAGGGCGGATAGGGCTGCAAATCCATCAAGAGCTGGTATTAAGTTAGGACCAGAGACCTGTGGTGATGATAGAAAAAGTAATATATCGTCTGCAAATATACATAGTTTGTGTGTATTACCTCCTACTTCAATGCCAGTTATAGTTTGGTTTGTTCTGATGTATTGGGCCATGGGTTCGAGTATAAGGGCAAATAATAAGGGAGATAATGGGCAACCCTGTCGGGTACCTCTTTCGATATTAACCACTAGCCTACCGCCCACTGTCATATGACGGCCGGACGGTAAGCCTATTGTTCTGAGTGGGCGTCATATGACGTTCCACCGTTTAAACAGGGCATGCGCGCGATCGTGAGCGCGCAGCCCTGTACTGTCGGTGGCGGCGTGTCACCGAGACACCGCTCGTCACCGACAGGGGTGAACAGCCACTGGGCATGGCTGTTTACCACGTGATCGGCCGTGATGAAGTCACGGCTGATCACTAATGGTACATCCCGCATTGCACGGCGCATGCGCGCGATCGTGAGCGCGCTGCGCGTGCACGTCAGTGGCGGCGTGTTCCCCGGGAACACTGTTCGTCACCGACGATAGTTTACAGCCATTGGCCAGTACTGTGTACCATGTGATCGGCTGTGATCCATTCACAGCCGATCACTAAGTGTAAACAAAGAGCTGTCACTAGCTGTTACTAGCCCTTCTCTCCTCACACACCGTTTCCAGTGTGAGGAGAGAAGAGCCAGGAGCAGTGAGTTACAGATCTTTGTATTTGTAGTGTCTGCACCAACACCACTTCTGTCCCATCGCCCCCCCCAATTGTCATCTGTCACCCAACAGTCACCCCATAAAAAGTGCACCTGTCACATAGAGACTGCCATTAGTGACCATCAGCGGTGCCCTGTCGCCCACCAGTGACCGTGCCCTGTCACCCGTCGCCCATCAGTGACCTGCCCTGTCACCCGTCACCCATCAGTGACCTGCCCTGTCACCCGTCACCCATCAGTGACCTGCCCTGTCACCCGTCACCCATCAGTGACCTGCCCTGTCACCCGTCACCCATCAGTGACCTGCCCTGTCACCCGTCACCCATCAGTGACCTGCCCTGTCACCCGTCACCCATCAGTGACCTGCCCTGTCACCCGTCACCCACCAGTGACCGTGCCCTGTCACCCGTCACCCACCAGTGACCATTAGCGGTGCACCCGTCACCCATCAGTGACCGTCGCCTGTCAACAATCTGTGACTATCACCTGTCACCGTCCGTGGCCTGTCACCCATCAGTGACCGGGCCCTCTCACCCTTCACCCATCAGTGACTGTGCCCTGTCACCCATCAGTGACCATCAGCGGTGCACCTGTTACCCATCAGTGACCGTCGCCTGTCAACTATCTGTGACCATCGCCCATCACACCATCACCTCTCAGTGAACGTCACCTGCCACCCATCGCACAGCCCATTAGTGACCGTCACCTGCCACCCATCTGTCACCCGTCGCACAGCTACCCGCCACACAGCCATGTCCAAAAGAGGATATACAAGTGAGGAGGCGTTCCAGATCCTCTCTATGACTGATGAGAGCACCGGGGAGCTCTCATCAGAGTCCCATTCTGATTCCGAATCAAATTCGGCATTTGAGCCGATCGAGAGTAGCAATGGTTCGGATGAAGAATGGGTCCCTCCTAAAAGGGCACGACACTCTGGAACCCAGGAAGCCGCCAGCAACCGGGATTATATTCCCAGTACCAGCTCTGCCGCCAGAAATAGGCCCCAGGAAGAAAGGCCCAGTACCAGTGCTGCCGCCAGCAATAGGCCCCAGGAACAAAGGCCCAGTACCAGTGCTGCCACCAGAGATGGGCCCCGCGCACAAATGCCCAGTACCAGTGCTGCCACATCACACCCGAGTTCCAGCACAGGAAATTCAACTCCCCCAACTACTGGAGTGTCACGTCCCCCAAGAGCCAGGGCCGCTACCTATATGCCAGATGGTCTTGCCAACCCAACATGGCTGCCTTCCAACTCGGGATCACCAAATATTCCCCCTTTCACAGCACAGCCAGGTGTGCAGGCCAACACCCAAAATTTTACAGAGATCAATTTTTTTCACCTGTTTTTGCCCGACACTTTGCTGCAGTTCATTGTGGACCAGACAAATTTGTATGCCCAGCAGTATATTGCCAGCAACCCCCAATCATCTTATGCCCGTCCGTTTGAGTGGAGAGATTTGAATATGGAGGAGTTCAAATTGTTTTTGGGCCTCACCCTAAATATGGGGCTTACAAAAAAAAATGAAGGACATACCTATTGGTCCACCCACCCCATCCACCATATGCCCATGTATTCTGCCGCTATGTCCAGGTCCCGATATGAGATGATTATGAGATTCTTTCATTTTAACGACAACACCCAGTGCCCTCCCAACAATCATCCAAATTCGGATAAGCTATACAAGATTCGCCCACTAATAAATTCATTTTCCCAACGATTTGCAGAACTTTATGTCCCCGAGAAGAATATATGTGTGGATGAGTCCCTGGTACCATTTTCAGGCCGGCTAGGAATAAAACAGTATATTCCTAGCAAAAAGGCCAAATATGGAGTCAAATTTTACAAGCTGTGTGAGAGAGCCACGGGACATCTATATGCATTCCGCATATATGAGGGAAGAGATTCCCAGCTCCAGCCCCCTGAGTGCCCGGCCTACATGGGCACAAATGGAAAAATCGTATGGGATCTGGCTTACCCACTTCTAAAAAAAGGCTATCATATATACCTGGACAACTTTTATACCAGCCTGCCCCTTTTCAGACACCTATATATTTAAAAAACCCTGGCCTGCGGAACTTCAAGAAAAAATAGGAAGGGCTTCCCACAATCCATTGTGAACAAAAGGCTGAAAAAGGGGGAAAGAGCAACACTGAGATGTAATGAAGTGCTGGCCTTGAGGTGGAAGGATAAGAGGGATGTGCACATGATGTCCACCATTCATGATGACACTGCAGTTGTAGTTCAGCGAAGACGAGGTCCCATTGAAAAACCGACATGTGTCCAAGACTATAATCTCTACATGGGGGGGTGGATTTCAATGACCAAATGATTCAGCCCTATTTGTCAATAAGGAGGTCCCGATTCTGGTATAAGAAGGTAGCAATATATCTAATCCATTTGGCCATTTACAATTCCTACATTATCTACACAAAATCCACAGAAAGCCCCGCCTCCTTCTTAAAATTCATCGAAGAAGTAGTCACGTCCCTCATCTATCCACAAAGACCCCTCCCAGAATTACCTCGTTCTGATGCTGTTAGCCGACTTCATGAATGGCACTTCCCGTACAACATTCCACCATCGGAAGCAGGCCGAAGACGGCAAAAAAAATGTCGTGTGTGCAGCAGAAGAGGTTTTCGAAAAGATACCAGCTACCATTGTCCCCAGTGTCCCTCCCAACCTGGCCTTTGCATTGGTGAATGCTTCGAACTGTATCATACATCCCCAAGTTATTAGCCCATATTTTCCCCATTTTCGCTGATCATTTTCCATGCTTCCCCAAATAACCATGCCACTGCCTTCAATGTGAACTGACCCTGGCCTGCTTTTTGACTATGCCTCTGCCTACCGTTTGGACTGCTTCCACATGAACTGACCCTGGCCTGTTTTGACTATGCCTCTGCCCACCGTTTGGACTGCTTGCTCGTGAACTGAACCTGGCCTGTTTTGTGACTACTCTTCTGCCCACCGCTTGGACTGCTTGCACGTTAACTGACCCTGGCTTGTTTTATGGACTATGCTTTTGCCTACCACTTGGACTGATCTGTTGCCCTGCTACTATAGTACACAGGGGTCTCACATATGTGAGGGGCTCCAGAATAGTTTTTCCGGATGGAGATAACAATTTTTTTTGTTTTCTCCCGGTTTTGTAATTTCCGGATTAGGGTCTGGAGTCCGGAGGCTTCATAGAGATTTGGGTGGGTCGAAGCCTCTACCCCTGTGCCCCTGTGCACAGGTCTTACCCAATTGCGGCCCTCAGCCTTCTGCTGACTTACTGCCATCATGCCTTTGCCTGCTGCATGAACGGACCACACATCTGCCTGCTACCTGGACTATGCAAATAATTCGCTGTAGCAAAAGGCAGTATGTTTATGAAGGGCTGGAGAGCGGTACAATAATGTGTGTCTGCAGGTAACAGTGTACCAGGACCAATATTATGGCTGTGCTGGCTGTCTCTGCCTGGACAATTCCTATGGACTGTGCTGTGCCGACTATAGACAATATTCCTGCCTGCTGCCTGGATAGTTATTGCTGTCGCTAAGCACATCCCTGACTGCTGCCTGGACCAGTGCTCTCTTCTGTGGACACTACTAAAAGCACAGGTAATACTTTTTTTTTATCCTTTCCGCAAAAGAATTTATTTTGGATTGTAATTCTTGGTATGTACATGCTATGTGTTAGAAATATGAAGGGCCTTCAAAAATGATAGGTTGCCAGGAAATTATCTATGTAATGTATGCTCCTAGAACGCCTGATGGTGCTACTTGGATGTTGGGCCACTGTATGTGGCCAAGCTGTGTAAAAGTTTCACACATGTGGTATCCCCATACTCAGGGGGAGTAGCAGAATGTATTTTGGGGTGTCATTTTTGCTATGTGTTGGAAATATCTTATAAATGGACAACTTTGTGTAAAAAAAATGCGTTTTTATTTTTTTTCCACATTTTCCAAAAACTTCTGGAAAAAAAATAACCATTCAAAAGACTCATTATGCCTCATAGATTATACGTTGGGGTGTTTGCTTTCCAAAATGGGGTCATTTTGTGGGCAATTCCTTTGTCCTGGTGCTCCAGGGCCTTCAAAAGTGTAATAGGTGGTTGAGAAATGAGATGTGCAATTTATGCTCGTAGATCGCCTGATGGTGCTACTTCAATGTTGGGTCTTTGTATGTGGCCAGGCTGTGTAAAAGTCCCACACATGTGGTATCGCCATACTCAGGAGGGGTAGCAGAATGTATTTTGGGGTGTCATTTTTGCTATGTATTTGCTATGTGTTGGAAATATCTTATAAATGGACAACTTTGTGTAAAAAAATGCATTTTTATTTTTTTTCCACATTTTCCAAAAACTTCTGGAAAAAAAATAACCATTCAAAAGACTCATTATGCCTCATAGATTATACGTCGGGGTGTTTGCTTTCCAAAATGGGGTCATTTTGTGGGCAATTCCTTTGTCCTGGTGCTCCAGGGCCTTCAAAAGTGTAATAGGTGGTTGAGAAATGAGATGTTCAATTTATGCTCGTAGATCGCCTGATGGTGCTACTTCAATGTTGGGCCTTTGTATGTGGCCAGGCTGTGTAAAAGTCCCACACATGTGGTATCGCCATACTCAGGAGGAGTAGCAGAATGTATTTTGGGGTGTCATTTTTGCTATGTATTTGCTATGTGTTGGAAATATCTTATAAATGGACAACTTTGTGTAAAAAAAATGCATTTTTATTTTTTTTCCACATTTTCCAAAAACTTCTGGAAAAAAATAACAGTTCAAAAGACTCATTATGCCTCATAGATTATACGTTGGGGTGTTTGCTTTCCAAAATGGGGTCATTTTGTGGGCAATTCCTTTGTCCTGGTGCTCCAGGGCCTTCAAAAGTGTAATAGGTGGTTGAGAAATGAGATGTGCAATTTATGCTCGTAGATCGCCTGATGGTGCGACTTCAATGTTGGGCCTTTGTATGTGGCCAGGCTGTGTAAAAGTCCCACACATGTGGTATCCCCATACTCGGTAAGAGTAGCAGAATGTATTTTGGGGTGTAATTTGTTGTATGCATATGCTCTGTGAGAGAAATAACCAGTTAATATGAAAATTTTGAAAAAAAAAATCTTCCTTTTGCAAAGAATTGTGGGAAAAAATTATACCTTAAAAAAACTAACCATGCTACTTACTTAATACCTTGGAATGTCTACTTTCTAAAAAGGGGTAATTTGGGGGGTATTTGTACTTTTCTGACTTGTTAGTACCTCAAGAAATGAGATTCACCTGATGTACTGAAGGCCTGATCAGATGTTTTCAATTTTCAGTGATTGGCACCATAGTTTGTAGACTCTATAACTTTCACAAAGACCAAATAATATACACTAATTTGGGTTATTTTTACCAAAGATATATAGCAGTATAAATTGTGGCCAAAATTTATGAAGAAAAATTACTAATTTGCTAAATTTTATGACAAAAACAAAGAAAAAGGCAATTTTTCACAAAATTTACGGTCTTTTTTTATTTATAGCACAAAAAATAAAAAACCCATTAGTGATTAAATACCACCAAAAGAAAGCTCTATTTGTGTGAAAAAAAGGACACAAATTTCATTTGGGTACAGTGTTGCATGACTGAGTAATAGTCATTCAAAGTGTGAGAGCACCGAAAGCTGAAAATTGGTCTGGGCAGGAAGGGGGTTTAAGTGCCCTGTATTGAGGTGGTTAAAGGCTTCAGATTTGTATCCAGCATATTTTATATAGGCTTTGGGTTTATTATATAATGCTTTGATCCATGTTAAAAAGTGGGGTCCAAAACCCCATTTTTGTAATGAATATTGCATATATTGCCAGGATACTGTGTCAAATGCCCTCTTAATATCGAGAGATAGAAAACATAAAGGGATTTTCCGTTTTTTAGCAATATGTGCCAATAACACTGCCCTGCGTATATCATCCCCTGCCTGTCTATTTGGCATGAAGCCTACTTGATCTTTATGTATTAATTTTCCTATAATGCTATTGAGGCGTTTTGCTATTATTTTTGCTAATAATTTAATATCGAGGTTTAACAGAGAGATAGGTCGATAATTCACACAGGAAGTATCATCAGAAAGAGGTTTTGGGATCATACAAACAATTGCCATTAGTGTTTCTTGCCGAAAAGAATGTCCATCTAGAATTTTGTTAAAAGTTTCAGTGAGAATGGGAGAGAGTATTTCTGAGAATGTTTTATAGTATAAAGCCAAGTAGCCGTCTGGGCCTGGTCTTTTGTTAAGTTTTGGTCTTTTATGGCGTTAGCAACTTCATCTATAGTTATAGGCTCATCCAAACTGCTTTTTTGATTCTGAGATAACTCAGGTAAGGTTATTTTTGAGAAGAAGGATTCAGCCTCTGTAGGATTAAATTCATTGTTTGTCTTGTATAAAGTTGCGAGATGTGAGTGAAATTTATGGACTATTTTAACTGGATTACAAGTGTAAACATTTTTTGATAATTTCAAATGTATTGGTTTGAAAGATTTGTTAGTTGAATTTAATGCCCGAGCCAAATATGTACCTGGTTTGTTTGTATTCATGTAGAAATTGTGTTTGGAGCGTTTGAGGGATTTATCAACTGACTCAGTGAGAAATAAATCGTATTCCAATCTAGATTTTTCCAGATGAGATTTTGTACTCTGAGATGGATTATCTTGAAATGATATGTAGGCTGCATTAAAATTGAGTTCTAGTTTTTTTGCTAGATTTTTGCGTTCCCGTTTAAATAGTGCCATTTGTCTTTGTATTGTACCACGCAAGACAGGCTTATGAGCTTCCCACAGTGTTATTGGGGAGATGTCTGTTGTATTAATAATTGATATGTATTCCTTTAAAGCTTGTTCAATGGCCATCTGATGTAGTGGGTGTTTGAGCATTATGTCCGGTAAGTACCACGTTGGGTCATGCGCTTTTGGTATGGCTGAGGCTATAGTAGTGTATACTGCATTATGGTCAGACCACGGAATCGGAATTATATCTGATGCAATAATTTCTGGTATCATTCCTATTGTTAGAAAAATATGATCTATTCTGGTGAAGGTTTGATGAGGGTGCGAGAAATAAGTGAATTTCTTTTTCATTGGGTTACTTTCTCTCCACGAATCTACCAGATTGTATTTGGAAAGAAGTTGAGAAAAAGGTAATCTAGAGGTTATTTTGGATGGTGTAAAAGGTGATTTATCTAGAAATGGGAGGAGGACCTGGTTCGAATCCCCACACATTATCACTGTTCCTATTTTGTGTGTATTAATCACTTGTAATATATGTGAGAGGAATGGTGTAGGTTGTTTGTTAGGAGCGTAGTAGGAAATCACCGTGATTGCTGTATCCATTATATAACCCATGAGTATCAGGTATCTACCTTCTGGGTCTTTAATTTCTGATGATAAGGTGAATGGTGTGGATCGGTGAAATGCAATTAGAGTTCCCCTTTGCTTGGTACAGGCAGAAGCCGTGTAAATTTGTTGATAAAAAGGAGAAATATATTTTGGAGTAGAATCTTTGGTGAAGTGTGTTTCTTGGAGGCATACTATTTGAGCCTTCTTGTTATGGAAAGTACGGAAGGCTTTGGTCCTTTTTTGAGGGACATTTATTCCCTGAACATTCAGGGAAAGTATATTCAGTGGTGCCATGGCAATAGATCAAATAGTTTTGACTTACTTTTTGTTATGCAGAGCTGACTGCGCAGATCAACCTGTGTGGACTGAAGAGATGAATAGATAGAAAAGAAACCAGTGAATTCTGGAGTAAAGAGTAAACAAAAAACATATGAGATTAGATGATACATTGTATAAATTATTTTTTGCAAGTAATCACAATTTACCCGTGAAAGAGAATAAATATCTCATATATATATATATATCTATATATCTAAATGGGGGTACACGGATCTTCCGCTTACAGGAGAGAAGTGCTATGTCAAAAGACATCAAAATGATGTTTCATTAATTGGAGTGCAGAATATAGTTTTTGTTGAAATTATTTATTCCAGGGTGGTTGTATATGGTTAGTCTTGCCCTAGGCTAAATAATTCAGTTAGAAAGGTACTGTTAATAACTTTGGTATTGATGAAGATAGTTTGAATTATTTTGGGATTTTAACCCTTTTAGAGTAAACAATTACATATTTTATTCATATGTAACTGTTTAGATATGTTAACTCATAAAATTGAGGTTGTATTGCTTCAGATTAGAATAAACAAAAACATAGTTCTAGGAACTAGTTAGGTAATAATATATTTGTTTTAAGAAAAGAAAGAAAAAGCTTCCATTACTTCAGGATTATTGAACATATTTGTCCTAAAAAGTAATAAATCTATTGTTATTACCTGATAATATATAACTGAACAAGAATTTCCTTATTTCACTTATATATTCTAAGGCTATATGAATCAGAAGTAATAAGAAATATAACTGGAATGTAACATGATCCCACACAGTGTGTGACTATCAGAATGCAGTTACATTCAGTTATAAATACAGGTTTTTTATAGAGAACCATCTCTTAGTGTAATAAATGAAGAGATATCAGGAATTAGGATGTCAGTCCATTGAATCTTCTTGGTCCATGGATGATGTGGCATAACGGCCTCTTTTGTGAGAATGATGATTCCCATTTTGTTCTGAAATTTTCTGGGTGCTGCCTGAAGGTGAAGATGAGGCCATTCTTCTGCGTGTGGGAGTGTTGCTGCTTGTGGGTTCTGTCAGATTTAATTTTAAAAGGGTTTGTTGCAGTTCATCTGCTGATCTGCTTCTGTAAATTGTACCTTGGTAGTTAAATCTGACTGAAAAGGAGAAGCTCCATTGATACATAATGTTGTGGCATTGCAGTTCCATTAGTTGGGGTTTCATGGATCGTCTTTTAGTAATAGTAAGTTGGGATAGGTCAGCAAAAATGTGATAATTGTGTCCTTGAAAATTAAGTTCCTTTTTTTCTCTTGCAGCAATTAGTATTTGTTCTTTCGTTCTGTAATAATGAAATTTTGTGATTATATCACGTGGGGGTCCATCTTTCTTTTTGGCCGTGAGGGCTCTGTGTACTCTGTCCAGTTCTAAACGTTCAATAGGGATATCTGGCTTTAGTTCTTGTAATAGAGCAGTAATAGTAGATTGCAGGTCTGTCACAGTTTCAGGTATTCCCCTTATGCGCAAGTTTGAACGTCTGGCTCTATTTTCGTAATCTTCGAGCTTAGTTTGAAGTATTAAATTCTCTTTTTTTAATTGTTCCAATTCTGTTATATTTTCTTGGGTTGTAATTTCAATTTCATCCATTTTTATTTCTAAGGCTGCGGTGCGGTTTCCCAGCTCTCTTATTTCTTTGGTTAGGCTTTTTGTTATTTGGTCTGAGGTTTGTTTTAAAGCCTTATGAAGCATCTTTTCAAATTGTAATAATAATACTGGGGATACTGAGGAGGCTTGTGGAGAAGTTTGTGAGAGGATTTGTTCTGTATCTGACTCAAATGGAGAGTCTTGCTGTGACATTTTCTGTCTGTAAGAGCGCCCTGATGCTGTATCTTGTGAGGTGACTGGAGCTGCTTCAGCTGCAGTGAGTGCCTGTGAGCTCTTTGTGAGGTGATTTTTATTTCTGCCACGGTTTCCTCCCAGTACCATATTTCCTGCCCAAACTTTCACAGTTTGTTCCCTGGGGCAAAAAGGTTCAAATGGATACCTTTTGAGCCTGCAGGCTCCGCTTTGTCCTTCTCTTCTCTCCTCAGCGGTGTGGAGCTCTAACAATGCATGTCTGCTCCGCTAGGCTCCGCCTCCTGCCCCCCCTTAGACCCAATTTTCAATTGACAATTGATTAACTTTGTTCTTCAGGAGGAACAAGCCAATGCTCACCTGGGCAGCTTCAGGAAGGTCCAACATGAGCTTGAAGAGGCCGAAGAGAGAGCTGACATTGCTGAGTCCCAGGTCAACAAGCTCAGGTCCAAGAGCCGTGACATTGGAGGAAAGGTATAGCAGCATTTTTTTAAATGTGATGTCACTTCATTCTCTTAAAATTACTTCTTGTACCTTACATTTTTTCTCTGTATTTTTTGCAGAAGGAGAGCGAATAGTAAATACTTCTAAATGGTTGTAGAAAAATGAACAGTATTTAAATTATATTGTGCTAATATTTAATATTTAAATAAATTATTGAAGATCATTAAATATGTTGTGGTGTTTCATGTAATTGGTTAAATGGTTTCTACTTTAGTGGTAGATGTAAACACAGAAATTAATGCAGTTATGTATTAAAACATAATAAAGAGTTTTATGCAACTAATGTAATTACCTGAATATGGCTTATTATATGTATTCGCATAATTCCATGTACAACAGCCCTTAGACCGGTAGAGGGATGGTCATTGTTAGCAGCCAATCATCATGCTGCACATGCATATGCAGACAGAGAGAAAGATTAGTGTGAGCAAATCAGCAAACTGCTGCTACTCCTTCTCTGTCCTATCCTAGGCTGGGGGTAGGGAGGTGACCTAGCCTTATTGCTTAACTGCAACAGTGAAAATTCGCAAGCCTGGCTGTACATTCTGCTGGGGCTCTGTAAATCTCAGGACTAAATTTACAAAAATACAAACCCTTTGAATAGTGAAACACTCTAAATGAGTAATTCAACTCTGTATTTGGCCTGGAGTTCAGCTTTAAATATTGAATGGCCCTTAAAGGAAATCTCCCACTTCTGGCTTTTCAAAAAACCTAAGGTGCATATGAGTGCAATTCAAAAATGCAACTGGTTACAGTCTACATTTACTCTTCAGCTGACCTGCCATGTACTATAGTGGTCCACAAGCAGGGCTGGACTGGGACAAAAATTTGGCCCTGGACTTCATCCAGACCGGCCCACTTTAAATTTGCAAACACGCACAAAAAAGTAAGCCCTCCCTTACATCAGGGTCCCCAGAGCCCCCCTCATTACATCAGAATCCCCACAAAGCCCCTCCTTACATCAGGGTCCCCAGAGAGCCTCTCCCTTACACCGGGGTCCACAGAGAGCCCCTCCTTGCATCAGGATGCCCAGAGAGCCCTCCCTTACATCAGAGTCCCCAGAGAGCCTCCCCCTTACATCAGGTTCCCCAGAGAGCCTCCCTTTTACATCAGGGTCCTCAGAGATCCCCTCCTTACATTAGGGTCCCCAGAGAGCCCCCATTACGTCAGAGTCCCCAGGGAGCCTCCCCCTTACATCAGGGTCCCCAGAGAGCCTCCCCTTTACATCAGGTTTCCCAGAGAGCCCTTCCTTACATCAGAGTCCCCAGAGAGCCTCAGTTTTGCATCAGGGTCCCCAGAGAGCCTCCCACTTACATCGGGGTCCTCAGATAGCCTCCTCCTTACATCAGGGTCCCCAGAGAGCCTCCCCCTTACATCAGGGCCCCCAGAGAGCCTCTCCTTATATCAGAGTCCCCAGAGAGACCCCCTTACATCAGGGTCCCCAGAGAGCCCACCCCTTACATCAGAGTCCCCACTGAGCCTCAGTCTTGCATCAGGTTCCCCAGAGAGCTCCCCCCTTACATCAGAGTCCCCAGAGAGCCTCAGTCTTGCATCAGGGTCTCCAGAGAACCTCAGCTTTACATCAGGGTCCCCAGAGAGCTGTATGCCTGCATGCACACCTCTGCATTTTGAATTGCGGGCAGATTTGCCGAGATTCTGCCCGCGTTTTTAAAGTGCCAAGGTGAGAATGACAAATCACATTTAAGATGCCATTCATTTGGATAGCACCTAAAATATTATATCTCAAATGTGCAATCTGCGATTTGACATTCACACCTCGGCACTTTGAAATCACAGGCATAATCTTGGCCAATCTGTCCGCAATTCAAAACGCCCAAGTGTGAATGCAGCCTAAAGAAGTTACCTCTATACTTACTTGTACACTGCAGCCAGGGCCAAACTTACAATTGGGCTTGACTGGGCTCAAGCCCATGGGCCCCGTCCAATATGGGGCCCCGCGGGCAAGGCCGGATCCACGGCAAACTCCCGCCCGCTAGCCAGCCCGTTTCGTCGGTACCGCTGCTTATTTCACGGGGTCCGATCAGGCTTGTGTTTACTTCCACTTCCTGATAGCGGTGGAATGCACTATAGGGAAACCATGGGCGCGTTGCCTCCCATGTCTTGCATCATTTCGGCTGATTACATCACGTCCGCCCTATGGTGCGTTCCACCACTACCAGGAAGTGGGAGTACACAAGCCCGATCGGTCCCCATGAAATAAGCAGCGGTGCCGGCGAAACGGGCTTGCTAGCAGGCGGGAGTTTGCCGCCCCCCTGAATGTGCCCCTGAATGTTAGAAATCATGGTCCCCCCGTACATCCTACCTGACGGGCCCTCTTCGACCCGATGTGGCAAATGACACCCTGCATCCGCTGACAAGTGACACCCTGCATCCGCTGACAAGTGACACCCTGCATCCGCTGACAAGTGACATGGCAAGTGACACCCTGCATCCACTGACAAGTGATATGGCAAGTGACACCCTGTATCTGCTGATAAGTGACATGGCAAATGACACCCTGCATGAGCTGACAAGTGACACCCTGCATCCGCTGATAAGTGACATGGCAAATGACACCCTGCATGAGCTGACAAGTGACACCCTGCATCCGCTGATAAGTGACATGGCAAGTGACACCCTGCATCCGTTGACAAGTGACACCCTGCATCCGCTGACAAGTGATATGGCAAGTGACACCCTGCATCCGTTGACAAGTGTCACCCTGCATCCGTTGACAAGTGACACCCTGCATCCGTCGATTTAACTGACAATTGCGCAGTTGTGTGATGCTGTACCCAAACACTCGGCTACTCTCTGCTCCGCTTGGGACTGCGAGAGGACCCGAGAGCCGCCGAGAGGACCCGAGAGCAGCAGAGATACAGGACTCTGTATCTCGGCGGCGCCATTTTTAAATTTCAAGACTGCAATGACAAAGCTGCAACTGACACTGGGGCAAGGCTGCAAATGACAAAGCTGCAAATGATACTTGGACAAGGCTGCAAATGACAAGGCTGCAAATGACACTGGGGCAAAGCTGCAAATGACAAAGCTGCAAATGACACTTGGACAAGGCTGCAAATGACACTTGGACAAGGCTGCAAATGACACTGGGGCAAGGCTGCAAATGACACTGGGGCAAGGCTGCAAATGACACTGGGGCAAAGCTGCAAATGACAAGGCTGCAAATGACAAGGCTGCAGATGGATGGACAAGGCTGCAGATGGACGCTGTGCAAGGCTGCATTGATGGGCATTTAAATGTAAGTTTTTTCCTTAAACTTCCCTCCTAAAAGTGTTTTTCCTTAAAATTCCCTCCTAAACTTGGGGTGCGTGTTATACGCCGGCGCGTGTTATATGCTGATAAATACTGTAATGTATAGAAGGTAGGGCCCGAAAGTGACTCAAGCCCAGGGTTCCCCACCACCCTTAGGCTCGATTCACATCTATGCATGTTGCTTTTGAGTGTTTCTGCAGTGTTTTTTGTGGTGCTTGCCGCGTTTTTGAACAGCGTTTTTACTGCGTTTTTGCCGCGTTTTGCTCCTTTTTTAAGTTTTTTTTTAGACTGTATACAGTCTAAAAAAAATAAATAAACCCCCAAAAACCCAAAACGCGTCAAAAACGCCACAAAAACGCTTGTAATCTGCCAAAAAAAGCACATGTAGTTTTTCCAGCGACAGGTGTTTTGCTTCGGGTGACAGAACGCTCAGATGTGAACAGGGGCCATTGAAATGAATGGGATTTGGCTTTTTGAGCGTTTAGAGCTACACGCTTCAAGCAGAAAATCGCTTAGGCGTGAACCTGGCTTAGACCAACAACGCTCCAAAAAAGCTCATGCACCAAATTTTGGCACGGAGCAAGGAGCGTTAGGCTTTGTGATTTTTTTGCTACGATTGTGGTGTGATTTGTCGCTCAACAATCGTGGCAAAATTGCACCGTGTTTGGGGTGCCATGAACAAATAATGGCATCGTAAACACATCCCGTGTTTTGTCGTGATTCTGGAATCTGCCATTCTGCCTGTGATTCAAATCGCCTGGGGGACTAAAAAGACTCTGACCCTTCCCAAAAATGCAGCGGTTGAAAAAGCATAGATGTGAACGTGTCCCATAGGAAACCATGTTAACCACTTGCCGCAAACTGCCATAGCTTTACGCCAGTACTTTGACGCTAAATACCGTTGTTGTGGCAGCAGCTAGCTGCCATAACCCTGGTATTTTCAGCAACAGCGGGCAGTCCTCTTTGAGATAAAAGTGGTCTCTGTGGCAGATTCCTTGCAAGATAACTTTTATCGAGATGGGAGAGGCCCCCCCCCCCCGCTTACCAGAGCCACCGGTAGCGGCGGAGATGATCCGATCTGTTCCCCTAAGAGGCTTGGAGGCGAGTGAGAGAAAGACCTCCCCCACTCGGCTCCATAGCATTGGATGACGGAAGCATTGGATCCCTTCCGCCCAAAGGTCTCAAAGGGGAAATTTTTATTAATTTTTTTTATTCTTTTTAAGACATTTATTTATTGAGGTTTTTTTTATTGCATTTAAGTGTAAATGTGAGATCTGAGGTCTTTTTGACCCCAGATCTCACATTAAAGAGGTCATGCTTTTTTATTTTTACAAGGGATGTTTACATTCCTTGTAATAGGAATAAAAGTGACCCAAAAAAAACATTTTTTTTTAAAAGGACAGTGTAAAAATAAAAAATAAAAAGTAAAATAAATAAGAAAAAAAAAAAACAAAACATTTAAAGTGCCCCGTCCCGCTGAGCTCTCGCGCAGAAGCGAATGCATACATAAGTCGCGCCTGCATATGAAAACTGTTCAAACCACACATGTGAGGTATTGCCACGATCGTTAGAGCAAGAAGAATAATTCTATCCTCTAGACCTTCTCTGTAAGTCAAAACTGGTAACCTGTAGACATTTTTAAACGTCGCCAATGGAGATTTTTAAGTGCCAAAGTTTGTCACATTATCACGTTATCTAGCGTAACATTATCTTTCACAATATAGAACAAAATTAGGCTAACTTTACTGTTGTCTTATTTTTTTACTTAAAGTGTATTTTTTCCAAAAAAATGCGCTTGTAAGACCGCTGCGCAAATACGGTGTGACATAAAGTATTGCAACGACCGCCATTTTATTCTCTAGGGTGTCTGAAATAAAATATATAATGTTTAGGGGTTCTAAATAATTTTCTAGCAAAAAAAATTATTTTAACTTGTAAACAACAGATGTCAAAAAGAGGCCCAGTCCTGAAAGTGGAGTTTCACCCACTTTTACAACTCTTCAGCATCCTTCACTAAACTGTGCACTGTAAACAAATTGGATATTTTTTTTTTTTACCTCAGCACCTACTGTATACCTGCTGTATTCATTTTTCACTTCCTCCTCCCTGGCCATGGCCCATCGCATCATTTCCTGTTTGCAATGCCTTCTGGGAAGGGGCGGCAACTTCCTCTGACACTGCCGTTGCTATGGAAACCTGACCTGAAACCTATTACACTGCTTGTGCTGCACTGAGCATGTGTGAGATCTGCAAGGATGAGATCCAGGAAGAAATACAGTCTGGCTTCAGATGCCCACACTTAAGATGGCCACGGCCTGCTGTAAGTTTATAAAATAACAAACTACTGCTATAAACTAACAAAACAGACCTTAGTTTACAGACTAACTTTACTAGAATACATTAAGCTTGTGTATTATAGGGGTATCTTTATTTAAAAATTTCAGCTGGAACACCACTTTAAGTGGTTAAATGAACTGCAGTACGTTTCTGCAAAAAGCACCAAAAAAACACATAGGTGTGAACCAGGCCTAAAAGCCAATACGTCAATGTACACACAGGCTTTTAGGCCTGGTTCACACCTATGTGTTTTTTAGTGCATTTTCAGTTTGGAAGAAACACACTGCAGTCCATTTAACATGGTTTCCTATGGGTCACGTTCACATCTGTGCATTTTATGGAAAGGGCCAGGGACTTTTTTCTGTTTTTTTTGGTTCCATTGACTTCAATGGATCAAAAACATGTATGAAAAAATGCAAAATGCACCTGGAATATGCAAACTGCAACCTGCATAGGTGTGAACCAGGCCTCAGCAGAGCTTAGGAGATGCTACAGTTAGGGGAGCTTCAACCTCTCTCTCCTGAATGCGGAAGAATCGCGTTCAGGAAAGGAACGCTTTAATCGCTGGCTGCAAAACGTGGCAAAAACGCGGCACGATTTTGCTGCGTTTTGCATTTTCCCACAAAGTAGGCTATGTGTACATGGAGCCTTACCTACCCCTTTCCAGGAAGCTGCTGAAAGAATGCAGAGTAGGTAAAATTTTTCCAGAAGATTATATATATATATATATATATATATATTATATATATATATATATTATATATATATATATAGTTTTTCAAGCACTTTAGAGGCGCTATTTTTAGCCCTTTAGCGCCTGAAAAACGCCTCAGTGTGAAAGTAGCCTAAATGAAAATGTCCAAATTGGGCCAAAAGTGTCAATATTTTGTGTGGCCTCCATTATTTTCCAGCACTGCCTTAACCCTCTCAGGCATAGAGTTCACCAGAGCTTCACAGGTTGCCACTGGAGTCCTCTTCCATTCCTCCATGACGACATCGCAGAGCTGGTGGATGTTAGAGACCTTGCGCTCCTCCACCTTCCGTTTGAGGATGTCTCACAGAGACCTTGTAACACTAATGAGTCACATGACACCGGGGAGGCAAAATGGATAATTGGGCCCAATTTGGACATTTTCACTTCAGCTGTGTACTCACTTTTGTTGCCAGTGGTTTAGACATTAATGGCTGTGTGTTGAGTTATTTTGAGGGGACAGCAAATTTACACTGTTATATAAGCTGTACACTCACTACTTTACATTGTAGCAAAGTGTCATTTCTTCAGTGTTGTCACATGAAAAGATAGAAGAAAAGATTTAGAAAAATGTGAGGGGTGTATTCACTTTTGTGAGATACAGTGTATATATAGGCCCTGCCAGGGTCTAGAAGGAGGATGTGACCCAGAATTCTCAACCAGACGGGTAACATGAACAACTAGAAAAGCTACAATTTCTGGGGATATTGTGTGAAGTGTTCTTGCCTCTACAACTGGAGTGGGCGGAGTAACTGGGTGGAGTGGGCGGAGTAACTGTTGTGTGGTTGGAGTGGTTGGAGTAACTGTGAAAAGTGTTAAAAAGCTTACTATTTTAAAAAGTATAAATAGTAGTAAAAAAGTTGAAGAAGTCCCATCATTAGCTGAAAGAGCTGAACATTTTTTTCAAAAATGATTTTTTTTTTTCAAAAATGATTTTTTTTTTTCAAAAATGATTTTTTTTTTTCAAAAAAATTTTTTTTCAAAAATGATTTTCTTTTTCAAAAATGATTTTTTTTTTTCAAAAAAGATTTTTTTCTAAAATAATTTTTTTTTTCAAAAAAGTTTTTTTTTTTCAATAATGATGTATTTTTTTCAAAAATGATTTTTTTTTTTTTTCAAAAATAGAATTTTTTTTTTCAAAAATGAAATTTTTTTTTTCAAAAATGTTTTTTTTTTTTTCAAAAATGTTTTTTTTTTTTCAAAAATGATTTTTTTTCTCAAAAATATATATATTTTTTTTTTCATGGGGCGGTCATAATGTTTTGGCTGATCATGGGGTGGTCATAATGTTTTGGCTGATCATGGGGTGGTCATAATGTTTTGGCTGATCATGGGGTTGTCAGCTTTTGTCACCTCCCACTCTAGTTTTGAACATTTCGCCATTCATTCCTATGGGACCAATTTCACCGCAAAAGCGACGATATTTCGTGAACCATTTGGCGAAACATTCCACAAAGTAGTAGCACAGCAATCGGGAACAATCTACACGTTTCAGTATATTACTTGTCTATGTAGTGTAAAAACTGCGGGAGGAGTTAGGGTGGTAAATTTGGCTATAATAAGAATAATAATAATATATATATGAGATAACAGTAAGTGGTCTTGCTATGCAAAAATACCTATTTTCTAAATTCAGTTATTAAAAGTTCAGGTTTTAGGCTTCTAGCATTAAAGAGGTTGTAAACGTCGAGGTATTTTTTTAACCCCACAGGGTCTGTTTCAAAAGCCATTATCTACATACAAAAACTGCTTTTATTTTAATTATACAATATTTTTTTTTTATCCCTATATTTTTCATAACAGTCATCATCACACCTATAGGATCATTAATAAAATACATAAAGTCTATCTTATTTTTTTTTCAATGCCATTTTTGTTGACAGTCAAAAGCAGTCAACATATACTTTACATTAAGAGATAAGAGATTCTATTTTAGTTGCGAGTTTTAGTTCATTTACAGCTTCCTTAGGTCAGTGTAAAATAATCCTATCTTAAATTATAGACTGCAAATGTGGCTTTCAACAGTACTGAAGAGTCCCCTGCTGAATTGTGTTGTTTATTTTTACTTTTGATGAGTATGGGTCAGAGCGCTGAGGCAACAGAAAGCCCACATCCATATGTGGAGCAAGCTGAGTAGGCACAGGGGCTGGCATATAGTATATAAGCCGAGTCCCAGAGACCTAAGCTCGTTACATCTCGGGTGAGTAGTCTTCAAGCAGGCTGTGTATTTTAAAGAACCATCTCAGATCTTGTAGCTCATTCCTACACTTAGAAAAAAAGTATGCCAGCAGTTTAAAGAAATTAGGCTGTGCATCAAAACCAGTAATAGTTATATCACATAATATAGCTATTCATTGTAAATGGAAACTGGAGGCTCACACTTTGAAGGCTCACAATATGCATTAGATTACATATGTAAAGACATATTAGTTATTTTGTAGAAAATAGGATCCTGCAAATGAAAATGCTGTAAATATTAATTTGTTTGAACAATTAATTTGTTTGAATTGTCTTTCATTTCTCTTTTTAGGGGGCCATCATACTTTTTTCATCCTAGGAGGTGTTAACAGGTAAGTGGTCAAACGCTGTATAGTAGATTAACTGACACTTTAGACTAACTTTAGATACATTGCTTTAGATTAGCTGAAAAAGAATGCTGTTGGTTCCCCTAAGAGGATCCCCCTTGTTTGCTGTACCGATGACATTGCCATAAGCTAAACTTTCTGCTTCCTCTCTTTGCAAAGGTTTAGCTTAGAAGGCTGGTGATAGTTTCAATGGCATCCTAGTAGAACCTTTATAGGTTTATAATTGGATGGTACTCCTAAGAGGGAAGAGTTCAGCTCAACGCTGGTTGAACTAGATGGAATTGGTTGAACTAGATGGACTTGTGTCTTTTTTTCAAGACTAACGATGTAGCTATGTAATGCAAAGCCCTAATGTCACCAGGAAGGCAAAGTCAACTGAGAAAAAAAGCAATAAGAGCCAAGAGAGAATCTAAAGCTGGACACACACTGTTCAAATTTCAGCTGTTTTAGAAAGCAGCCGAAATTTGAACAGTGTGTTTCCAGCTTTGGATTCTCTCTTGGCTGATAGTTGGTGATACTTACAATGGCGTCCTAGTAGAACCTTTATAGGTTTATATTTGGAATGTACTCCTAAGAGGGAACAGTTCAGCTCAACGGTTGAGGGAAAGAAAATTGTACAATATATGGCTTGCTTAAGGCAAAGGTATAGCTTCACAGGAGTATAGGAGTAATAATCACAGCTGAGCCCTAATAAGCACTTGCTATTTACTTAACCAATGATAATATATCTTAGTTTACACTTGCAGTTTGGGGGGTGCCAGCAAAAACGGCAGATGAGTCACAATTTTACCACCTCTCAACTGGCCCCCCCAACTTGCAAAGGCAGCTATACGGAGTATACACATGCTGCAACAATGATGCTTTGCATCAAAAATTATCCCGCTGTCGTGTTCAGTGGGCATTACTACCCATCAAATGTGATACAATTCAATTGTATTTGCGTGCATTTCGTGTGGTGGTGCAAGCTTTCGGGGGATAAAACAGGCAGTAAGGAGGTGACAAATCACTTTATTAAAGCATTATTAAAAATAATACATTTTCATACAGAAACCAGCAGCCATGGGTGACGGTGAAATGTCGGTGTTTGGCGAAGCCGCCCAGTTCCTCCGTAAGAGTGACAAAGAAAGACTAGCAGCCCAGAACAAACCTTTTGATGCCAAGAACACCTGCTACGTAGATGACCAAAAGGAACTTTACGTGAAGGGTTTGGTCACCGCTCGGGAAGATGGAAAAATTACCGTAAAGACTGACGATAACAGGGTAACTATTATAGCATATTTTTCTGAATAAATCAAGTACTAAACATGATTAAAAACTATTTATTAAACATATTATTTTCCATTTCAGACTGTAACAGTCAAAGAAAGCCAAGTTTACCCCCAGAATCCTCCCAAGTACGATAAAATTGAAGACATGGCGATGATGACTCACCTGAATGAAGCTTCTGTACTGTATAACCTCAAAGAGCGTTACGCAGCCTGGATGATCTACGTAAGTCCCAATATCTAGATAAAATGACAGGAGTCAAAATAAAATGTAGATAAGAGCTATTGCAACAATCCATATAATACATCCTATAAAAAAATCTTTAGAATTTTTTTTATGCATTAGTTGATGACTGGCAACCAAACTTCTTAATAAAATTAAACCTACCCTGTAAAATAACAGCTTTAGCCTGAAAGTCTGATTTTGGTTGCTAAATGTAAAGTAAAAACAAGAAATCTTGGTACTTAGCATTAAAACCCAACCTCCTTTGTAAGTTGCTATTAGGTGGAGGGTCCTAAATGCTGCAAATAGCATGCTCCAGAGCAGCCTGGCAATAGATTTTATATTTTGGGGTAAAATATGGAGTTTCAGTTTAAGGAGTGGGACGTTTTAAGAAATCACAGTTGTTTCACAAACTAACATCATATACTTTATAATATACAACAGACATACTCTGGGCTTTTCTGCGTCACTGTCAACCCCTACAAGTGGCTGCCAGTGTATGACCCTAAGGTGGTTGCTGGCTACAGAGGCAAGAAGCGTATGGAAGCCCCACCACACATCTTCTCCATCTCTGATAACGCTTATCAGTTTATGCTCACAGGTACCTGGGCTTGTCTTATTCTGAATGTTTGTTTGATATGTTCAGAAGCCACATACATGTTTTAAATCTACATTTGCATTTGGTAGATCGTGAAAATCAGTCTGTCCTGATTACTGGTGAATCTGGTGCTGGAAAGACTGTCAACACCAAGCGTGTCATCCAGTACTTTGCAACAATTGCAGCTATTGGTGAAAGTGCTAAAAAGAAGGAGTCCAGCAGCGCCATACAGGTTCGTACTCAACTTTCAACTCTTAATAGAAATTAATTAAAATTAATAAAGATGAGATGAAAACACATGATATATGTATAGCATTATCCCACGTAAATCACTAGGGTCACATCTTGAGTATGGAATACAGTTTTGGCTAATGTACTGTTAGAAGGCCATTAAAGATTTAGAAAGAGTACAAAGGCAGTCTAAACGAGTAAATTAGTAAAAAGCATTGCAGGTCTCCCTTGTATGAAAAGTTTAAAAAAAACTGAACTTGTCTCATTTGGAAAAAAGACAAGTTAGAGGTGATTAATTATGAATATACATCTATCCAAAGTCAGTGTAAAAAAATTGTGAAATTATTATTTTCTACAAAGAATGTGAAAAGGAAAAGGGGACAAAAGCTGCATATCAGCAAAAGAATATTTTTCTATTAGTTTAGGAAAGTTTTTTTAAGGTCAAAGTGGTTAGGTTGTTGAATGATCCTAAGTAATAGCATGCTACATCTTCTTGTTGGAAAACAAACTAAAGTCATAGTATACATATTAAAAATTCTAGGTGCTTCTTTGCATTCTTAGGGACTATATTACATAGTAAAAATGTGTTAACAAAGTTATGTAATTTGGGAGATGTGTTGAGTGTCAACGCATAGAGATTTGTGAAACCCAAGTACAACAACAAATATAGCTATGCTCTGATTACAGTCCTGTCCTTCACAGTTCATGTATTCTTTGCAGTGTTCAAGAAATATACAGGCTAAAACTGTATTTATATCTGTCCGTGAAACTGCTAATGTAATTGGGATGTTATTTGCTACATAAAAAGCTGCTCGCTCAGGCCAGCTTAAAGGGCCTTGTACTTGTATAATCAATGCACCAAAGTAGAACATGTAGTAGTCACTGGTAGGACTTGCATTTTTCTTATTTTTTTCCCTTTTTGCTTGTTTCTATCACTTTTACCTGTCTGCTGATACTTTGTACCTCTTTATATTTAGGGTAATCTGGAAGATCAAATCATCCAGGCTAACCCACTGCTGGAAGCCTTTGGTAATGCCAAGACTGTAAGAAATGACAACTCTTCACGTTTTGTAAGTATATATGAAATCTATATGCTCATTAGTTACTCATCTCTAGGAACTCATATTGCATGAACTCCTTTCTAATCTTCTCTTGTCATGTTTAGGGTAAATTCATCAGAATCCACTTTGGTACCACTGGAAAACTGTCATCAGCTGATATTGAAACATGTAAGAACGAAACCCTCCAATTTCTTCTCATTTTTTAGTTCCTCACATAAATTCATACAATTACTACTATGCAATTTTATAGATCTGCTGGAGAAGTCCAGAGTAACATTCCAGCTGTCAGCTGAAAGAAGCTACCACATCTTCTACCAGATCATGACAAACCATAAACCAGAGGTTGTAGGTACGGTCATATTTCCTTTCAGATAATAGGCAGAGAAATGAGACCTGCAAACCATAAGCATGTGTTATTGAATGAAGAACTTTTTTTTAATGTCGTTTGTGTTCAGAGATGCTTCTTATTACCACCAACCCATACGACTACCCCTTAATCAGCATGGGTGAAATCGTTGTGAAGAGTATTGATGATACAGAGGAGTTCATTGCCACAGATGTAAGTTGTTGAAATCTTGGAACAAGAAAACATTTTACAGTTTTCCACAGATTGTATAATTTCCACAGATGTACAGAATGTGTTACTAGGCACTAAATAACCAGAGCTATTTTTCCAACAGACTGCCATTGACATCCTGGGATTCATCCCAGAAGAAAAGGTCGGCATCTACAAGTTGACTGGTGCTGTCCTGCATCACGGCAACATGAAGTTCAAGCAGAAGCAGAGGGAGGAGCAGGCCGAGCCAGACGGCACTGAGGGTTTGTCCTTTGTTTTCAATTTATTTTATGATTTTTTTTTCCATCTATGCCATTTTAGGATTTATTTCATACTATATGTCTTATCTCCAGTTGCTGACAAGATTGCTTATCTGATGGGTTTCAACTCTGCTGATATGCTGAAGGCTTTGTGCTACCCCAGAGTAAAGGTCGGCAATGAGTTTGTCACCAAGGGACAAACTGTATCTCAGGTATGATAAAATCAAGAAATAAAATAACCACATACTCAAAGATAACTATGCTTTCTAAAATATATATTAACACATGATTTTTGCTCTACTCTTTAGGTCAACAACTCTGTTGGTGCCCTCAGCAAATCCATTTTTGAGAAACTCTTCTTGTGGATGGTCACTCGTATCAACCAGCAGCTCGACACCAAGCAGCCAAGACAGTTCTATATTGGTGTGCTGGATATTGCTGGATTTGAAATCTTTGATGTAAGTTCTTGAACAGTTTTAGGTTTGTATGTCTTTCAAAGCAAAGGACCTGTTCTCATTTCTTTATTTGACATACAGTACAACAGCTTGGAACAGCTCTGTATCAACTTCACCAATGAGAAGTTGCAGCAGTTCTTCAACCACCACATGTTCGTCCTGGAACAAGAGGAATACAAGAAGGAAGGTATTGAATGGGAGTTCATTGACTTTGGTATGGACTTGGCTGCCTGCATTGAGCTTATTGAGAAGGTAATTTCACATATGGAAATGATATTATGAAACCAAAGATGTAGAATTATTTGTAGTTACAGACTTAAAGTAACACTTATCTTTTATTATCAGCCTATGGGAATCTTCTCCATCCTTGAAGAGGAGTGCATGTTCCCCAAGGCCACTGACACATCCTTCAAGAACAAGCTGTATGAGCAGCATCTTGGCAAGTGCAAGAACTTTGAGAAGCCCAAACCTGGCAAAGGAAAGGCTGAGGCTCACTTCTCTCTTGTGCACTATGCTGGTACTGTGGATTACAACATCAGTGGCTGGCTTGACAAGAATAAGGATCCATTGAATGAATCTGTTATCCAGCTGTACCAGAAATCTTCAATGAAACTGCTGTCTTTCCTGTACTCCAGCTACAATGCTACTGATGGTGAGTAACATTCCTGTTCCTTTCTTATTTTAGGCTTTTTTTGTAGTTTTACATTTAGATTAAGATCTATGATGACTCTTCCATTGTGTTTTATTACCAGATGCTGCCGGTGGTAGCAAAGGTGGAAAGAAGAAGAAGGGATCCTCTTTCCAGACTGTGTCTTGCCTGTTCAGAGTTAGTATGGCTGTTCTATCTGCATAAAGACTTACATAATTTCTGCCATAGCAGAAAATCCTAATTTATATTGTGTGTGTTATAGGAAAACTTGAACAAACTAATGTCCAACTTGAAAAGCACTCACCCTCACTTTGTGCGTTGTCTGATCCCCAATGAGACCAAAACTCCAGGTACAATTTTATTTTCCTGTTCATGCTGAAAACACTAAACATTAGGAAGACACTATAGTTTTTGTGGTCACTATTGACATTTATGATTTCTCACAGGTATCATGGATAACCACTTGATCATTCACCAACTGAGATGTAACGGTGTCTTGGAGGGTATCAGAATCTGCAGAAAGGGATTCCCCAGCAGAATTAT
This sequence comes from Lithobates septentrionalis, assembly GCA_037952835.1. Classification (NCBI taxonomy): domain Eukaryota; kingdom Metazoa; phylum Chordata; class Amphibia; order Anura; family Ranidae; genus Lithobates; species Lithobates septentrionalis. The sequence goes on from JBBDGP010003015.1 coordinate 571,289, forward strand.
TTATGCTGACTTTAAGCAACGGTAAATTTTCATGCACATTTTAAACATACTTGTATAGCTTATAGAAACGAATGGATCATTAGGGGTGAACAATGCCATTAGACTTGGAAGTTAAATAGAGCGTTTTAGTTATTTAGATATGTATGGTTTGTTATATACTTTGAGAATGATCATTAACTATTCCATACTGTTTCTTTTTTCTAAAGTTACAAGGTCCTGAATGCCAGTGCAATCCCAGATGGGCAGTTTATTGACAGCAAGAAGGCATCAGAAAAACTATTGGGCTCTATTGATGTTGACCACACTCAGTACAAATTTGGCCACACCAAGGTATGGCAGACAGCAGCTCCCAGAAAATGGTAGCTCTAATAGTTTCTAATATTTAAATTTAAAATTACTATTTTTTTAAATTTATTTTTTAAGGTATTTTTCAAAGCTGGTCTCCTGGGTACACTGGAAGAGATGAGAGATGAAAAGCTGGCACAACTTATAACTCGTACTCAGGCTCTTTGCAGAGGTTTCTTGATGAGAATTGAGTTCAAGAAGATGACGGAAAGAAGGTAAAAATGATTTTCTACTCACAAAAGTATACTAGTAATGATAGCTATAGAGGCAAAACAACATTTTTGATAACAGACATATTTACCTAATATGTGACATTTCTTAAACAGGGAAGCCATCTTTGTCATCCAGTACAATATCAGATCATTCATGAATGTCAAACACTGGCCATGGATGAAACTGTACTTCAAGATTAAGCCTCTCCTGAAGAGTGCAGAATCTGAGAAAGAGATGGCAAATATGAAAGAGGAGTTTGAAAAGACCAAGGAAGCTCTGGCAAAGTCAGAGGCCAAGAAGAAAGAACTAGAGCAGAAAATGATTTCCTTGCTGCAGGAAAAGAATGAGTTACAGCTCCATGTCCAGTCGGTATGTAGAATTATATAGCAAAACTTTGTTTAAAAAATAATTTATAGTGATATCTAGTTAATATCAATCCAACAATTCCCAGTTGCCCAAAAGAAAATTGTTATCCAAAAATTCCCAGTTGCCTAAAAGAAAATTGTTTTCAAAAGGAATCTGAGACTCTGGCTGATGCTGAGGAGAGATGTGAAAGTCTGATCAAGAACAAGATTCAACTTGAATCAAAACTCAAGGAGGTCAATGAGAGACTTGAAGATGAGGAAGAAAGCAATGCTGAACTGACAGCTAAGAAAAGAAAACTGGAAGATGAATGCTCAGAGCTGAAGAAAGACATTGATGACCTAGAACTCACTCTGGCAAAAGTAGAAAAAGAAAAACATGCAACAGAAAATAAGGTATACGCAACAAGAAACGTAAAGTCCACTTTCTGATTCAAATACATAAATGCAAATTCTAGTTTTTAATACAGTATAATTATGTATGTTAATCTTTGTTCCCTTATTTATAGGTTAAAAATCTTACTGAAGAATTGGCAACTCTTGATGAAAATGTCTCCAAACTCGCCAAGGAAAAGAAAGCTCTTCAGGAGGCCCATCAGCAAACTCTTGATGACCTTCAGGCTGAGGAAGACAAAGTCAGCTCCTTGACCAAATCAAAGACAAAGCTGGAACAGCAAGTAGATGATGTGAGTATCTTAAAATAAGATTTCTAATCTGTTGGCTATTTAAAAAGGGGCCAAATTATTCAAATAAATGCATGTACTTTTAGCTGGAAGGTTCTCTGGAACAAGAGAAGAAACTCCGTCTTGAGCTAGAGAGGGCCAAGAGAAAGCTGGAAGGTGACCTGAAACTGTCCCAGGAAACCGTCATGGATCTTGAAAATGAAAAGCAGCAATCTGACGAAAAGCTAAAAAAGTAAGGAGTGCTCTCTATTTTTTTTAAAAGAAAAACCTGAAAAATAAAGGCAGCATTTATAACTTGTATTAACCTTGATTCACAGGAAGGACTTTGAAATCAGCCAACTCCAAGGAAAGATTGAGGATGAACAATCCCTTGGATCTCAACTGCAGAAGAAGATAAAGGAACTGCAGGTAAAGGAGGGATTACAGGATCCTAATATCATTATATTAATTTCTCATTATTTAACTATGAATATAAAACAAAACAATAATAATAACCTGCTCTATTTAGGCTCGTATTGAAGAACTTGAGGAGGAAATTGAAGCTGAGAGGGCAGCTCGGGCCAAGATTGAGAAACAGAGAGCTGATCTTTCTAGAGAACTTGAAGAAATCAGTGAAAGACTTGAGGAAGCTGGAGGTGCAACATCTTCCCAGATTGAGGTGAACAAGAAGCGTGAAGCTGAATTCCAGAAACTGAGACGCGACCTAGAAGAAGCTACTCTTCAACATGAAGCTGTTGCTTCTGCTCTGCGCAAAAAGCATGCTGACAGTGTTGCTGAGCTTGGAGAACAGATTGACAACCTGCAGCGTGTTAAGCAGAAGCTGGAGAAAGAAAAGAGTGAGCTGAAGATGGAGGTTGATGACCTCGCCAGCAACCTGGAGAGCGTCTCTAAGTCTAAGGTAAGAAATTTCTTGAAAATACATGTTTCTTTTTTCTTTTTAATCATTATTCTGGAATAGAGACAATGATTTTACCTAATGTTCTTGTAGGCCAACCTTGAGAAAGTTAACCGTGTGCTTGAGGACCAACTGAGTGAAATTAAGTCTAAGGATGATGAACATCTGCGTTTACTTAATGACCTCACTACCCAGAAGGCTCGTCTCCAGACTGAGACTGGTAGGTTAATTACTGTACTCATATAATAAAAGTAATACAAAAAATCAATATAATGAAGTGTTTAATAGATGAAATACAAGCCTCTAAAATGTTGTACAAAACCAATGAAATGCCAAGAGTATTCAGTGAAGAAATACTTGACTACATGCACTGTGATGTATCTACTAAATGCATTGTTTTTCATGCTATGTGATATTGCTTTCATATGATTCTAGGTGAGCTGTCTCGCCAGCTTGAAGAGAAGGAGTCTATAATTTCTCAGCTATCCAGAGGCAAACAGGGCTTCACTCAGCAGGTTGAGGAACTCAAGAGACATCTTGAAGAGGAGTCAAAGGTAACATTGTGATGTTAAGTTAAACAAACAATATTGAAACAGTACATTTCCTACAATGCCATTACATGTATTTCACATAATTCTTATCCGCATATTCCAGGCAAAGAATGCCCTTGCCCATGCCCTGCAGTCTGCTCGCCATGACAATGACTTGCTCCGCGAGCAATATGAGGAGGAACAGGAAGCCAAAGCTGAGTTTCAACGTTCTCTGTCCAAGGCTAATGGCGAAGTTGCCCAGTGGAGGACCAAATACGAAACTGATGCCATTCAGCGCACAGAGGAGCTAGAGGAGGCCAAGTAAGTTGAAACTCAGGACATTAGTATTTATTTCAATATTTTTTATTGATTTTACAATAGAAAAAAAAAAGAGATTTGTTTTTAACAGACTCTTATTGTACCATTACATAATATTGTTCTTTATTTTCTTTGCAGGAAGAAGCTGGCTCAGCGTTTGCAGGATGCTGAGGAACAGGTTGAGGCTGTGAACTCCAAGTGTGCCTCCCTGGAAAAGACCAAGCAGAGGTTGCAGTCTGAGGTTGAAGACCTCATGGTCGATGTGGAGAGAGCAAATAGTGCAGCAGCTTCTCTTGACAAGAAACAGAGAAACTTTGATAAGGTAGATATGCAGGCATAATACAACTGTAATAACTTGCAATTATTTAGGTACATATTCTATATATATGTCCATGATTTCAGGTCCTGGCAGAATGGAAGCAGAAGTATGAGGAGGGTCAAGCTGAACTGGAGGCTGCTCAGAAAGAGGCTCGTAGCCTGAGCACTGAGATCTTCAAGATGAAGAATGCTTATGAAGAGGCTCTAGAACAAGTTGAAACCCTGAAACGCGAGAACAAGAACTTGCAACGTATGTTGCTTACTTACTGTATTTCTATCATTTTTCATTGATGAGACTGGCACATGTACTGAATAGATGTGTAACATTTGTTTGGCCATCTCTTCACCAGAGGAGATCTCAGATCTGACTGAACAGATTGGTGAGACTGGAAAGTCCATCAATGAACTGGAGAAGGCCAGGAAGCAGGTTGAACAGGAGAAGAGTGACCTTCAGGCTGCTCTGGAGGAAGCTGAGGTATACAACTAGTAAAATACAATGATAACATGGATTGGCTTTATTTTGGCATGACCTTTCTGAGTGCCAGTCTACCAATCTAATTTTAAATATTGTGTTCCTTTTTTAAAGGGATCATTGGAACATGAAGAAGCCAAAATCCTCCGTGTCCAGCTTGAGCTGAACCAGATCAAATCTGAGGTGGACAGGAAGATTGCAGAGAAGGATGAAGAAAATGAACAGCTGAAGAGAAATAGCCAGAGAGCCATTGACACCATGCAGAGCACACTGGACTCTGAAATCAGAAGCAGAAATGATGCTCTCAGACTGAAAAAGAAGATGGAAGGAGATTTGAATGAACTTGAGATCCAACTTAGCCATGCCAACCGCCAGGCTTCAGAGGCACAGAAACAGCTCAGAAATGTGCAAGGGCAGCTGAAGGTATCCCAAAAAAGCGCAAATAATCACAAAAAATACAAAGCTCTAGTCTCATTCTATTGAAAGTAGTCAGATTGTTGGTTTATGATCACACACTTTTTGTCATCTAGGATGCCCAGCTGCATTTAGATGATGCCTTGAGAGGACAGGAAGACCTGAAGGAACAGGTTGCTGTGATTGAACGCAGAAACAATCTACAACAAGCTGAGATTGAAGAGTCTAGGTCCGCTCTGGAACAAACAGAGAGATCTCGCAAGTTGGCAGAACAGGAACTTCTGGATGCCAGTGAACGTCTGCAGCTCCTGCACTCACAGGTACAATCTACTACTAATTATCATTAGATTTAGCAATAAATGTTACCTTTTTTCATTAAATGCTAACTAATGACCCCCATATTTGTTTTTCTAGAACACTAGCCTGCTGAACAGCAGGAAAAAATTAGAAAGTGACATTGCACAGCTATCGAATGAAGTGGAGGAAAGTGTTCAGGAATCCAGAAATGCTGAAGACAAAGCTAAAAAGGCCATCACTGATGTACGTATCCATTCTTCTACAAACTCATAGCATAGATTACACCAAGTCAACATTCCCACTGACTGTTTTTCTATACTACTTAAGGCTGCTCTGATGGCAGAAGAGCTGAAGAAGGAGCAGGACACCAGTGCCCACCTGGAGAGAATGAAGAAGAACCTTGAACAGACTGTGAAGGACCTGCAGCACCGTCTGGATGAAGCTGAACAGCTGGCAATGAAGGGTGGCAAGAAGCAGCTCCAGAAACTGGAAGTCAGGGTAAGTATTTTAAATGCAAAAGTGGTAAAGATTAGAGAACAAATATAAAAATTCCAACAATATTTTTGTCTGAAAATGTTCCCCATAGGTGCGTGAACTGGAGAATGAGCTGGACAGTGAACAGAAACGTGGAGTTGAGTCCATTAAAGGAGTTCGAAAATATGAAAGGAGGGTTAAGGAACTCACCTACCAGGTACAGTAACTTAGTACACATGCTCAGTATGAAAAATCCTTAAGGACTTCTTGCTTTTAGGCATTTCTTGGATTAAACCATTTTTGTTACAAACATGACTTTCATATTCTGAATGCTCTATATTAATTTTATTTTGCAGACTGAGGAAGACAGGAAAAACCTCCTGAGGTTGCAGGACCTGGTAGACAAACTGCAGCTGAAGGTCAAGGCCTACAAGAGACAGGCTGAGGAATCTGTAAGTGCAAACCTAATTTATTATAGAAAAACTTTTCCAGAAGCCTTTCCTTCATAGACAAGACTATGATTATAAGCAAGTTAGACTTTAGACCAAATTTTCAATACAACCTGCAATTTGACAATTAACTTTGTTCTTCAGGAGGAACAAGCCAATGCTCACCTGGGCCGCTTCAGGAAGGTCCAACATGAGCTTGAAGAGGCCGAAGAGAGAGCTGACATTGCTGAGTCCCAGGTCAACAAGCTCAAGGCCAAGAGCCGTGACATTGGAGGAAAGGTATAGCATTTTTTTAAATGTCATGCCACTTAATTTTCTTAAAATTACTTCTTGTACCTTACATTTTTTCTCTTTATTTTTTGCAGAAGGAGAGCGAAGAGTAAATACTTCTAAATGGTTGTAGAAAAATGTACAGTATTTAAATTATATTGTGCTAATATTTCAATAAAATATTGAAGTTCTTTAAATATGTTGTGGCCTTTTTGATTCTAACAAACACAATTTTCATGTAATTGTTTCTACTTTAAATGGTACTATAGAAGGGACGGACTGCACCTAAATGAGGAGGGTGCAGATCTGCTGGGAATGAAGATGGCCAAAAAGTTAGAGGGGTTTTTAAACTAGGCGATGGGGGGAGGGTCCAGAGACAGAGATAGCCAGCGCGGAAGATATTCCAGAGGGTAGTATTGGGGGCATTAGTGGTAGGTTAACCAAAGCACAAAAACACAAGGTGAGTATAGTAGCAAGTCCTAGTTGCAATCTCGAAACACCCAATACGAGGACAGTATGCGACCGGTCTAAACTATGTGGCATGTTCACCAATGCCAGGAGCATGGCGGACAAGATGGGTGAACTAGAGATACTGTTGTACAAGGAGGATTTGGATTTTGTGGGAATTTCAGAGACCTGGTTCAACAGCTCTCATGATTGGCTGGCAAACATTCAAGGGTATACCCTATACCGCAAGGATAGAGAGGGTAAAAAAGGGGGAGGGGTATGCCTATATATTAAGAATAATGTACAAGCGAATATGAGAGATGACATCACTGAGGGAGCTAAGGAGGAGGTGGAATCCTTATGGGTAGAGCTCCAAAGGGATGAAGCTAAGGGGAAAATAATACTGGGAGTATGCTATAGGCCCCCTAACCTGAGGGAGGAAGTGGAGACGGATCTCCTATCACAAATTGGATTAGTAGCAAGGATGGGAAGTGTTATCATAATGGGGGATTTTAATTATCCAGACATAGACTGGGTGGAGGGAACCGCGCATTCATTTAAGGCTCGCCAGTTCCTTAAAGTCTTGCAGGACAATTTTATGGGTCAGATGGTAGACGCACCAACTAGGAATAAAACATTACTGGATCTACTGATTACCAACAATACAGACCTGATCACGGATGTGGAAATACGGGGCAATTTAGGTAACAGCGATCACAGGTCAATTCGTTTCAGTATAAATCACACAAATAGGAAACATGAAGGGAACACAAAGACACTGAATTTCAAAAGAGCCAACTTCCCTAAACTACAAACCTTGCTAAAAGGCATAAATTTGGATAAAATATTAGGAACAAAGAATACGGAGGAGAGATGGGTTTTCTTTAAGAGCATATTAAATAAGGGCATTAGCCAATGTATCCCATTGGGTAATAAATTTAAAAGAGCGAACAAAAGTCCTGGATGGCTTAACTCCAATGTAAAAATGCATATAAGGCCTTCAAAAAATACAGGGTTGAGGGATCATCCTCAGCATTCAGACTTTATAAAGAATGCAACAAGAAATGTAAGGGTGCAATTAGGACGGCTAAGATAGAACATGAAAGACACATAGCGGAGGAGAGCAAAAAAAATCCCAAGAAATTCTTTAAGTATGTAAACAGTAAAAAAGGGAGGACAGACCATATTGGCCCCATAAAGAGTGAGGAAGGACATCTGGTTACAAAGGATGGGGAGATGGCGAAGGTATTGAATTTATTCTTCTCCTCAGTCTTCACGAGTGAATCGGGGGGCTTCAGTAACCAAAACTGCAGTGTTTATCCTCATGACACAACACAGGAAGCACCTCCATGGTTAACAGAGGACAGAATTAAAATTAGACTTGAGAAACTTAACATTAATAAATCACCGGGACTAGATGGCTTGCATCCGAGGGTACTTAGGGAACTCAGTCAAGTGATTGCCAGACCGTTGTTCCTAATTTTTACAGACAGTCTATTGACTGGGATGGTACCAGCTGATTGGAGAAAAGCCAATGTAGCACCAATATTTAAAAAGGCCCCAAAATACATCCCTGGGAATTACAGACCAGTTAGCCTAACATCAATAGTATGTAAACTCTTGGAGGGGATGATAAGGGACTATATACAAGATTTTAGTAATAAGAACGATATCATTAGCAGTAATCAGCATGGATTCATGAAGAATCGTTCTTGCCAAACCAATCTATTAACCTTCTATGAGGAGGTGAGTTGCCATCTAGATAAAGGAAGGCCCGTAGACGTGGTGTATCTGGATTTTGCAAAAGCATTTGACGCAGTTCCCCATAAACGTTTACTGTACAAAATAAGGTCCGTTGGCATGGACCATAGGGTGAGTACATGGATTGAAAACTGGCTACAAGGGCGAGTTCAGAGGGTGGTGATAAATGGGGAGTACTCAGAATGGTCAGGGGTGGGTAGTGGGGTTCCCCAGGGTTCTGGGCTGGGACCAATCCTATTTAATTTGTTTATAAATGACCTGGAGGATGGGATAAACAGTTCAAGCTCTGTATTTGCAGACGATACTAAGCTAAGCAGGGCAATAACTTCTTCGCAGGATGTGGAAACCTTGCAAAAAGACCTGAACAAACTAATGGGGGTGGGCGACTACATGGCAAATGAGGTTCAATGTAGAAAAATGTAAAATAATGCATTTGGGTGGCAAAAATATGAATGCAATCTATACACTGGGGGGAGAACCTCTGGGGGAATCTAGGATGGAAAAGGACCTGGGGGTCCTAGTAGATGATGCAATGCCAAGCTGCTGCTAATAAAGCAAACAGAATATTGGCATGCAATAAAAGGGGGATCAACGCAAGAGATAAAACGATAATTCTCCCACTCTACAAGGCTCTGGTCCGGCCGCACCTGGAGTATGCTCTCCAGTTCTGGGCACCAGTCCTCAGGAAGGATGAACTGGAAATGGAGCGAGTACAAAGAAGGGCAACAAAGCTAATAAAAGGTCTGGAGGATCTTAGTTATGAGGAAAGGTTGCAAGCACTGAACTTATTCTCTCTGAAGAAGAGACGCTTAAGAGGGGATATGATTTCAATTTACAAATACTGTACTGGTGACCCCACAATAGGGATAAAACTTTTTCGTAGAAGAGAGTTTAATAAGACTCGTGGCCACTCATTACAATTAGAAGAAAAGAGGTTTAACCTTAAAATACGTAGAGGGTTCTTTACTGTAAGAGAGGCAAGGATGTGGTCTCAGCAGGGAGCATTGATAGCTTCAAGAAACTATTAGATAATCACCTGAATGACCGCAACATACAGGGATATACAATGTAATACTGACACATAATCAAACACATAGGTTGGACTTGATGGACTTGTGTCTTTTTTCAATCTCACCTACTATGTAACTATAAATGGTTTCTACTTTTTTTTTCCCCAGAAAAAATGGTTTCTACTTTAGTGGAAGATGAAAACACAGAAATGAATGCAGTTATGAATTAAAACATAATAAAGAGTTTTATGTGGCTACTGTAATTACCTGAATATGGCTTATTATATGTATCGTATAATTCCATGTACAACAGCCCTTGGACCGGTAGAGGGATGGTCATTGTTCGCAGCCAATCATCATGCTGCACACGCATATGCAGACAGAAAGAGAGATTAGTGTGAGCAAATCAGCAAACTGCTGCTACTCCTTCTCTGTCCTATCCTAGGCTGGGGGTAGGGAGGTGACCTAGCCTTATTGCTTAACTGCAACAGTGAAAAGTCCCAAGCCTGGCTGTACATTATGGTGGGGCTCTGTAAATCTCAGGACTAGATTGACAAAAATACAAACCCTTTGAATAGTGAAACACTCTTAATAAAAAGTAATTCAACTCTGTATTTGGCCTGGAGTTCAGCTTTAAATATTGAATGGCCCTTAAAGGAAATCTCCCACTTCTGGCTTTTCAAAAAACCTAAGGTGTATATGAGTGCAATTCAAAAATGCAACTGGTTACAGTCTACATTTACTCTTCAGCTGACCTCAAGTACTATAGTGGTCCACAAGCAGGGCTGGACTGAGACAAAAATTTGGCCCTGGACTTCATCCAGACCGGCCCACTTTTAATTTGCAAACACGCACAAAAAAGTAAGCCCCCCTTACATCAGGGTCCCCAAAGCCCCCCTCATTACATCAGAATCCCCACAGAACCCCTCCTTACATCAGGGTCCCCAGAGCCCCCCTCATTACATCAGAATCCCCACAGAGCCCCTCCTTACATCAGGGTCCCCAGAGAGCCTCTCCCTTACATCAGAGTCCCCAGAGAGCCTCCCCCTTACATCAGAGTCCCCAGAGAGCCTAAGTCTTGCATCAGGGTCCCCAGAGACCTTCCCCCTTACATCAGGGTCCCCAGAGAGCCTCCTCCTTACATCGGGGTCCCCAGAGAGCCTCCCCCTTAAATCAGGGTCCCCAGAGAGCCCCTCCTTATATCAGGGTCCCTTGAGAGCCCCCTTTACATTAGATCCCCAGGGAGCCTCCCCCTTACATCAGGGTCCCCAGAGAGCCTCCCCCTTACATTAGGGTCCCCAGAGAGCCCCTCCCAACATCAGGGTCCCCAGAGAGCCCCCTTACATCAGGGTCCCCAGAGAACCCCCCCCCCCTTTACATCACAGTCCCCAGAGAGCCTCAGTCTTGCATCAGGGTCCCAAGAGAGCTTCCCCCTTACATCAGGGTCCCCAGAGAGCCTTCTCCTTACATCAGGGTCCCCGGAGAGCTTCTCCCTTACATCAGGGTCCACAGAGAGCCCCTCCTTGCATCAGGATCCCCAGAGAGCCCCCCCTTACATCAGAGTCCCCAGAGAGCCTCCCCCTTACATCAGAGTCACCAGAGAGCCTTAGTCTTGCATCAGGGTCCCCAGAGATCTTCCCCTTTACATCAGGGTCCCCAGAGAGCCTCCTCCTTACATCGGGGTCCCCAGAGAGCCTCCTCCTTAAATCAGGGTCCCCAGAGAGCCCCTCTTTATGTCAGGGTCCCCAGAGAGCCTCCTCCTTACATCGGGGTCCCCAGAGAGCCTCCCCCTTAAATCAGGGTCCCCAGAGAGCCCCTCCTTATATCAGGGTCCCTAGAGAGCCTCCCCTTACATCAGAGTCCCCAGGGAGCCTCCCCCTTACATCAGGGTCCCCAGAGAGCCTCCCCCTTACATTAGGGTCCCCAGAGAGCATCCCCCTTACATTCGGGTCCCCAGAGAGCCCCCCCTTACATCAGGGTCCCCAGAGAGCCTCAGTCTTGCATCAGGGTCCCCAGAGAGCCTCCCCCTTACATCAGAGTCCCCAGAGAGCCTCAGTTCAGGGTCCCCAAAGAGTTCCCCCTTACATCAGAGTCCCCAGAGAGCCTCAGTCTTGCAAGGTCCCCAGAGAGCCCCTCCCCCTTTACATCACAGTCCAAAGAGAGCCTTAGTCTTGCATCAGGGTCCCCAGAGAGCTTCCTCCTTACATCAGGGTCCCCAGAGACCATCCCCCTTACATCGGGTCCCCAGAGAGCCCCTCCCTTCATCAGGGTCCCCAGAGAGCCCCCCTTACATCAGAGTCCCCAGAGAGCCCCCCTTACATCAGGGTCCCCAGAGAGCCTCAGTCGTGCATCAGGGTCCCCAGAGAGCCCCCCCTTACATCAGAGTCCCCAGAGAGCCTCAGTCTTGCATCAGGGGCCCCAGAGAGCCCCCTCCTTACATCAGGGTCCCTAGAAAGCCTCAGCCTTACATCAGGGTCCCCAGAGAGCCCCCCCTTACATCAGAGTCCCCAGAGAGCCTCAGTCTTACATCAGAGTCCCCAGAGAGCCTCAGCCTTACATCAGGGTCCCCAGAGAGCTGTATGTCTGCATGCACACCTCTGCATTTTGAATTGCGGCCAGATTTGCCGAGATTCTGCCCACGTTTTTAAAGTGCCAAGGTGAGAATGACAAATTACATTTAAGATGCCATTCATTTGGATAGCACCTAAAATTGTGGTGCCTTTCTGACGTGATTGCCACGTGATAAATCGTGCTGCAATTGCGGCAACTCGCCTTGCGTGAAATGCACTGCTTTTTTGAGGCCACAAGCTTCATGTGATGTGGGTCACCGCGATTGCAGTGTGATTTATCGTGCAACAAATGCGGCAGAACCACACCACGATTTTAAGTGCCTTTTAAATAAATGACATCTCAAAAGTGCAATCTGCGATTTGTCAATCACACCTCGGCACTTTGACGTTTTTTTGCCAAAGCTCCTAAACTCAACTTCATAAGGTCCGGATCACACCTATGCAGTTTACTTTTGATCGTTTCTGCAGTGCTTTTTGCTGTGTGTTTTGCAATTTTGCACACGCAATTTCACCACAATTTGTGATTAAAAAAAACACAAATCGAAGCAAAAATGTACTACATGCTTTTCTGCAGCTTCTCAATTGAAGTCTATTCAAACCAAAAAAAGCGAAAAAAGCACCGTTTTGCATTTAGGCTCTATTCACAGCTTAGCGATTTACTGGTGTTTTTTTGGGCATTTTTTTCAAAGCGTTTTTGCAGCTTTTTACAAGCATTTTTAAAGCGTATTAGGGGTGTATTACAAGCGTTTGACAGCTTCAGGCATTTTTGTTTAGCGAATAGAAAGCACTAGGGGGAGGATAGGGAGTGGAAATTAGGGGTGGGGGGTTCTGCTGTTTCAGCAGAAAACATGTGACAAAACGCTCGTAAAACGCTCAAGTCAGGCGTTTCTATTGAAGTCTATGGGGCCAAAAAGAAGCACATGTAGTTTTTCCAGCGACAGGTGTTTTGCTTCAGGTGACAGAATGCTCCGATGTGAACAGCGGCCATTGAAATGAATGGGATTAGGCTTTTTGAGCGTCTTAGAGCTACACGCTTCAAGCAGAAAATCGCTTAGGCCAAAAACACTCCAAAAAAGCTCATGTACCAAATCTTGGCACAGAGCAAGGAGCGTTAGGCTGTGTGATTTTTTGCTACGATTGTAGTGTGATTTGTCGCTTGACAATTGTGGCAAAATTGCATCGCGTTTGGCGTGCCATGAACAAATAATGACATCGTAAACACATCCGTGTTTTGTCGTGATTCTGGAATCTGCCAGAGATTTTTAAGTGCCAAAGTTTGTCGCCATTCCACGAGCGGGCGCAATTTTGAAGCATGACATGTTGGGTATCAATTTACTCAGCGTAACATTATCTTTCACAATATTGAACACAATTATGCTAACTTTACTTAAAAAAAGTGTATTTTTTCCAAAAAATGTGCTTGTAAGACTGCTGCGCAAATACAGTGTGACATAAAGTATTGCAACTACTGCCATTTTATTCTCTAGGGTGCCTGAAATAAAAATATATAATGTTTGGGGGTTCTAAGTAATTTTCTAGCAAAAAAAACCTGATTTTAACTTAAACATAAATAAATCAGACATCTGATACACAACAAATGTCAAAAAGAGGCTCGGTCCTTAAGTGGTTAAATGAACTGCAGTACGTTTCTGCAAAGAGCACCAAAAAACACATAGGTGTGAACCAGGCCTTAGGCTCCATTCACACCTATGCATGTTGCTTTTGAGCGTTTTTGGAGGTTTTTTTTTCATGCTTGCCACGTTTTTGAGCAGGGTTTTTGCTGCCTTTTTGACGCGTTTTTGCCGCGATTTGCGTTTTGCGTTTTTTTTTTTTTTTTTACAGTTTTTGTTTACAGTCTTAAAAATTTTTTAAAAAAAACGGCAAAAACGCACCAAAAACGCTGCAAAAACGCTGCAAAAACGGTGCACTTGCGTTTTTGATGCTGGTCCATTGAATTCTATTACATGCAAAACGCTGCATTTTGCATGAAAAAAAGTCCCTGACCCTTTCCAAAAATGCAGAGATACAAAAAGGCATTGATGTGAACATGTTCCATAGGAACCCATGTTAAAAAATTCCCGTGCATTTCTGCAAAATGCAAAATGCATCAAAAAACGCGCTAGAGTGAATGGAGCCTTAGGCCTGGTTCACAACTATGCATTTTTTAGTGCATTTTCAGTTTGGAAGAAACACACTGCAGTCCATTTAACATGGTTTCCTGTGGGTCACGTTCACATCTGTGCATTTTATGGAAAGGACCAGGAACTTTTTTCAATTTTTTTGGTTCCATTGACTTCAATGGATCAAAAACGTGTATAAGGCTCGATTCACACCTATGCATGTTGCTTTTGAGCGTTTTTGGAGGTTTTTTTTCATGCTTGCCACGTTTTTGAGCCGCGTTTTTGCCACGATTTTGCCGCGATTTTGCCGCGATTTGCGTTTTGCGTTTTTTTTTTGTTTTTGTTTTTTTTTACATTTTTTTTTACAGTCTTTAAAAAAAAAAAAAAAAAACGCATCAAAAACGCATCAAAACCGCTGCAAAAACGGTGCACTTGCGTTTTTGATGCTTGTCCATTGAATTCTATTACATGCAAAACGCTGCATTTTGCATGAAAAAAAGTCCCTGACCCTTTCCAAAAATGCAGAGAAACAAAAAGGCATTGATGTGAACATGTTCCATAGGAACCCATGTTAAAAAATTCCCGTGCATTTCTGCAAAATGCAAAATGCATCAAAAAACGCGCTAGTGTGAATGGAGCCTAATGCCGCGTACACACGAGCGGACTTTACGGCGGACTTTGCCTGGCGGACTGGATTTCGTCGGACAATTCGATGTGTGTGGGCTCCAGCGGACTTTGTTTTCTCAAAAGTTGGACGGACTTAGATTTGAAACTTGTTTAAAATGTATCCGTTGAAATCGAGTCCGGTCGAAAAGTCCGCCGTCTGTATGCTAGTTCGACGGACAAAAAGCCACGCTAGGGCAGCTATTGGCTACTGGCTATGAACTTCCTTGTTTTAGTCCGGTCGTACGTCATCACGTACGAATTCGACGGACTTTGGTGGATTGTGTGTAGGCAAGTCCGTTCATTCAGAAAGTCCGTTGGAAAGTACGTCGAAAAGTCCGCCGGGCAAAGTCTGCCGTAAAGTCCGCTCGTGTGTACGCGGCATAAGGCTGGATTCACACCTATGCATTTTTAGTGCTTTTTGCATTTTGCACTACAGAACGTGTTCCATAGGAAATCATGTTAAATGGACTGTATTGCAAATCTGCAAAAACGCCTCAGTGTGAAAGTAGCCCAAGTGAAAATGTCCAAATTGGGCCTAAAGTGTCAATATTTTGTGTGGCCACCATTATTTTGCCTTAACCCTCTTGGGCATGGAGTTCACCAGAGCTTCAAAGGTTGCCACTGGAGTCCTCTTCCACTCCTCCATGACGACATCACGGAGCTGGTGGATGTTAGAGACCTTGCTCTCCTCCACCTTCCACATAAGGATGCCCCACAGAGACCTTGTAACACTACTGAGTCACATGACACCAGGTAGGGAAAATGGCTAATTGGGCCCAATTTGGACATTTTCACTTAGGGGTGTTCTCACTTTTGTTGTTCAGCGGTTTAGACATGAATGGCTGTGTGTTGAGTTATTTTGAGGGAACAGCAAATTTACACTGTTATACAAGCTGTACACTCTCTACTTTACATTGTAGCAAAGTGTTATTTCTTCAGTGTTGTCACATGAAAAAGAGAAAATAGAGGAGTGGAGGCGCGGAGGCAATTGCCGCCACTTGCCTACGCACGTACACGCCTAAAAATTGGGGTTGGACTATCTCGGCACTTGGTAATTAATCACAGTTAATAAATCATAAAATATATAAATTTTAATGAGTACAATAAAAAAAATACAAAAGTATACAGACAATATGTATTAAAAACAACAGTTTGTATACACCACAATTAACAAATTACTAACGGGTATCCCCATAGAGTTTCTGTTGAGGAGGGGTATACATAAGGTTCCTCAACCGGTTTCGCGGTGAAAACTGCTTCTTCAGGAGGGGTGGTCTATAAAACAATTAATATATTTATAGCAATATAGAAAATGCAGCAAAAACTATTTTAAAACAACATAATACATTCAATAATATCAAAGGAGAAGACTAGCTCACCCACTCAAACTTGATCAGTAAAACCACAGGACCCAAACAATTCCCCCCACGGCGGACACGGGGGATTGTAGAAGCAGATTCTGGTTGGTGGATAATAGAGGGTAAGAATATGGAAGCTAAAGATGTTTTGAAGTGCACACCCAGGTGTGATGGGGTAGTGAACTGAGTGAAAGGGTAAAAGAGTGATGGCGTGAGGATAAGTGCGTGGGGGGGGGGAGGGGGGAGGACTGGGGGGGAAAGAGGGGGGGAGTGAGGAAGGGAAGGACAAGGGAGGGAAAGGTGGGGATAGACAAGGGGAAGGAAGATAGGGGGGGAAAGGGGGGGGGAGAAAGGGAAAGGGAAGGAATTGGGGGAGAGTAGGAGGGGGAAACCAGGGGAGGGAGGGGGGGAAGGGGAAGGGTTTCCCCCTCCTACTCTCCCCCAATTCCTTCAAAGGCCTTGCAGGTACATAACATCAAATAGATGACCCCTCTGGTGCCACCGTCTGCAAAAGTCTGTGGGGTAAAAAATTCCCCATTAGGTAAAACAAACTGTTTCCCCTCGCGAACTCAGGGACAACGGGGACAATCACCACATCTGAATGTGCCATTGGGTCCTCTCCTAGGAGGCTTAGCAGATGTGTAATGACTAGAGGTCAATTGGTTGTGTAGGGAACACGCACGTGTTTACCCAAAATGTGGTGTTTGGCGAGTAGGTGCCAGTTGTTGGGTAAAATGGTTTGAAGTACATTATGATGAGCTGAATAAGTGGTAATAAACCTTACAGGGTCGTTTGAGGAGGAGGGTTTGGGACGATTGAATAGTAAAGAGTTCCGGGAGCATGAAGAGGCTTTATTAAAGGCCTTTCTAAGATTAGTGGGAGAGTATCCTCGCAGTAGGAGTCGTTCACGTAACGCCTTGGCCTGAATCCTAAAATCACTTTCAAGCGCACAATTTCTGCTCAACCGCAGGTATTGTGCGTAGGGTATACTGCGCACCAGTGATTTGGGGTGAGCACTGGTGGCGTATAGCAAGGTATTGCCTGCGGTGGGCTTGCGGTAAAGATCAGTACCCAGGGTGCCATCTTGTTGTTTGATAATATTAAGATCTAAAAACGAAATCTGATCAGTATCAATTTTGAATGTGAATTTTAGGTAGAGGTCATTGTCGTGCAACTCGTGGAGGAAGTCCTAAAGTTTGTCCTTCGACCCAGTCCATACCAAAAATAGATTATCTATAAAGCGATACCACAACAGGGTGTCGTCAAGAAAGTCTGCATACCTATCGTTCGAATGGACATATCTCTCCCAACCACCTAGGTAGAGATTTGCATAAGCTGGGGCACATGATGTCCCCATGGCAACTCCTTGGGTCTGCAAAAGCAACTGGTCGTTGAAGGTGAAGTCATTTTTAGCCAAAATGAACTGTAGTGGCGCAAGGATAAAATGGTTAAGAGGCCACGTGGTGGTATATTGTTTGAATAGAAAGGATCCAGCCATCCGTACGCCCCGCTCGTGGGGGATACTGGAGTAAATCGCCTCCATATCAACTGCCACAAGCAGGGCGTCAGGAGAGATCTGGATCCCCTCTAGACGTTGCAACAGGTCTGTGGTGTCCCTGATGTATGAAGAAAGGCTGTGTACATAAGGCATCAAAAATGCATCAACAAACTTACTTGCATTGTCAGTTAGGGAACCTATCCCTGAAACTATAGGTCTCCCTGGGGGGGGTCTGGACATTTTTGTGAGTTTTGGGGAGGGAATAAAAGGTGGGAACACGAGCGAACTTGGGGACCAGGAACTCAAGAGTATCCTTGTCAATGAGGCCTGAAAGGAAGGCCTAAGTGCAAAGGATCTGGAGTTCCTGGGCGAAGGAAGACACATGAGATTGAGTAATGGGTTGATACCAATTATGATTGTTAAGAATAGTCAAACACATAGATTGGTATTGATTGTGCGTCATTAGGATGATGTTGCCGCCTTTGTCTGACTATTTGATGATGACATCAGAGCGCCTGTCACGTACCTGGTAGGTTTTGAGCCTGAAGTGCAGAGAAAGACCTCCCTTAGAGCTCCCACTCCCGTTCCTCTGGAATGGAGACAGAGGGCCCAGGAGTGAGGAGTGGTATGGGTGCCTGGCAGGATCAACAGTCACCAGAAGCTCAGGAGTGGTGGCACCTTCTGGAACCTGAAGCTGAAGAGGAGACTGGAGACTGGAATGTAGAGTGAACCAGGAACCACAGCAGGTAAGTAGGCAGGAACTGAGAGCTGAACTGGAACCAGGAACAAAGCAGCAGGTAGTAGCCTGGAACGCTGGACTGGAACCAGGGACAAAGCAGCAGGTAGTAGCCTGGAACGCTGGGCTGGAACCAGGAACAAACAGCAGGTAGTAGACTGGAACGCTGGACTGGAACCAGGAACAAGCAGCAGGTAGTAGACTGGAACGCTGGACTGGAACCAGGAACAAGCAGCAGGTAGTAGACTGGAACGCTGGACTGGAACCAGGAACAAGCAGCAGGTAGTAGACTGGAACGCTGGACTGGAACCAGGAACAAGCAGCAGGTAATAGACTGGAGCGCTGGACTGGAACCAGGAACAAGCAGCAGGTAGTAGACTGGAACGCTGGACTGGAACCAGGAACAAGCAGCAGGTAGTAGACTGGAACGCTGGACTGGAACCAGGAACAAGCAGCAGGTAGTAGCCTGGAACGCTGGACTGGAACCAGGAACAAGCAGCAGGTAGTAGCCTGGAATGCTGGACTGGAACCAGGGACAAAGCAGCAGGTAGTAGCCTGGAAGGCTGGGCTGGAACCAGGAACAAACAGCAGGTAGTAGACTAGAACGCTGGACTGGAACCAGGAACAAGCAGCAGGTAGTAGACTGGAACGCTGGACTGGAACCAGGAACAAGCAGCAGGTAGTAGACTGGAACGCTGGACTGGAACCAGGAACAAGCAGCAGGTAGTAGACTGGAACGCTGGACTGGAACCAGGAACAAGCAGCAGGTAGTAGACTGGAACGCTGGACTGGAACCAGGAACAAGCAGCAGGTAGTAGACTGGAGCGCTGGACTGGCACCAGGAACAAAGCAGCAGGTAGTAGCCTGGAACGCTGGGCTGGAACCAGGAACAAGCAGCAGGTAAACAGACTGGATACTGGTATCAGACAGAGGGATGGTCAAACAAGCCGGTGGTCGGTATCGGTCGAGCAGCAGAGGTACCAGGGATTACACAGAGGGATGGTCAGGCAAGCCAAGAGGGTCTGGTGCAGGCGGATAGCAGGATGGTCTAACAGGAAGCCGGGTCAGATAACAGAGTACACAGGTCAGATCAGGTTATGGCACACGGAACGCTGTAGAGCAGACAGCGGGGACTGCATGTGACAGGCCGGTTTAAATAGCCCGCCTGATACCAGCAGGAGTGCGCGCGCGCGTGCCTGTGCGTGACAGCACCCGTGAACGCGCGCGCATGCGCAGTGGAACCCGTGGCCATGTTCCCGTGCGTCTGGATCGCCGATTACTGGCAGGATCTTCATGACATTGCCCCCCCCCCCCCAAGGGGCAGCCTCTGGATGCCCCTTTGGAGAAATTTCTCTGGATGGGACCTTTTAAAAGATTGCAACAGATCTTCAGCATGAATATTGTCCTCAGGTTCCCAAGAATTTTCTTCTGGGCCAAACCCCCTCCATTTTATCAGAAATTGATTTTGGTTACCTCTTTTCCTATGGTCCATGATAGCTTCCACCTCGAATTCTTCCTCCCCATCTACCAAAATTGGATCAGGAGGATCCGTACTTCAGCCTTGAAATGGATTAGAAATAGAGGGTCTGAGCAGAGACACATGAAATTCTGGATGCACTTTTAGTGAATCCGGAAGTACAAGTTCGTATGCCACCTCGTTAATTTTCCGCTTGACAGGGAATGGTCCAAGAAACTTGGGACCCAATTTCTTTGAAGGGCAAGCCATCCTGAGATTTACTGTAGATAACCATACCTGGTCCCCGGGTGTAAGTAACAGCTCACCTCGCCTTTTCTTATCGAAGATTGCTTTATTATATTCCTGGGTCCTGGTCATGGTCTCCTGTAAAACTTGATTGTTGGAAGTAAAGAAGTTCAACTTCTCCTGAACTGCAGGTACTGTACACTCTGGAAGAGAGTTAGGTAAAAATGAAGGGTGGAAACTATAATTCGCAAAAAATGGAGTTTGATAGCGGAATAAATAGAATTGTTGTAGGCAAATTCAGCCAATGGAAGTACAGAAATCCAATCATCTTGGGCAAAAGAAGAAAAACAGCGTAAATATTGTTCAAGAGTCTGGTTTGTTCTCTCTGTTTGCCCATTAGTCTGGGGATGATAAGCAGATGAAAATGAGAGCTCAATGTTCAGTATTTTGCACAGAGACCTCCAGAATCGGGAGGTAAACTGTACCCCCCGATCTGAAACGATATTGACCGGTACCCCATGGAGCCTGACGACTTCTTTAATGAATGCCTGTGCCGTTTCTGTAGCTGAGGGGGTGCCCTTCATTGGGACAAAGTGGGCCATCTTCGACAACCGGTCCACTATGACAAAAATTGAGGTGAAGCCCCCAGCCGGAGGTAATTCCACAATAAAGTCTATAGAAAGCATTTTCCATGGCCTATCTGGGAAGGCAATGGTTTTAGTAATCCCCATGCTTTGGTCCTGTGCCCCTTGTGCCTGATACAGGTGGTACAGGACTCAACAAACTGGGGCCACCAAAAGGTACGCTGTACCAGATCAGTGGTCTTAGCCATGCCAAAATGCCCAGCCAATGCATGGTCATGACAGAGTTCTAGTACTGAAACTCGTAGTGTTTCAGGTATAAAGATCCTATTCTCGTGCCACAGTAACCCATCCTTAACTTGGAGTTCTGACCTAATGGAAGATCCCAATTCCGTGAAAGCCTGCTTAATCTGGGAAAGCAGGTTTCCCTGAAGCAAAAGAAAATTCCCCGGGGAGAGAATGGTGTCCGGTGGGGAAACCTCTTGGGATTTGTGAAACATCCTGGATAGGGCATCAGGTTTGGTATTTTTGGAGCCAGGGCGGTAAGTGACATGAAAGGAGAACCTGGAGAAAAAGAGAGCCCATCTGGCCTGACGTGGCTTTAACCATTTTGCAGATCTCAAATACTCCAGGTTCTTATGATCTGTAAAAATTAAGACTGGATGAGCGGCACCTGCCAGCAGATAGCGCCACTCTTCTAACGCTGATTTGATTGCCAACAACTCTGTCACCTACATCATAATTTCCCTCCGCCGTGGACAGTTTACGAGAGAAGGCCACAGGATATAACAGGGCCTTAGTTCCCTGTCTTTGGGACAACACTGCCCCTACTGCAATTTCAGATGCGTCCACCTCTAGTACAAACGGCAGAGAGGAATCTGGATGCTTAAGTACGGAGGCAGAGGTAAAAAGGCCCTTGAGGGTCTCAAAAGCCTTTTGGGCTTCAGCAGACCAGTGGAAGCGTGTACCTTGTTTAGTTAGTTGTGTGATGGGTGTAATGATGGCTGAGAACCCCTTAATAAATTTACGGTAAAAATTAGCGAATCCGACGAATCGCTGGATTCTCTTTTTGTCTGTCGGGACTGGCCAATCTAAAACTGCAGCAACCTTTTGAGGGTCCATCTTAATGCCTCTACTGGAAATGATCAACCCCAAAAATGGAATACTTTCCTGTTCAAATTCACACTTCTCAGCTTTTGCATATAGACCGTGTTGTCGAAGCCGGCCCAACACACTTCTGACGTGCCTGCGGTGAGATTCAAGGGAACAAGAAAAAATTAATATGTCGTCTAAATAGACGATAACAAACAGATCTAGAAAGTCTCGTAAAACATCATTGATGAAATATTGAAAAGTAGCAGGGGCATTGCACAGACCGAAAGGCATCACTAGGTACTCAAAATGTCCATAGCGGGTACGAAAGGTGGTCTTCCATTCGTCTCCGTCCCTAATACGAACTAAATTGTAGGCTCCGCGGAGGTCAAGCTTAGTGAATATGGTGGCCATCCCAAGTCTTTGGAACAACTCTGGTACCAGAGGAAGAGGGTAACGTTTTTTTACAGTGATTTTATTTAGTTCGCGGTAATCCACACATGGTCTGAGGGTTTTATCTTTCTTCTGTACAAAGAAGATGCCTGCACCTGCTGGAGACGTGGACGGAAGAATGAAGCCTTTCTTTAGGTTCTCATCAATATAGTCTTTTAAAGCCCCTTGTTCTACTTCAGTCAAAGGAAAGATTCTTCCAAAAGGAATCTCAGCACCGGGAAGTAATTCGATAGGACAGTCATAGGCCCGGTGAGGAGGTAAGACCTCTACCCCCTGCTTGCTGAATAGGTCTAAGAAATCATGATAGGCAGAAGGGATGGAGAGATGTAGACTAGGATCTGTATCTAGGCAGAGCTAGGTAGGGTTCTCCTGAGCGTTCTGAATTCTGCAAGACTGTTGGCAATATGATGAAGAAAAGTTAACCTCACCTGTGATCCAATTAATGTCAGGGTTGTGAGCCTGTAACCAGGGCATGCCGCGGATTATGGGAAACAGGGGTGAGGCGATGATATCCAGGCGTAGCAGTTCTTGATGAGAATTGGAGATGGAGACGGGTATTGGAACAGTCTCTTGGGTAACCGGTTCAGATTTGATGGCGGTGCCATCAGCTAGATGGATGGAAAGTCCATGGGCCTTAGGCAACAAAGGTATCTGGTGTTGGGTAGCAAAAAGAGAATCCATGAAGCAACTGCAAGCTCCAGAGTCAATAATGGCGGTTATTTGCAGAGTCTCTCCTGGAAGCTGTAACGGGATAGAGAGAGCAAGGTGAGTAGCATTCTTAGCCAGAGGTGCAAGATAGTCAGTGGACAGGGATAGGCACTTACAGACTTTAAGGGGACAGTTCCTGACGTAGTGCCCAGGTTCCCCGCAATACAGGCACAAATTATTCACTCGACGACGTTGTCTTTCCTCCTGGGTAAGAGAAGGCCGCAGGGCCCCTAATTGCATTGGCTCAGGTGGGTTAAACAAGGAGGTAGGTGGTGTTGGTGACATATGATGAAGAACTTTAGGGGCAACCCAAGTTGGGCGAGATCCCATAGCTCTCTCAGTCCTACGTTCTCTTAGGCGTCGATCGATCTGGATTGGTAGATCGATCAAGGCATTTAAAGTCTGTGGTGTACCCACTCTGGCCAATTCATCCTTCAGAGAGTCAGAGAGTCCCATTCGAAACTGATAGCGGAGAGCCGCATCATTCCAACTTGTGTCCGCACTCCACTTTCTGAATTCAGCCACATAGTCCTCTGCTGCCCTGCGACCCTGTTGAAGGGTGTGCAGAGCCGCCTCTGCAGTCACGGACAGCTGGGGGTCATCGTATAACTGACCCAATGCGTCAAAGAAGGTGGAGAGATTGGTCAGGGATACGTCCTTTTGCTCCAAGAGGCGATGGGCCCAGGTTTGGGGGTCACCAGAAAGCAGAGAAATTACGTAGCCCACCTTGGTAGCCTCCAGGGAAAAAGGTACATGGCTGAAGAGCAAAAAACAATTCACAGGAGTTGCGGAAGGCCCTGAATTTATCCCCGGAGAATCGTTCAGGCGTCGGGACTTTGGGTTCTGGAGGGAGCATCACCACCGTTGAGGAAGGCCCGACTGAAGGAGCAGACGCAGAAGAAACTCCCTGGACCCCAATGGGATTAGACTTTGAGAGCATCTAAGGGACAAAAACCTAAGCCTAGTTGAAGTAACGAGGTTTCCTCATCAGTCAACTGGTAGGGGGTGGGGTTTATAATGTTGAAGTTGTTGTCATATTGGGAATGTTGTTTGGAAGTTGTGTGGGTTTTAGTACGTATGTGCCTAGGCATAGGCGTGCGCAAGGGGTGTGCCAGGTGTGCCTGGGCACACCCTAATCCTTGGGTTGGCAACCTGTCAATGGTGAGCAGGGCTGTGCTGTGAATAAGGCTTATCGCCAAAACTAGTCTGCTGCTGACTGTACTCACTGTGAAGGCTTGAAAATAAATACGTTTGATGTTATGGTGTTGCCGGCTTCTTCTTTTACAGGTGACAGGTAAACGGCAATCCTTCCTTGCCAACTCTCTGAACCTGGACTGGAGAGGTGGCTGGGTGGAATTTAGTGAAACCGATCTGTATTTTCCTCCTGCAGCATCTGAAGCTAGGCTTCTCCTCCTCTCCCTTTTGTCAACATTCAGTTGCCACAGGAGCAATATATAGGGGATCTAATATACTAATATATGCCACCCCTCCTTTTCCTGTTCCTCTTCCTTCTGTTGCCCGGGTCCCCCATGTGCTCCCATGCTCCCCCTTCCTCCCATTGTTTCAGGCTGGAGAGCGGGGAAGAGGCCGGTAAATATGTCAAACGCATATGGGTTGGAGCTTTGGGGTGCACACCCTAATGCAATAGGCTGCACACACCTATGTGTCTAGCTTCCCCTGCTGTTTCTTCAGGTCTAAAAAATTAGATCTTCATTGATCTTGGTGTATTTATTTGACATGAGGGCTGAATTGAGAACTTTCGGAATAGTACCGTGTAGGGTAGAGTGACCCACAGCCCCTTCCAACGGGGTAGTGGTATCTGTTGGAGTTTGTGTAGGAGGTGCACGTGCAGATATGGGATCTTTTGGGCCTTTTTTATCCTTCTTGGGTTTGGCTGGTGGAGTACTCCCGCCATAACGTAGTCTTTTCTGTGAGGAATTGGTTGCTGGTGTGGCAGTCAAATGGGCATTACTTTGAAGGGAAAAAGTTGATGATATGGACGAATCAGATTTGGCTTCCAGTGTGGGGTTCCTCGTGGCACTAGCTTGAGGGAGACCCCTTCTGCCTGGGTTCCTCCCAGACCATCGGTAGGCATAGCCCTCGGTGAAAGCTATCCTATCTTTACTGAATTTGCTTTGCTTTTTGGCAATGATATCCTTGTTCATTATCTCCAAACGGTCTTTAAGCTCTTTCCTCTTAGTTTTAAAAGTTGTATTGTCTACTAGGTGAGAGTAATCAGAGTTTAAACGTTCAATATCAGTATCAAGGGTAGACATATCATGGGTATATTGTGAAATGAGTGATCTCATTAAATACAGACAGCAGTTAGTCAAAATATTTTCCCACGTTTTTTTTAATTCAACCGATGGATCTTTTATGGTGGGGAAAATTTGGCTTCTCAGACCGATGGGGCAGATATTCTCTGTGACATACATCTTAAAATATTCGATGTGCCAGTGTAGGTGCGACTTAAGTTTCAGCAAATTAAACATCTTAGCAAAGAACGCTTTATTATCGTCCTCATATTTGTGGTCGCTCAGACATGCCGTCTTAAGGTTAGTCATAAAACCTGCCCAGTCGGTGCAGAGAACGTCCATGGCCAAATTTGTCTGGGGTGAGGTAGCCCTAGTTGTGTTAAAGTGACAAAAACGAGAACGTTAGTGTTTACAATAAATAGAGGGGTAGAGGCACTCAAAGGAGGCATCAATCGATGTTGCAATCCATTGAGAGGTGCACAAAGAGAGAATGGGTGTATTGTCCATCCTATGTATAGAGTAATTAGTGAGTATGGCCTCAAATTAAAGACTAATATATACCAAATAAAAGTGCCATCATCCAGGTTTAGAATGAGAAAATGGAGGAGTGGAGGCGCGGAGGCAATTGCCGCCACTTGCCTACGCACGTACACGCCTAAAAATTGGGACTATCTCGTTACTTGGTAATTAATCACAGTTAATAAATCATAAAATATATAAATTTTAATGAGTACAATACAAAAATACAAAAGTATACAGACAATATTTATTAAAAACAATAGTTTGTGTACACCACAATTAACAAATTACTAACGGGTATCCCCATAGAGTTTCTGTTGGGGAGGGGTATACATAAGGTTCCTCAACCGGTTTTGCGGTGAAAACCGCTTCTTTGGGAGGGGTGGTCTATAAAATAATTAATATATTTATAGCAATATAGAAAATGCAGCAAAAACTATTTTAAAACAACATAATACATTCAATAATATCAAAGGAGAAGACTAGCTCACCCACTCAAACGGGATCAGTAAAACTACAGGACCCAAACAATTCCCCCCACGGCGGACACGGGGGATTGTAGAAGCAGATTCTGGTTGGTGGATAATAGAGGGTAAGAATATGGAAGCTAAAGATGTTTTGAAGTGCACACCCAGGTGTGATGGGGTAGTGAACTGAGTGAAAGGGTAAAAGAGTGATGGCGTGAGGATAAGTGTGTGTGGGGGGGGGGGGAAGGGGGGGGGGGGTGGGGGGAGGGGAGGGGGGAGAAAGGGGGGGAAAAAGGGGGGGGGGGGAAGAGGGGTGGGAGAAGAGGGTAAGAATATGGAAGCTAAAGATGTTTTGAAGTGCACACCCAGGTGTGATGGGGTAGTGAACTGAATAAAAAAGGGGTAAAAAAGGGGGGGAGGGCGAAGAAAGGACTGGGGGGGGAGGGGGGGAGGGGAGGGGGGGAGGGGGGGAGAGAGGAAGAGGGGGGGGAAAGGGGGGAAAGAGGGGGGGAGTGGGGAAGGGAAGGACAAGGGAGGGAAAGGTGGGGACAGACAAGGGGAAGGAAGATAGGGGGGGAAGGGGGGGAGAAAGGGAAAGGGAAGGTATTGGGGGAGAGTAGGAGGGGGACACCAGGGGAGGGGGGGGGGAGGGGAAGGGAGAGGGGAGGGGGAAAAAGTGCCACAAGAAAACCACGAAACATCTAATTCATCAAAAGAGATAAAGTATATAGAAACGCTAAAACTCACCAGATATTTAGCTGACCGATTGTAACGGCATGGGCTGAGTATACCAAAGTACGGTGTATAGCGATAGTAATAAAGTAGAAGTTACTCCCAGAGTCAAACAATTGACACTTAAAGTTAGGGATGCAGCAAAGCTGACACTTGATGTATAAGATCCCAGAGTGACATGGTAGTCTGTAAAATACAATAATGAATGAAATCAAAACACTGAAGGTTAGGAGCCAGGAGGGGTGAGGGAGGGAGAGACAAGGGAGGAAAGGAAGGGAGTGAGGGCTGAATAGGGGATGTGGTGAAGAAAAAGGCACATCCTACACCACTCTCAAAAGCGCACCAACCTTCAGGTAAGACGATCTACCGTGACAGCCCAGCGGGAAGAATCTGTTAATGCTCACACAGCGGTCTGCCATAGACCGCTATATGAGCTCCCCAACCCTGTCGGCGTCAGGTAACTCCGGCGTGGGGGCGTCTGACGTCACAGGGGCTGTTTACCTGCACTGCGCAGGTGCACGGTAGTGTGCTACTGCGCAAACGCGCGCTGATGCAGCCTGAGGACTGGAAGGTCCAGGCGAATACAGTGCAAGTAGGAAAAGATATAATAAAATATTTACAAAAATGTGAGGGGTGTACTCACTTTTGTGAGATACTGGGGGTGATTTACTAAAGACCTGCGCCTGTGGTGCAGTAGAGAAATTGGAGCAATTGCACAAAAAACGGGACTCAAGACATTTATCAAAAATTATGGTGCACTTATATGCATCAAACCATATTTACATAGGAAGCGCTGTTGCGCACTTGCGCAATCCTTCGCGCCTACCATTAGCAAGTGCATCCAATGTAATCTTCTACATTTTTGTCTGAATACTGTGGATAACTTTACTACAGTTTACCATCTTCTGTTACCAGGCTAAAAAGTATGTATATAATATTGTTTGAATGCACAAATTCTGTCCAGAACATGTAGATCTGTCTTACAACTAATCAAGCTTTTTTACACCCTTCTTTCAGCTTACTCAACTGCACATGCGCATTTTCAAAGCTCACCATTTCATCCTCGCCTGACAGGGCGCACACGCTTTAGCTTGTTAAATAGGTGTGATGCACACAGGCCTATCTGCGTTCTCCAGCGTGCACAACTGCTTATACATCGGGCACTTGCTCATTGTAGTTCATTGCTCATTGTGGTAATGACCTTTTCCTTATCACGTGGAGAATATTGCTTCCAGTTTTATTCCATTCATTCACTTGTTTTTGAAACAACTCAATAATAATTCTAGAGATCTTCCTCCTATCAACAACTGTGCGGACCTTCCCTGGACTTGTAATTGTGCATTTTATGGTGATCGTCTATAATCATTGGTGGAGCTGAAATTTCCATGAAAACATCTTTTCAATACATGTCTGTGTATTGTGCATTCTGGACAATTCATTTCCCCATACACTGTGCAATCTGATTGGATAACGTATAAATCTACTCATCTGTCTGAGCAATTCTTTCCCCATTCACTGTGCAATCTGATTGGATGACGTTTAAATACACTCATTTGTCTGAGCAATTCATTTCCCCATACACGGGGGCTGATTTACGAACCGTTTGCGCCAAGAGTTGAAGCGCACGCCGAGGCACAACGTACGTTTTGGTATTTATGAAACGTTTGCGACGGTAACACAGCGCTATTCCCCATTTACTGTAGTAATCTCGGCGCATGGGAGGAGGTGATCAGTGCGCCACTATGGACATGGCACAGGACATCTTCAACTCAAAACTCAAGCTGGAAGTGCCAATTATGTGGGGGTGATGTGAAGAAGTATAGTAATAACTGCCCAAGTAACAAATATGCCCAAAATAGAATGAGAAAGTAACTTTTTCTGAAAAAGTTTGCTGTGCCTGCAAGTACGTTTAGAACTGTGTGAGGTCAATTTAAGCACTGCGCATGCGCAAGCAGCATTTGCGTTGGTTCACTGCACGGCCAAAATCTTAGTAAATGTCAAGCAACGTAAATGCATTTGCGTGGGTTGAACGGGCGCACCTCTAAACTTGACTTTTTTTTTAAGCTGGTTCACTTTTATGTGTTTTTTGTTGGATATTTGCACACAGGTCATGTTAGCATGTTACGTTGCCAACATGTGACATGTACCTTGTTAAAATTATGTAAAAAGACTCTCACTTCTCTAGTTCCTCCTAAAAGGGCATTTAACCTTCCCCCTCTAATACATATGATTTCTTTGGGCTAGTTTTTGCTTTTAAAGGGGAACTCCACACTCCATTCTCCAATCTCCAAAGGCTGTGAGCTGCCTTCACCAATCTTTTTCTGAGCATACAACAGGGCCAGCTAGGAAAGGGGCAAGAAGAGCGATCGCCTAACCCCCTCCCGAACCATACAAGGCCACATGCACTCAACATAGCTGGCTGCCTTTGGGGCATGTTGGGCTCAGCCCAATACCAACCACAAAGCACCTTGTACCCACTAGTTTAAAGGGGATTTCCACATTCTGTATAGCCCCCCCTGTCTGCAGCCCCCCACAACCCCAGCCTAGGCTTGTGTGGAAGAGGCCCTTGTCCCCCTGAATATGGGGACAAGGTGGTTGACTTTTGGGGTGCCTGAGCCCCTACTGCCCCTAAGCACCCACCCCCCTTTCATGGGCTGGCCTGCTGTGTGTTTGGCTAGGGGTTTGTTAGTGTGTGGGAGAGGCACAATATTTTTAGATTTTGGGGTGGTATTTTTCACATGGGGGTTCTTATTTTAAGCCTTTACAGCCCCAAACGGCCTTGTATGTATTGGGGGGGGGGGGTGCAGGCTATTTTTAGTTTTGTGTTAAAATCTTGCAGCTGCAATGTTGATTTGGATGTTTTCTCTAAAGCCGTAGATCTTTGAAGCAGCATTTTGGATACATGCTACAGATGCACCACTTTACAGGCAGAGTAACCCCCCCCCCCCCAAGTTACTAGCTTTAGGGCTAGTTTACTCCATAGAAACGCAGTCCAGATGCATGTGCGTTTTTGATGTGATCCAGTGCATTTATGATACGTTTTTGGTGCGTTTTTGATGCAGTCCAGTACTTTTTTCAACCTTCTTTTTTCTTAACCTTAATTAAGGACATGCTGGATGATGTGTTTAATTTTGGACAGGGGGTGGCTTATTTTGTGCTAGCTGCATTTGGGTTGGTCTGGGCATGCTCAGGGACTTTAGGGGGGGACAGCAAGAGAGTACATTTGGGTGTCCTTATCGAGTTTGTAGCACATGTATTTTCTCTATGTATTTTGTTTATGTCTTTGCAAAACAGATGTGTTTTCGAGCAAGTTTTTCTTTTTACTTTGGTTTATTGTATTTTTTGGGTGGGTGATATTTTCCCTTGAAATATATTTGATGTCAATGTGTGTCGTTTGTAGGTTATTCACTTTGATTTAGTTGTCTGTGCTGCATTATTTTGCAAAAACGTTCCCAAGATTTTGACTAATGTTTAAATCCTTAATAGATATTTGTGGGCGTACTCCTTTTAACTCATGTTAACCATATTCTAATGTCTCAAATTAACATACATGTGTTTTTTGCTTTCCTTGCTCTTTTCAAAGTCCTGTTTTGTTGACCAATAAAATTTGTAGCAAATGTGTTTTTTGTTACTTCTCATGCAACACTTTTCCCAGCTGCAGCTTAACTAGGCTGATTGGCATGGCAAATCCCAAAAATGTGTGATTTGTCTAAGGCTGGATTCACACCTTTGCAGTTTTAGTGCTTTTTGCATTTTGCAGATTTGCACTAGAGTCTATTTAACATGT
Source organism: Lithobates septentrionalis (assembly GCA_037952835.1). Classification (NCBI taxonomy): domain Eukaryota; kingdom Metazoa; phylum Chordata; class Amphibia; order Anura; family Ranidae; genus Lithobates; species Lithobates septentrionalis. The sequence continues at coordinate 601,791 of JBBDGP010003015.1, forward strand.
TTTCCTGGTGCCTCCCATGGCAGCATACCCATGGTTGGTTGCTCCGCCCCCTACCAACCCACAGGACCATTTTAACTCTATAAAAAAAGAGTTCCTCCCCTCAGTCAGTATTCTTTACTTTGTCCTCATGCCAGCAGGATCATTATCAGCCTTACCTCACCGCTTTATGGTGTAACCGTTGCAGGTTCATGCTCTCCTGCAGTATGGAGTCCCATCGCTTGGGCTGCTAAAGGCGCCAGATAAGTATGGGAGGCCGTTTTTTTCTGTGGATCTTTTTTTGGGCCATATTGGAAGATTAACAGGAGCTTGGCCTCTCCTCTATGCTCTTCCCTGATAGTATGTTTCTTATCCGTATGTGAGCAGGCTGTTACTTCCCTTGCAGCGTTCCTCCATGGATTATGCCCCCCTCCTCCTCCTGTAGCAGTGTGCGGCGTTTCGCACGCGCCGATCTGCTCTGTTTTACTCGGCGGGGGGTGGAGTCACGGCGTGACATCATGTGACAGTACGGCGCATGCGCAGTAGCGAACTGAAGTCGTCGGCAGCCATCTTGGTACTTCCAAAGCGCTCTCAGCATAAATGGAGAGCCTGGGAATCATTACAGGGCCAGCTATCAAGGTAAAGACATCTCCCTTAAGTGTCTTCCCTATTTTTTTTTTTTGCAATGGAGCCTGGCCAAGGTATTTAGGGGCTTGCAAATGGGTACATTTGTTTGTGATTATGTATATGTATTGTGTATCTATGTGTATGTATGTGTATATATATATATGTGTGTGTGTGTGTGTATATATATATATATATATGTGTATATAGTTAAAAAGGAAAGCAGAAAAAAATCTATCCTTTTTTCTTTTCTTGCCCAGCTGCCCCTAGTAATGTGATACCGCAACAAAAAGATCCTCATCATACCACTAGGTAAGGGCTGCAACAATCAGGTAAGTTTTAAAGAAAAAAAAAAAGAGCACTCCGGGCAAATTAGAACATATTTTTTGTTTCTACAGCCCGCACCGAGGATCATCCCGCAGATCATCTCACCGTAGCTCCTCAGATCCAAAGGTCATAGGAACTCAGGACACTCTCACTCATCCTCAGCTCATGCCTCCCGCAGTGGCCAGAGGTCACGCCAACACGAATCCTACAGACCGGTGTATCCAAAAGAGAAGACCTGTTGGGTATGTGGAAGACAAGCGCTGCCAGAAAAATTGGTATGCGAGAAGTGTCTACTAGAGGCTACAGGGGATAAAGAGAAAGATAAGCAGCAGTCTCTGGAATCAATTAAGAGCTTGATCAAGGATTCAATCAGGGAGTTGGCCCTCTCCCAAGACCAAATTAACCCAGCCTCGCCTGAAGCAGGAGTAAGCGCGTCCACTCCTCATTCGGACGCAGAGGTGGATTCTGAAGACGAGGCGGAAGGGGTGGATAGCAATATTTCAGCTTTTGACTTCGCTCTAGTTGAGCCTTTCATAACCGCGGTCAAGGATGCAATCCAGTGGGAGGAAAACCCGGAGCCACCTTCTAAAACAAAGAAATATGTCCCACATCTAAAAAAAAGAAGGTATCAACTTTTCCCTTGATGGAAGAAATCAAGGAGGTGGTAACAGATGAAGGGCTGTCTAATCGTTTTCTTAAGTTATATCCACTGGCAGAAGCAGATGCGCAACTTTTTGATGCTGTACCGACTGTGGACGCCTCAGTTATGAGGTTGGCTAGAAATTCGACCTTACCACTAGAAGACGCAGTCTCCTTTAAAGATGTCCTTGACCGAAGGATTGACTCAGACCTGAAAAAAACATATCAGGCGGCTGGAGGAGCATGCAAGCCAGCGGTAGCTCTGACTTCGATCTCAAGGGCCACCAGAGTATGGTCAGACAACGTGGAAACGGCCCTCAGACAAGGGGTAGGTTCAGAAGAAATCATTAAGGCACTGGATGAATTAAAGCTGGCCTCAGATTTCATAGCAGAAGCGGCTATTGACGTCCTAAAATGCTCTTCCAGGGCCATGCTGTATTCCATAACGGCCAGAAGCGCGTTGTGGCTAAAACCATGGTTGGCCGACCCAACGTCTAAGCAATCATGGTGTCGTATTCCATACGATGGGAAAGCCCTGTTTGGCGAAAAAATGGATATGGCAATTACCAGAGTCATAGGGGGGAAAAGTGGGCTAATTCCCCAGGACAGAAGCAGGAGGAAGAGATTTGCAAATCGCCCAGCGGGCCAGTTAAGAGGGAAGGACTCTAGATCCTACCGTCCGGGAAGGGAGTACAGAAGGGGCTGGAAAGCTACCTTTCTGAGGTCGGCTAAACCAAAAGCCTCTACATCCACGGTTGAGGGCCAGAAGTCCTTTTGACGCCCTCTCCACCCAAACCAGTCCGGTAGGAGCCCGTTTAAAGGTGTTTGCCCAGGTTTGGGTGGAAGGTTGTGTAGACCAGTGGGCAGTGTCCACGGTCTGTCAAGGTCATTTCTGGGGATTCAAAAGGCAGCCTCCCCTCTATTCCTTTCAGGCCACCAAGATTTCAACCTCCAGAGAGAAGGAGGCCCTTCTTCAATATGTCAAAATGCTTGTTCTCCAGCAGGCAGTAGTACCAGTTCCAGACTTGGAGAAGTGCTTAGGCTTTTATTCCCCGGTCTTCTTGGTCCCCAAAAAATCGGGGGGTTGGAGGCCGGTGCTAGACCTGAAGAGGCTGAACAGGTATATCCGGGTGGAACATTTCAAGATGGAGTCCTTAAACACGGTCATTCTATCTGTTCAGCCAGGAGATTGGATCGCGTCCATAGACCTTCAGGATGCATATCTGCACATACCTATCCGCCCTCAGTTTCAACCTTTTCTTCGGTTCAGAATAGGCGACTTACATCTTCAATTCCAATGCCTTCCCTTCGGGATTTCAACAGCACCCAGAACTTTCACCAAAGTGCTAGTAGCGATCTTGGCTCCTCTTCGAGAGAAGGGGATTCGAGTACTACACTATTTGGATGATATTCTAGTTCTTTCTCAGCACAGGCAGACCTTGGTGATACATGTACAGTTGGTCCTAGACACACTGATAAAGTTTAGTTGGCTAATCAACTATGCCAAAAGTCAACTTACGCCCACACAGGAGATAATTTACCTAGGGGCATTCTTCAAACTCCAGGAAGAGCAGTTTCACTCCCGGCAGAAAAAATCCCTTCATTGATAGGGAAAGTGAAAAGGGCGCTAGTGAGCCATTCTATGGCAGCATCAGACTGTCTAAGCCTGCTAGGTTCCCTCTCTTCATGCATACCTATGGTGAAATAGGCCAGATGGCATCTACGGACTTTCCAGGTGGGCTTTTTATCACAGTGGAAGAAAGATCGCCTAGAGCAGAGGAACGAAGTGACACCCATTCTGACATGGGCCGAGAGGAATTTAGTCAACCTACGAGCCTCATATATCCCAGGGCCAGAGAACCAGTTAGCCGATCAGCTTTCAAGATCTTTCAGCCACAACAACGAGTGGTCTCTGAATCCGAGGGTCTTCTCCTGGATATGCCAACAATGGGGCACTCCCCAAATAGACCTATTTGCCTCCCCGCTCAATGCGAAGACACCGCTTTTCTTTTCAAGGTTCCCATCTTCGAAATCAGCAGGGGTGGATGCCCTAACCCAGCCATGGAACTTTCAGATGGCATACGCATACCCACCAACTCCACTGATACTGAGGTTTCTCCAACGTCTAACCACAGAAGCGATCACAGTTTTAGCAGTGATTCCATACTGGCCCAAGAGACTGTGGTTCACGTTGCTAATCAAGATGGGCTTGTGCAAACCGCTTCACCTTCCACGCATAGACAACCTTCTGTCTCAAGGCAAGTTCTGTCACCCGCACCCGGAGATCCTAGACTTGAGGGTTTGGAAGTTGAACGGAAAAGGTTGGGTGAGTTAGGATGTTCGCATAATGTTATTCAAACACTACTACAGGCCAGAAAAGCATCTACGAATTCCACATTCTATAGAGTTTGGAGAAAGTTTACGGAATTGGCAGAGACTAACCATTTCGATCCTCTAAACCCCGGAATCCAGAACATACTCCTCTTTTTACAGAGTGGATTGGACTTAGGTTTGGGCCTGAATACGCTTAGGGCCAGGTTTTAGCCCTTTCGGCTCTAACAGACACCCAGTGGGCACTAGATCCTCTGGTGGAACGTTTCTTGAAAGCAGTTCTAAGATTGAGACCTCCTAGAAAGATGCTATACCCCAAATGGGATTTGACTATCGTGCTTAATGTCCTTTCAAAACCTCAGTTTGCTCCCACAGAAGAATGCACCTTGGGGGATATTTCTCTGAAGGCAGTCTTTCTAGTCGCCATCACTTCGGGTCGCAGGGTATCAGAGATCCAAGCATTAGGGTCACAAGAACCCTACATTACCTTCTTCCCAGACAGGGTGGTGTTGCAACCTATTCATCAGTTCATCCCTAAAGTACCTTCAGTCTTCCATCTGAACCAAGAGTGGGTTCTTCCAGTATTCGGGGAGGATCCAGCCTCCTCAAAACTGCATGAGTTGGATATAGCCAGATCCCTAAGTCACTACCTAAATTTGACGCAGCAGTTCAGGAAAGATCAACGGCTATTTGTCATCCCCAAGGGTGCCAGGAAGGGAATGGCAGCATCTAAGACGACCTTGGCAAGCTGGATTGTAAGGTTAATCCAAAGAGCATACCGGGCTAGTGGTCTCCCAGTTCCAGATGCGGTCAATGCGCACTCAACGCGTGGAATAGCCTCCTCCTGGGCAGCTTTGGCGTGGGTCTCCCCTGAGAGAATTGGTCAAGCGGCCAGCTGGTCGTCCTTCAGCACGTTTATGTCCCACTATAGTGTGGACCCAGCAGTCCTTACTTCCCGAGAGTTTGGGGAGAGGACTTTGCAGTCATCTGTACTGTAGCTTTTTTTGTTTACTTAAATTGCTTTATTGCAGTACCCTCCCTGTACGCAAGTTATTTACCATGGGTATGCTGCCATGGGAGGCACCAGGAAAACGGAAAATTGAATACTTACCTTTCCGTAATTTTCCTTTCCTGGTGCCTGCCCATGGCAGCACACACCCTCCCTTCAATGATCCTTAGCGTTATGAGATCTAGTTACAAGAATACTGACTGAGGGGAGGAACTCTTTTTTTTAATAGAGTTAAAATGGTCCTGTGGGTTGGTAGGGGGCGGAGCAACCAACCATGGGTACAAGAGAATATGAAAATACTGCGCTCTAATAGCAAAAATAAAATATATGTGAGCCAGCAGCTGCATACATTGTGACAAACAATAACTGGTAACTGGGAAAAAATGCAGCGCTAAGAAATATTGGGAAGTTAGGGTGTAGTGAAACAATTAAGTAAGAGATGCTGTACTGAACAGTAAAGCATATGTGCAAAAAACATAAGTGAAGTGAAATGAACAAACACAGTATAAAGTGTCCACATATGGTAAATGGATGATTCCAAACTCAAATTAATAAGAGGAACTGGTATGGACCAAAAAATGATGTGAGACTGGAAATTAAAGTCAATGGTGCACGGTGTGGATCTGTGACTGTGAGTCAACAACGGGGTACAGAACTTCCGTAGCTGTAAACCAACATCTCGATATGGGGCATCAGAATGAAAACATCAGGAAGTAAGATAAGATGGGTACTCTTACCAGATGACGTGGACTCCACGTCATCTGGTAAGAGTACATGGGCAGGCACCAGGAAAGGAAAATTACGGAAAGGTAAGTATTCAATTTTCCATTTTCCTATGGAACACGTTCTGTAGTGCAAATCTGCAAAATGCAAAAAGCATTGAAAATGCATAGGTGTGAATCCAGCCTAAGGCTCAATTCACATCTATGCATGTTGCTTTTGAGCGTTTTTGGAGTTTTTTTTGTGATGCTTGCCACGTTTTTGAGCAGCGTTTCTGTAGCGTTTTTACAGCGTTTTTGCGGTGTTTTTGCCGCGTTTTGCGTTTTTTTTACAGTTTTTTTTAGACTGTATACAGTCTAAAGAAAAATAATAAAAAAAAAAAAAAACGCCAAAAACGCTGTAAAAATGCTGTAAAAACGCTGCAAAAACGCTGCGCTTGCGTTTTTGATGCTGGTCCATTGAATTCTATTACATGCAAAACGCTGCATTTTGCATGAAAAAAAGTCCCTGACCCTTTCCAAAAATGCAGAGGTACAAAAAGGCATTGATGTGAACATGTTCCATAGGAACCCATGTTAAAAAATTCCCATGCATTTCTGCAAAATGCATCAAAAAACGCGCTAGTGTGAATGGAGCCTAAGGGCCACACTGGGGCGGGGGCGGCGGTAAATCACAGCGTCGTTTGTTAGCGGCACTTTACCGTCAGTATTCGGTATACCCCCCGCTGGCGGCCGAGAAAGGGTTAAAAACCACCGCAAAGCCACTTTGCTGGTGGTATAGCCGCGCTGTCCCATTGATTTCAATGGGCAGGAACGGTGAAAGAGCAGTGTATACACTGCTCCTTCACCGCTCCGAAGATGCAGCTAGCAGGACTTTTTTTCCCGTCCTGCTAGTGCACCGCTCCAGTGTGAAAGCCCTCGGGGGAGACACAGCAGTGGCTGTTTCGGGTCAGTTTGCAGGCGCTATTTTTAGCGCAATAGCGCCTGCAAACCGCCCCAGTGTGAAAGGGGCCTAAGTTACTTTCCTGGTGCCTTCATGGTAGCATATGCATGGATTGTGTGTATGCTGCCATGGATAGGCACCAGGAAAGAAATTACAGAGAGGTAAGTATTCAATTTTCCATTTTAGTGCAGTGGTTCTCAGCCTCAGTTCTCAAGTACCCCCGACAGGACATGTTTAGGGAATTTTATCTTGGCTAAACTAGCTGTCCAAAATACCAAGCCATTGACTGATTTAAAGCACCTGTGCAAGATGAAGGAAAACCTGCAAACATGGCCTGTTGGGGGTACTTGAGGACAGAGTTGAGAAGCACTGATTTAGAGCACTGAGCTAAAATCGAGCTCCAGACAATCCTATTCTAATTTTGGGCATTTGAGGGAAACCAAGTGAGTGTTAGAGCCCCTGCTTGTCTTTTTTAGGTTGGGCTTTGTGTCCCTTTTCTTAAAATTGGCTTCACTTCCTGTCACATAGCCAAACAGGAAGTGAGGGTAAAACCCTACCAATTTCTTTCCTTGTGGACACACAGGTCAATCTAACTAGTGTCCTCATTAGGCAAATTGCACTCTAGCACTTTGTTGTGTACACCCCAAATTCTTAGGTATTTTGGGGTTTATTAAAGGCAAATCCACTCTGCAATACAAATGTAGTCGCTGAAAATCTGAGGGGAAGCACTGGTGATTTTAACATCTAATCATGTAGAAGCAAAGATGCTGTTTTTTTTATCTTCCTTGCATGCCCCCCTCGGATCTCCACCAACTGCACTTGTAGTGCAAAGTAGATATACCTTTAGTAAATCAACCCCAAAGACTTTCCCTGTTTTTTGTTATCTTGGGTTTACATTGAGGGGGAGTTTACATGCCACAGATTGTACATGAAGACTCTTTTCATACTGAGGCGTTTTGCAGGCGCTAAAAATAGTGCTTGCAAAGCGCCCTGAAACAGCCACTGCTGTGTCTCCAGTGTGAAAGCCGTCGGGGCTTTCATATTGGAGTGAATGGAGCCGCTCTTTCAGGGTGCTTTGCAGGCGCTATTTTTAGTGCCTGCAAAATGCCTCAGTATGAAAAAATTATTGCAATGATTTCCATTGTACTCTGCTAAAAATATATATAATGTTTGAGGGTGCTAATTAATTTTCAAGCAAAAAAAATACAGATTTTAACTTGTAAATAGAAATAGGCTTGGTCCTTAAGGCCCGGTTCACACTTGTGCGATGGCAGACATCGCATGTAATTCGCAGCGCACTGCCGTTCACATTACATGCGATGTCTGTGCGGTACGATATCAGCCATACAGATAGTATGGCTGATATCGCACCGCATTCGGTGCAAACACACACAGGACCCTTTTCTCGATCCGATTCATGTCCGAACTGTCAGTTCGCAGTGCGATATGCAAGCTGAACTGGGGGTGTCGTTAACAATGTATTGACACTCCCCAGCGATTCGCATATGGCAGTGTGAGCCTGCAGTGGATTGGCAGTGTTCTCGCATCGCACCAGTGAACCGGGTCTTAGTGGCTAGACACATTACATATTTATGGTCAAAATCTGCATAAATGTATGCTGTGTGTGTGTGTTTTTTTTTTTATATAGATTAATTATAATATATATAGACACACACATGATCACACAGATAATATGCTGGAAATACTCCCCTCTTTGTGAGCAATATATTTTTCACGCTTGTTCAAAAAAAGGAGTTACAACATTACTACCTTTGCATAGTTGCCAACATTGCAAATGGAGGTGGAGCCGTATAATAACTAGGGGGCGGGCAAGCGTTTGTAGGCGTGGCTTGGTAAAAAATAAAACTGCGGCGCGCGAAGCACGGCGTGGCGAAAAATGGTGGTTTACGTGCAATGGTGGGTGTGGCTTAAATGGGCGTGGCTCAAAGGGGGTGTGGTTAGAGTCTGAGATGAATAAGGGATGGAGGGGGAAAGGGGGAGAGAGGAATGAAGGGACAGCAGCCCCAGATCCTACACAACAATAGAAATATGTGTATTCTAGAAAGTTTAACAATCAGCAGATAAAGATACTCCAACACCTGGTGTTAGCACTTCAATCATCCCGACACCATGATTGTTATGGTGTCAGGATGATTGAAGTGCATTATTTCTACTATTACTATTGTAATATAAAATGAAAACATTCAACTCACCATAATGCCGAATCAGTGGGATCCCTGAGCGTGTCACTAGCCACGTCGCCTGCCACCAGCAAAGTCCTTCCTTGCATCAGGGGTCCCCAGCAGAGTCTGTCCTTGCATCAGGTGCCCCCAGCAGAGTCTGTCCTTGCATCAGGTGCCCCCAGCAGAGTCTGTCCTTGCATCAGGTGCCCCCAGCAGAGTCCCTCCTTGCATCAGGTGCCCCCGGCAGAGTCCCTCCTTGCATCAGGTGCCCCCAGCAGAGTCTGTCCTCGTATCAGGTGCCCCCAGCAGAGTCCCTCCTTGCATCAGGTGCCCCCAGCAGAGTCAGTCTTTACACCAGGTGTTCCCAGCCTCAGTTCTTAAATCAGTGTCCCAGGCAGAGCCATAGTTACCCCCCCTGTACATAGTTACCCCCTCCCCCTGTACATAGTTTCCCCTCTCCCCCTAGTTACCCCCCTGTATATAATTACCCTCCTGTGCATAGTTACCCCCCTGTACATAGTATCCCCCCTGTACATAGTATCCCCCCTGTACATAGTAACCCCTCCTGTACATAGTTAACCCCCCCTCCTGTAAATAGTTAACCCCCTCCTGTAAATAGTTAACCCCCCTCCTGTATATAGTTAATCCTCCCCTCTCCTTTACATAGTTAACCCTCCCCCTCCTGTATATAGTTACCCCCCCCTGTACATTAAAGTTAAATTGCTGCAGAGACAAGAGCCAGTGGCATCACTACAGCTGGTGTCACCCGGTGCGGAAAAAAAAATTGGTGTCACCCCCCCTCCACCAACTATGGTCCCCCTTCAGTACAGACCCCCCTCCCTCAGTAAAGACCCCCCCACTAAGTACAGACCGCCCCTCCCAGCAGTATAGATCCTCCTCCCTCAGTATGGACCCCCCCCACTAGTACAGACCCCCTCCATCAGTTTAGACCCCCCTCAGCATAGACCCCCCCTCATCAGTATAGACCCATTCAGTACAGACCCCTCTCAGTGTGGTTCCCCCATCTATCAGTATAGACCCCCTCAGTGCAGACCCCCCTCCATCAGTGCAGACCCCCTCAGTGCGGTCCCCCCTCCATCAGTGCAGACCCCCTCATTGCAGACCCCCCTCCATCAGTGCAGACCCCCTCAGTGCAGATCCCCCCTCCATCAGTGCAGATCCCCCTCCATCAGTGCAGACCCCCCTTCATCAGTGCAGACCCCCCTCCATCAGTGCAGATCCCCCTCCATCAGTGCAGATCCCCCTCCATCAGTGCAGACCCCCCTCCATCAGTGCAGATCCCCCTCCATCAGTGCAGACCCCCCTCCATCAGTGCAGATCCCCCTCCATCAGATCCCCCTCCATCAGTGCAGATCCCCCTCCATCAGTGCAGATCCCCCTCCATCAGTGCAGACCACCCTCCTCAGTGCAGATCCCCCTCCATCAGTGCAGACCCCCTCAGTGCAGATCCCCCTCAATCAGTGCAGATCACCTCAGTGCAGATCCCCCTCCATAAGTGCAGATCCCCCTCCATCAGTGCAGACCCCCCATAACACCCCCCAGCACATGACATGTCCATTAGAGCAGACAGTGGGACTGACTGGCAGCACTATGGCCCCTGGGAGGAACTTGTACATTTTCTCTCACTTTTCCTCTCTCTTGATGGGCCGTGTTTGTGCTGTGTCTGGCCGCCGGCGCCGTGTGTTCAGTGGAGAGGGGAGGGGCCGATCCGTGCAGCTAAAAAAGCCGATTCATTGGCTGCACGGATCGCCCCCTTCCTCTCTCCACTGAACGCTAGGGGGAAGATCTAGCGGCGGCCATTTTGCTGGAGCCAGCTGCTCAGAAAAAAAATAAAAACCAAACATTCCCGATTTTCCCGAAAATCCCGATTTGGGACAGCCTCAGATCGGGACGAGGGTCCCAAAATCGGGATTGTCCTGGGAAAATCGGGACTGTTGGCAACTATGCCTTTGGTTTCTTTAAAGTGGTGTTCTGGCCGAAATTATACTTTTTAAATAAAAATACCCCTATAATACACAAGCTTAATATATTCTAGTAAAGTTAGTCTGTAAACTAAGGTCTGTTTTGTTAGTTTATGGCAGTAGTTTATTTTATAAACTTACAGCAGGCCGTGGCCATCTTAAGTGTGGGCATCTGAAGCCAGACTGTGTTTCTTCCTGGATCTTATCCTTGCAGATCTCGCACATGCTCAGTGCAGCACAGGCAGTGTAATAGGTTTCAGGTCAGGTTTCCATAGCAACGGCAGTGTCAGAGGAAGTTGTCGCCCCTTCTCAGAAGGCATTGCAAACAGGAAATGATGCGATGGGCCACGGCCAGGGAGGAGGAAGTGAAAAATGAATACAGCAGATATACAGTAGGTGCTGAGAAAAAAAATGCTTTAATAGGAAATAACTGGAAGAAGTAGCAGGAAAGAGGTAGAAGAAGAGTTGCAGGAAAGTTTAAATACCTTTTCTTTAGCTCATTGAGGGATTGGAGACCTTAGAGGCGATTAAACCTTCAGTCCAAAGATCTTTTGCCCACCCGGATAGGTCTCTCTCACTAACCTAGCAGCCGGAATGGCGCATGAACAAAAGTCTCTGCCACAGACTTTAGAATAACGATGTAACTGTACAAATCTGTTGTATGGTCCTCTGCCACAGGATGTAGTGTTAGATGAGCAATGACACAGTACCAGAACCTTTAAGCTGACCCAGCAGTACTTGTGTGGTAAATTAGATTAAGATGCGTCCTCCAATTGAGTCACCAGGCCCCTCTCGAGATACCAGCCTTCCGCACGGTCCTCTCCAAAGACAGGTCCTCCCGAAGTCTCTTCCCCTTAGTCCAGTGGGACGCGTAAATTTAATTAAGATGTCTATCCTGCCCAAATTCACCTACTTATTTAGGCAAACTCCTGTGCCTATACCTATTTCCCTTTTTAATAAATTGGACAGCTTAGTCATATCCTTTGTATGGAATGGAAAGGCCCCTAGAATCGCAAAAACAACCTTACAATTACCGGTTACATTGGGAGGCCTGGCACTCCCAAGTTTCCTAAAATATTACTGGGCGGCGGTCCTGGTGACGTTAAAATGGTGGTTGGTGGAGGAGCCCTCTAACCCGGCATCCGCTGTGGAGGCCGCGTTGCTTGGTTCCTATTCGGAGCTAAGAAATCTTATACATAGAGGGCCCTGCTCCAATCCCAAAATGTCTGTGCCCATGAAAACGACCATCAAAGTATGGGATACAGTGAACACGAAGCTAGGTAAGCAAAATATGTGGTCCCCTGTGACACCACTTTGGGGTAATCCACGGTTGAGTCATTTTCAATCGATACCAGATCCCGTCATATGGGCTAGATACGGAATAGTTGCCTTGAGCGATATTGTATCGCAGGGACAACTGATAACATTTGATGAACTGAAGAGTAGAAAGGGCCTCCCAAACCAGATGTTTTTTAGATTCCTTCAGATAAGACATGCTTTTCGCTCCCAGTTTCATGGTCCGGTGATCTTGCAGATGTCAGATTTGGAAACTGAGCTCCGCGCACCTGAAGGAACCAGACTGCTGTCGACTATTTATAATAAGCTTGGACGACTGGACACGTCTAGAGTCTCACAATTAATGTCTACCTGGCAGCGTGATATTCCTGACCTGACTGATGAGGACTGGGAAGAGGGGATGCAGCAATACCTAACTCTGACATCTCCTCCAGGGATAGGTTTACCCAATTAAAATTTCTGCATCGGGCTTATTACTCCCCATCGCGCCTTGCTAAAATTTATACAAACAGAACAGCCACCTCTCCTAGGTGTGATGCGGATAATGCTGATTTCTTCCATACGGTGTGGACATGTCCAAGGTTGGTGGGTTTTTGGAAGATAGTTCTGGATGATATTAACTCTCGTGACTCTCTTGAGGCCCCCAAAAGGAAAAAAATATTCGATTTTTACACAGCAATGTATGCCAGAAAGGCGATTCTCCTTAACTGGAACCAGCCTCAACCACCCACTAAACAACTATGGCTCTCTCTCATTAATGCAGCCCTGCCCCTATATAAGCTTACATATATGGGGAGAAATTGTCCGAAGAAATTCGAAAGGATCTGGGCGGGTTGGGTGGAGGCCAAACACCTGACCATTGCATAGATAAATTAAGTACCCTACCTTATTCCATTGGCTACCCATACATCCCTACTTTCTGCAATTTTGCTCTGGACATGGCCTGCCCGATACACAGCTAGTATATAACTAGGGTTGGGGGACCCCTGTCGGGCTTCCCCCTCCCCCCCGGGCCTCTCCCCCCCCTCAAGGGTCTTATAAGGTGACTATGATTTGGAGATTTAATAGTATACTTTCGCCACTCTGTGTGAGATTGAACTGTATTATTTTCACTGTACTTATTGACTTGACATGGTATAGATGATCATTGTACATTATCTGTCTTGAGCTAATGTAACTTGTTTTTTATTTTTGTTTGTTCAGAACAAATAAATAAACTTTATGTTAAAAAAAAAAAGACAGGTCCTCCCCTGGGTCTTCTCAATTGTCCGGCTTCTTCCCGCAGGACAGACAGCACAGGACCATCTCTGCAGCAGTAGGCCCCAGACAGGCTTCTGGGCCTACTTGCACGGCTGCAGCATCACAGCCCTCCAGTCTGGAGGGCCACGAGATAGAACTCTCCGTCACATACCCTTAGGCCAGGAGGGCCAGCAGGCGAAAGACTAAGAAAAATGGCGTCTGCTCCTTAAGTACTCTCTCCCAGAATGCATGGCAGCGGACCACCTCTGCCGAGTTGCCTCCGAGAAAGAAGAGCACTCAATATACCTCAGCTTATTGCTTTTCCAACACGGACCTATGGTGACAACGACACCTACAGGTGACAGTGTGGAACTGCACGCAACAGAGCCAATGCTGGAACAGAGGCTAATTTAGCCATAGATTAAATTTAAACTATTTACAGAACCAATGACCCACTAAATTTACATATAAGCAGTAGATTAAAAATCTACCAACGGTACATACTCCCCCCACTAGAATAGACGTTGTCCTCAACGTCTGCCAAAAATATAACTCTCAAGCCTGAGAGTAGGTATTTAAACCAAAAACTTGGGTAGGGAAGAAGAAAAGCAGTAAGAAGAAGGTTACAATTTCAAACATTAATACAACAGCATATTCACATTTAGTCATGTCACAAAACTCCAAAATCTATCTAACTGTAAGGCCTAACAGCTTGATAGTAGATCCGGGTCCTTCCTGAAAAACAAAAAATCAAACACACAAAATATGCATTAGCATCACTAATCAATTGGGAGCAAAGCCTCACTCCCAAGAGAATGACACTTTCCTCCACACATTTTTTCTTTCAAGGTGAACTAAAAGTAACTTAAAAGTCCATCCCTATCTCTGAGCAGATTCCACTATTTAGCAGAAATAATCCAGTGTAGCAAAGAGTCTTTTAATATAGAATGGCTGAGATAAATGAAGTCTCTTGATCACGAAGTTCTCTAACCTTGCCATTATCTAGCTATATATCCCAAAGTTCTCTTTTCTTTAGCAGAACAGAAGACAACAGTCTCTTTTGCATTATCACCAATAAAACCGGGGATCAGGTAATGTCAGTTTCTTCCCCTGTTTATCCACAGTGGTGATAAAATAAACAATGTCATCTTTTTCGGGTCTGAAAATTACCACTTTGTCAGCATAGATGTGCCGACCATCATTCCAGTGCAACAGACACCCATTAAAACGTTCATCCATGGCAGCAGAATACCCACCTCTCCGGAAAGGCTTTGGTACCAACAAATAGTCCCAAACAGCTTCACGGTACCACTGCTCTCAATTAGCCTCAATTTCCTGCATAACTTCTTGAGTAACATAAGGAAATTCCTGGCCATACTCTGTGGCAACTAGTTTGGTGAGCACTCTCTGTAGTCGGGCAAGTCTAGGTAAAGGTTTTTCCCTGAACAGGAGGCACACAAGAATTTTGCGATTTGCGCACCATAGATCCGATGGGTATCGGCTCAGACTCAAACGAACTAGCAACTTTAGACAATGTCTCTGTAATAGTACTGTGCGGCTCCACACATGGTGATGTCTTCCCAGAATCCATGGCTATCCATTCTAAGAAGGTAAAAGTAGAAGCAATATGTTCACCCTGGGCCCACAATAATTCCTGTGACATTGTCTCAAACAAATCATCATCACCGGAGAGATCTGACAAAGAATCTATCTCCGAATCTCTCAACTCTTCTGCTGGCAAATATTTACAAAGAGTCCCAGATATGTTCCCCTTTGATCTCTCACCCGTTCCTGTTGTGAACTTCTCCGGATCCATGCTTTCCTCCGGCTCCGGTTCGGGTAGTCCCTGGGGTAGGCCTCGACCACGGCCGCGAGAAGCCTTCACATATCCCACCTTCCTTGGGACAGGTGCAGCGGGAATAGGTGTAGTAGAAGTAGAAACAAAAGTGATGTCCGCTGATGAAGCAGTAACAGCGACATCTCCCTCAGGAACACTCACAGTAGCAGATGAGACCAAGAAAAACAAAGAAAAAACTGCGCTATAAAGTGAAAATGCAAAAAATCAATATATGCAATAAAATCAATATATGCAATAAACACACACATATGCATCCAATGATATCAGATCATTAGTGTAAAAAATAGTAGCAAAGTCCATAGATGTTAAGGAGGTAAGAGGAATCCCCTGGTAGTTCTCCGTGAAAATCAAGTGAGAAAGTGGAAAGCAAACACACCCTGCACAGTGATCCTCCACCACCAAACATATGCGTTTACCAGATGGAAAGCACAATAAGGCATGTCTCAGGACTACATCCAGGTCAGGCTCCTAAGCAATAAACCACTCCTCCAGATACCACTATGGATGATAAGCGTGTAACTGGGTCTCTGTGTCCTATCTACGATATCCCTCTGTACAGCGTGGCTCCAACCATACAACAACCCGAATTATACACATAAGGGTAGAAAAAAGGCAGCCATAGCGTGAATCCGATAAGGTATTTTATTTAAAATATGGTAAAACACTTACAAAATGGTAGTTAAAAGGAGCAATCGCCGGCCGGCAAACGAGCGCCCGTTCGTAATTGAGTGCGATGACGTCAGAGCGTCAACCTCCCGACATACATTTCGTCTGTCACTGACATCGTCTGGGGAACGGGGATGAGACCAAGGCCTGTTGCTCTCCAGCAGTAATGGCAGTAGTTTCCACCGTAGCGATCCCTGTAGCCCAGTCCACACGATAAGCACGGGGCGACATTGTAGGTTGCTCCACTGTGAATAGGCATTCTCCGCACTGCAAACGTCGAACAAATGGATGGAGATGTATGGCCAGTCCTTCACAGTTGTGGCAAAGCATGCCCAGCCCTTCAATATCTCCAACAGTATATAGTACGAGAACGAATGCCGGTATCCGTCAGCAGGGTTCCGGTTAGCATAGCACCTGCAGCGGTACTTGTAGAAAACATCTTGGACCCCATAGTTGACGGTATCAATGGAAAAGAAGACATGGCTGCACTCTGATCCTCTCAGTACAAACTCGAGGCCTCTCTTCTCCTTTGGCGCCACAGACACACACACACACGTGTCTTACACAGCAACAAGTAGGTGTAGCTCCTCCCACTTGCTCCTCTGGTCACGTAGCTCCCGGGCTTTTACTTCTCACCTGCAGCCTACGCAGTCAGAAATGTAATCCTGCAGTTTAACCCCTTCTTTTCCTGGAGAAAGTGACAAAGTCCAGAAACCTCTTTTTAACATAGACTCTCGGTGAAATACTTCTCAGAGTTGTTTCGGGTAACGGCAAACAATCCCGGACGACGCCCCCACATGTAGCACTAACCCCCGAAGGAGCTGCTGATTTATATCGGGCTGTTACCGTCACCTCTTTACCCGTAATTTCACCAATACCAGAACTTAGAGTCCATGTTGAGCTTTGTATCCGACAATGTAGGCACCAGTCACTTAGTATTTTCCAATGCTTTAATAGGAAATAACTGGAAGAAGTAGCAGGAAAGAGGTAGAAGAAGAGTTGCAGGAAAGTTCAAATACCTTTTCTTTAGGTCATTGAGGGATTAGAGACGATTAAACCTTCAGTCCAAAGATCTTTTGCCCACCCGGATAAGTCTCTCTCACTAACCTAGCAGCCGGAATAGCGCACGAACAAAAGTCTCTGCCACAGACTTTAGAATAGCGATGTTACTGTACAAATCTGTTGTATGATCCTCTGCCACAGGATGTAGTGTTAGATGAGCAATGACACAGTACCAGAACCTTTAAGCTGACCCAGCATGCGCCAACATGTTCGTAAATCAGCCCCACTGTGTATATATATATGTATATATATATATATTGTGGCAGAGCGTTGCCCTGTCAGGGTCTAGAAGGAGGATGTGACCCAGAATTCTCAACCAGAGGGGTTGAGGGGCTCCAGGGAGCATGTAACATGAAGAGGAAATTGGCCTTTCTGAGAGATGAAGTCCCTAGTCCTGGGTCCTGATTTTGAGAACAGCCAGCATACTGATTGGTCAGGTGTGTGCTGGGCTTTTAGTAGTAACCTGACCATGGTTCTGGGCTCCACCCCGACAGATAGGAAGTCTGAATACCAGGAGTCAGGAGGGCTCCACGTGGGAGCCAGAGCAGCAAGAGGCTGCTAGCTATATGCACCAAGGTGGTTGGTGAAACAGTCTGTACGGGACAGAGAAGGGCTTGGAGTGTAAGGCCAGAGCTGCAGTGCTGCAAGTGAGAGACAACTAGGCTGAATGTCATTTTTTTGTTAATGGAAAAAGGAATGCTGAAAGCCCCTGTGAGGGAAACCTATGTTGTTTGCTGAACTTGCTTTTAATAAAAATGGGCAAACAAAGCCCTTAAAAAGAAGAACCAGCGAGTGGCGGTGTCCTTGAAGCTCTACATTCGACGATAGTCCTTTACACACACACATATATATATACAGTGGGGACGGAAAGTATTCAGACCCCCTTAAATTTTTCACTCCTTGTTATATTGCAGCCATTTGCTAAAATCATTTAAGCTAATTTTTTTTCCTCATTAATGTACACACAGCACCCCTGTGGTGGAGGGCTGCAGTGATGGTTGACTTTCTAAAATTTCTCCCATCTCCTGACTGCATCTCTGGAGCTCAGCCACAGTGATCTTTGGGTTCTTCTTTACCTCCCTCACCAAGGCTCTTCTTCCCCGATAGCTCAGTTAGGCTGGACGGCCAGTTCTAGGAAGGGTTCTGGTCGTCCCAAACATCTTCCTTTTAAGGATTATGGAGGCCACTGTGCTCTAAGGAACCTTAAGTGCAGCCGAAATGTTTTTGTAACCTTGGCCAGATCTGTGCCTTGCCACAATTCTGTCTCTGAGCTCTTCAGGCAGTTCCTTTGAACTCATGATTCTCATTTGCTCTGACATGCACTGTGAGCTGTAAGGTCTTATATAGACAGGTGTGTGGCTTTCCTAATCAAGTCCAATCAGTATAATCAAACATAGCTGGACTCAAATGAAGGTGTAGAACCATCTCAAGGATGATCAGAAAAAATGGACAGCACCTGAGTTAAATATATGAGTGTCACAGCAAAGGGTCTGAATACTTAGGACCATGTGATATTTCAGTTTTTCTTTTTTAATAAATCTGCAAAGATGTCAACAATTCTGTGTTTTTCTGCCAATATGGGGTGCTGTGTGTACATTATTGAGGAAAAAAAAAATGAACTTAAATGATTTTAGCAAATGGCTGCAATATAGCAAAAAGAGTGAAAAATGTAAGGGGGTCTGAATACTTTCCGTCCCCACTGTGTGTATATATATATATATATTGTTTGTTTTTTTTACCTTTAATTCAAATTTCACATTAAAGAGGAAGTAAAGTCCTTTACTGTAATTGTACCTACAGTTTAGGAGATATTCAGAGTGCATGCAGCCAATGGCATAATCGGTGCATGCGCTCAGGGCCGGTGAAGCTTCAGGCATGTGTGAGCTCGGTACCAGGCCGGCTGTCCCCGGGAACACATTCGCTGCGTAACGACAATCCTCTGATGTGTCCCGCTGTCACATCTCCTCACACAGTAATATCTCACAGCGCCGCTCCGGGACTCCTTTACTCCAGCCTGTCTCTCTGGAGCAGCGCTGTGTGTCTGTGTGAGTGCAGCAGAGGGGCGGGGCTTAGTGAAGATGGGAGCATTGAGAGAGATTAGCTAACCTTCTGACCGGCGGGGACACCATGGGGCAGCTGGATGGTGGCGCTGGCAGGGACACCATGAAGCAGCTGGCAGGGACTCCTAAGCAATACGGCCCGCCATCTGCTGAGGAGAGCCCGGATGTGATAGTCAATCAAGCCATGAAGAGCAGAGGTAAGGGGGAGGATGGATCCTCTCCGATCTACATCGAGCTGTGTGTGGGGGGTTGGGGGGTGAGTAGTGAAGGAAGTATGAGTCAGTGTATGTGTCAGGTAGGTGGGTCAGGCAGGTCAGTGTATGGGTCAGGTAGGTCAGTGTAGGGGTTAGGTAGCTAGGTCAGTGTATGGGTCAGGTAGGTCAGTGTATGTGTCAGGTAGGTGGGTCAGGTAGGTCAGTGTAGTAGTCAGGTAGGTGGGTCACTGTGTGTGTTGGGTAGGTGGGTCAGTGTATGTGTCAGGTAGGTCAGTGTAGTGGTCAGGTAGGTGGGTCACTGTATGTCTCAGGTAGGTCAGTGTAGTGGTCAGGTAGGTGGGTCAGTGTATGTGTCAGGTAGGTCAGTGTAGTGGTCAGGTAGGTGGGTCACTGTATGTGTCAGGTAGGTCAGTGTAGTGGTCAGGTAGGTGGGTCACTGTATGTGTCAGGTAGGTCAGTGTAGTGGTCAGATAGGTCAGTGTAGGGGTCAGGTAGGTCAGTGTAATGGTCAGGTAGGTCAGTGTAATGGTCAGGTAGGTCACATGTATTACAAGGGCAGGGCAAAGGGGGTGGAGTCTGGGGTGGAGCCAAGGGGGCGGCAAAATTAGGTTTCGTCTAGGGTGTCAAAAATCCTTGTACCAGCCCTGCATGCGCTCCAAAGGTCCAGCTTACCGTGCTGAACCTTCAAAGCCCATGCCGTAAACGGCAGCACCAGCGCACATGCGCACATTCACAGCGCCGGAGCCCGTGAACCCGGAAGAAACACCAGGGAAGAGGTTCCATTCTACCAAGCCCCACCCAATATGGATGCAGATGGAAATGTTTGCATGCAAAGAAAGGCCGATATTGCATATCCTATGGTTATCCCTAAAGGAACGGCCCCCAATTCTGTGCCCAGCATTGTCCTTTTCCCTGAATATTTGTTATAGATTAACGAAATCCCACCAGTTTAAATCCCAGCATACTCCATTAGCCCCTTTACTTGGTAATGCGAATTTCACCCCGGGCCTCACCCCCCCGAACGTTTGATTGGTGGACCAACAAAGGACTGCTTCGTATAGCTGACTTGTGTGACCATAAGGGTATACTACCTAGAAAGGTTTTAATGGAGAAATATCAAATGCCGGCTTCGGAATATTTCCGATGTTCCCAGATCATGCATTTCTTAAGCATTTTGTTGCAAAATTCTGATATAGCAACTATGTCTCCTATGGAATACCTGTGTCAGAATTTTGTTAAAATCGGAGGACATATCTCTGAAATATATACTGTTTTGACAAATTCCTCTATCAAACAGATTTACAAGTTAAAATGGGAAGCAGATCTCCAGGAGAATACTGAATTGGACGAATAGCATATTATAGCTCAAGAGGCCTCGAAGTCGCTTATAAATCCCTTAATTATAGAAGCTAATTATAAAGTGCTTTTAAGATGGTACATGGTTCCAGCCAGGCTGGCAACATATGTGCCGACAGTGTCCCCACTATGCTTCCGCGGATGCGGACAGGAGGGAACCATGTACCATGTGTGGTGGCAGTGCCCTAAAGGAAGACGGTATTGGATCAGGGTGTATAATTTTATCTACACTCTCACCCAAGTGAACCTAGTCAAGACCCCAAAACAGGCATTGCTGGGTGGTAGGGTGGAGACGGTGTCAAAGCCCCAGAGACGTCTCATAACATTTATATTTATATCAGCAAAAATTATTATCGCAAAATCCTGGAAAACGGCAGCTTTTCCATTCGCACAACTTAAGCATAAACTTTCCTGGATTATGCTAAATGAACGCATGACTGCGATACTACAAGATAAAATGCAGATGTATAAGAAAGTTTGGGACCCATGGGTTGATTACTTAGCGGGAGATCCCAGGTCTTTGCCTGAATAGATTCGGTCCTGCACGGTGGGAATTGGCGTGCGGGTTCACTTTCTACTTTTCTACCTCTCTACTCCCTCACTTTTCCTTCATCCTTTCCTCTTTTGCTCTCTTTTTCTTTTTTTCCTTAACCCGGTCTTTACCATAGTTATAGGTGAGTTGTCCGACCTGTTTCCTATAGTCTCTGAACAATGGGTACCTCTGAAGATGATATTCTGTTCTTAGGGTGCCGAGTATTGTGGAATCCTCATTGTACAGATATCCACTCCCTTTACTCAGGCTTATAGTGATTATTACGAGAAGCTACAATATATATAAAATTGTAAACAGCAGATTGACCTCGAATTATAAAACATAGAGGCTTTAACTTTAAGTGTATATAGCAGATACATAATAATAGCTTTAGTCTGTGCTGAACTTCTTAGCGAAAATTGAGGAAACCCCTTATGGATAAGGATAGTTTAAATGTTATGGATAGTAAAGATATGTATATGCAATATGGCATTCTGAAAGGATACCCATACGTTGTTCAGATAACTTCGATTTTGTATACGTTTTATATTGTGCTTATTATTGTATTCAAGATTGTATTCTTGTACTTTGTGAAAAATTTAATAAAAACATTGAAACAGAAACACCAGGGAAGATGTCAGCCGCCTCAGCAGTGTGTGGGCGACGCTGGAGGGCTTTGTTCTAAGATAAGTATTTCATAAAGAGCTAGTATGCGATGCCTTATGTCTTACAGGGGGGGTTTGCTTTTTTTTTTCTCAAGGTTTACAACCTCTTTAACGCTATAAGCTTAAAACCTGAACTTTTAATAATCGAATTTAGAAAATAGGTATTTTTTTAACCCTACAGGGTCGGTTTCAAAAGCCATTATCTACATACAAAAACTCATTTTACGATGTGAAAAAAAACAATAATTTTTTTTATCCCTATATTTTTCATATCAGTCATCATCACACCTATAGGATCATTAATAAAATACATAAAGTCTATCTTATCCCAGATTATTGTCATCCCTAAACCTGGAAAAGACCCCTCCATTTGCCCCAATTATAGACCGATATCCCTTCTAAATATTGATCTAAAATTGTATGCTAAGATCCTTGCAAACCTCCTCTCCCCTCTGTTACCACAAACTATACATAGAGACCAGGTGAGCTTCGTTCCTGGCCGTGAAGCCAGGGACAATACCACCAAGACCATACACCTAATCACATATGCTCACCGTCACCATATACCTGCCTGCCTTCTCTCTTGTGACGCAGAGAAGGCCTTTGATAGGGTCAGCTGGTCTTTCCTCCGAGCTACCCTCTCCCAGCTGGGTCTTGGCCCGAAAATGTTGACGCGTATCATGTCCCTTTATTCGGCACCCTCGGCCACAGTACTGGTAAATGGTATCCAATCAGAAAAATTTATGATATCTAACGGCACCAGACAGGGCTGTCCTCTTTCCCCTCTCCTGTTCGCCCTAGTAATTGAGCACCTAGCACAAGCCATAAGATCTAACCCCAACATACAGGGGATACAAACCCCCTCGTCCCATTGTAAACTTTCCTTATATGCCGACGATCTCCTTCTCTACGTCACACAACCCCACATCAGCATACCCTCCATATTGGCTGAGATAGACAAATTTGGTAGTCTTAGTAATTATAAGCTAAATATCTCTAAAACGGAAGCCCTAAACCTTTCATTATCACACGTCACCCTCGCCTCCCTCAAATCTAACTTTTCATTTCAATGGCTATCTAATTCTATCTCTTATCTAGGCACAGCTATACCTAAACAAACCTCTGACATATACTCCCTGAACTTTAGCCCCTTACTCCAAAAACGTAGAAAGTTGACAGAAGAACGGACGGACCTACCTTTATCCTGGATAGGACGTATCAACACATTAAAAATGGATATACTCCCCAAGTTGTTATACCTATTCCAAGCCCTACCCATCGCCCTCCCTTCTACGTACCTCCGCGCCCTCCGCTCTATGGCTATCAAATTCATCTGGAAGGGCAATCACCCAAGATTGAAACACAAACTCTTATGCTCTCCTATCACGAAGGGGGGTTTGGGCCTACCTGACTTTGAAACGTATCATACATCAGCAGTCCTATCTCATATCCTTGAGTGGTTCCCTCGCCCTATGACCAAAGCCGCCACGATGGTAGAACAGGACCTATCTACATACGACCTACGAGCGCTTCTTTGGGGCTACGACAGGACATACAAATCCTTATCGACATTGTCCCTCCTCACTAGGGACGCACTGACAATTTGGTACCGCAAAAGAGATACCCACTCACTATCCTCGGAACCTAGCCCCCTTACCTCCTTGTTTGATAATCCAAACCTTCCAGAAGGGCACTCAACCCACTCATTAGACACTTACAATAGAGACTCGTGGCCCACTGCACACCAATTTGTTGATCGCACCCTGGGCACATTTATATCCACCCCAACAGACGTCACCTCCAAGATAACATGGCTCACTCAAGGACACCTAAACTCCTATTGCAAGACTCTGCATGATTCCAGACAAACTCATAGACCCTTGACCGGGTTCGAACAACTGTGCACCCTCTCCGAGACTCCACGACACACCTTATCACTGATATATAAATCAATTATAGACCATACCCACGAAGCTCTACCTAACTATACTACTAAATGGTCAGTGGAGGTCGGGAAAGACATAACTGAGGCGGAGTGGGGGAAAGCCTTCCTCTTCACGAACAAAACCTCCGTATCAAGCAATACACAAGAGAAAAACTATAAATTGTTGTCAAGGTGGTATCGGGTCCCAACTACTCTCAGGGTCATGTTCCCATCTAACTCAGACAGATGCTGGAGATGCAACACAATGAAAGGTACTTATATACACATCTGGTGGGAGTGTGATGTTCTTCTCCAATTCTGGACTCAAATTTTTCAAATTTACTCTGACGTCTATAATAAGCCACTCTTACCATCACCCTCTATCGCCCTCCTATCCATCCTCCCAGGGACAATCAAATCACAAAAAAACAGCCTTCTGAAATTTTTTGTTAGTGCAGGTAGACAACTCATACCCAGACATTGGAAAACTACTACGCCCCCCTCCCTAATTGAGTGGATAAGAGAGGTAAACAACTACATGCTAATGGAAGAAATGCAGGCCAAAGCCCTAGACAAGTATGCTAAGTTCTCTTTTGTCTGGAGTATCTGGAGGAGTTACTCTACCTCAGACAAACTCAAACAAAGACTCTCGGCTAAGAACCCCACCTAGGAACTGAAAAAACCATACCCATTATACCTCTCATTTAAAGTAAAGACCTCATACATAGACCGAAGCTCGCTGTCTCCCTACCCCGCCCCCTCCCCTTCTATTATTTTTCTATTCTACACTTATTTCGCCTTCATCTATTCTGTTTTTCCTTTCTTTCCCCTTTTTTTTAGGTCTCCGATACATCTCTCTAGATGCAATATAACTATAGGATCTCCCATGTAAATGGAGATCTAAAAATTTGTTACTAACCACAGTGTTGAAACTTATGTATACGTTGGTTATCCTAGACTACCTTTGTCCAGGGGTGCAGCAGGCTCCCAAAGGGGCACCCCAACATAGAGTAGTTAATGCTTATATGTCAACAAACACTTGTTATACGGGTTTAACGTAACAATTCATTTATAACAACCCTCACACGTGTATACGTTTGCACTATTTTAATATTTAAAAGAAATATTTATTTATTAGGAGACTATATGTCAGGTAACTGGCACTGTTTACACTCCTTCATTCTGTCTTTTTTTTCCCTTGTTTTTATATGTTTATATTCTTGCGAAAACATCAATAAAAACTTATTGAACCATAAAGTCTATCTTATTTTTTTTTTTTCAATGCCATTTTTGTTGACAGTCAAAAGCAGTCAACATATACTTTACGTTAAGAGATAAGAGATTCTATTTTAGTTGCGAGTTTTCCTTCATTCACAGCTTCCTTAGCTCAGTGTAAAACAATCTTTTCAACAAGGGAGTACTGAAGAGTGCCCTGCTGAATTGTGTTGGTTATTTTTACTTGTGATGAACAGACAACTATGGGTCAGAGCACTCAGTTAAGGCAACATAAAGCCCACATCCATATGTGGAGCAAGCTGAGTAGGCACAGGGGTTGGTCTACAGTATATAAGCCGAGTCCCAGAGATCTAAGCTCCTTACCTCTCAGTTTGGGTGAGTAGTCTTCAAGCAGGCTGTGTATTTTAAAGAACCATCTCAGATCTTGTAGCTCATTCCTACACTTAGAAAAAAAGTATGCCAGCAGTTTAAAGAAATTAGGCTGTGCATCAAAATTAGTAATAGTTATACAACATAATATAGCTATTCATTGTAAATGAAAACTGGAGGCTAACACTTTGGAGGCTCACAATATTCATTAGATTACATATGTAAAGACATATTAGTTATTTTGTAGAACATAGGATCCTGCAAATGAAAATGCTGTAAATATTAATTTGTTTGAATTGTCTTTCTTTTCTCTTTTTAGGGGGCCATCAAATTTTTTCCATCTTAGGAAGTGCTAACAGGTAAGTGGTCAAACGCTGTATAGTAGATTAACTGACACTTTAGACTAACTTTAGATAGATTGCTTTAGATTAGCTGAAAAAGAATGCTGTTGGTTCCCCTAAGAGGATCCCCCTTGTTTGCTGTACCGATGACATTGCCATAAGCTAAACTTTCTGCTTCCCCTCTTTGCAAAGGTTTAGCTTAGAGGGCTGGTGATAGTTTCAATGGCATCCTAGTAGAACTTTTATAAGTTTATAATTGTTATCAATCTTCTTTTTATTACTTTTTTTTCAAAAGACAAGTAATACACATCATACCATCTTCAAAAATACATACATTAAAAATTCTTTTTACATAATAAATAATCTTAAGGATACCCACTTCTTCCTGTTATCTATAGAATCATCTAACTAAATTCCTATTACTCATACATACCTCAAAACATTCATTTCCTATTACTCACACATCTATACATTAAAAAAAATTAAAAAAATTAAAAAAATTAAAAAAAAAAATTCTCTTCCCCTCCCCCTTTTTCTTCCTTCCCTTTCATCCCATATCCTTCCCATTCCCCTCCAATTATAAATACTCCATCAATCTATTCGAGGACCGACATTCCTCCCATTTTTGCCATATTTCTGGCACCTGACCCCCTACATACCCTTCTTCTCTTATCCATTTTTCCATATATTCAATTTCATTCATTTCACATATCCATTCCAACACAGTTGGCTTATTTGTTTTTTTCCAATTTCGCGCTTTAATTGTTCTAGCTGCAGTTGTCATGTGGTGAAGAATATCTATTTTGGTTACCCTTATTGTATCTGATGTAAGGAAATTGGTTGAACTAGATGGACTTGTGTCTTTTTCCAAGACTAACGATGTAGCTTTGTAATGCAAAGCCCTAATGTCACCAGGAAGGCAAAGTCAACTGAGAAATAAAGCAATAAGGTGTCCTTTTATGAAACTGAGATCAGCGGCGATCCCGAGTCTCTCCGCTGATCTCAGGTCATTACCAGTTTATGAAACTGAGATAATCAGCGGAGAACATGTTCTCCGCTGATTATCTCAGCACAGTGAGAATCTGTAACTGACTGTCACAGAAACGGCCAGTTTATGAAGGTGCGATCTCAGCACCTCACTGGCGATCTGTGACAGAATTCTCACTTTCTGATTCACCATTTCAGAAGTGGAGAATCAGAGTGAGAAGTGTGAAACTGGCTGAGTATTCTGGAGAAAGCAAGAAGTCTTTTGACTTCTTTCTTTCACCAAACAGTCATAGTACATCTTCCCCACCATTACACACCCCAAAACCAGCAGGATAGGAATTTATAGTGTATATATATATATATATATATATATATATATATATATATATACAAATCTGCATATACAGATATATATATAGCTATATCTATATATCTATATATAGATATCTATATATCTATATATCTATATATAGATATCTATATATCTATATATAGATATCTATATATCTATATATCGATATATAGATATCTATATATCGATATATAGATATATATAGATATATATATATCTATATATATAGATATATATATATATATATCTATATCTATATAGATATATATCTATATATAGATATATATCTATATATAGATATATATCTATATATAGATCTATATATAGATATATATCTATAGATAGACAGATAGATATATCTATAGATAGATAGATATATCTACAGACAGACAGACAGATATATATATATATATATATATAGAGAGAGAGAGAGAGAGAGAGAGAGAGAGAGAGAGAGAGAGAGAGAGAGAGAGAGAGAGAGAGAGAGATAGAGATAGATATATATATAGATAAATATATATATATTTTTTTAGATGTTCACGTCTCTGGCTGGGTTCACACTTGTGCGATGCGTGAACCAGCGTGATTCCTGTGTGGGTTTTCACATCGCACCTACATTGACATCTGCGCACCACTGCGGGTGTCAATGTAAAGTTAATGACACCCCCAGATCATTTCACAGATCGCAGTGCAAATTATGTAATGGTGCAGGAGTCGGATCGCATGGGTGTGAACACCCATGCGATCCGATTCCAGTGCGGACCAAATAAAGGGTCCTGTACCATTTTGGTGCAAATGCAATATGATTTAGGGCCAGTTCACACTGCTGCGGTGTCCGAGATCGGATGTGATTCGCACCGCACTGCAGTGCAAAATCACATCCGATCTCTGTGCGATGCGATTTCAGCCATACAGATAGTATTGCTGAATTTGCATCGCACTCGGACCAAACTCATACAGGACCCTTTTTTTGGTCCACAGCAGAATCAGATCGCATGGGTGTTCACACCCATGCGATTCGATTACTGTCCGAGTTTGCAGATCGCACTGCGATATGCGAACTGATTTGGGGGTGTTGTTAACTTTTAGGCCCAGTTCACACTTGTGCGATGCCGGACATCGCACTGGCATCGTATTTAATTCGCAGCACACTGCCATTCACATTACATGCGATGTCTGTGCGGTGCGATATCAGCCGTACAAATAGTATGGCTGATATCGCACCGCATTCGGTGTAAACACGCACAGGACCCTTTTTTCTGTTCGGACCAGAATCGGATCGCATGTGTGTTCACACATATGCGATCCGATTCATGTCCGAACTGTCAGTTCGCAGTGCGATATGCAAGCTGAACTGGGGGTCTCGTTAACAATTTATTGACACTCCCCAGCGATTCGCATATGGCAGTGTGAACTGACATGCGAGTCGGTGCGATGCGGGAACCCGCAGTGGATTCGCAGTGTTCTCGCATTGCACCAGTTTATCAATTTTTATGTTTAGCAATTATGAAATATATTTTATTTTAATTTATTAATAAATATTTATACTTGTATAATTTATTAAAATTATTTTTTTAATGATTATAAATGTATTTTGCATTTATATGTATGGTGTATAGCTGCATTACATATCTGCATTACATTCATTTACTATACACCATTCACATTTAAATAGGCACACGTATGATCTTTAAATATTGATAAAAACAATGTTTTTTTTATAATTAGGTTAATGTATATTGTGTAGGGGGAATTTAACTTTATTATTTTATTAATATGTTGGGGAATAATGTGTGCTGATTCGTGTTACACTTTGTATTTTATGGTTCCTCATACTGTAATCCCGCTATATCACGCAAGATTATAGTGAGAGGAGCCATTCTCAGGAGTTCCTGGCGTTTGTAGATCGCTTCCCAACTCAACATAAGAAGCGATCTACACACTTTCATAAACAGGCACTCAGAGGAGAGCGATCTCCTCTGAGAATGCCTGAGAACTGAAAAGCGTTATTTTACCGCAGTTTCATAAAAGGACACCTAATAGCCAAGAGAGAATCTAAAGCTGGACACACACTGTTCAAATTTCAGCTGCTTTAGAAAGCAGCCAAAATTTGAAGTGTGTTTCCAGCTTTGGATTCTCTCTTGGCTGATAGTTGGTGCTACTTTCAATGGCATCCTAGTAGAACCTTTATAGGTTTATATTTGGAATGTACTCCTAAGAGGGAACAGTTCAGCTCAACGGTTGAGGGAAAGAAAATTGTACAATATATGGCTTGCTTAAAAAAAAAAAAAAAAAAAAAAAAAAAAAGGCGTATAACACGCACATTCATTTTAAGAGGGAAGTTTCAGGAAAAAAACTTAAATTTTAAATAAGGACCTTTGAAGCAAAATAAGGGTCAGTGCCCATATGCAGCCGCCTCACCATTGCCACCAATGCAGCCTGATCAATATCACAAGCCTCATCAGTCCACATCAATGCAGCCTCACCATTGCCATCAATGCAGCAGCCTTGCCATTGCCATCAATGCAGCAGCCTCACCATTGCCATCAGTGCAGCCTGATCGATGCCCATCTGCAGCCTAGAGGGGACAGGGAGGGGGGCGGGACGAGCGCAGACAGATTACATACAGTGAGAATCTCCTATTATAGACAGAACAGTGGTCCAATGGTGTCCCAGGATACGGGACTTCCTATTACAGAGGCTGCCAAGTAAACAGGAGATTCTCACTGTATGTAATCTGACGGCGCTCGTCCCGACCCCCTCCCTGTCCCCTCCGAGGCAGCTAAAATTTAAGTATTGGCGTATAACACGCACGCACTATTTGAGCCCAATTTTCATGGTGAAAAAGTGAGTGTTATACGCCAATAAATACAGTATGTTTTTTTAGCACAGACTGTAGGGAATAAAATTGTGGCCAATGCGACTTTTTACTTCCCACGGTATTTGTGCAGCAATTTTTCAAATGCATTTTTTTTTGGGTAAAAAATGTTTCATCAATTAAAAAAAAAAACAGTAAAGTTAGCCCAATGTTTTTGTATAATGTGAAAGATGATGTTACACCGAGTAAATAGATACCTAACATGTCATGCTTTAAAATTGCGCACACTTGTGGAATGGCGCCAAACTTTTTTTACTAAAAGATCTCCATAGACAATGTTTTAAAATATTTTACAGGTTACCTGTTTAGAGTTACAGAGGAGGTCTTGGGCTAGAATTGTTACTCTCGCTTTAACGTTTGTGGTGACACCTCACATGTGTGGTTTGAACGCCATTTAAATATGTGGGCGCGATGTATGTATGCGTTGGCTTCTGTGTGCGAGCAAATGGGGACGGGGGCACTTGAATTTTTTTTTTTTATTGTTTAATTTATTAGAATTTTTTTTTTAAACTTTCCCTTTAAAAAATTTTTCTTGATCACTTTTATTCCTATTACAAGGAATGTAAACATCCCTTCTTATAGGAAAAGTGCATGACAGGTCCTCTTTATTTTCTATAAGACCCCGCATCTCTCCTCCAGGCAGGAAAGACCAAGATCAAAAGAAAAAATAAACGATCTCGGCCTTTCCAGCCAAATCCCCGGCAATGTTTACTTCCGCCGGGCCAGACGTGATGTCATAACGTCGCACCCGAGCCTCCGCAGGTTATAGAGATTGCCGGGGACCATCTATCCCTTGAAAATCTCTATGCTCAACTTCTGGCATTGGTGGATTCTTTCTCCGTCTCGTCGATCACACGGTCGAGCCGGTAGAAGCATCAGAGGATGGCGGGGGGCGTCCCATCCCGTCGCCTGTAAGAATGATCAAGCAGCTGAACTGCCGCTATGATTGTTCTTACGGTGCAGGGAATCGCTAGCCAAAAT
This sequence comes from Lithobates septentrionalis, assembly GCA_037952835.1. Lineage (NCBI taxonomy): Eukaryota > Metazoa > Chordata > Amphibia > Anura > Ranidae > Lithobates > Lithobates septentrionalis. The sequence continues at coordinate 632,541 of JBBDGP010003015.1, forward strand.
AGAAGATATTTGGATGATGCCTGTAGGCATCATTAGGATGTCCCCACTCAAAGTCCAGTACGTCATATGATGTACTTTGGGTGGGAAGTGGTTAAAATGACTATTTTTTTTTTTTTTTTTAAGGTATTCTTCAAAGCTGGTCTTCTGGGTACACTGGAAGAGATGAGAGATGAAAAGCTGGCACAACTTATAACTCGTACTCAGGCTCTTTGCAGAGGTTTCTTGATGAGAATTGAGTTCAAGAAGATGATGGAAAGAAGGTAAAAATGATTTTCTACTCACAAAAGTATACTAGTAATGATAGCTATAGAGGCAAAACAAAATTTTTAATAACAGACATATTTACTTGATATGTGACATTTCTTTAAACAGGGAAGCCATCTTTGTCATCCAGTACAATGTCAGATCATTCATGAATGTCAAACACTGGCCATGGATGAAACTCTACTTCAAGATTAAGCCTCTCCTGAAGAGTGCAGAATCTGAGAAAGAGATGGCAAATATGAAAGAGGAGTTTGAAAAGACCAAGGAAGCTCTGGCAAAGTCAGAGGCCAAGAAGAAAGAACTAGAGCAGAAAATGATTTCCTTGCTGCAGGAAAAGAATGATTTACAGATCCATGTCCAGGCTGTATGTAGAATTATATAGCAAAACTCTGTTTAAAAAATAATTTATAGTGATATCTAGTTGTTATCAATCCAAGAATTCCCAGTTGCCTAAAAGAAAATTGTTTTCAAAAGGAATCTGAGACTCTGGCTGATGCTGAGGAGAGATGTGAAAGTCTCATCAAGAACAAGATTCAACTTGAATCAAAACTCAAGGAGGTCAATGAGAGACTTGAAGATGAGGAAGAAAGCAATGCTGAACTGACAGCTAAGAAAAGGAAACTGGAAGATGAATGCTCAGAGCTGAAGAAAGACATTGATGACCTAGAACTCACTCTGGCAAAAGTAGAAAAAGAAAAACATGCAACAGAAAATAAGGTATAAGCAACAAGAAACGTAAAGTCCACTTTCTGATTCAAATACACAAATGCAAAGTCTACTTTCTAATACAGTATAATTATGTATGTTAATCTCTGTTCCCTTATTTATAGGTTAAAAATCTTACTGAAGAATTGGCAACTCTTGATGAAAAGGTCTCCAAACTCGCCAAGGAAAAGAAAGCACTTCAGGAGGCCCATCAGCAAACTCTTGATGACCTTCAGGCTGAGGAAGACAAAGTCAGCTCCTTGACCAAAGCAAAGACAAAGCTGGAACAGCAAGTAGATGATGTGAGTATCTTGAAATAAGATTTTTAATCTATTGGGTATTTAAAAAGTGGCCAAATTATTCAAATAAATGCATGTACTTCTAGCTGGAAGGTTCTCTGGAACAAGAGAAGAAACTCCGTCTTGAGCTAATGAGGGCCAAGAGAAAGCTGGAAGGTGACCTGAAACTGTCCCAGGAAACCGTCATGGATCTTGAAAACGATAAGCAGCAATCTGACGAAAAGCTAAAAAAGTAAGGAGCGCTCTCTAGTTTTTTTTAAAAGAAAAACCTGAAAATGAAGACTGCATTTATAACTTGTATTAACCTTGATTCACAGGAAGGACTTTGAAATCAGCCAACTCCAAGGAAAGATTGAGGATGAACAATCCCTTGGATCTCAACTGCAGAAGAAGATAAAGGAACTGCAGGTAAAGGATGGATTACAGGATCCTAATATCATTATATTAATTTCTCATTATTTAACTTTGAATATAAAAAAAACAATAATAATAACCTGCTCTATTTAGGCTCGTATTGAAGAACTTGAGGAGGAAATTGAAGCTGAGAGGGCAGCTCGGGCCAAGATTGAGAAACAGAGAGCTGATCTTTCTAGAGAACTTGAAGATATCAGTGAAAGACTTGAGGAAGCTGGAGGTGCAACATCTTCCCAGATTGAGGTGAACAAGAAGCGTGAAGCTGAATTCCAGAAACTGAGACGCGACCTAGAAGAAGCTACTCTTCAACATGAAGCCACTGCTTCTGCTCTGCGCAAAAAGCATACTGACAGTGTTGCTGAGCTTGGAGAACAGATTGACAACCTGCAGCGTGTTAAGCAGAAGCTGGAGAAAGAAAAGAGTGAACTGAAGATGGAGGTTGATGACCTGGCCAGCAATCTGGAGGGCGTCTCTAAGTCAAAGGTAAGTAATTTCTTGAAAATACATGTTTCTTTATCCTTTTTTTAATCCTTATTCTGGAATGAAAACAATGATTTTACCTAATGTTCTTGTAGGCCAACCTTGAGAAAGTTAACCGTGTGCTTGAGGACCAACTGAGTGAAGTTAAGTCTAAGGATGATGAACATCTGCGTTTACTTAATGACCTCACTACCCAGAAGGCTCGTCTGCAGACTGAGACTGGTAGGTTTATTACTGTACTCATATAATAGAAGTAATACATGTAACAATATAATGAAGTGTTTAATAGATGAAATACAAGCCTCTAAAATGTTGTACAAAACCAATGAAATGCCAAGAGTATTCAGAAGAGTGAAGAAATACTTGACTACATGCACTGTGATGTATCTACTAAATGCATTGTTTTTCATGCTATGTGATATTGCTTTTATATGATTCTAGGTGATTCTAGGTGAGCTGAAGAGAAGGAGTCTCTAATTTCTCAACTATCCAGAGGCAAACAGGGCTTCACTCAGCAGGTTGAGGAACTCAAGAGACAGCTTGAAGAGGAGTCAAAGGTAACATTGTGATGTTAAGTTAAACAAACAATATTGAAAATTTCCTACAATGCCAATACATGTATTTCACATAATTCTTATCTGCATATTCCAGGCAAAGAATGCCCTTGCCCATGCCCTGCAGTCTGCTCGCCATGACAATGACTTGCTCCGTGAGCAATATGAGGAGGAACAGGAAGCCAAGGCTGAGCTTCAACGTTCTCTGTCCAAGGCTAATGGTGAAGTTGCCCAGTGGAGGACCAAATACGAAACTGATGCCATTCAGCACACAGAGGAGCTAGAGGAGGCCAAGTAAGTTGAAACTCAGGACATTTGTATTTATTTCAATATTTTTTATTGATTTTACAATAGAAAAAAAGAGATTTGTTTTTAACAGATTCTTATTGTACCATTACATAATATTGTTCTTTATTTGCTTTACAGGAAGAAGCTGGCTCAGCGTTTGCAGGATGCTGAGGAACAGGTTGAGGCTGTGAACTCCAAGTGTGCCTCCCTGAAAAAGACCAAGCAGAGGTTGCAGTCTGAGGTTGAAGACCTCATGGTCGATGTGGAGAGAGCAAATAGTGCAGCAGCTTCTCTTGACAAGAAACAGAGAAACTTTGATAAGGTTAATATGCAGGCATAATGCAACTGTAATAACTTGCAATTATTTAGGTACATATTCTATATATATCCATGATTTCAGGTCCTGGCAGAATGGAAGCAGAAGTATGAGGAGGGTCAAGCTGAACTGGAGGCTGCTCAGAAAGAGGCTCGTAGCCTGAGCACTGAGATCTTCAAGATGAAGAATGCTTATGAAGAGGCTCTAGAAGTTGAAACCCTGAAACGCGAGAACAAGAACTTGCAACGTATGTTGCTTACTTACTGTATTTCTATAATTTTTCATTGATGAGACTGGCATATGCACTGAATAGATGTGTAACATGTGTTTGACCATCTCTTCACCAAAATCCTCCGTGTCCAGCTTGAGCTGAACCAGATCAAATCTGAGGTGGACAGGAAGATTGCAGAGAAACAGCCAGAGAGCCATTGAAACAGCCAGAGAGCCATTGACACCATGCAGAGCACATTGGACTCTGAAATCAGAAGCAGAAATGATGCTCTCAGACTGAAAAAGAAGATGGAAGGAGATTTGAATGAACTTGAGATCCAACTTAGCCATGCCAACCGCCAGGCTACAGAGGCACAGAAACAGCTCAGAAATGTGCAAGGACAACTGAAGGTATCCCAAAAAAGTGCAAATCATATAAAATACAAAGCTCTAGTCTCATTCTATTGAAAGTAGTCAGATTGTTGGTTTATGATCACACACTTTTTGTCATCTAGGATGCCCAGCTGCATTTAGATGATGCCTTGAGAGGACAGGAAGACCTGAAGGAACAGGTTGCTGTGATTGAACGCAGAAACAATCTGCAACAAGCTGAGATTGAAGAGTCTAGGTCCGCTCTGGAACAAACAGAGAGATCTCGCAAGTTGGCAGAACAGGAACTTCTGGATGCCAGTGAACGTCTGCAGCTCCTGCACTCACAGGTAAAATCTACTACTAAATATCATTAGATTTAGCAATAAATGTTACAGAATTTCATTAAATTCTAACTAATGACCCACATATTTGTTTTTCTAGAACACTAGCCTGCTGAACAGCAAGAAGAAATTAGAAAGACATTGCACAGCTGACGAATGAAGTGGAGGAAAGTGTTCAGGAATCCAGAAATGCTGAAGATAAAGCTAAAAAGGCCATCACTGATGTACGTATCCATTCTTCTACAAACTCATAGCATAGATTACACCAAGCCAACATTCCCACTGACTGTTTTTCTATACTACTTAAGGCTGCTCTGATGGCAGAAGAGCTGAAGAAGGAGCAGGACACCAGTGCCCACCTGGAGAGAATGAAGAAGAACCTTGAACAGACTGTGAAGGACCTGCAACACCGTCTGGATGAAGCTGAACAGCTGGCAATGAAGGGTGGCAAGAAGCAGCTCCAGAAACTGGAAGTCAGAGTAAGTATTTTAAATGCAAAAATGGTAAAGATTAGAGGACAAATATAACAATTCCAACAATATTTTTTTCTGAAAATGTTCCCCATAGGTGCGTGAACTGGAGAATGAGCTGAACAGTGAACAGAAACGTGGAGTTGAGTCCATTAAAGGAGTTCGCAAATATGAAAGGAGGGTTAAGGAACTCGCCTACCAGGTACAGTAACTTAGTACACATACTCAGTATGGAAAATCCCTAAGGACTTCTTGCTTTTAGGTATTTCTTGGATTAAACCATTTTTGTTACAAACATGACTTTTAAATTCTGAATACTCTATATTAATTTTATTTTGCAGACTGAGGAAGACAGGAAAAACCTCCTGAGGTTGCAGGACCTGGTAGACAAACTGCAGTTGAAGGTCAAGGCCTACAAGAGACAGGCTGAGGAATCTGTAAGTACAAACTTAATTTCTTGTAGAAAAACTTTTCCAGAAGCCTTTTCTTCACAGACAAGACTGATTATAAGCAAGTTAGACTTTAGACCCAATTTTCCTTGTCAAAAGAAGTTTATTGAGTATACAATGTTATAAAGATACATAAAGTAAGTTTACAAGGATCTATAAAGTAAGCTCATTGTTTTACAGTAGGGTTTATACAGGTAAATATCATGGAATTTCAAATATTAAACATCGGGTTCACGTAAACCTAAATTAAAGATATATATCATTTCCTTAGTTACTTTTGTAGGTATTTAAATGATTTATACCTACTATACATATTGTTTACAAGTAGAGTGTATATAGGTCAAATAAATTCTGATAATGAGCTTTAATCGTAAGGTGGAGAAAAGGAAAGAGAAAGAAGAAAAAGGGTTGAAAGGTAGAGGTATGGTCCACAAGGTTGTCCCGCTCGTCAGTTTATTATTCTTTTTAGTTCTCTTTGAAGCCTTAGAATGGGTGTCTCTGTAAGTCATTTAATCTGTTACCATGGCAACAGGACAGAATCATTGAAGTTTGACAGGAACTGTTGTTTTATCCAAGGGTGCCAAAGTTTTTCAAATTTTGGAATTTGATTTTGATCGATGGCTACCATGTTAGCATGGGACATTGTATTATTCATTCTGTGAATTGTTTCTGCTAGTACCAATGTAGGAGATTTCCATGCCTTGGCCACTGTTTGTTTTGCAGCCGTTATTAGTTGGATCATAAGTTTGAATTGAGAGAGTGTTAACCATTCCGGTTTTAGATTAAGTAAAGTTAAATATGGATCTGGTTGTATTATTTTTTTAAATATTTTAGATGCAATCACGAAGACTTCCTTCCAGAAGGTTTGGATTACTGGGCACGTCCACCATATGTGTAAATATGTGCCTATTTCTGGGCATCCTCGAAAACAAAGAGCTGAGGTATTAGGTGAATATTTTGCCACTCTAGCAGGTACAAGGTACCAGCGAGTTAGGACTTTATAATTTGTCTCCAGTGCTAAGATGTTGGGTGAAGATGACTTAGATGTGAGCCATATGTTAGACCAGTCCGTGTCTTCTAAAGTTCGTCCCAGGTCCTCCTCCCACCTCTGAACGTAAGAGGGTCTATTAAGATTTGCTACTCCATATAATTGATTATAAAGTGATGAAATTGTACCTTTAGCAAATGGATCTTTTGTACAGATTGATTCAAAAATGGATAATTGGGATAATGGTGTATCCCCCTTTAGGAATGGTGTATAGAAATTTTTGATTTGGAGATATCTAAATATCTCAGAGTTTGGTAGATCATATTTTTCTCTAAGCGATGGGAATGAAAGGAATGATTTAGATGCTATGAAGTCATTTAGTGTCTGAATGCCTGATGTTGTCCAAGCTTTAAAAGAATTTGGGTAGATCCATGCCGGATAAAAGGCCGGATTTCTGATAAAAGAAAGGAGAGGATTGTGTGGAGATTGTAACTGATATTTGGTTTTTAGTTTATCCCAGAGAGATAAGAAGTGTTTAGTTATGGGATTATGAATTTTAAAGCGGTCTTTAGGATCAAGCCATAATAAATTTGATATTAATAGAGGGTCATTTTCTGAAGCCTCTATAAATACCCATAATGGGATTTCCTGTTTTGCATGGTATTTGGACAGACTGGCCAAATGTGCTGCTCTGTAGTAGTTAGTAAAGTTAGGGTATCCCAGGCCTCCTTTATTTTTGGGAAGATGTAGTGTGTGTATAGGTATACGTGGTTTAGAAGAGCCCCATATAAACGAAGTTGCTCTTTTTTGTACTATTCTCAAGAATAGGAAGGAATTGGAATAGGGAGGACTCTGAATAGATAAAGTAATTTGGGTAGAATAGTCATTTTGATTGCATTAATCTTCCCTATCCAGGATAAAGGAAGTTGCGACCATTGTTTTATTAGATTTGTGATCTGTCTTAATACAGGAGGATAATTGGTTGAGAATAAGTCAGAATGAGATGCTGTTAAATGAATTCCAAGATATGGGATTGATTTTTCTGCCCATGTGAATGGGAGTGCAGCCCTAGCCGGGATCAATTCCATGTTTGTGAGTGAAATATTAAGCACTAGGCATTTCTTAGGATTAATCATAAGGCCGGATAGGGCTGCAAATCCATCAAGAGCTGGTATTAAGTTAGGACCAGAGACCTGTGGTGATGATAGAAAAAGTAATATATCGTCTGCAAATATACATAGTTTGTGTGTATTACCTCCTACTTCAATGCCAGTTATAGTTTGGTTTGTTCTGATGTATTGGGCCATGGGTTCGAGTATAAGGGCAAATAATAAGGGAGATAATGGGCAACCCTGTCGGGTACCTCTTTCGATATTAACCACTAGCCTACCGCCCACTGTCATATGACGGCCGGACGGTAAGCCTATTGTTCTGAGTGGGCGTCATATGACGTTCCACCGTTTAAACAGGGCATGCGCGCGATCGTGAGCACGCAGCCCTGTACTGTCGGTGGCGGCGTGTCACCGAGACACCGCTCGTCACCGACAGGGGTGAACAGCCACTGGGCATGGCTGTTTACCACGTGATCGGCCGTGATGAAGTCACGGCTGATCACTAATGGTACATCCCGCATTGCACGGCGCATGCGCGCGATCGTGCGTGCGCTGCGCGTGCACGTTGGTGGCGGCGTGTTCCCCGGGAACACTGTTCGTCACCGACGATAGTTTACAGCCATTGGCCAGTACTGTGTACCATGTGATCGGCTGTGATCCATTCACAGCCGATCACTAAGTGTAAACAAAGAGCTGTCACTAGCTGTTACTAGCCCTTCTCTCCTCACACACCGTTTCCAGTGTGAGGAGAGAAGAGCCAGGAGCAGTGAGTTACAGATCTTTGTATTTGTAGTGTCTGCACCAACACCACTTCTGTCCCATCGCCCCCCCCAATTGTCATCTGTCACCCAACAGTCACCCCATAAAAAGTGCACCTGTCACATAGAGACTGCCATTAGTGACCATCAGCGGTGCCCTGTCGCCCACCAGTGACCGTGCCCTGTCACCCGTCGCCCATCAGTGACCTGCCCTGTCACCCGTCACCCATCAGTGACCTGCCCTGTCACCCGTCACCCATCAGTGACCTGCCCTGTCACCCGTCACCCATCAGTGACCTGCCCTGTCACCCGTCACCCATCAGTGACCTGCCCTGTCACCCGTCACCCATCAGTGACCTGCCCTGTCACCCGTCACCCATCAGTGACCTGCCCTGTCACCCGTCACCCACCAGTGACCGTGCCCTGTCACCCGTCACCCACCAGTGACCATTAGCGGTGCACCCGTCACCCATCAGTGACCGTCGCCTGTCAACAATCTGTGACTATCACCTGTCACCGTCCGTGGCCTGTCACCCATCAGTGACCGGGCCCTCTCACCCTTCACCCATCAGTGACTGTGCCCTGTCACCCATCAGTGACCATCAGCGGTGCACCTGTTACCCATCAGTGACCGTCGCCTGTCAACTATCTGTGACCATCGCCCATCACACCATCACCTCTCAGTGAACGTCACCTGCCACCCATCGCACAGCCCATTAGTGACCGTCACCTGCCACCCATCTGTCACCCGTCGCACAGCTACCCGCCACACAGCCATGTCCAAAAGAGGATATACAAGTGAGGAGGCGTTCCAGATCCTCTCTATGACTGATGAGAGCACCGGGGAGCTCTCATCAGAGTCCCATTCTGATTCCGAATCAAATTCGGCATTTGAGCCGATCGAGAGTAGCAATGGTTCGGATGAAGAATGGGTCCCTCCTAAAAGGGCACGACACTCTGGAACCCAGGAAGCCGCCAGCAACCGGGATTATATTCCCAGTACCAGCTCTGCCGCCAGAAATAGGCCCCAGGAAGAAAGGCCCAGTACCAGTGCTGCCGCCAGCAATAGGCCCCAGGAACAAAGGCCCAGTACCAGTGCTGCCACCAGAGATGGGCCCCGCGCACAAATGCCCAGTACCAGTGCTGCCACATCACACCCGAGTTCCAGCACAGGAAATTCAACTCCCCCAACTACTGGAGTGTCACGTCCCCCAAGAGCCAGGGCCGCTACCTATATGCCAGATGGTCTTGCCAACCCAACATGGCTGCCTTCCAACTCGGGATCACCAAATATTCCCCCTTTCACAGCACAGCCAGGTGTGCAGGCCAACACCCAAAATTTTACAGAGATCAATTTTTTTCACCTGTTTTTGCCCGACACTTTGCTGCAGTTCATTGTGGACCAGACAAATTTGTATGCCCAGCAGTATATTGCCAGCAACCCCCAATCATCTTATGCCCGTCCGTTTGAGTGGAGAGATTTGAATATGGAGGAGTTCAAATTGTTTTTGGGCCTCACCCTAAATATGGGGCTTACAAAAAAAAATGAAGGACATACCTATTGGTCCACCCACCCCATCCACCATATGCCCATGTATTCTGCCGCTATGTCCAGGTCCCGATATGAGATGATTATGAGATTCTTTCATTTTAACGACAACACCCAGTGCCCTCCCAACAATCATCCAAATTCGGATAAGCTATACAAGATTCGCCCACTAATAAATTCATTTTCCCAACGATTTGCAGAACTTTATGTCCCCGAGAAGAATATATGTGTGGATGAGTCCCTGGTACCATTTTCAGGCCGGCTAGGAATAAAACAGTATATTCCTAGCAAAAAGGCCAAATATGGAGTCAAATTTTACAAGCTGTGTGAGAGAGCCACGGGACATCTATATGCATTCCGCATATATGAGGGAAGAGATTCCCAGCTCCAGCCCCCTGAGTGCCCGGCCTACATGGGCACAAATGGAAAAATCGTATGGGATCTGGCTTACCCACTTCTAAAAAAAGGCTATCATATATACCTGGACAACTTTTATACCAGCCTGCCCCTTTTCAGACACCTATATATTTAAAAAACCCTGGCCTGCGGAACTTCAAGAAAAAATAGGAAGGGCTTCCCACAATCCATTGTGAACAAAAGGCTGAAAAAGGGGGAAAGAGCAACACTGAGATGTAATGAAGTGCTGGCCTTGAGGTGGAAGGATAAGAGGGATGTGCACATGATGTCCACCATTCATGATGACACTGCAGTTGTAGTTCAGCGAAGACGAGGTCCCATTGAAAAACCGACATGTGTCCAAGACTATAATCTCTACATGGGGGGGGTGGATTTCAATGACCAAATGATTCAGCCCTATTTGTCAATAAGGAGGTCCCGATTCTGGTATAAGAAGGTAGCAATATATCTAATCCATTTGGCCATTTACAATTCCTACATTATCTACACAAAATCCACAGAAAGCCCCGCCTCCTTCCTAAAATTCATCGAAGAAGTAGTCACGTCCCTCATCTATCCACAAAGACCCCTCCCAGAATTACCTCGTTCTGATGCTGTTAGCCGACTTCATGAATGGCACTTCCCGTACAACATTCCACCATCGGAAGCAGGCCGAAGACGGCAAAAAAAATGTCGTGTGTGCAGCAGAAGAGGTTTTCGAAAAGATACCAGCTACCATTGTCCCCAGTGTCCCTCCCAACCTGGCCTTTGCATTGGTGAATGCTTCGAACTGTATCATACATCCCCAAGTTATTAGCCCATATTTTCCCCATTTTCGCTGATCATTTTCCATGCTTCCCCAAATAACCATGCCACTGCCTTCAATGTGAACTGACCCTGGCCTGCTTTTTGACTATGCCTCTGCCTACCGTTTGGACTGCTTCCACATGAACTGACCCTGGCCTGTTTTGACTATGCCTCTGCCCACCGTTTGGACTGCTTGCTCGTGAACTGAACCTGGCCTGTTTTGTGACTACTCTTCTGCCTACCGCTTGGACTGCTTGCACGTTAACTGACCCTGGCTTGTTTTATGGACTATGCTTTTGCCTACCACTTGGACTGATCTGTTGCCCTGCTACTATAGTACACAGGGGTCTCACATATGTGAGGGGCTCCAGAATAGTTTTTCCGGATGGAGATAACAATTTTTTTTGTTTTCTCCCGGTTTTGTAATTTCCGGATTAGGGTCTGGAGTCCGGAGGCTTCATAGAGATTTGGGTGGGTCGAAGCCTCTACCCCTGTGCCCCTGTGCACAGGTCTTACCCAATTGCGGCCCTCAGCCTTCTGCTGACTTACTGCCATCATGCCTTTGCCTGCTGCATGAACGGACCACACATCTGCCTGCTACCTGGACTATGCAAATAATTCGCTGTAGCAAAAGGCAGTATGTTTATGAAGGGCTGGAGAGCGGTACAATAATGTGTGTCTGCAGGTAACAGTGTACCAGGACCAATATTATGGCTGTGCTGGCTGTCTCTGCCTGGACAATTCCTATGGACTGTGCTGTGCCGACTATAGACAATATTCCTGCCTGCTGCCTGGATAGTTATTGCTGTCGCTAAGCACATCCCTGACTGCTGCCTGGACCAGTGCTCTCTTCTGTGGACACTACTAAAAGCACAGGTAATACTTTTTTTTTATCCTTTCCGCAAAAGAATTTATTTTGGATTGTAATTCTTGGTATGTACATGCTATGTGTTAGAAATATGAAGGGCCTTCAAAAATGATAGGTTGCCAGGAAATTATCTATGTAATGTATGCTCCTAGAACGCCTGATGGTGCTACTTGGATGTTGGGCCACTGTATGTGGCCAAGCTGTGTAAAAGTTTCACACATGTGGTATCCCCATACTCAGGGGGAGTAGCAGAATGTATTTTGGGGTGTCATTTTTGCTATGTGTTGGAAATATCTTATAAATGGACAACTTTGTGTAAAAAAAATGCGTTTTTATTTTTTTTCCACATTTTCCAAAAACTTCTGGAAAAAAAATAACCATTCAAAAGACTCATTATGCCTCATAGATTATACGTTGGGGTGTTTGCTTTCCAAAATGGGGTCATTTTGTGGGCAATTCCTTTGTCCTGGTGCTCCAGGGCCTTCAAAAGTGTAATAGGTGGTTGAGAAATGAGATGTGCAATTTATGCTCGTAGATCGCCTGATGGTGCTACTTCAATGTTGGGTCTTTGTATGTGGCCAGGCTGTGTAAAAGTCCCACACATGTGGTATCGCCATACTCAGGAGGGGTAGCAGAATGTATTTTGGGGTGTCATTTTTGCTATGTATTTGCTATGTGTTGGAAATATCTTATAAATGGACAACTTTGTGTAAAAAAATGCATTTTTATTTTTTTTCCACATTTTCCAAAAACTTCTGGAAAAAAAATAACCATTCAAAAGACTCATTATGCCTCATAGATTATACGTCGGGGTGTTTGCTTTCCAAAATGGGGTCATTTTGTGGGCAATTCCTTTGTCCTGGTGCTCCAGGGCCTTCAAAAGTGTAATAGGTGGTTGAGAAATGAGATGTTCAATTTATGCTCGTAGATCGCCTGATGGTGCTACTTCAATGTTGGGCCTTTGTATGTGGCCAGGCTGTGTAAAAGTCCCACACATGTGGTATCGCCATACTCAGGAGGAGTAGCAGAATGTATTTTGGGGTGTCATTTTTGCTATGTATTTGCTATGTGTTGGAAATATCTTATAAATGGACAACTTTGTGTAAAAAAAATGCGTTTTTATTTTTTTTCCACATTTTCCAAAAACTTCTGGAAAAAAATAACAGTTCAAAAGACTCATTATGCCTCATAGATTATACGTTGGGGTGTTTGCTTTCCAAAATGGGGTCATTTTGTGGGCAATTCCTTTGTCCTGGTGCTCCAGGGCCTTCAAAAGTGTAATAGGTGGTTGAGAAATGAGATGTGCAATTTATGCTCGTAGATCGCCTGATGGTGCGACTTCAATGTTGGGCCTTTGTATGTGGCCAGGCTGTGTAAAAGTCCCACACATGTGGTATCCCCATACTCGGTAAGAGTAGCAGAATGTATTTTGGGGTGTAATTTGTTGTATGCATATGCTCTGTGAGAGAAATAACCAGTTAATATGAAAATTTAGAAAAAAAAAATCTTCCTTTTGCAAAGAATTGTGGGAAAAAATTATACCTTAAAAAAACTAACCATGCTACTTACTTAATACCTTGGAATGTCTACTTTCTAAAAAGGGGTAATTTGGGGGGTATTTGTACTTTTCTGACTTGTTAGTACCTCAAGAAATGAGATTCACCTGATGTACTGAAGGCCTGATCAGATGTTTTCAATTTTCAGTGATTGGCACCATAGTTTGTAGACTCTATAACTTTCACAAAGACCAAATAATATACACTAATTTGGGTTATTTTTACCAAAGATATATAGCAGTATAAATTGTGGCCAAAATTTATGAAGAAAAATTACTAATTTGCTAAATTTTATGACAAAAACAAAGAAAAAGGCAATTTTTCACAAAATTTACGGTCTTTTTTTATTTATAGCACAAAAAATAAAAAACCCATTAGTGATTAAATACCACCAAAAGAAAGCTCTATTTGTGTGAAAAAAAGGACACAAATTTCATTTGGGTACAGTGTTGCATGACTGAGTAATAGTCATTCAAAGTGTGAGAGCACCGAAAGCTGAAAATTGGTCTGGGCAGGAAGGGGGTTTAAGTGCCCTGTATTGAGGTGGTTAAAGGCTTCAGATTTGTATCCAGCATATTTTATATAGGCTTTGGGTTTATTATATAATGCTTTGATCCATGTTAAAAAGTGGGGTCCAAAACCCCATTTTTGTAATGAATATTGCATATATTGCCAGGATACTGTGTCAAATGCCCTCTTAATATCGAGAGATAGAAAACATAAAGGGATTTTCCGTTTTTTAGCAATATGTGCCAATAACACTGCCCTGCGTATATCATCCCCTGCCTGTCTATTTGGCATGAAGCCTACTTGATCTTTATGTATTAATTTTCCTATAATGCTATTGAGGCGTTTTGCTATTATTTTTGCTAATAATTTAATATCGAGGTTTAACAGAGAGATAGGTCGATAATTCACACAGGAAGTATCATCAGAAAGAGGTTTTGGGATCATACAAACAATTGCCATTAGTGTTTCTTGCCGAAAAGAATGTCCATCTAGAATTTTGTTAAAAGTTTCAGTGAGAATGGGAGAGAGTATTTCTGAGAATGTTTTATAGTATAAAGCCAAGTAGCCGTCTGGGCCTGGTCTTTTGTTAAGTTTTGGTCTTTTATGGCGTTAGCAACTTCATCTATAGTTATAGGCTCATCCAAACTGCTTTTTTGATTCTGAGATAACTCAGGTAAGGTTATTTTTGAGAAGAAGGATTCAGCCTCTGTAGGATTAAATTCATTGTTTGTCTTGTATAAAGTTGCGAGATGTGAGTGAAATTTATGGACTATTTTAACTGGATTACAAGTGTAAACATTTTTTGATAATTTCAAACGTATTGGTTTGAAAGATTTGTTAGTTGAATTTAATGCCCGAGCCAAATATGTACCTGGTTTGTTTGTATTCATGTAGAAATTGTGTTTGGAGCGTTTGAGGGATTTATCAACTGACTCAGTGAGAAATAGATCGTATTCCAATCTAGATTTTTCCAGATGAGATTTTGTACTCTGAGATGGATTATCTTGAAATGATATGTAGGCTGCATTAAAATTGAGTTCTAGTTTTTTTGCTAGATTTTTGCGTTCCCGTTTAAATAGTGCCATTTGTCTTTGTATTGTACCACGCAAGACAGGCTTATGAGCTTCCCACAGTGTTATTGGGGAGATGTCTGTTGTATTATTAATTGATATGTATTCCTTTAAAGCTTGTTCAATGGCCATCTGATGTAGTGGGTGTTTGAGCATTATGTCCGGTAAGTACCACGTTGGGTCATGCGCTTTTGGTATGGCTGAGGCTATAGTAGTGTATACTGCATTATGGTCAGACCACGGAATCGGAATTATATCTGATGCAATAATTTCTGGTATCATTCCTATTGTTAGAAAAATATGATCTATTCTGGTGAAGGTTTGATGAGGGTGCGAGAAATAAGTGAATTTCTTTTTCATTGGGTTACTTTCTCTCCACGAATCTACCAGATTGTATTTGGAAAGAAGTTGAGAAAAAGGTAATCTAGAGGTTATTTTGGATGGTGTAAAAGGTGATTTATCTAGAAATGGGAGGAGGACCTGGTTCGAATCCCCACACATTATCACTGTTCCTATTTTGTGTGTATTAATCACTTGTAATATATGTGAGAGGAATGGTGTAGGTTGTTTGTTAGGAGCGTAGTAGGAAATCACCGTGATTGCTGTATCCATTATATAACCCATGAGTATCAGGTATCTACCTTCTGGGTCTTTAATTTCTGAGGATAAGGTGAATGGTGTGGATCGGTGAAATGCAATTAGAGTTCCCCTTTGCTTGGTACAGGCAGAAGCCGTGTAAATTTGTTGATAAAAAGGAGAAATATATTTTGGAGTAGAATCTTTGGTGAAGTGTGTTTCTTGGAGGCATACTATTTGAGCCTTCTTGTTATGGAAAGTACGGAAGGCTTTGGTCCTTTTTTGAGGGACATTTATTCCCTGAACATTCAGGGAAAGTATATTCAGTGGTGCCATGGCAATAGATCAAATAGTTTTGACTTACTTTTTGTTATGCAGAGCTGACTGCGCAGATCAACCTGTGTGGACTGAAGAGATGAATAGATAGAAAAGAAACCAGTGAATTCTGGAGTAAAGAGTAAACAAAAAACATATGAGATTAGATGATACATTGTATAAATTATTTTTTGCAAGTAATCACAATTTACCCGTGAAAGAGAATAAATATCTCATATATATATATATATCTATATATCTAAATGGGGGTACACGGATCTTCCGCTTACAGGAGAGAAGTGCTATGTCAAAAGACATCAAAATGATGTTTCATTAATTGGAGTGCAGAATATAGTTTTTGTTGAAATTATTTATTCCAGGGTGGTTGTATATGGTTAGTCTTGCCCTAGGCTAAATAATTCAGTTAGAAAGGTACTGTTAATAACTTTGGTATTGATGAAGATAGTTTGAATTATTTTGGGATTTTAACCCTTTTAGAGTAAACAATTACATATTTTATTCATATGTAACTGTTTAGATATGTTAACTCATAAAATTGAGGTTGTATTGCTTCAGATTAGAATAAACAAAAACATAGTTCTAGGAACTAGTTAGGTAATAATATATTTGTTTTAAGAAAAGAAAGAAAAAGCTTCCATTACTTCAGGATTATTGAACATATTTGTCCTAAAAAGTAATAAATCTATTGTTATTACCTGATAATATATAACTGAACAAGAATTTCCTTATTTCACTTATATATTCTAAGGCTATATGAATCAGAAGTAATAAGAAATATAACTGGAATGTAACATGATCCCACACAGTGTGTGACTATCAGAATGCAGTTACATTCAGTTATAAATACAGGTTTTTTATAGAGAACCATCTCTTAGTGTAATAAATGAAGAGATATCAGGAATTAGGATGTCAGTCCATTGAATCTTCTTGGTCCATGGATGATGTGGCATAACGGCCTCTTTTGTGAGAATGATGATTCCCATTTTGTTCTGAAATTTTCTGGGTGCTGCCTGAAGGTGAAGATGAGGCCATTCTTCTGCGTGTGGGAGTGTTGCTGCTTGTGGGTTCTGTCAGATTTAATTTTAAAAGGGTTTGTTGCAGTTCATCTGCTGATCTGCTTCTGTAAATTGTACCTTGGTAGTTAAATCTGACTGAAAAGGAGAAGCTCCATTGATACATAATGTTGTGGCATTGCAGTTCCATTAGTTGGGGTTTCATGGATCGTCTTTTAGTAATAGTAAGTTGGGATAGGTCAGCAAAAATGTGATAATTGTGTCCTTGAAAATTAAGTTCCTTTTTTTCTCTTGCAGCAATTAGTATTTGTTCTTTCGTTCTGTAATAATGAAATTTTGTGATTATATCACGTGGGGGTCCATCTTTCTTTTTGGCCGTGAGGGCTCTGTGTACTCTGTCCAGTTCTAAACGTTCAATAGGGATATCTGGCTTTAGTTCTTGTAATAGAGCAGTAATAGTAGATTGCAGGTCTGTCACAGTTTCAGGTATTCCCCTTATGCGCAAGTTTGAACGTCTGGCTCTATTTTCGTAATCTTCGAGCTTAGTTTGAAGTATTAAATTCTCTTTTTTTAATTGTTCCAATTCTGTTATATTTTCTTGGGTTGTAATTTCAATTTCATCCATTTTTATTTCTAAGGCTGCGGTGCGGTTTCCCAGCTCTCTTATTTCTTTGGTTAGGCTTTTTGTTATTTGGTCTGAGGTTTGTTTTAAAGCCTTATGAAGCATCTTTTCAAATTGTAATAATAATACTGGGGATACTGAGGAGGCTTGTGGAGAAGTTTGTGAGAGGATTTGTTCTGTATCTGACTCAAATGGAGAGTCTTGCTGTGACATTTTCTGTCTGTAAGAGCGCCCTGATGCTGTATCTTGTGAGGTGACTGGAGCTGCTTCAGCTGCAGTGAGTGCCTGTGAGCTCTTTGTGAGGTGATTTTTATTTCTGCCACGGTTTCCTCCCAGTACCATATTTCCTGCCCAAACTTTCACAGTTTGTTCCCTGGGGCAAAAAGGTTCAAATGGATACCTTTTGAGCCTGCAGGCTCCGCTTTGTCCTTCTCTTCTCTCCTCAGCGGTGTGGAGCTCTAACAATGCATGTCTGCTCCGCTAGGCTCCGCCTCCTGCCCCCCCTTAGACCCAATTTTCAATTGACAATTGATTAACTTTGTTCTTCAGGAGGAACAAGCCAATGCTCACCTGGGCAGCTTCAGGAAGGTCCAACATGAGCTTGAAGAGGCCGAAGAGAGAGCTGACATTGCTGAGTCCCAGGTCAACAAGCTCAGGTCCAAGAGCCGTGACATTGGAGGAAAGGTATAGCAGCATTTTTTTAAATGTGATGTCACTTCATTCTCTTAAAATTACTTCTTGTACCTTACATTTTTTCTCTGTATTTTTTGCAGAAGGAGAGCGAATAGTAAATACTTCTAAATGGTTGTAGAAAAATGAACAGTATTTAAATTATATTGTGCTAATATTTAATATTTAAATAAATTATTGAAGATCATTAAATATGTTGTGGTGTTTCATGTAATTGGTTAAATGGTTTCTACTTTAGTGGTAGATGTAAACACAGAAATTAATGCAGTTATGTATTAAAACATAATAAAGAGTTTTATGCAACTAATGTAATTACCTGAATATGGCTTATTATATGTATTCGCATAATTCCATGTACAACAGCCCTTAGACCGGTAGAGGGATGGTCATTGTTAGCAGCCAATCATCATGCTGCACATGCATATGCAGACAGAGAGAAAGATTAGTGTGAGCAAATCAGCAAACTGCTGCTACTCCTTCTCTGTCCTATCCTAGGCTGGGGGTAGGGAGGTGACCTAGCCTTATTGCTTAACTGCAACAGTGAAAATTCGCAAGCCTGGCTGTACATTCTTCTGGGGCTCTGTAAATCTCAGGACTAAATTTACAAAAATACAAACCCTTTGAATAGTGAAACACTCTAAATGAGTAATTCAACTCTGTATTTGGCCTGGAGTTCAGCTTTAAATATTGAATGGCCCTTAAAGGAAATCTCCCACTTCTGGCTTTTCAAAAAACCTAAGGTGTATATGAGTGCAATTCAAAAATGCAACTGGTTACAGTCTACATTTACTCTTCAGCTGACCTGCCATGTACTATAGTGGTCCACAAGCAGGGCTGGACTGGGACAAAAATTTGGCCCTGGACTTCATCCAGACCGGCCCACTTTAAATTTGCAAACACGCACAAAAAAGTAAGCCCTCCCTTACATCAGGGTCCCCAGAGCCCCCCTCATTACATCAGAATCCCCACAAAGCCCCTCCTTACATCAGGGTCCCCAGAGAGCCTCTCCCTTACACCGGGGTCCACAGAGAGCCCCTCCTTGCATCAGGATGCCCAGAGAGCCCTCCCTTACATCAGAGTCCCCAGAGAGCCTCCCCCTTACATCAGGTTCCCCAGAGAGCCTCCCTTTTACATCAGGGTCCCCAGAGATCCCCTCCTTACATTAGGGTCCCCAGAGAGCCCCCATTACGTCAGAGTCCCCAGGGAGCCTCCCCCTTACATCAGGGTCCCCAGAGAGCCTCCCCTTTACATCAGGTTTCCCAGAGAGCCCTTCCTTACATCAGAGTCCCCAGAGAGCCTCAGTTTTGCATCAGGGTCCCCAGAGAGCCTCCCACTTACATCGGGGTCCTCAGATAGCCTCCTCCTTACATCAGGGTCCCCAGAGAGCCTCCCCCTTACATCAGGGCCCCCAGAGAGCCTCTCCTTATATCAGGGTCCCCAGAGAGACCCCCTTACATCAGGGTCCCCAGAGAGCCCACCCCTTACATCAGAGTCCCCACTGAGCCTCAGTCTTGCATCAGGTTCCCCAGAGAGCTCCCCCCTTACATCAGAGTCCCCAGAGAGCCTCAGTCTTGCATCAGGGTCTCCAGAGAACCTCAGCTTTACATCAGGGTCCCCAGAGAGCTGTATGGCTGCATGCACACCTCTGCATTTTGAATTGCGGGCAGATTTGCCGAGATTCTGCCCGCGTTTTTAAAGTGCCAAGGTGAGAATGACAAATCACATTTAAGATGCCATTCATTTGGATAGCACCTAAAATATTATATCTCAAATGTGCAATCTGCGATTTGACATTCACACCTCGGCACTTTGAAATCACAGGCATAATCTTGGCCAATCTGTCCGCAATTCAAAACGCCCAAGTGTGAATGCAGCCTAAAGAAGTTACCTCTATACTTACTTGTACACTGCAGCCAGGGCCAAACTTACAATTGGGCTTGACTGGGCTCAAGCCCATGGGCCCCGTCCAATATGGGGCCCCGCGGGCAAGGCCGGATCCACGGCAAACTCCCGCCCGCTAGCCAGCCCGTTTCGTCGGTACCGCTGCTTATTTCACGGGGTCCGATCAGGCTTGTGTTTACTTCCACTTCCTGATAGCGGTGGAATGCACTATAGGGAAACCATGGGCGCGTTGCCTCCCATGTCTTGCATCATTTCCGGCTGATTACATCACGTCCGCCCTATGGTGCGTTCCACCACTACCAGGAAGTGGGAGTACACAAGCCCGATCGGTCCCCATGAAATAAGCAGCGGTGCCGGCGAAACGGGCTTGCTAGCAGGCGGGAGTTTGCCGCCCCCCTGAATGTGCCCCTGAATGTTAGAAATCATGGTCCCCCCGTACATCCTACCTGACGGGCCCTCTTCGACCCGATGTGGCAAATGACACCCTGCATCCGCTGACAAGTGACACCCTGCATCCGCTGACAAGTGACACCCTGCATCCGCTGACAAGTGACATGGCAAGTGACACCCTGCATCCACTGACAAGTGATATGGCAAGTGACACCCTGTATCTGCTGATAAGTGACATGGCAAATGACACCCTGCATGAGCTGACAAGTGACACCCTGCATCCGCTGATAAGTGACATGGCAAATGACACCCTGCATGAGCTGACAAGTGACACCCTGCATCCGCTGATAAGTGACATGGCAAGTGACACCCTGCATCCGTTGACAAGTGACACCCTGCATCCGCTGACAAGTGATATGGCAAGTGACACCCTGCATCCGTTGACAAGTGTCACCCTGCATCCGTTGACAAGTGACACCCTGCATCCGTCGATTTAACTGACAATTGCGCAGTTGTGTGATGCTGTACCCAAACACTCGGCTACTCTCTGCTCCGCTTGGGACTGCGAGAGGACCCGAGAGCCGCCGAGAGGACCCGAGAGCCGCAGAGATACAGGACTCTGTATCTCGGCGGCGCCATTTTTAAATTTCAAGACTGCAATGACAACGCTGCAAATGACACTGGGGCAAGGCTGCAAATGACAAAGCTGCAAATGATACTTGGACAAGGCTGCAAATGACAAGGCTGCAAATGACACTGGGGCAAAGCTGCAAATGACAAAGCTGCAAATGACACTTGGACAAGGCTGCAAATGACACTTGGACAAGGCTGCAAATGACACTGGGGCAAGGCTGCAAATGACACTGGGGCAAGGCTGCAAATGACACTGGGGCAAAGCTGCAAATGACAAGGCTGCAAATGACAAGGCTGCAGATGGATGGACAAGGCTGCAGATGGACGCTGTGCAAGGCTGCATTGATGGGCATTTAAATGTAAGTTTTTTCCTTAAACTTCCCTCCTAAAAGTGTTTTTCCTTAAAATTCCCTCCTAAACTTGGGGTGCGTGTTATACGCCGGCGCGTGTTATATGCTGATAAATACTGTAATGTATAGAAGGTAGGGCCCGAAAGTGACTCAAGCCCAGGGGTCCCCACCACCCTTAGGCTCGATTCACATCTATGCATGTTGCTTTTGAGTGTTTCTGCAGTGTTTTTTGTGGTGCTTGCCGCGTTTTTGAACAGCGTTTTTACTGCGTTTTTGCCGCGTTTTGCTCCTTTTTTTAAGTTTTTTTTTAGACTGTATACAGTCTAAAAAAAATAAATAAACCCCCAAAAACCCAAAACGCGTCAAAAACGCCACAAAAACGCTTGTAATCTGCCAAAAAAAGCACATGTAGTTTTTCCAGCGACAGGTGTTTTGCTTCGGGTGACAGAACGCTCAGATGTGAACAGGGGCCATTGAAATGAATGGGATTTGGCTTTTTGAGCGTTTAGAGCTACACGCTTCAAGCAGAAAATCGCTTAGGCGTGAACCTGGCTTAGACCAACAACGCTCCAAAAAAGCTCATGCACCAAATTTTGGCACGGAGCAAGGAGCGTTAGGCTTTGTGATTTTTTTGCTACGATTGTGGTGTGATTTGTCGCTCAACAATCGTGGCAAAATTGCACCGTGTTTGGGGTGCCATGAACAAATAATGGCATCGTAAACACATCCCGTGTTTTGTCGTGATTCTGGAATCTGCCATTCTGCCTGTGATTCAAATCGCCTGGGGGACTAAAAAGACTCTGACCCTTCCCAAAAATGCAGCGGTTGAAAAAGCATAGATGTGAACGTGTCCCATAGGAAACCATGTTAACCACTTGCCGCAAACTGCCATAGCTTTACGCCAGTACTTTGACGCTAAATACCGTTGTTGTGGCAGCAGCTAGCTGCCATAACCCTGGTATTTTCAGCAACAGCGGGCAGTCCTCTTTGAGATAAAAGTGGTCTCTGTGGCAGATTCCCTGCAAGATAACTTTTATCGAGATGGGAGAGGCCCCCCCCCCCCGCTTACCAGAGCCACCGGTAGCGGCGGAGATGATCCGATCTGTTCCCCTAAGAGGCTTGGAGGCGAGTGAGAGAAAGACCTCCCCCACTCGGCTCCATAGCATTGGATGACGGAAGCATTGGATCCCTTCCGCCCAAAGGTCTCAAAGGGGAAATTTTTATTAATTTTTTTTATTCTTTTTAAGACATTTATTTATTGAGGTTTTTTTTATTGCATTTAAGTGTAAATGTGAGATCTGAGGTCTTTTTGACCCCAGATCTCACATTAAAGAGGTCATGCTTTTTTATTTTTACAAGGGATGTTTACATTCCTTGTAATAGGAATAAAAGTGACCCAAAAAAAACATTTTTTTTTAAAAGGACAGTGTAAAAATAAAAAATAAAAAGTAAAATAAATAAGAAAAAAAAAAAAACAAAACATTTAAAGTGCCCCGTCCCGCCGAGCTCTCGCGCAGAAGTGAATGCATACATAAGTCGCGCCTGCATATGAAAACTGTTCAAACCACACATGTGAGGTATTGCCACGATCGTTAGAGCAAGAAGAATAATTCTATCCTCTAGACCTTCTCTGTAAGTCAAAACTGGTAACCTGTAGACATTTTTAAACGTCGCCAATGGAGATTTTTAAGTGCCAAAGTTTGTCACATTATCACGTTATCTAGCGTAACATTATCTTTCACAATATAGAACAAAATTAGGCTAACTTTACTGTTGTCTTATTTTTTTACTTAAAGTGTATTTTTTCCAAAAAAATGCGCTTGTAAGACCGCTGCGCAAATACGGTGTGACATAAAGTATTGCAACGACCGCCATTTTATTCTCTAGGGTGTCTGAAATAAAATATATAATGTTTAGGGGTTCTAAATAATTTTCTAGCAAAAAAAATTATTTTAACTTGTAAACAACAGATGTCAAAAAGAGGCCCAGTCCTGAAAGTGGAGTTTCACCCACTTTTACAACTCTTCAGCATCCTTCACTAAACTGTGCACTGTAAACAAATTGGATATTTTTTTTTTTTACCTCAGCACCTACTGTATACCTGCTGTATTCATTTTTCACTTCCTCCTCCCTGGCCATGGCCCATCGCATCATTTCCTGTTTGCAATGCCTTCTGGGAAGGGGCGGCAACTTCCTCTGACACTGCCGTTGCTATGGAAACCTGACCTGAAACCTATTACACTGCTTGTGCTGCACTGAGCATGTGTGAGATCTGCAAGGATGAGATCCAGGAAGAAATACAGTCTGGCTTCAGATGCCCACACTTAAGATGGCCACGGCCTGCTGTAAGTTTATAAAATAACAAACTACTGCTATAAACTAACAAAACAGACCTTAGTTTACAGACTAACTTTACTAGAATACATTAAGCTTGTGTATTATAGGGGTATCTTTATTTAAAAATTTCAGCTGGAACACCACTTTAAGTGGTTAAATGAACTGCAGTACGTTTCTGCAAAAAGCACCAAAAAAACACATAGGTGTGAACCAGGCCTAAAAGCCAATACGTCAATGTACACACAGGCTTTTAGGCCTGGTTCACACCTATGTGTTTTTTAGTGCATTTTCAGTTTGGAAGAAACACACTGCAGTCCATTTAACATGGTTTCCTATGGGTCACGTTCACATCTGTGCATTTTATGGAAAGGGCCAGGGACTTTTTTCTGTTTTTTTTGGTTCCATTGACTTCAATGGATCAAAAACATGTATGAAAAAATGCAAAATGCACCTGGAATATGCAAACTGCAACCTGCATAGGTGTGAACCAGGCCTTAGCAGAGCTTAGGAGATGCTACAGTTAGGGGAGCTTCAACCTCTCTCTCCTGAATGCGGAAGAATCGCGTTCAGGAAAGGAACGCTTTAATCGCTGGCTGCAAAACGTGGCAAAAACGCGGCACGATTTTGCTGCGTTTTGCATTTTCCCACAAAGTAGGCTATGTGTACATGGAGCCTTACCTACCCCTTTCCAGGAAGCTGCTGAAAGAATGCAGAGTAGGTAAAATTTTTCCAGAAGATTATATATATATATATATATATATATTATATATATATATATTATATATATATATATAGTTTTTCAAGCACTTTAGAGGCGCTATTTTTAGCCCTTTAGCGCCTGAAAAACGCCTCAGTGTGAAAGTAGCCTAAATGAAAATGTCCAAATTGGGCCAAAAGTGTCAATATTTTGTGTGGCCTCCATTATTTTCCAGCACTGCCTTAACCCTCTCAGGCATAGAGTTCACCAGAGCTTCACAGGTTGCCACTGGAGTCCTCTTCCATTCCTCCATGACGACATCGCAGAGCTGGTGGATGTTAGAGACCTTGCGCTCCTCCACCTTCCGTTTGAGGATGTCTCACAGAGACCTTGTAACACTAATGAGTCACATGACACCGGGGAGGCAAAATGGATAATTGGGCCCAATTTGGACATTTTCACTTCAGCTGTGTACTCACTTTTGTTGCCAGTGGTTTAGACATTAATGGCTGTGTGTTGAGTTATTTTGAGGGGACAGCAAATTTACACTGTTATATAAGCTGTACACTCACTACTTTACATTGTAGCAAAGTGTCATTTCTTCAGTGTTGTCACATGAAAAGATAGAAGAAAAGATTTAGAAAAATGTGAGGGGTGTATTCACTTTTGTGAGATACAGTGTATATATAGGCCCTGCCAGGGTCTAGAAGGAGGATGTGACCCAGAATTCTCAACCAGACGGGTAACATGAACAACTAGAAAAGCTACAATTTCTGGGGATATTGTGTGAAGTGTTCTTGCCTCTACAACTGGAGTGGGCGGAGTAACTGGGTGGAGTGGGCGGAGTAACTGTTGTGTGGTTGGAGTGGTTGGAGTAACTGTGAAAAGTGTTAAAAAGCTTACTATTTTAAAAAGTATAAACAGTAGTAAAAAAGTTGAAGAAGTCCCATCATTAGCTGAAAGAGCTGAACATTTTTTTCAAAAATGATTTTTTTTTTTCAAAAATGATTTTTTTTTTTCAAAAAAAATTTTTTTCAAAAATGATTTTCTTTTTCAAAAATGATTTTTTTTTTTCAAAAAAGATTTTTTTCTAAAATAATTTTTTTTTTCAAAAAAGTTTTTTTTTTTCAATAATGATGTATTTTTTTCAAAAATGATTTTTTTTTTTTTTCAAAAATAGAATTTTTTTTTTCAAAAATGAAATTTTTTTTTTCAAAAATGTTTTTTTTTTTTCAAAAATGTTTTTTTTTTTTCAAAAATGATTTTTTTTCTCAAAAATATATATATTTTTTTTTTCATGGGGCGGTCATAATGTTTTGGCTGATCATGGGGTGGTCATAATGTTTTGGCTGATCATGGGGTGGTCATAATGTTTTGGCTGATCATGGGGTTGTCAGCTTTTGTCACCTCCCACTCTAGTTTTGAACATTTCGCCATTCATTCCTATGGGACCAATTTCACCGCAAAAGCGACGATATTTCGTGAACCATTTGGCGAAACATTCCACAAAGTAGTAGCACAGCAATCGGGAACAATCTACACGTTTCAGTATATTACTTGTCTATGTAGTGTAAAAACTGCGGGAGGAGTTAGGGTGGTAAATTTGGCTATAATAAGAATAATAATAATATATATATGAGATAACAGTAAGTGGTCTTGCAATGCAAAAATACCTATTTTCTAAATTCAGTTATTAAAAGTTCAGGTTTTAGGCTTCTAGCATTAAAGAGGTTGTAAACGTCGAGGTATTTTTTTAACCCCACAGGGTCTGTTTCAAAAGCCATTATCTACATACAAAAACTGCTTTTATTTTAATTATACAATATTTTTTTTTTATCCCTATATTTTTCATAACAGTCATCATCACACCTATAGGATCATTAATAAAATACATAAAGTCTATCTTATTTTTTTTTCAATGCCATTTTTGTTGACAGTCAAAAGCAGTCAACATATACTTTACATTAAGAGATAAGAGATTCTATTTTAGTTGCGAGTTTTAGTTCATTTACAGCTTCCTTAGGTCAGTGTAAAATAATCCTATCTTAAATTATAGACTGCAAATGTGGCTTTCAACAGTACTGAAGAGTCCCCTGCTGAATTGTGTTGTTTATTTTTACTTTTGATGAGTATGGGTCAGAGCGCTGAGGCAACAGAAAGCCCACATCCATATGTGGAGCAAGCTGAGTAGGCACAGGGGCTGGCATATAGTATATAAGCCGAGTCCCAGAGACCTAAGCTCGTTACATCTCGGGTGAGTAGTCTTCAAGCAGGCTGTGTATTTTAAAGAACCATCTCAGATCTTGTAGCTCATTCCTACACTTAGAAAAAAAGTATGCCAGCAGTTTAAAGAAATTAGGCTGTGCATCAAAACCAGTAATAGTTATATCACATAATATAGCTATTCATTGTAAATGGAAACTGGAGGCTCACACTTTGAAGGCTCACAATATGCATTAGATTACATATGTAAAGACATATTAGTTATTTTGTAGAAAATAGGATCCTGCAAATGAAAATGCTGTAAATATTAATTTGTTTGAACAATTAATTTGTTTGAATTGTCTTTCATTTCTCTTTTTAGGGGGCCATCATACTTTTTTCATCCTAGGAGGTGTTAACAGGTAAGTGGTCAAACGCTGTATAGTAGATTAACTGACACTTTAGACTAACTTTAGATACATTGCTTTAGATTAGCTGAAAAAGAATGCTGTTGGTTCCCCTAAGAGGATCCCCCTTGTTTGCTGTACCGATGACATTGCCATAAGCTAAACTTTCTGCTTCCTCTCTTTGCAAAGGTTTAGCTTAGAAGGCTGGTGATAGTTTCAATGGCATCCTAGTAGAACCTTTATAGGTTTATAATTGGATGGTACTCCTAAGAGGGAAGAGTTCAGCTCAACGCTGGTTGAACTAGATGGAATTGGTTGAACTAGATGGACTTGTGTCTTTTTTTCAAGACTAACGATGTAGCTATGTAATGCAAAGCCCTAATGTCACCAGGAAGGCAAAGTCAACTGAGAAAAAAAGCAATAAGAGCCAAGAGAGAATCTAAAGCTGGACACACACTGTTCAAATTTCAGCTGTTTTAGAAAGCAGCCGAAATTTGAACAGTGTGTTTCCAGCTTTGGATTCTCTCTTGGCTGATAGTTGGTGATACTTACAATGGCGTCCTAGTAGAACCTTTATAGGTTTATATTTGGAATGTACTCCTAAGAGGGAACAGTTCAGCTCAACGGTTGAGGGAAAGAAAATTGTACAATATATGGCTTGCTTAAGGCAAAGGTATAGCTTCACAGGAGTATAGGAGTAATAATCACAGCTGAGCCCTAATAAGCACTTGCTATTTACTTAACCAATGATAATATATCTTAGTTTACACTTGCAGTTTGGGGGGTGCCAGCAAAAACGGCAGATGAGTCACAATTTTACCACCTCTCAACTGGCCCCCCCAACTTGCAAAGGCAGCTATACGGAGTATACACATGCTGCAACAATGATGCTTTGCATCAAAAATTATCCCGCTGTCGTGTTCAGTGGGCATTACTACCCATCAAATGTGATACAATTCAATTGTATTTGCGTGCATTTCGTGTGGTGGTGCAAGCTTTCGGGGGATAAAACAGGCAGTAAGGAGGTGACAAATCACTTTATTAAAGCATTATTAAAAATAATACATTTTCATACAGAAACCAGCAGCCATGGGTGACGGTGAAATGTCGGTGTTTGGCGAAGCCGCCCAGTTCCTCCGTAAGAGTGACAAAGAAAGACTAGCAGCCCAGAACAAACCTTTTGATGCCAAGAACACCTGCTACGTAGATGACCAAAAGGAACTTTACGTGAAGGGTTTGGTCACCGCTCGGGAAGATGGAAAAATTACCGTAAAGACTGACGATAACAGGGTAACTATTATAGCATATTTTTCTGAATAAATCAAGTACTAAACATGATTAAAAACTATTTATTAAACATATTATTTTCCATTTCAGACTGTAACAGTCAAAGAAAGCCAAGTTTACCCCCAGAATCCTCCCAAGTACGATAAAATTGAAGACATGGCGATGATGACTCACCTGAATGAAGCTTCTGTACTGTATAACCTCAAAGAGCGTTACGCAGCCTGGATGATCTACGTAAGTCCCAATATCTAGATAAAATGACAGGAGTCAAAATAAAATGTAGATAAGAGCTATTGCAACAATCCATATAATACATCCTATAAAAAAATCTTTAGAATTTTTTTTATGCATTAGTTGATGACTGGCAACCAAACTTCTTAATAAAATTAAACCTACCCTGTAAAATAACAGCTTTAGCCTGAAAGTCTGATTTTGGTTGCTAAATGTAAAGTAAAAACAAGAAATCTTGGTACTTAGCATTAAAACCCAACCTCCTTTGTAAGTTGCTATTAGGTGGAGGGTCCTAAATGCTGCAAATAGCATGCTCCAGAGCAGCCTGGCAATAGATTTTATATTTTGGGGTAAAATATGGAGTTTCAGTTTAAGGAGTGGGACGTTTTAAGAAATCACAGTTGTTTCACAAACTAACATCATATACTTTATAATATACAACAGACATACTCTGGGCTTTTCTGCGTCACTGTCAACCCCTACAAGTGGCTGCCAGTGTATGACCCTAAGGTGGTTGCTGGCTACAGAGGCAAGAAGCGTATGGAAGCCCCACCACACATCTTCTCCATCTCTGATAACGCTTATCAGTTTATGCTCACAGGTACCTGGGCTTGTCTTATTCTGAATGTTTGTTTGATATGTTCAGAAGCCACATACATGTTTTAAATCTACATTTGCATTTGGTAGATCGTGAAAATCAGTCTGTCCTGATTACTGGTGAATCTGGTGCTGGAAAGACTGTCAACACCAAGCGTGTCATCCAGTACTTTGCAACAATTGCAGCTATTGGTGAAAGTGCTAAAAAGAAGGAGTCCAGCAGCGCCATACAGGTTCGTACTCAACTTTCAACTCTTAATAGAAATTAATTAAAATTAATAAAGATGAGATGAAAACACATGATATATGTATAGCATTATCCCACGTAAATCACTAGGGTCACATCTTGAGTATGGAATACAGTTTTGGCTAATGTACTGTTAGAAGGCCATTAAAGATTTAGAAAGAGTACAAAGGCAGTCTAAACGAGTAAATTAGTAAAAAGCATTGCAGGTCTCCCTTGTATGAAAAGTTTAAAAAAAACTGAACTTGTCTCATTTGGAAAAAAGACAAGTTAGAGGTGATTAATTATGAATATACATCTATCCAAAGTCAGTGTAAAAAAATTGTGAAATTATTATTTTCTACAAAGAATGTGAAAAGGAAAAGGGGACAAAAGCTGCATATCAGCAAAAGAATATTTTTCTATTAGTTTAGGAAAGGTTTTTTAAGGTCAAAGTGGTTAGGTTGTTGAATGATCCTAAGTAATAGCATGCTACATCTTCTTGTTGGAAAACAAACTAAAGTCATAGTATACATATTAAAAATTCTAGGTGCTTCTTTGCATTCTTAGGGACTATATTACATAGTAAAAATGTGTTAACAAAGTTATGTAATTTGGGAGATGTGTTGAGTGTCAACGCATAGAGATTTGTGAAACCCAAGTACAACAACAAATATAGCTATGCTCTGATTACAGTCCTGTCCTTCACAGTTCATGTATTCTTTGCAGTGTTCAAGAAATATACAGGCTAAAACTGTATTTATATCTGTCCGTGAAACTGCTAATGTAATTGGGATGTTATTTGCTACATAAAAAGCTGCTCGCTCAGGCCAGCTTAAAGGGCCTTGTACTTGTATAATCAATGCACCAAAGTAGAACATGTAGTAGCCACTGGTAGGACTTGCATTCTTCTGCTTTTCATCCCTTTTTGCTTGTTTCTATCACTTTTACCTGTCTGCTGATACTTTGTACCTCTTTATATTTAGGGTAATCTGGAAGATCAAATCATCCAGGCTAACCCACTGCTGGAAGCCTTTGGTAATGCCAAGACTGTAAGAAATGACAACTCCTCTCGTTTTGTAAGTATATATGAAATCTATATGCTCATTAGTTACTCATCTCTAGGAACTCATATTGCATGAACTCCTTTCTAATCTTCTCTTGTCATGTTTAGGGTAAATTCATCAGAATCCACTTTGGTACCACTGGAAAACTGTCATCAGCTGATATTGAAACATGTAAGAACGAAACCCTCCAATTTCTTCTCATTTTTTAGTTCCTCACATAAATTCATACAATTACTACTATGCAATTTTATAGATCTGCTGGAGAAGTCCAGAGTAACATTCCAGCTGTCAGCTGAAAGAAGCTACCACATCTTCTACCAGATCATGACAAACCATAAACCAGAGGTTGTAGGTACGGTCATATTTCCTTTCAGATAATAGGCAGAGAAATGAGACCTGCAAACCATAAGCATGTGTTATTGAATGAAGAACTTTTTTTTAATGTCGTTTGTGTTCAGAGATGCTTCTTATTACCACCAACCCATACGACTACCCCTTAATCAGCATGGGTGAAATCGTTGTGAAGAGTATTGATGATACAGAGGAGTTCATTGCCACAGATGTAAGTTGTTGAAATCTTGGAACAAGAAAACATTTTACAGTTTTCCACAGATTGTATAATTTCCACAGATGTACAGAATGTGTTACTAGGCACTAAATAACCAGAGCTATTTTTCCAACAGACTGCCATTGACATCCTGGGATTCATCCCAGAAGAAAAGGTCGGCATCTACAAGTTGACTGGTGCTGTCCTGCATCACGGCAACATGAAGTTCAAGCAGAAGCAGAGGGAGGAGCAGGCCGAGCCAGACGGCACTGAGGGTTTGTCCTTTGTTTTCAATTTATTTTATGATTTTTTTTTCCATCTATGCCATTTTAGGATTTATTTCATACTATATGTCTTATCTCCAGTTGCTGACAAGATTGCTTATCTGATGGGTTTCAACTCTGCTGATATGCTGAAGGCTTTGTGCTACCCCAGAGTAAAGGTCGGCAATGAGTTTGTCACCAAGGGACAAACTGTATCTCAGGTATGATAAAATCAAGAAATAAAATAACCACATACTCAAAGATAACTATGCTTTCTAAAATATATATTAACACATGATTTTTGCTCTACTCTTTAGGTCAACAACTCTGTTGGTGCCCTCAGCAAATCCATTTTTGAGAAACTCTTCTTGTGGATGGTCACTCGTATCAACCAGCAGCTCGACACCAAGCAGCCAAGACAGTTCTATATTGGTGTGCTGGATATTGCTGGATTTGAAATCTTTGATGTAAGTTCTTGAACAGTTTTAGGTTTGTATGTCTTTCAAAGCAAAGGACCTGTTCTCATTTCTTTATTTGACATACAGTACAACAGCTTGGAACAGCTCTGTATCAACTTCACCAATGAGAAGTTGCAGCAGTTCTTCAACCACCACATGTTCGTCCTGGAACAAGAGGAATACAAGAAGGAAGGTATTGAATGGGAGTTCATTGACTTTGGTATGGACTTGGCTGCCTGCATTGAGCTTATTGAGAAGGTAATTTCACATATGGAAATGATATTATGAAACCAAAGATGTAGAATTATTTGTAGTTACAGACTTAAAGTAACACTTATCTTTTATTATCAGCCTATGGGAATCTTCTCCATCCTTGAAGAGGAGTGCATGTTCCCCAAGGCCACTGACACATCCTTCAAGAACAAGCTGTATGAGCAGCATCTTGGCAAGTGCAAGAACTTTGAGAAGCCCAAACCTGGCAAAGGAAAGGCTGAGGCTCACTTCTCTCTTGTGCACTATGCTGGTACTGTGGATTACAACATCAGTGGCTGGCTTGACAAGAATAAGGATCCATTGAATGAATCTGTTATCCAGCTGTACCAGAAATCTTCAATGAAACTGCTGTCTTTCCTGTACTCCAGCTACAATGCTACTGATGGTGAGTAACATTCCTGTTCCTTTCTTATTTTAGGCTTTTTTTGTACTTTTACATTTAGATTAAGATCTATGATGACTCTTCCATTGTGTTTTATTACCAGATGCTGCCGGTGGTAGCAAAGGTGGAAAGAAGAAGAAGGGATCCTCTTTCCAGACTGTGTCTTGCCTGTTCAGAGTTAGTATGGCTGTTCTATCTGCATAAAGACTTACATAATTTCTGCCATAGCAGAAAATCCTAATTTATATTGTGTGTGTTATAGGAAAACTTGAACAAACTAATGTCCAACTTGAAAAGCACTCACCCTCACTTTGTGCGTTGTCTGATCCCCAATGAGACCAAAACTCCAGGTACAATTTTATTTTCCTGTTCATGCTGAAAACACTAAACATTAGGAAGACACTATAGTTTTTGTGGTCACTATTGACATTTATGATTTCTCACAGGTATCATGGATAACCACTTGATCATTCACCAACTGAGATGTAACGGTGTCTTGGAGGGTATCAGAATCTGCAGAAAGGGATTCCCCAGCAGAATTATTTATGCTGACTTTAAGCAACGGTAAATTTTCATGCACATTTTAAACATACTTGTATAGCTTATAGAAACGAATGGATCATTAGGGGTGAACAATGCCATTAGACTTGGAAGTTAAATAGAGCGTTTTAGTTATTTAGATATGTATGGTTTGTTATATACTTTGAGAATGATCATTAACTATTCCATACTGTTTCTTTTTTCTAAAGTTACAAGGTCCTGAATGCCAGTGCAATCCCAGATGGGCAGTTTATTGACAGCAAGAAGGCATCAGAAAAACTATTGGGCTCTATTGATGTTGACCACACTCAGTACAAATTTGGCCACACCAAGGTATGGCAGACAGCAGCTCCCAGAAAATGGTAGCTCTAATAGTTTCTAATATTTAAATTTAAAATTACTATTTTTTTAAATTTATTTTTTAAGGTATTTTTCAAAGCTGGTCTCCTGGGTACACTGGAAGAGATGAGAGATGAAAAGCTGGCACAACTTATAACTCGTACTCAGGCTCTTTGCAGAGGTTTCTTGATGAGAATTGAGTTCAAGAAGATGACGGAAAGAAGGTAAAAATGATTTTCTACTCACAAAAGTATACTAGTAATGATAGCTATAGAGGCAAAACAACATTTTTGATAACAGACATATTTACCTAATATGTGACATTTCTTAAACAGGGAAGCCATCTTTGTCATCCAGTACAATATCAGATCATTCATGAATGTCAAACACTGGCCATGGATGAAACTGTACTTCAAGATTAAGCCTCTCCTGAAGAGTGCAGAATCTGAGAAAGAGATGGCAAATATGAAAGAGGAGTTTGAAAAGACCAAGGAAGCTCTGGCAAAGTCAGAGGCCAAGAAGAAAGAACTAGAGCAGAAAATGATTTCCTTGCTGCAGGAAAAGAATGAGTTACAGCTCCATGTCCAGTCGGTATGTAGAATTATATAGCAAAACTTTGTTTAAAAAATAATTTATAGTGATATCTAGTTAATATCAATCCAACAATTCCCAGTTGCCCAAAAGAAAATTGTTATCCAAAAATTCCCAGTTGCCTAAAAGAAAATTGTTTTCAAAAGGAATCTGAGACTCTGGCTGATGCTGAGGAGAGATGTGAAAGTCTGATCAAGAACAAGATTCAACTTGAATCAAAACTCAAGGAGGTCAATGAGAGACTTGAAGATGAGGAAGAAAGCAATGCTGAACTGACAGCTAAGAAAAGAAAACTGGAAGATGAATGCTCAGAGCTGAAGAAAGACATTGATGACCTAGAACTCACTCTGGCAAAAGTAGAAAAAGAAAAACATGCAACAGAAAATAAGGTATACGCAACAAGAAACGTAAAGTCCACTTTCTGATTCAAATACATAAATGCAAATTCTAGTTTTTAATACAGTATAATTATGTATGTTAATCTTTGTTCCCTTATTTATAGGTTAAAAATCTTACTGAAGAATTGGCAACTCTTGATGAAAATGTCTCCAAACTCGCCAAGGAAAAGAAAGCTCTTCAGGAGGCCCATCAGCAAACTCTTGATGACCTTCAGGCTGAGGAAGACAAAGTCAGCTCCTTGACCAAATCAAAGACAAAGCTGGAACAGCAAGTAGATGATGTGAGTATCTTAAAATAAGATTTCTAATCTGTTGGCTATTTAAAAAGGGGCCAAATTATTCAAATAAATGCATGTACTTTTAGCTGGAAGGTTCTCTGGAACAAGAGAAGAAACTCCGTCTTGAGCTAGAGAGGGCCAAGAGAAAGCTGGAAGGTGACCTGAAACTGTCCCAGGAAACCGTCATGGATCTTGAAAATGAAAAGCAGCAATCTGACGAAAAGCTAAAAAAGTAAGGAGTGCTCTCTATTTTTTTTAAAAGAAAAACCTGAAAAATAAAGGCAGCATTTATAACTTGTATTAACCTTGATTCACAGGAAGGACTTTGAAATCAGCCAACTCCAAGGAAAGATTGAGGATGAACAATCCCTTGGATCTCAACTGCAGAAGAAGATAAAGGAACTGCAGGTAAAGGAGGGATTACAGGATCCTAATATCATTATATTAATTTCTCATTATTTAACTATGAATATAAAACAAAACAATAATAATAACCTGCTCTATTTAGGCTCGTATTGAAGAACTTGAGGAGGAAATTGAAGCTGAGAGGGCAGCTCGGGCCAAAATTGAGAAACAGAGAGCTGATCTTTCTAGAGAACTTGAAGAAATCAGTGAAAGACTTGAGGAAGCTGGAGGTGCAACATCTTCCCAGATTGAGGTGAACAAGAAGCGTGAAGCTGAATTCCAGAAACTGAGACGCGACCTAGAAGAAGCTACTCTTCAACATGAAGCTGTTGCTTCTGCTCTGCGCAAAAAGCATGCTGACAGTGTTGCTGAGCTTGGAGAACAGATTGACAACCTGCAGCGTGTTAAGCAGAAGCTGGAGAAAGAAAAGAGTGAGCTGAAGATGGAGGTTGATGACCTCGCCAGCAACCTGGAGAGCGTCTCTAAGTCTAAGGTAAGAAATTTCTTGAAAATACATGTTTCTTTTTTCTTTTTAATCATTATTCTGGAATAGAGACAATGATTTTACCTAATGTTCTTGTAGGCCAACCTTGAGAAAGTTAACCGTGTGCTTGAGGACCAACTGAGTGAAATTAAGTCTAAGGATGATGAACATCTGCGTTTACTTAATGACCTCACTACCCAGAAGGCTCGTCTCCAGACTGAGACTGGTAGGTTAATTACTGTACTCATATAATAAAAGTAATACAAAAAATCAATATAATGAAGTGTTTAATAGATGAAATACAAGCCTCTAAAATGTTGTACAAAACCAATGAAATGCCAAGAGTATTCAGTGAAGAAATACTTGACTACATGCACTGTGATGTATCTACTAAATGCATTGTTTTTCATGCTATGTGATATTGCTTTCATATGATTCTAGGTGAGCTGTCTCGCCAGCTTGAAGAGAAGGAGTCTATAATTTCTCAGCTATCCAGAGGCAAACAGGGCTTCACTCAGCAGGTTGAGGAACTCAAGAGACATCTTGAAGAGGAGTCAAAGGTAACATTGTGATGTTAAGTTAAACAAACAATATTGAAACAGTACATTTCCTACAATGCCATTACATGTATTTCACATAATTCTTATCCGCATATTCCAGGCAAAGAATGCCCTTGCCCATGCCCTGCAGTCTGCTCGCCATGACAATGACTTGCTCCGCGAGCAATATGAGGAGGAACAGGAAGCCAAAGCTGAGTTTCAACGTTCTCTGTCCAAGGCTAATGGCGAAGTTGCCCAGTGGAGGACCAAATACGAAACTGATGCCATTCAGCGCACAGAGGAGCTAGAGGAGGCCAAGTAAGTTGAAACTCAGGACATTAGTATTTATTTCAATATTTTTTATTGATTTTACAATAGAAAAAAAAAAGAGATTTGTTTTTAACAGACTCTTATTGTACCATTACATAATATTGTTCTTTATTTTCTTTGCAGGAAGAAGCTGGCTCAGCGTTTGCAGGATGCTGAGGAACAGGTTGAGGCTGTGAACTCCAAGTGTGCCTCCCTGGAAAAGACCAAGCAGAGGTTGCAGTCTGAGGTTGAAGACCTCATGGTCGATGTGGAGAGAGCAAATAGTGCAGCAGCTTCTCTTGACAAGAAACAGAGAAACTTTGATAAGGTAGATATGCAGGCATAATACAACTGTAATAACTTGCAATTATTTAGGTACATATTCTATATATATGTCCATGATTTCAGGTCCTGGCAGAATGGAAGCAGAAGTATGAGGAGGGTCAAGCTGAACTGGAGGCTGCTCAGAAAGAGGCTCGTAGCCTGAGCACTGAGATCTTCAAGATGAAGAATGCTTATGAAGAGGCTCTAGAACAAGTTGAAACCCTGAAACGCGAGAACAAGAACTTGCAACGTATGTTGCTTACTTACTGTATTTCTATCATTTTTCATTGATGAGACTGGCACATGTACTGAATAGATGTGTAACATTTGTTTGACCATCTCTTCACCAGAGGAGATCTCAGATCTGACTGAACAGATTGGTGAGACTGGAAAGTCCATCAATGAACTGGAGAAGGCCAGGAAGCAGGTTGAACAGGAGAAGAGTGACCTTCAGGCTGCTCTGGAGGAAGCTGAGGTATACAACTAGTAAAATACAATGATAACATGGATTGGCTTTATTTTGGCATGACCTTTCTGAGTGCCAGTCTACCAATCTAATTTTAAATATTGTGTTCCTTTTTTAAAGGGATCATTGGAACATGAAGAAGCCAAAATCCTCCGTGTCCAGCTTGAGCTGAACCAGATCAAATCTGAGGTGGACAGGAAGATTGCAGAGAAAGATGAAGAAAATGAACAGCTGAAGAGAAATAGCCAGAGAGCCATTGACACCATGCAGAGCACACTGGACTCTGAAATCAGAAGCAGAAATGATGCTCTCAGACTGAAAAAGAAGATGGAAGGAGATTTGAATGAACTTGAGATCCAACTTAGCCATGCCAACCGCCAGGCTTCAGAGGCACAGAAACAGCTCAGAAATGTGCAAGGGCAGCTGAAGGTATCCCAAAAAAGCGCAAATAATCACAAAAAATACAAAGCTCTAGTCTCATTCTATTGAAAGTAGTCAGATTGTTGGTTTATGATCACACACTTTTTGTCATCTAGGATGCCCAGCTGCATTTAGATGATGCCTTGAGAGGACAGGAAGACCTGAAGGAACAGGTTGCTGTGATTGAACGCAGAAACAATCTACAACAAGCTGAGATTGAAGAGTCTAGGTCCGCTCTGGAACAAACAGAGAGATCTCGCAAGTTGGCAGAACAGGAACTTCTGGATGCCAGTGAACGTCTGCAGCTCCTGCACTCACAGGTACAATCTACTACTAATTATCATTAGATTTAGCAATAAATGTTACCTTTTTTCATTAAATGCTAACTAATGACCCCCATATTTGTTTTTCTAGAACACTAGCCTGCTGAACAGCAGGAAAAAATTAGAAAGTGACATTGCACAGCTATCGAATGAAGTGGAGGAAAGTGTTCAGGAATCCAGAAATGCTGAAGACAAAGCTAAAAAGGCCATCACTGATGTACGTATCCATTCTTCTACAAACTCATAGCATAGATTACACCAAGTCAACATTCCCACTGACTGTTTTTCTATACTACTTAAGGCTGCTCTGATGGCAGAAGAGCTGAAGAAGGAGCAGGACACCAGTGCCCACCTGGAGAGAATGAAGAAGAACCTTGAACAGACTGTGAAGGACCTGCAGCACCGTCTGGATGAAGCTGAACAGCTGGCAATGAAGGGTGGCAAGAAGCAGCTCCAGAAACTGGAAGTCAGGGTAAGTATTTTAAATGCAAAAGTGGTAAAGATTAGAGAACAAATATAAAAATTCCAACAATATTTTTTTCTGAAAATGTTCCCCATAGGTGCGTGAACTGGAGAATGAGCTGGACAGTGAACAGAAACGTGGAGTTGAGTCCATTAAAGGAGTTCGAAAATATGAAAGGAGGGTTAAGGAACTCACCTACCAGGTACAGTAACTTAGTACACATGCTCAGTATGAAAAATCCTTAAGGACTTCTTGCTTTTAGGCATTTCTTGGATTAAACCATTTTTGTTACAAACATGACTTTCATATTCTGAATGCTCTATATTAATTTTATTTTGCAGACTGAGGAAGACAGGAAAAACCTCCTGAGGTTGCAGGACCTGGTAGACAAACTGCAGCTGAAGGTCAAGGCCTACAAGAGACAGGCTGAGGAATCTGTAAGTGCAAACCTAATTTATTATAGAAAAACTTTTCCAGAAGCCTTTCCTTCATAGACAAGACTATGATTATAAGCAAGTTAGACTTTAGACCAAATTTTCAATACAACCTGCAATTTGACAATTAACTTTGTTCTTCAGGAGGAACAAGCCAATGCTCACCTGGGCCGCTTCAGGAAGGTCCAACATGAGCTTGAAGAGGCCGAAGAGAGAGCTGACATTGCTGAGTCCCAGGTCAACAAGCTCAAGGCCAAGAGCCGTGACATTGGAGGAAAGGTATAGCATTTTTTTAAATGTCATGCCACTTAATTTTCTTAAAATTACTTCTTGTACCTTACATTTTTTCTCTTTATTTTTTGCAGAAGGAGAGCGAAGAGTAAATACTTCTAAATGGTTGTAGAAAAATGTACAGTATTTAAATTATATTGTGCTAATATTTCAATAAAATATTGAAGTTCTTTAAATATGTTGTGGCCTTTTTGATTCTAACAAACACAATTTTCATGTAATTGTTTCTACTTTAAATGGTACTATAGAAGGGACGGACTGCACCTAAATGAGGAGGGTGCAGATCTGCTGGGAATGAAGATGGCCAAAAAGTTAGAGGGGTTTTTAAACTAGGCGATGGGGGGAGGGTCCAGAGACAGAGATAGCCAGTGCGGAAGATATTCCAGAGGGTAGTATTGGGGGCATTAGTGGTAGGTTAACCAAAGCACAAAAACACAAGGTGAGTATAGTAGCAAGTCCTAGTTGCAATCTCGAAACACCCAATACGAGGACAGTATGCGACCGGTCTAAACTATGTGGCATGTTCACCAATGCCAGGAGCATGGCGGACAAGATGGGTGAACTAGAGATACTGTTGTACAAGGAGGATTTGGATTTTGTGGGAATTTCAGAGACCTGGTTCAACAGCTCTCATGATTGGCTGGCAAACATTCAAGGGTATACCCTATACCGCAAGGATAGAGAGGGTAAAAAAGGGGGAGGGGTATGCCTATATATTAAGAATAATGTACAAGCGAATATGAGAGATGACATCACTGAGGGAGCTAAGGAGGAGGTGGAATCCTTATGGGTAGAGCTCCAAAGGGATGAAGCTAAGGGGAAAATAATACTGGGAGTATGCTATAGGCCCCCTAACCTGAGGGAGGAAGTGGAGACGGATCTCCTATCACAAATTGGATTAGTAGCAAGGATGGGAAGTGTTATCATAATGGGGGATTTTAATTATCCAGACATAGACTGGGTGGAGGGAACCGCGCATTCATTTAAGGCTCGCCAGTTCCTTAAAGTCTTGCAGGACAATTTTATGGGTCAGATGGTAGACGCACCAACTAGGAATAAAACATTACTGGATCTACTGATTACCAACAATACAGACCTGATCACGGATGTGGAAATACGGGGCAATTTAGGTAACAGCGATCACAGGTCAATTCGTTTCAGTATAAATCACACAAATAGGAAACATGAAGGGAACACAAAGACACTGAATTTCAAAAGAGCCAACTTCCCTAAACTACAAACCTTGCTAAAAGGCATAAATTTGGATAAAATATTAGGAACAAAGAATACGGAGGAGAGATGGGTTTTCTTTAAGAGCATATTAAATAAGGGCATTAGCCAATGTATCCCATTGGGTAATAAATTTAAAAGAGCGAACAAAAGTCCTGGATGGCTTAACTCCAATGTAAAAATGCATATAAGGCCTTCAAAAAATACAAGGTTGAGGGATCATCCTCAGCATTCAGACTTTATAAAGAATGCAACAAGAAATGTAAGGGTGCAATTAGGACGGCTAAGATAGAACATGAAAGACACATAGCGGAGGAGAGCAAAAAAAATCCCAAGAAATTCTTTAAGTATGTAAACAGTAAAAAAGGGAGGACAGACCATATTGGCCCCATAAAGAGTGAGGAAGGACATCTGGTTACAAAGGATGGGGAGATGGCGAAGGTATTGAATTTATTCTTCTCCTCAGTCTTCACGAGTGAATCGGGGGGCTTCAGTAACCAAAACTGCAGTGTTTATCCTCATGACACAACACAGGATGCACCTCCATGGTTAACAGAGGACAGAATTAAAATTAGACTTGAGAAACTTAACATTAATAAATCACCGGGACTAGATGGCTTGCATCCGAGGGTACTTAGGGAACTCAGTCAAGTGATTGCCAGACCGTTGTTCCTAATTTTTACAGACAGTCTATTGACTGGGATGGTACCAGCTGATTGGAGAAAAGCCAATGTAGCACCAATATTTAAAAAGGCCCCAAAATACATCCCTGGGAATTACAGACCAGTTAGCCTAACATCAATAGTATGTAAACTCTTGGAGGGGATGATAAGGGACTATATACAAGATTTTAGTAATAAGAACGATATCATTAGCAGTAATCAGCATGGATTCATGAAGAATCGTTCTTGCCAAACCAATCTATTAACCTTCTATGAGGAGGTGAGTTGCCATCTAGATAAAGGAAGGCCCGTAGACGTGGTGTATCTGGATTTTGCAAAAGCATTTGACGCAGTTCCCCATAAACGTTTACTGTACAAAATAAGGTCCGTTGGCATGGACCATAGGGTGAGTACATGGATTGAAAACTGGCTACAAGGGCGAGTTCAGAGGGTGGTGATAAATGGGGAGTACTCAGAATGGTCAGGGGTGGGTAGTGGGGTTCCCCAGGGTTCTGTGCTGGGACCAATCCTATTTAATTTGTTTATAAATGACCTGGAGGATGGGATAAACAGTTCAAGCTCTGTATTTGCAGACGATACTAAGCTAAGCAGGGCAATAACTTCTTCGCAGGATGTGGAAACCTTGCAAAAAGACCTGAACAAACTAATGGGGGTGGGCGACTACATGGCAAATGAGGTTCAATGTAGAAAAATGTAAAATAATGCATTTGGGTGGCAAAAATATGAATGCAATCTATACACTGGGGGGAGAACCTCTGGGGGAATCTAGGATGGAAAAGGACCTGGGGGTCCTAGTAGATGATGCAATGCCAAGCTGCTGCTAATAAAGCAAACAGAATATTGGCATGCAATAAAAGGGGGATCAACGCAAGAGATAAAACGATAATTCTCCCACTCTACAAGGCTCTGGTCCGGCCGCACCTGGAGTATGCTCTCCAGTTCTGGGCACCAGTCCTCAGGAAGGATGAACTGGAAATGAAGCGAGTACAAAGAAGGGCAACAAAGCTAATAAAAGGTCTGGAGGATCTTAGTTATGAGGAAAGGTTGCAAGCACTGAACTTATTCTCTCTGAAGAAGAGACGCTTAAGAGGGGATATGATTTCAATTTACAAATACTGTACTGGTGACCCCACAATAGGGATAAAACTTTTTCGTAGAAGAGAGTTTAATAAGACTCGTGGCCACTCATTACAATTAGAAGAAAAGAGGTTTAACCTTAAAATACGTAGAGGGTTCTTTACTGTAAGAGAGGCAAGGATGTGGTCTCAGCAGGGAGCATTGATAGCTTCAAGAAACTATTAGATAATCACCTGAATGACCGCAACATACAGGGATATACAATGTAATACTGACACATAATCAAACACATAGGTTGGACTTGATGGACTTGTGTCTTTTTTCAATCTCACCTACTATGTAACTATAAATGGTTTCTACTTTTTTTTTCCCCAGAAAAAATGGTTTCTACTTTAGTGGAAGATGAAAACACAGAAATGAATGCAGTTATGAATTAAAACATAATAAAGAGTTTTATGTGGCTACTGTAATTACCTGAATATGGCTTATTATATGTATCGTATAATTCCATGTACAACAGCCCTTGGACCGGTAGAGGGATGGTCATTGTTCGCAGCCAATCATCACGCTGCACACGCATATGCAGACAGAAAGAGAGATTAGTGTGAGCAAATCAGCAAACTGCTGCTACTCCTTCTCTGTCCTATCCTAGGCTGGGGGTAGGGAGGTGACCTAGCCTTATTGCTTAACTGCAACAGTGAAAAGTCCCAAGCCTGGCTGTACATTATGGTGGGGCTCTGTAAATCTCAGGACTAGATTGACAAAAATACAAACCCTTTGAATAGTGAAACACTCTTAATAAAAAGTAATTCAACTCTGTATTTGGCCTGGAGTTCAGCTTTAAATATTGAATGGCCCTTAAAGGAAATCTCCCACTTCTGGCTTTTCAAAAAACCTAAGGTGTATATGAGTGCAATTCAAAAATGCAACTGGTTACAGTCTACATTTACTCTTCAGCTGACCTCAAGTACTATAGTGGTCCACAAGCAGGGCTGGACTGAGACAAAAATTTGGCCCTGGACTTCATCCAGACCGGCCCACTTTTAATTTGCAAACACGCACAAAAAAGTAAGCCCCCCTTACATCAGGGTCCCCAAAGCCCCCCTCATTACATCAGAATCCCCACAGAACCCCTCCTTACATCAGGGTCCCCAGAGCCCCCCTCATTACATCAGAATCCCCACAGAGCCCCTCCTTACATCAGGGTCCCCAGAGAGCCTCTCCCTTACATCAGAGTCCCCAGAGAGCCTCCCCCTTACATCAGAGTCCCCAGAGAGCCTCAGTCTTGCATCAGGGTCCCCAGAGACCTTCCCCCTTACATCAGGGTCCCCAGAGAGCCTCCTCCTTACATCGGGGTCCCCAGAGAGCCTCCCCCTTAAATCAGGGTCCCCAGAGAGCCCCTCCTTATATCAGGGTCCCTTGAGAGCCCCCTTTACATTAGATCCCCAGGGAGCCTCCCCCTTACATCAGGGTCCCCAGAGAGCCTCCCCCTTACATTAGGGTCCCCAGAGAGCCCCTCCCAACATCAGGGTCCCCAGAGAGCCCCCTTACATCAGGGTCCCCAGAGAACCCCCCCCCCTTTACATCACAGTCCCCAGAGAGCCTCAGTCTTGCATCAGGGTCCCAAGAGAGCTTCCCCCTTACATCAGGGTCCCCAGAGAGCCTTCTCCTTACATCAGGGTCCCCGGAGAGCTTCTCCCTTACATCAGGGTCCACAGAGAGCCCCTCCTTGCATCAGGATCCCCAGAGAGCCCCCCCTTACATCAGAGTCCCCAGAGAGCCTCCCCCTTACATCAGAGTCACCAGAGAGCCTTAGTCTTGCATCAGGGTCCCCAGAGATCTTCCCCTTTACATCAGGGTCCCCAGAGAGCCTCCTCCTTACATCGGGGTCCCCAGAGAGCCTCCTCCTTAAATCAGGGTCCCCAGAGAGCCCCTCTTTATGTCAGGGTCCCCAGAGAGCCTCCTCCTTACATCGGGGTCCCCAGAGAACCTCCCCCTTAAATCAGGGTCCCCAGAGAGCCCCTCCTTATATCAGGGTCCCTAGAGAGCCTCCCCTTACATCAGAGTCCCCAGGGAGCCTCCCCCTTACATCAGGGTCCCCAGAGAGCCTCCCCCTTACATTAGGGTCCCCAGAGAGCATCCCCCTTACATTCGGGTCCCCAGAGAGCCCCCCCTTACATCAGGGTCCCCAGAGAGCCTCAGTCTTGCATCAGGGTCCCCAGAGAGCCTCCCCCTTACATCAGAGTCCCCAGAGAGCCTCAGTTCAGGGTCCCCAAAGAGTTCCCCCTTACATCAGAGTCCCCAGAGAGCCTCAGTCTTGCAAGGTCCCCAGAGAGCCCCTCCCCCTTTACATCACAGTCCAAAGAGAGCCTTAGTCTTGCATCAGGGTCCCCAGAGAGCTTCCTCCTTACATCAGGGTCCCCAGAGACCATCCCCCTTACATCGGGTCCCCAGAGAGCCCCTCCCTTCATCAGGGTCCCCAGAGAGCCCCCCT
Source organism: Lithobates septentrionalis (assembly GCA_037952835.1). Taxonomy (NCBI): domain Eukaryota; kingdom Metazoa; phylum Chordata; class Amphibia; order Anura; family Ranidae; genus Lithobates; species Lithobates septentrionalis. Next base: position 676,888 of record JBBDGP010003015.1, read on the forward strand.
TACATCAGAGTCCCCAGAGAGCCCCCCTTACATCAGGGTCCCCAGAGAGCCTCAGTCGTGCATCAGGGTCCCCAGAGAGCCCCCCCTTACATCAGAGTCCCCAGAGAGCCTCAGTCTTGCATCAGGGGCCCCAGAGAGCCCCCTCCTTACATCAGGGTCCCTAGAAAGCCTCAGCCTTACATCAGGGTCCCCAGAGAGCCTCCCCCCTACATCAGAGTCCCCAGAGAGCCTCAGTCTTACATCAGAGTCCCCAGAGAGCCTCAGCCTTACATCAGGGTCCCCAGAGAGCTGTATGTCTGCATGCACACCTCTGCATTTTGAATTGCGGCCAGATTTGCCGAGATTCTGCCCACGTTTTTAAAGTGCCAAGGTGAGAATGACAAATTACATTTAAGATGCCATTCATTTGGATAGCACCTAAAATTGTGGTGCCTTTCTGACGTGATTGCCGCGTGATAAATCGTGCTGCAATTGCGGCAACTCGCCTTGCGTGAAATGCACTGCTTTTTTGAGGCCACAAGCTTCATGTGATGTGGGTCACCGTGATTGCAGTGTGATTTATCGTGCAACAAATGCGGCAGAACCACACCACGATTTTAAGTGCCTTTTAAATAAATGACATCTCAAAAGTGCAATCTGCGATTTGTCAATCACACCTCGGCACTTTGACGTTTTTTTGCCAAAGCTCCTAAACTCAACTTCATAAGGTCCGGATCACACCTATGCAGTTTACTTTTGATCGTTTCTGCAGTGCTTTTTGCTGTGTGTTTTGCAATTTTGCACACGCAATTTCACCACAATTTGTGATTAAAAAAAACACAAATCGAAGCAAAAATGTACTACATGCTTTTCTGCAGCTTCTCAATTGAAGTCTATTCAAACCAAAAAAAGCGAAAAAAGCACCGTTTTGCATTTAGGCTCTATTCACAGCTTAGCAATTTACTGGTGTTTTTTTGGGCATTTTTTTCAAAGCGTTTTTGCAGCTTTTTACAAGCATTTTTAAAGCGTATTAGGGGTGTATTACAAGCGTTTGACAGCTTCAGGCATTTTTGTTTAGCGAATAGAAAGCACTAGGGGGAGGATAGGGAGTGGAAATTAGGGGTGGGGGGTTCTGCTGTTTCAGCAGAAAACATGTGACAAAACGCTCGTAAAACGCTCAAGTCAGGCGTTTCTATTGAAGTCTATGGGGCCAAAAAGAAGCACATGTAGTTTTTCCAGCGACAGGTGTTTTGCTTCAGGTGACAGAATGCTGTGTGAACAGCGGCCATTGAAATGAATGGGATTAGGCTTTTTGAGCGTCTTAGAGCTACACGCTTCAAGCAGAAAATCGCTTAGGCCAAAAACACTCCAAAAAAGCTCATGTACCAAATCTTGGCACAGAGCAAGGAGCGTTAGGCTGTGTGATTTTTTGCTACGATTGTAGTGTGATTTGTCGCTCGACAATTGTGGCAAAATTGCATCGCGTTTGGCGTGCCATGAACAAATAATGACATCGTAAACACATCCGTGTTTTGTCGTGATTCTGGAATCTGCCAGAGATTTTTAAGTGCCAAAGTTTGTCGCCATTCCACGAGCGGGCGCAATTTTGAAGCATGACATGTTGGGTATCAATTTACTCAGCGTAACATTATCTTTCACAATATTGAACACAATTATGCTAACTTTACTTAAAAAAAGTGTATTTTTTCCAAAAAATGTGCTTGTAAGACTGCTGCGCAAATACAGTGTGACATAAAGTATTGCAACTACTGCCATTTTATTCTCTAGGGTGCCTGAAATAAAAATATATAATGTTTGGGGGTTCTAAGTAATTTTCTAGCAAAAAAAACCTGATTTTAACTTAAACATAAATAAATCAGACATCTGATACACAACAAATGTCAAAAAGAGGCTCGGTCCTTAAGTGGTTAAATGAACTGCAGTACGTTTCTGCAAAGAGCACCAAAAAACACATAGGTGTGAACCAGGCCTTAGGCTCCATTCACACCTATGCATGTTGCTTTTGAGCGTTTTTGGAGGTTTTTTTTTCATGCTTGCCACGTTTTTGAGCAGGGTTTTTGCTGCCTTTTTGACGCGTTTTTGCCGCGATTTGCGTTTTGCGTTTTTTTTTTTTTTTTACAGTTTTTGTTTACAGTCTTAAATTTTTTTTTAAAAAAACGGCAAAAACGCACCAAAAACGCTGCAAAAACGCTGCAAAAACGGTGCACTTGCGTTTTTGATGCTGGTCCATTGAATTCTATTACATGCAAAACGCTGCATTTTGCATGAAAAAAAGTCCCTGACCCTTTCCAAAAATGCAGAGATACAAAAAGGCATTGATGTGAACATGTTCCATAGGAACCCATGTTAAAAAATTCCCGTGCATTTCTGCAAAATGCAAAATGCATCAAAAAACGCGCTAGAGTGAATGGAGCCTTAGGCCTGGTTCACAACTATGCATTTTTTAGTGCATTTTCAGTTTGGAAGAAACACACTGCAGTCCATTTAACATGGTTTCCTGTGGGTCACGTTCACATCTGTGCATTTTATGGAAAGGACCAGGAACTTTTTTCAATTTTTTTGGTTCCATTGACTTCAATGGATCAAAAACGTGTATAAGGCTCGATTCACACCTATGCATGTTGCTTTTGAGCGTTTTTGGAGGTTTTTTTTCATGCTTGCCACGTTTTTGAGCCGCGTTTTTGCCACGATTTTGCCGCGATTTTGCCGCGATTTGCGTTTTGCGTTTTTTTTTTGTTTTTGTTTTTTTTTACATTTTTTTTTACAGTCTTTAAAAAAAAAAAAAAAAAAACGCATCAAAAACGCATCAAAACCGCTGCAAAAACGGTGCACTTGCGTTTTTGATGCTTGTCCATTGAATTCTATTACATGCAAAACGCTGCATTTTGCATGAAAAAAAGTCCCTGACCCTTTCCAAAAATGCAGAGAAACAAAAAGGCATTGATGTGAACATGTTCCATAGGAACCCATGTTAAAAAATTCCCGTGCATTTCTGCAAAATGCAAAATGCATCAAAAAACGCGCTAGTGTGAATGGAGCCTAATGCCGCGTACACACGAGCGGACTTTACGGCGGACTTTGCCTGGCGGACTGGATTTCGTCGGACAATTCGATGTGTGTGGGCTCCAGCGGACTTTGTTTTCTCAAAAGTTGGACGGACTTAGATTTGAAACTTGTTTAAAATGTATCCGTTGAAATCGAGTCCGGTCGAAAAGTCCGCCGTCTGTATGCTAGTTCGACGGACAAAAAGCCACGCTAGGGCAGCTATTGGCTACTGGCTATGAACTTCCTTGTTTTAGTCCGGTCGTACGTCATCACGTACGAATTCGACGGACTTTGGTGGATTGTGTGTAGGCAAGTCCGTTCATTCAGAAAGTCCGTCGGAAAGTACGTCGAAAAGTCCGCCGGGCAAAGTCTGCCGTAAAGTCCGCTCGTGTGTACGCGGCATAAGGCTGGATTCACACCTATGCATTTTTAGTGCTTTTTGCATTTTGCACTACAGAACGTGTTCCATAGGAAATCATGTTAAATGGACTGTATTGCAAATCTGCAAAAACGCCTCAGTGTGAAAGTAGCCCAAGTGAAAATGTCCAAATTGGGCCTAAAGTGTCAATATTTTGTGTGGCCACCATTATTTTGCCTTAACCCTCTTGGGCATGGAGTTCACCAGAGCTTCAAAGGTTGCCACTGGAGTCCTCTTCCACTCCTCCATGACGACATCACGGAGCTGGTGGATGTTAGAGACCTTGCTCTCCTCCACCTTCCACATAAGGATGCCCCACAGAGACCTTGTAACACTACTGAGTCACATGACACCAGGTAGGGAAAATGGCTAATTGGGCCCAATTTGGACATTTTCACTTAGGGGTGTTCTCACTTTTGTTGTTCAGCGGTTTAGACATGAATGGCTGTGTGTTGAGTTATTTTGAGGGAACAGCAAATTTACACTGTTATACAAGCTGTACACTCTCTACTTTACATTGTAGCAAAGTGTTATTTCTTCAGTGTTGTCACATGAAAAAGAGAAAATAGAGGAGTGGAGGCGCGGAGGCAATTGCCGCCACTTGCCTACGCACGTACACGCCTAAAAATTGGGGTTGGACTATCTCGGCACTTGGTAATTAATCACAGTTAATAAATCATAAAATATATAAATTTTAATGAGTACAATAAAAAAAATACAAAAGTATACAGACAATATGTATTAAAAACAACAGTTTGTATACACCACAATTAACAAATTACTAACGGGTATCCCCATAGAGTTTCTGTTGAGGAGGGGTATACATAAGGTTCCTCAACCGGTTTCGCGGTGAAAACTGCTTCTTCAGGAGGGGTGGTCTATAAAACAATTAATATATTTATAGCAATATAGAAAATGCAGCAAAAACTATTTTAAAACAACATAATACATTCAATAATATCAAAGGAGAAGACTAGCTCACCCACTCAAACTTGATCAGTAAAACCACAGGACCCAAACAATTCCCCCCACGGCGGACACGGGGGATTGTAGAAGCAGATTCTGGTTGGTGGATAATAGAGGGTAAGAATATGGAAGCTAAAGATGTTTTGAAGTGCACACCCAGGTGTGATGGGGTAGTGAACTGAGTGAAAGGGTAAAAGAGTGATGGCGTGAGGATAAGTGCGTGGGGGGGGGAGGGGGGAGGACTGGGGGGGAAAGAGGGGGGGAGTGAGGAAGGGAAGGACAAGGGAGGGAAAGGTGGGGATAGACAAGGGGAAGGAAGATAGGGGGGGAAAGGGGGGGGGGAGAAAGGGAAAGGGAAGGAATTGGGGGAGAGTAGGAGGGGGAAACCAGGGGAGGGAGGGGGGGAAGGGGAAGGGTTTCCCCCTCCTACTCTCCCCCAATTCCTTCAAAGGCCTTGCAGGTACATAACATCAAATAGATGACCCCTCTGGTGCCACCGTCTGCAAAAGTCTGTGGGGTAAAAAATTCCCCATTAGGTAAAACAAACTGTTTCCCCTCGCGAACTCAGGGACAACGGGGACAATCACCACATCTGAATGTGCCATTGGGTCCTCTCCTAGGAGGCTTAGCAGATGTGTAATGACTAGAGGTCAATTGGTTGTGTAGGGAACACGCACGTGTTTACCCAAAATGTGGTGTTTGGCGAGTAGGTGCCAGTTGTTGGGTAAAATGGTTTGAAGTACATTATGATGAGCTGAATAAGTGGTAATAAACCTTACAGGGTCGTTTGAGGAGGAGGGTTTGGGACGATTGAATAGTAAAGAGTTCCGGGAGCATGAAGAGGCTTTATTAAAGGCCTTTCTAAGATTAGTGGGAGAGTATCCTCGCAGTAGGAGTCGTTCACGTAACGCCTTGGCCTGAATCCTAAAATCACTTTCAAGCGCACAATTTCTGCTCAACCGCAGGTATTGTGCGTAGGGTATACTGCGCACCAGTGATTTGGGGTGAGCACTGGTGGCGTATAGCAAGGTATTGCCTGCGGTGGGCTTGCGGTAAAGATCAGTACCCAGGGTGCCATCTTGTTGTTTGATAATATTAAGATCTAAAAACGAAATCTGATCAGTATCAATTTTGAATGTGAATTTTAGGTAGAGGTCATTGTCGTGCAACTCGTGGAGGAAGTCCTAAAGTTTGTCCTTCGACCCAGTCCATACCAAAAATAGATTATCTATAAAGCGATACCACAACAGGGTGTCGTCAAGAAAGTCTGCATACCTATCGTTCGAATGGACATATCTCTCCCAACCACCTAGGTAGAGATTTGCATAAGCTGGGGCACATGATGTCCCCATGGCAACTCCTTGGGTCTGCAAAAGCAACTGGTCGTTGAAGGTGAAGTCATTTTTAGCCAAAATGAACTGTAGTGGCGCAAGGATAAAATGGTTAAGAGGCCACGTGGTGGTATATTGTTTGAATAGAAAGGATCCAGCCATCCGTACGCCCCGCTCGTGGGGGATACTGGAGTAAATCGCCTCCATATCAACTGCCACAAGCAGGGCGTCAGGAGAGATCTGGATCCCCTCTAGACGTTGCAACAGGTCTGTGGTGTCCCTGATGTATGAAGAAAGGCTGTGTACATAAGGCATCAAAAATGCATCAACAAACTTACTTGCATTGTCAGTTAGGGAACCTATCCCTGAAACTATAGGTCTCCCTGGGGGGGCCTGGACATTTTTGTGAGTTTTGGGGAGGGAATAAAAGGTGGGAACACGAGCGAACTTGGGGACCAGGAACTCAAGAGTATCCTTGTCAATGAGGCCTGAAAGGAAGGCCTAAGTGCAAAGGATCTGGAGTTCCTGGGCGAAGGAAGACACATGAGATTGAGTAATGGGTTGATACCAATTATGATTGTTAAGAATAGTCAAACACATAGATTGGTATTGATTGTGCGTCATTAGGATGATGTTGCCGCCTTTGTCTGACTATTTGATGATGACATCAGAGCGCCTGTCACGTACCTGGTAGGTTTTGAGCCTGAAGTGCAGAGAAAGACCTCCCTTAGAGCTCCCACTCCCGTTCCTCTGGAATGGAGACAGAGGGCCCAGGAGTGAGGAGTGGTATGGGTGCCTGGCAGGATCAACAGTCACCAGAAGTTCAGGAGTGGTGGCACCTTCTGGAACCTGAAGCTGAAGAGGAGACTGGAGACTGGAATGTAGAGTGAACCAGGAACCACAGCAGGTAAGTAGGCAGGAACTGAGAGCTGAACTGGAACCAGGAACAAAGCAGCAGGTAGTAGCCTGGAACGCTGGACTGGAACCAGGGACAAAGCAGCAGGTAGTAGCCTGGAACGCTGGGCTGGAACCAGGAACAAACAGCAGGTAGTAGACTGGAACGCTGGACTGGAACCAGGAACAAGCAGCAGGTAGTAGACTGGAACGCTGGACTGGAACCAGGAACAAGCAGCAGGTAGTAGACTGGAACGCTGGACTGGAACCAGGAACAAGCAGCAGGTAGTAGACTGGAACGCTGGACTGGAACCAGGAACAAGCAGCAGGTAATAGACTGGAGCGCTGGACTGGAACCAGGAACAAGCAGCAGGTAGTAGACTGGAACGCTGGACTGGAACCAGGAACAAGCAGCAGGTAGTAGACTGGAACGCTGGACTGGAACCAGGAACAAGCAGCAGGTAGTAGCCTGGAACGCTGGACTGGAACCAGGAACAAGCAGCAGGTAGTAGCCTGGAATGCTGGACTGGAACCAGGGACAAAGCAGCAGGTAGTAGCCTGGAAGGCTGGGCTGGAACCAGGAACAAACAGCAGGTAGTAGACTAGAACGCTGGACTGGAACCAGGAACAAGCAGCAGGTAGTAGACTGGAACGCTGGACTGGAACCAGGAACAAGCAGCAGGTAGTAGACTGGAACGCTGGACTGGAACCAGGAACAAGCAGCAGGTAGTAGACTGGAACGCTGGACTGGAACCAGGAACAAGCAGCAGGTAGTAGACTGGAACGCTGGACTGGAACCAGGAACAAGCAGCAGGTAGTAGACTGGAGCGCTGGACTGGCACCAGGAACAAAGCAGCAGGTAGTAGCCTGGAACGCTGGGCTGGAACCAGGAACAAGCAGCAGGTAAACAGACTGGATACTGGTATCAGACAGAGGGATGGTCAAACAAGCCGGTGGTCGGTATCGGTCGAGCAGCAGAGGTACCAGGGATTACACAGAGGGATGGTCAGGCAAGCCAAGAGGGTCTGGTGCAGGCGGATAGCAGGATGGTCTAACAGGAAGCCGGGTCAGATAACAGAGTACACAGGTCAGATCAGGTTATGGCACACGGAACGCTGTAGAGCAGACAGCGGGGACTGCATGTGACAGGCCGGTTTAAATAGCCCGCCTGATACCAGCAGGAGTGCGCGCGCGCGTGCCTGTGCGTGACAGCACCCGTGAACGCGCGCGCATGCGCAGTGGAACCCGTGGCCATGTTCCCGTGCGTCTGGATCGCCGATTACTGGCAGGATCTTCATGACATTGCCCCCCCCCCCCAAGGGGCAGCCTCCGGATGCCCCTTTGGAGAAATTTCTCTGGATGGGACCTTTTAAAAGATTGCAACAGATCTTCAGCATGAATATTGTCCTCAGGTTCCCAAGAATTTTCTTCTGGGCCAAACCCCCTCCATTTTATCAGAAATTGATTTTGGTTACCTCTTTTCCTATGGTCCATGATAGCTTCCACCTCGAATTCTTCCTCCCCATCTACCAAAATTGGATCAGGAGGATCCGTACTTCAGCCTTGAAATGGATTAGAAATAGAGGGTCTGAGCAGAGACACATGAAATTCTGGATGCACTTTTAGTGAATCCGGAAGTACAAGTTCGTATGCCACCTCGTTAATTTTCCGCTTGACAGGGAATGGTCCAAGAAACTTGGGACCCAATTTCTTTGAAGGGCAAGCCATCCTGAGATTTACTGTAGATAACCATACCTGGTCCCCGGGTGTAAGTAACAGCTCACCTCGCCTTTTCTTATCGAAGATTGCTTTATTATATTCCTGGGTCCTGGTCATGGTCTCCTGTAAAACTTGATTGTTGGAAGTAAAGAAGTTCAACTTCTCCTGAACTGCAGGTACTGTACACTCTGGAAGAGAGTTAGGTAAAAATGAAGGGTGGAAACTATAATTCGCAAAAAATGGAGTTTGATAGCGGAATAAATAGAATTGTTGTAGGCAAATTCAGCCAATGGAAGTACAGAAATCCAATCATCTTGGGCAAAAGAAGAAAAACAGCGTAAATATTGTTCAAGAGTCTGGTTTGTTCTCTCTGTTTGCCCATTAGTCTGGGGATGATAAGCAGATGAAAATGAGAGCTCAATGTTCAGTATTTTGCACAGAGACCTCCAGAATCGGGAGGTAAACTGTACCCCCCGATCTGAAACGATATTGACCGGTACCCCATGGAGCCTGACGACTTCTTTAATGAATGCCTGTGCCGTTTCTGTAGCTGAGGGGGTGCCCTTCATTGGGACAAAGTGGGCCATCTTCGACAACCGGTCCACTATGACAAAAATTGAGGTGAAGCCCCCAGCCGGAGGTAATTCCACAATAAAGTCTATAGAAAGCATTTTCCATGGCCTATCTGGGAAGGCAATGGTTTTAGTAATCCCCATGCTTTGGTCCTGTGCCCCTTGTGCCTGATACAGGTGGTACAGGACTCAACAAACTGGGGCCACCAAAAGGTACGCTGTACCAGATCAGTGGTCTTAGCCATGCCAAAATGCCCAGCCAATGCATGGTCATGACAGAGTTCTAGTACTGAAACTCGTAGTGTTTCAGGTATAAAGATCCTATTCTCGTGCCACAGTAACCCATCCTTAACTTGGAGTTCTGACCTAATGGAAGATCCCAATTCCGTGAAAGCCTGCTTAATCTGGGAAAGCAGGTTTCCCTGAAGCAAAAGAAAATTCCCCGGGGAGAGAATGGTGTCCGGTGGGGAAACCTCTTGGGATTTGTGAAACATCCTGGATAGGGCATCAGGTTTGGTATTTTTGGAGCCAGGGCGGTAAGTGACATGAAAGGAGAACCTGGAGAAAAAGAGAGCCCACCTGGCCTGACGTGGCTTCAACCATTTTGAAGATCTCAAATACTCCAGGTTCTTATGATCTGTAAAAATTAAGACTGGATGAGCGGCACCTTCCAGCAGATAGCGCCACTCTTCTAACGCTGATTTGATTGCCAACAACTCTGTCATCTACATCATAATTTCTCTCCACCGTGGACAGTTTACGAGAGAAGAAGGCCACAGGATATAACAGGGCCTTAGTTCCCTGTCTTTGGGACAACACTGCCCCTACTGCAATTTCAGATGCGTCCACCTCTAGTACGAACGGCAGAGAGGAATCTGGATGCTTAAGTACGGAGGCAGAGGTAAAAAGGCCCTTGAGGGTCTCAAAAGCCTTTTGGGCTTCAGCAGACCAGTGGAAGCGTGTGCCTTGTTTAGTTAGCTTTTTGATGGGTGTGATGATGGCTGAGAACCCCTTAATAAATTTACGGTAAAAATTAGCGAATCCGACGAATCGCTGGATTCTCTTTTTGTCTGTCGGGACTGGCCAATCTAAAACTGCAGCGACCTTTTGAGGGTCCATCTTAATGCCTCTACTGGAAATGATCAACCCCAAAAATGGAATACTTTCCTGTTCAAATTCACACTTCTCAGCTTTTGCATATAGACCGTGTTGTCGAAGCCGGCCCAACACACTTCTGACGTGCCTGCGGTGAGATTCAAGGGAACAAGTAAAAATTAATATGTCGTCTAAATAGACGATAACAAACAGATCTAGAAAGTCTCGTAAAACATCATTGATGAAATATTGAAAAGTAGCAGGGGCATTGCACAGACCGAAAGGCATCACTAGGTACTCAAAATGTCCATAGCGGGTAGGAAAGGTGGTCTTCCATTCGTCTCCGTCCCTAATACGAACTAAATTGTAGGCTCCGCGGAGGTCAAGCTTAGTGAATATGGTGGCCATCCCAAGTTTTTGGAACAACTCTGGTACCAGAGGAAGAGGGTAACGTTTTTTTACAGTGATTTTATTTAGTTCGTGGTAATCCACACATGGTCTGAGGGTTTTATCTTTCTTCTGTACAAAGAAGATGCCTGCACCTGCTGGAGACATGGACGGACGAATGAAGCCTTTCTTTAGGTTCTCATCAATATAGTCTTTTAAAGCCCCTTGTTCTACTTCAGTCAAAGGAAAGATTCTTCCAAAAGGAATCTCAGCACCGGGAAGTAATTCGATAGGACAGTCATAGGCCCGGTGAGGAGGTAAGACCTCTACCCCCTGCTTGCTGAATAGGTCTAAGAAATCATGATAGGCAGAAGGGATGGAGAGATGTAGACTAGGATCTGTATCTAGGCAGAGCTAGGTAGGGTTCTCCTGAGCGTTCTGAATTCTGCAAGACTGTTGGCAATATGATGAAGAAAAGGTAAACTCACCTGTGATCCAATTAATGTAAGGGTTGTGAGCCTGTAACCAGGGCATGCCGAGGATTATGGGAAACAGGGGTGAGGCGATGATATCCAGGCGTAGCAGTTCTTGATGAGAATTGAAGATGGAGACGGGTATTGGAACAGTCTCTTGGGTAACCGGTCCAGATTTGATGGCGGTGCCATCAGCTAGGTGGATGGAAAGTCCATGGGCCTTAGGCAACAAAGGTATCTGGTGTTGGGTAGCAAAAAGAGAATCCATGAAGCAACTGCAAGCTCCAGAGTCAATAATGGCGGTTATTTGCAGAGTCTCTCCTGGAAGCTGTAACAGGTTAGAGAGAGCAAGGTGAGTAGCATTCTTAGCCAGAGGTGCAAGATAGTCAGTGGACAGGGATAGGCACTTACGGACTTTAAGGGGACAGTTCCTGACGTAGTGCCCAGGTTCCCCGCAATACAGGCACAAATTATTCACTCAACGACGTTGTCTTTCCTCCTGGGTAAGAGAAGGCCGCAGGGCCCCTAATTGCATTGGCTCAGGTGGGTTAAACGTGGAGGTAGGTGGTGTTGGTGACATATGATGAAGAACTTTAGGGGCAACCCAAGTTGAGCGAGATCCCATAGCTCTCTCAGTCCTACATTCTCTTAGGCGTCGATCGATCTGGATTGGTAGATCGATCAAGGCATTTAAAGTCTGTGGTGTACCCACTCTGGCCAATTCATCCTTCAGAGAGTCAGAGAGTCCCATTTGAAACTGATAGCGGAGAGCCGCATCATTCCAACTTGTGTCCGCACTCCACTTTCTGAATTCAGCCACATAGTCCTCTGCTGCCCTGCGACCCTGTTGAAGGGTGTGCAGAGCCGCCTCTGCAGTCACGGACAGCTGGGGGTCATCGTATAACTGACTCAATGCGTCAAAGAAGGTGGAGAGATTGGTCAGGGATACGTCCTTTTGCTCCAAGAGGCGATGGGCCTAGGTTTGGGGGTCACCAGAAAGCAGAGAAATTACGTAGCCCACCTTGGTAGCCTCCAGGGAAAAAGGTACGTGGCTGAAGAGCAAAAAACAATTCACAGGAGTTGCGGAAGGCCCTGAATTTATCCCCGGAGAATCGTTCAGGCGTCGGGACTTTGGGTTCTGGAGGGAGCATCACCACCGTTGAGGAAGGCCCGACTGAAGGAGCAGACGCAGAAGAAACTCCCTGGACCCCAATGGGATTAGACTTTGAGAGCATCTAAGGGACAAAAACCTAAGCCTAGTTGAATCAACGAGGTTTCCTCGTCAGTCAACTGGTAGGGGGTGGGGTTTATAATGTTGAAGTTGTTGTCATATTGGGAATGTTGTTTGGAAGTTGTGTGGGTTTTAGTACGTATGTGCCTAGGCATAGGCGTGCGCAAGGGGTGTGCCAGGTGTGCCTGGGCACACCCTAATCCTTGGGTTGGCAACCTGTCAATGGTGAGCAGGGCTGTGCTGTGAACAAGGCTTATCGCCAAAACTAGTCTGCTGCTGACTGTACTCACTGTGAAGGCTTGAAAATAAATACGCTTGATGTTATGGTGTTGCCGGCTTCTTCTTTTACAGGTGACAGGTAAACGGCAATCCTTCCTTGCCAACTCTCTGAACCTGGACTGGAGAGGTGGCTGGGTGGAATTTAGTGAAACCGATCTGTATTTTCCTCCTGCAGCATCTGAAGCGAGGCTTCTCCTCCTCTCCCTTTTGTCAACATTCAGTTGCCACAGGAGCAATATATAGGGGATCTAATATACTAATATATGCCACCCCTCCTTTTCCTGTTCCTCTTCCTTCTGTTGCCCGGGTCCCCCATGTGCTCCCATGCTCCCCCTTCCTTCCATTGTTTCAGGCTGGAGAGCGAGGAAGAGGCCGGTAAATATGTCAAACGCATATGGGTTGGAGCTTTGCGGTGCACACCCTAATGCAATAGGCTGCACACACCTATGTATCTAGGTTCCCCTGCTGTTTCTTCAGGTCTAAAAAATTAGATCTTCATTGATCTTGGTGTATTTATTTGACATGAGGGCTGAATTGAGAACTTTCGGAATAGTACCGTGTAGGGTAGAGTGACCCACAGCCCCTTCCAACGGGGTAGTGGTGTCTGTTGGAGTTTGTGTAGGAGGTGCACGTGCAGATTTGGGACCTTTTGGGCCTTTTTATCCTTCTTGGGTTTGGCTGGTGGAGTACCCCCCGCCATAACGTAGTCTTTTCTGTGAGGAATTGGTTGCTGGTGTGGCAGTCGAATGGGCATTACTTTGAAGGGAAAAAGTTGATGATAGGGACGAATCAGATTCGGCTTTCAGAGTGGGGTTCCTCGTGGCACTAGCTTGAGGGAGACCCCTTCTGCCTGGGTTCCTCCCAGACCATCGGTAGGCATAGCCCTCGGTGAAAGCTATCCTATCTTTACTGAATTTGCTTTGCTTTTTGTCAATGATATCCTTGTTCATTATCTCCAAACGGTCTTTAAGCTCTTTCCTCTTAGTTTTAAAAGTTGTATTGTCTACTAGGTGAGAGTAATCAGAGTTTAAACGTTCAATATCAGTATTGTAAAAGGATTAAAGGCCTGAAAACAAAATGGCTCCAAATTCAAAGGTTTTTATTGCATATATATATGGAGAACAGAGCTTGTACACAGAATGTGTGTCTTAGCCTTGCTCTAGAGAATATGACAACGTTCCTACTTTTATACCCATTCTATGGTAGACACACCTAGCTTTTCTGCTTTATCGATATTTTTCAGAGCTATGATGACGTAGAATGATGACTTAACATTCCGTGACTTATTATTATCAGCGCATCACATACAATGACTTGCATCTTCACACTACTGCTTACAATGTGATTACCATCTACAACAGCTTACTTTACAGAATGTTTATCTTAAAGTGGTTGTATACCCTTTTTGTTAACTTTTACCTACAGGTAAGCCTATAATAAGGCTTACCTGTAGGTAAAAAATATATCTCCTAAACCTATACGGTTTAGGAGATATTCCCCTCGCAATGAGCCGCTGACTCCAGCGGCGCATGCGCACAGGGGATTCTCGGCTGACAGCCCGGCAAACTCCGGAGCTTGCCGGGCAGAAGTCTCCTGCGCGCATGCGCGGGAGTGACGACATCGCGGCTCCGGCCACTCACAGTGCCGGAGCCGCGATACCCGGAAGACACGCCGAGGGGAGATGTCAGCTCCCTCGGCGTGGACAGGATGAGATGCCGGCGCCTCGTTCTAAGGTAAGTATATCATAATGAGCTAGTATGCGGTGCATACTAGCTCATTATGCCTTTTCCCTTGCAGGTATAGGAAAAAAAAAAAAAAAACGCGGGTATACAACCGCTTTAACTTGCTGGCAACATATATTTTAAGAGAAAAACATGTTTGTTCACTTGTTCTGTAGTGCTGACAGAAGAATACACAATATAATGAATGTATTAACACATCAAACATATATATATTAGTGATACAGCACTGATCATAAATTTCCCTACACATTTCCCCCCTTTGATCATTGCCGATCACTAATTGTCATTCCCTTCCACCGACCTGAAAGTGACAGGGACCACGGGTGTATAAGACCCTTCAAAATATTTATAATTTTAAGTATGGAAATGTAAAGATATAAGTCCTTTACTCTCCCACACTCATCCCCGTTCACAGATCTTTTGGTGTAAAGGAAGGTTACAATACTTTAGTTCCTTACTATCCTCCTAAGATCTAGACACTGTCCATTCCATCTCCTCTACCGACATCCACGAGCTGGAGTAGCCATACTCATGAACTGGGTAAATGTTACCCTCGAAGAGTTGGAGTTAATGGGACAGAGTCATCAACTATTCATTCAAGCAAACTTTAATTTTTATTTAGCCATTGCACACATCAATCATCCACGCTCTAACTAAAAATTCACATCCCCCATAAACAAACAGAACTCCACCATCTGCTTTAAACTAGACACAAAAATGCAATTTCCTTCATTACTCAGGTGAACCCCATCATCCGGAAGAGATCAAGCTGTTCTCCTTCCAAAGAATGATTATGGTACATATACCCTTTTTCCTTACACAAAAACCTTTGTAAAACATTATTTATTCTCCTTCCCCTCCATTTCGCTCCCCGACTCCAACAGGGTCTAAGAACAATGGAAGAGAACACTAGAATGGTGTCAGGGAAATACTCTGAAATCCACTTCAGATCTCCTTTCATCAAAGAAATCAATTCAAGATTCCTTTTTCTCCCCACGTCATTACCACCTAAGTGGATGATAATGCCAAGAGGAGTAGGGCAATAACCAGCCGCCTCCAACAAGAGTGGCCTCAAAGCTTTCCAGCGCATTCCCCTAACACCACCCCAAACTACTCTTATCTTGTTAGGATCACAGCCCAAATTCTCCATGCCCACTTGTAATGCCTTCTTATGGGCCCAGTGTATATATGAATGTCCCACCACCCAAAGTTCTCGCACAGTCTGTTCATCTTCCACTATTTGGCATGAATCATCAGAATAAACAGACTCCTGATTCTTTTCTGGTGATTCTTCAGCACTGGGTAGGGAACTGGGTCCAGTAGCACAGCTTAATTGTTCTAGTTCAAAGTTCATGGTGGCGACTGTAGTAGGGTTTAGAGATTCTTCAAATATTTCATAAATCCTCTGGGTGGATAAATTCTCAATTTCAGGTCCAAACTCTAGTTCAGGCATTTCTGCTTCAGCAGCATAACAGGACAGACAACTGCAGGGGCCATCAAAGATGGAAGATAGGTCTGGCATTTCTCTTTCTGCCATTTTCTTCCTTTGAGAAAGCAAGAGAAACATCTGAGGTTTTCTTATCAGGTCTCATCTTTACCTTACACATGCACACATGACTATCTTAAAACACAAATACAAACATAGCACAGCTCCTAAGATCACCCCCAGCAAAACAGTTAGAGCAATCCTTAAGGCACTGACACATAGTTTGGTTTTCTATGCTAAAACAACCATTCACCACAACCTGAACATTCCCCGGATCCTGATAATAATCAGTAATCCCCATTTCAACCATCTCTGGGTCAGCACTATTGTTAAGGATTAGTCCTATTCCTTTTCCTGATATTCCCTGCACTAACAGCCCTTTTTCTTTCTCAGCTAGGGTACTATTGGCTGTTTCTTTTATCAATATTGCATAAAATAAATTGGGATCTGTAACTGCAATAGCTACTATCGGTTTATGTCTCACACTTAGGGGAATCATAGAACACACCCAGCAGTTAGAGAGATTGAATTGAGTACTGATCACCTCATGTAATTGGATCATCCTATTCCGATATGTTTGACCATCCACAAGTCCACACCACGCCAACAGCAGCAAGCTTTTCCAGGCACTCATGATCCTTCATCGGGTACTTTAAACACAGCACAACTTCTTGGTAGATGTTCCTGCAACGACTAGAGAGATATGGTCACATTCTGAGCAGTGTCTTGCTGAGGACACAGAATCCTTAGGCAGGAGAACTGGTCCTACTGCTCAGATACAATTGCAGAATGTACACGTTTACAATGTGAAGCATGTATCCAAGTATCCCTGTTTTCCAGCGTCACTGCTGTAGCTGTATTAAGTAGCACCTGGTAGGGTCCTGTCCACCTGGGATCCAGACCCCTCCTCTGATGCTTTTTCACCATTACCCAGTCACCTGGCTGCAGGTCACGAGTCCCTTCAAGGGCATCTGGGTCTGGAAGAGATGAATATATTTTCTTGTGCAATTGATTTAAATGCCTGTGTAACCCGATGACATATTCAGTGAGTGACCCATATGATCTTGCTAAAGCCTGTGGATAGTACAAACCTGTCTTTGGTACTGATCCAAATAATATTTCATAGGGAGGGAGCTTCCCTTTTTGTTTAGGTGTAGTTCTCAATGCAAACAGAGCTATAGACAACCCTTGGAGCCAATTTAGCCCTGTCTCAGCTGTAATTTTACCCAACTTGGCTTTTAGTAGCCCGTTGTATTTTTCTACCTTACCACTAGCTGTGGGGTTGTAAAGAGTGTGTAAGCGTTGCTCAATGTTAAAGGCTGCAAGTACCTCTTTCATTACCTGCCCAGTAAAGTGACTTCCTCTATCTGAATCTCTAAGGTTTCAAAAACCCCATATCTACACACCACTTCCTGTATCAGCTTCTTTGCTGTTGCTGTGGCTGTAGCCTTCCGTATAGGCCACGCCTCCAACCAGCTTGAGAAGCAGTCCACACACGTGAGCACAAACTCATATAAACCTACCTTAGGTAATTGTATGTAGTCTATTTGTAATCTCTGGAAGGGATATAGAGCCCTTGGAATGTGACCCTGAGGAGTTTTTACCCGTTTCCCTGGATTGTATTGTGCACAGATCAAGCATGCCTGACAATAATGTTTAGCTACTTCTTCAATGCCTGGTGCATACCACAATTTCCATATCAGATCAACCATCCCCCCTTTGGCTATATGAGAAGGGAGATGTGCCATAGAGCAAAGAGAAGGGTACATCGAAGGAGGGGCACACGGCCTCCCATCCTCATGGAGCCAAATACTGGTATCCTCATTGCAATGACAATTGTTCTTTTTCCACTTATTGATTACCTCTCGAGATGCTGTGCTCTGCAATTGTTGTAGGGTTTGAGTGTTTGTATCCCCTTTTAGGAAATATACTCTTTCATCATCACTCACCACCAGGGGGAGCAAGGCAGCTGCCTTAGCTGCCTCGTCTGCCCTTTGGTTACCCATTGCAACAGCATCAGACGCTTTTGTGTGAGCCTTCACCTTGACCACTGCAACTGCAGCGGGCAAAGTGATAGCTTCAAGTAGGGCCTTCACCTGAGCAGAGTTTTTAATAAGCTTGCCCTGAGATGTCAAAAAATTACAGCTTTTCCATAGAATAGAAAAATTATGTTTAGCACCGCGGGCATAACGAGAATCAGTGTATATATTCACTGATTTACCCTCTGCCAATTCACACGCTTTTATCAAGGCCTCCAACGCTGCCACTTGGGCAGAACAATGATTTGGTAGAGCCCTCTGGAAAATTGCTTTCTTCTGACTTACCATAGCCAAACCAGTGACGGGAGAACCTTTCTCAGTGTAATACCTGGAACCATCTAGCCACAGTTCCAGCTCTGGGTTCTCCAGGGCAAAATCCTGTACTGTCACTGGGAGCTCATAGTAGGCCTCAGTTGTGTGACAACAGTCATGTACCCACTCCACTGGAGTAGGCCGAATGGGTAACAAAGTGGCTGTATTTAAAACATCACACCTCTTAATGACGATATTACTTGGTGTAAGCAAAGCCAGCTCATACTTAGTTAACCTCGCAGCAGATAAGTGTCTCGTGTTAAGATGTCCCAGCACCTGCTCCACTGCATGAGGGACCATGAGAATCAGGGTGTTCCCCAACACAATTTCAGCAGTTTTCTCCACTAACATGGCTGCTGCTGCCGTGGCTTTCACACAAGGTGCTGCTGTTGAGATTACAGGATCAAGGGGCTGGGAATAATATCCCACAGGTTTATGCTTATCAGCAGATTTTTGTGTTAACACTCCAGATGCCTGATTACCTGATTCATGACAGAATAGGTAAAAGTCCTTTTTATAGTCAGGCAGTGATAATGCTGGAGATGATATTATAGCCTCCTTTAATGCCTCTACAGCTTGCATCTCCTCAGCAGACAATTCAAAATGCACAACCTTACCTGAGGTTAAAGCATACAATGGTTTAGCTATTTGGGACATATTTGGGATCCATTGTCTGCAGTAACCAACCAAACCCAAAAATGCTCTTAGAGACCTTTGATTCTTTGGAAGGGGGTATGAACGTATCACCTCTTTCCTTTCTGAGGTTAGGTGTTTACCCCCTTTAAAGATACAGTGCCCCAGGAAAACAACTTTTTCCTGGCACCACTGTAGCTTATCTTTAGCTACCTTACAATTTTGTTCTGCCAGAAATTTCAGTAAGCTCAAAGAAGCCTTTTCACACACTTCCTTGGTCACTGCTGCCAAGCACAAGTCCTCTACATACTGGAGCAGTGTGACACCTGGCGGCGCCCGCCATTGGTCCAACACCTGTTTTAATGCTTGATTAAAACAGCTTGGAGAAACAGACAGGCCCTGAGGTAGGCGGAGCCAGGTATATTTTTTTTCAGAAAAGGTGAAACTAAAAAGATAGACACATGATTCGTCCAACTTTACGCTAAAATAAGCGTTTGCCAGGTCAATCACAGTGAAACAGCTGGCGTCACTGGGAATACCTGAAAGGAGAGTGTAGGGATTTGGTACGACTGGTACATCAGCTTCGATTATTTTGTTTATAGCTCTCAAATCATGTACCATCCGGTACTTAACTGGAGCTTTCTTATCTGTAGGTTTCTTCTTCACTGGATATAGAGGTGTGTTGCAAGGGGAGCTTTCTTCCCGCAACACCCCCTTCTCCAAGTAAATCCTTATTTGATCCCTGATACCTTCCCGTTGCTGATAGGAGAGAGGATACTGAGGTAGTTTAGGCAAGATAGATCCTGGTTTTACCTTAACACTGACTGGAGTCACATTTAGGAGACCTATGTCTTCTTTGGACTCTGCCCAAAGTGACTCAGGTACTTCCAGCAAGGCTGGTGGTAAATTTGGGTTTTGCGAGGCAGCCACCAAAACATGAAGACTGTCACACACATCTTGCTCTATTTCAGTCAGCGGAGAGGTAACAAAGACCCCCTCAGGAGTGTAACTTATAGTACACTGTAATTTTGATAAGATATCTCTTCCCAGCAAATTACAAGGCACGGTATCAGACAACAAAAAGGTAGATTGTACCGTAACATCTCCGATCTTTACAGACAGAGGGGCGGTTTCCTTCAGAGTTGCCACGGAACCATCCAAACCAATCACTGTCCTTTCATTTGAGTAGGGGAGAGATGGGGTACAATGGGAAGAGAGGATTGACTTTGATGCCCCAGTGTCTGTTAAAAATATAAGTTCATTATAATAAGGCATTTCTGCCAAAGTCATTTTTACAAAAGCATCATTACCATCAGTTTCAGATATTACTGACCACACTGGGGCCTCTGCCTGTCAATCCCTCTTTCCCCATGCATCCTTGCCACTTTTTCTGGGTGCACAGCAAAATTTAGCAATGTGGCCAGGTTTTTGGCAGTTCTAACACACACCCATAGCTCTTGGTTTCCCACCCTCCCCCTTCTAGCGTGTTGTGCTCTGGGGGTACGGTTCTATCTCTTGGTCTAAGCACAATTATTGCTAATAGTAACCAAGCAATTGCCCCCAATAAAACCGTCAGTATTTCAAAAACAAGTAAAGAATTTGTACAAAGATTACCAGTACTATTCATTTAGGCAAAATCTTATTTTACTCTATGAACCCCGTTAGTAAAACCCCATTCATACAGGGTAGCTGTTAACACCTTTCAATTAGTATGCATGAATATCAATAATTAGTATAGGTTTTGTTTACATTTAGACAATACACTTTCACTCAGAGGGTACCTGTTGACGTCATAGGCATCAAAACAGCACATACATGTATGGCCTCACCTTAGGCTATAAACCCAGGCTTTCCAGCTTTTGACGTTTAGGCAACCCTCTCATTCACACTTAAAACAATTTAGTACTCTGCGTTAGTTACATTTAGACAATACACTTTCACTCAGAGGGCACCTGTTGACGTCATAGGCATCAAAACAGCACATACATGTATGGCCTCACCTTAGGCTATAAACCCAGGCTTTCCAGCTTTTGACGTTTAGGCAACCCTCTCATTCATACTTAAAACAATTTAGTACTCTGCGTTAGTTAAAAAGACAACTGTTTAATATAATAGACAATAATGTTCACTCTTCACATTTGCTTGGAAAGGGGTTCTCCTCACCTTGAGACCCCAACTTTCCCCACACACTCACACTTTCATATGGCTCAGGAACCCATTCATTCAAGTTAGTAACCACAAACAAGACATAAAATATCACCCCTTTTGCCCATGTTCTTTTGATTGCGTTTTGACACACGATCTGTGCTCCCCCCGCCGTACAAGGACAACCAGACAATTCAGGGAGACAATTTTTTACTCACCCTTGGGCCCTTGTCTTATTGCAGTTGTACGTCAGATAGATCACAGATCCTGTGTTCAGTTTGGCAATCCGAGTCCTTCTACGACACCATTGATGTAAAAGGATTAAAGGCCTGAAAACAAAATGGCTCCAAATTCAAAGGTTTTTATTGCATATATATATGGAGAACAGAGCTTGTACACAGAATGTGTGTCTTAGCCTTGCTCTAGAGAATATGACAACTTTCCTACTTTTATACCCATTCTATGGTAGACACACCTAGCTTTTCTGCTTTATCGATATTTTTCAGAGCTATGATGACGTAGAATGATGACTTAACATTCCGTGACTTATTTATCAAGGGTAGACATATCATGGGTATATTGTGAAATGAGTGATCTCATTAAATACAGACTGCAGTTAGTCAAAATATTTTCCCACGTTTTTTTTAATTCAACCGATGGATCTTTTATGGTGGGGAAAATTTGGCTTCTCAGAACGATGGGGCAGATATTCTCTGTGACATACATCTTAAAATATTCGATGTGCCAGTGTAGGTGCGACTTAAGTTTCAGCAAATTAAACATCTTAGCAAAGAACGCTTTATTATCGTCCTCATATTTGTGGTCGCTCAGACATGCCGTCTTAAGGTTAGTCATAAAACCTGCCCAGTCCGTGCAGAGAACGTCCATGGCCAAATTTATCTGGGGTGAGGTAGCCCTAGTTGTGTTAAAGTGACAAAAACGAGAACGTTAGTGTTTACAATAAATAGAGGGGTAGAGGCACTCAAAGGAGGCATCAATCGATGTTGCAATCCATTGAGAGGTGCACAAAGAGAGAATGGGTGTATTGTCCATCCTATGTATAGAGTAATTAGTGAGTATGGCCTCAAATTAAAGACTAATATATACCAAATAAAAGTGCCATCATCCAGGTTTAGAATGAGAAAATGGAGGAGTGGAGGCGCGGAGGCAATTGCCACGTACACGCCTAAAAATTGGGACTATCTCGGCACTTGGTAATTAATCACAGTTAATAAATCATAAAATTTATAAATTTTAATGAGTACAATACAAAAATACAAAAGTATACAGAAATTATTTATTAAAAACAACAGTTTGTGTACACCACAATTAACAAATTACTAACGGGTATCCACATAGAGTTTCTGTTGGGGAGGGGTATACATAAGGTTCCTCAACCGGTTTTGCGGTGAAAACCGCTTCTTTGGGAGGGGTGGTCTATAAAATAATTAATATATTTATAGCAATATAGAAAATGCAGCAAAAACTATTTTAAAACAATATAATACATTCAATAATATCAAAGGAGAAGACTAGCTCACCCACTCAAACGGGATCAGTAAAACGACAGGACTCAAACAATTCCCCCCCACGGCGGACACGGGGGATTGTAGAAGCAGATTCTGGTTGGTGGATAATAGAGGGTAAGAATATGGAAGCTAAAGATGTTTTGAAGTGCACACCCAGGTGTGATGGGGTAGTGAACTGAGTGAAAGGGTAAAAGAGTGATGGCGTGAGGATAAGTCTGTGGGGGGGTGAGGGGGAAAAAAAGGGGGTGGGGTGGGGGGAGGGGAGGGGGGAGAAAGGGGGGGGGGGAAAGGGGGGGAAAGGGGGGGGAAGAGGGGGGGGAGAAGAGGGTAAGAATATGGAAGCTAAAGATGTTTTGAAGAACGCATAATACCTGGAAACACAGATCTAGAGACCTGGATCTAGTCCTTTTAGAGCGTACTCAGAAGAAATTACTATATCAAAATCAGCGAATCTTTGAGTTTGGAGACAAAAATAGCCGATTACTAGCGTATTTATCTAGGCCTGATTATCAACCGTGCAGTATTCCAAGAATTAGGAATATACTGGGTACAGTGGTGGAACAGAGTGGGGAAATAGTCGATGCTTTTGTGAAATTTTACTCTTCACTATATGCTACCAAAGCCCACTATACTATAGTAGAATTAGACGATTATTTGGCCGGTATCTCGCTACCGAGGCTCCAAGAAGAACAGGCCTCACTCCTTGACGATCCTCTGACAGAGGAGGAGATTGAAGAAGCCATACAGTCCTTCGCCAGAAACAAAACACCGGGACTGGATGGCTTCCCCATAGAATGGTATATGCAATATAAGGAACTTTTGATACCCCATCTACTGAGAGTTTATAATTTTTCTATAAAAACAGGAGGCATTGATTGTCCTCATCCCCAAACCTCATAAAGACCACTTATTATGTGAATCATATAGACCAATATCATTAATTAACTCAGATGTCAAGATTTTAGCCAAAGTGCTCGCCCGGAGACTGAACTCAGTTATCACCACCATTATTGGGGCGGATCAGACTGGATTCATTCCAGGACGATCAACATCCATAAACCTACGGAGACTGTTCACAAACCTACAGGCCACCCACGATGTTGTAGGGACTAGAGCGGTGCTGGCCTTAGACGCACACAAGGCATTTGACTCGGTCGAATGGCCTTATTTACTGGAAGTCCTGGCGAAATTTGGGTTTGGAAATACTTTTATCAAGTGGGTTCAACTATTATATTCACAGCCTGCTGCTAGACTGCGGATAAATACATCAGTAACTGATCCATTCCTGATTAAACGGGGTACTAGGCGGGGTTGCCCCCTGTCACCGTTGCTATTTGCAATTGCGATAGAACCTCTAGCAACACTGATAAGATCCAGTGGGGAAATAAAGGGACTGACGATTGGGGGCCTAGAAGAGAAAGTATCTTTATACGCTGACGACATGTTAATATACCTGGCGGACCCTCAATCGTCACTCCCAACCCTGCTGGAAATTATTCGACAATTCGGCCTCTTCTCAGGGTTTCAAGTTAATTGGGACAAATCCCTTATGTTTAAAATAGATCCGGAAGCGGTGTTTACACCTCCTTCCTCTTGCCCGCTACAAATAGTTGACTCCTTCAGATACCTGGGGGTCATGATTCAACATCCTCTGTCCTCTTATAGTAAATATAATCTAGACCCACTTATTAGCAGAATGAAGAACACGCTGAAGACATGGACCAATCTTCCCCTAACGATATTAGGTAGGATAAATATCTTTAAAATGATATTCCTCCCACGTTTCCTATACATCCTATGTAATTCACCAGTGTATATCACCAAATCTAAATTTAAAGAGATTGACTCTATCCTTATCACCTTCATTTGGAAGGGGGGAGCGGTGAGAATTGCAAAAAATACTCTTCAACTGCCGGTGTCGGAGGGAGGATTGGCACTACCATGTCTTCAGACATACTACATAGCCGCACAACTGGTTCATGCCCATTGGTGGTTCTTCCCTGAAGCCAACAATGCGGCTACGTCCCTAGAAGCAGCCATACTCACCTCTTACGAATCCCTACAATATTTGATTCACCGTCTATCTCTTAGAGGGAGGGAAAGCACCAAAATCCTTGAAATGACTATAAGAATTCTTAAACTAACTAAAATGCTGCCGGATACTGAGCATCGTATCTACTCCCCAAATACTCCATTATGGGGGAACCCAAATCTACAGGAATTCGCCCGTAGGACAGATGGGGAATACTGGTCGAAAAAAGGGGTAAAAACCATAATGCATTTATTCTCAAACAATAAGTTCAGGACATTTGAGGAATTTCGCCAGGACTACCAACTACCACGCACAGCTTATTTTCTTTACTTGCAAATACGCCACACAGCAACCACCCAGTTTGGGTTGCGTAATATGACTGTTCGACTGTCTCCGCTAGAGCAATTATTAACTGATCCTTCCCATGACAAATTAATTTCCACATATTATAGGACTCTACTCCACACCACAACGCACAGACTCAGTAGCACGCTCACTAAGTGGAAGGCTGACATCCCCGAGCTGACGGAGGAGATTTGGCAGGACATACTTCCCCTGCAGGTCCCCTCTGTCATCTCTTCCAGGGACAGGGTCATACAGACCAAACTATTATACAGAGCATACTTTACGCCATCCCTATTATTTAAACTTAAAAAACTACCATCGGCAATGTGCTCCAGGTGCAGCATCATGGAGGCCACCTTTTTCCACTTGATGTGGGAATGCACCGAGATCAGGCGGTTCTGGTCAGGGGTTACTGCTTTTGTCAGCTCCTTGACTCAATTGCCTAATATCTGCAATCCCCTAAGATGCCTGCTAGGATATGTGGATGATGAGAGTATATCCCAAAACAAGCAAACTTTCCTGAGAATTGTATTATTTTACGCCAAAAAATCTATTACTATTCACTGGAAATCACAATCCCCACCTACGATAGCATTCTGGCTAAACATGGTTAATCAGGCTATACCATTATACAAATTGACATACGAAGCCAGAGGATGCCCAAAAAAATTTCGCAAAATATGGGGTCTGTGGACCAGCTCTGAAAACACTATCACACCTACCGTATGAAGCCAATAAAGAAATTCCAGTCAATGATACCAAGTTTATTAATAATAGAAAAATAAAAATTAAACAGACATATACAACTATTCAATATGAAAACATGTATGCCAAATGTATACCATTTTCCTACACTCTGTATTGCAATGAGCAATGTTTGCTCGAAATATGTGTATTTATGTTTGTATGTTTGTCTTGTACCACAAAAGCAAATAAAATTTACCTTTAAAAAAAAAAAAGATGTTTTGAAGTGCACACCCAGGTGTGATGGGGTATTGAACTGAATAAAAAAGGGGTAAAGAAGGGGGGGGCGAAGAAAGAACTGGGGGGGAAAGGGGGGGAGGGGAGGAGGGGAGAGAGGAAGAGAGGGGGGAAAAAAGGGGGGAAAGAGGGGGGGAGTGGGGAAGGGAAGGACAAGGGAGGGAAAGGTGGGGACAGACAAGGGAAAGGTAGATAGGGGGGGAAGGGGGGGAGAAAGGGAAAGGGAAGGTATTGGGGGAGAGTAGGAGGGGGACACCAGGGGAGGGAGGGGGGAGGGGAAGGGAGAGGGGAAGGGGAAAAAGTGCCACAAGAAAACCACGAAACATCTAATTCATCAAAAGAGATAAAGTATATAGAAACGCTAAAACTCACCAGATATTTAGCTGACCGATTGTAAAGGCATGGGCTGAGTATACCAAAGTACGGTGTATAGCGGTAGTAATAAAGTAGAAGTTACTCCCAGAGTCAAACAATTGACACTTAAAGTTAGGGATGCAGCAAAGCTGACACTTGATGTATAAGATCCCAGAGTGACATGGTAGTCTGTAAAATACAATAATGAATGAAATCAAAACACTGAAGGTTAGGAGCCAGGAGGGGTGAGGGAGGGAGAGACAAGGGAGGAAAGGAAGGGAGTGAGGGCTGAATAGGGGATGTGGTGAAGAAAAAGGCACATCCTACACCACTCTCAAAAGCGCACCAACCTTCAGGTAAGACGATCTACCGTGACAGCCCAGCGGGAAGAATCTGTTAATGCTCACACAGCGGTCTGCCATAGACCGCTATATGAGCTCCCCAACCCTGTCGGCGTCAGGTAACGCCGGCGTGGGCGGCGTCTGACGTCACAGGGGCTGTTTACCTGCACTGCGCAGGTGCACGGTAGTGTGCTACTGCGCAAGCGCGCGCTGATGCAGCCTAAGGACCGGAAGGTCCAGGCGAATACAGTGCAAGTAGGAAAAGATATAATAAAATATTTACAAAAATGTGAGGGGTGTACTCACTTTTGTGAGATACTGGGGGTGATTTACTAAAGACCTGCACCTGTGGTGCAGTAGAGAAATTGGAGCAATTGCACAAAAAACGGGACTCAAGACATTTATCAAAAATTATGGTGCACTTATATGCATCAAACCATATTTACATAGGAAGCGCTATTGCGTACCATTAGCAAGTGCAGCCAATGTAATCTTCTACATTTTTGTCTGAATACTGTGGATAACTTTACTACAGTTTACCATCTTCTGTTACCAGGCTAAAAAGTATGTATATAATATTGTTTAAATGCACAAATTCTGTCCAGAACATGTAGATCTGTCTTACAACTAATCAAGCCTTTTTACACCCTTCTTTCAGCTTACTCAACTGCACATGTGCATTTTCAAAGCTCACCATTTCATCCTCGCCTGACAGGGCGCACACGCTTTAGCTTGTTAGGCCTGTGTGCAACACACCTATTTATCTGCGTTCTCCAGCGTGCACAACTGCTTATACATCGGGCACTTGCTCATTGTAGTTCTAATCATGGTAATGAGCTTTTCCTTATCACATGGAGAATATTGCTTCCAGTTTTATTCCATTCATTCACTTCTTTTTGAAACAACTCAATAATAATTCTAGATATCTTCCTCCTATCAACAACTGTGCGGATGTTCCCTGGACTTGTAATTGTGCATTTTATGGTGATCGTCTATAGTCATTGGTGGAGCCGAAACTTCCATGAAAACTTCTTCTCAATTCATGTCTGTGTATTGTGCATTCTGGACAATTCATTTCCCCATACACTGTGCAATCTGATTGTATAACGTATAAATCTACTCATCTGTCCGAGCAATTAATTTCCTCATACACGGGGGCTGATTTACGAACCGTTTGCGCCAAGAGTTGAGGCGCACACCGAGGTGCAACGTATGTGTTGGTATTTATGAAACGTTTGCGCCGGTAACACAGCGCTATTCCCCATTTACTGTAGTAATCTCGGCGCATGGGAGGAGGCGATCAGTGCGCCACTATGGACATGGCATAGGACATCTTCAACTCAAAACTCAAGCTGGAAGTGCCAATATTGTGGGGGTGATGTGAAGAAGTATAGTAATAACTGCCCAAGTAACAAATATGCCCAAAATAGAATGAGAAAGTAACTTTTTCTAAAAAAGTTTGCTGTGCCTGCAAGTACGTTTAGAACTGTGTGAGGTCAATTTAAGCACTGCGCATGCTCAAGTAGCATTTGCGTTGGTTCACTGCACGGCCAAAATCTTAGTAAATGTCAAGCAACGTAAATGTATTTGCGTGGGTTGAACGGGCGCACCTCTAAACTTGCCATTTTTTATTTTTTTTAAGCTGGTTCACTTTTATGTGTTTTTTGTTGGCTATTTGCACACAGGTCATGTTAGCATGTTACGTTGCCAACATGTGACATGTACCTTGTTAAAATTATGTAAAAAGACTCTCGCTTCTCTAGTTCCTCCTAAAAGGGCATTTAACCTTCCCCCTCTAATACATATGATTTCTTTGGGCTAGTTTTTGCTTTTAAAGGGGAACTCCACACTCCATTCTCCAAAGGCTGTGAGCTGCCTTCATCAATCCAAACCACATCCTTTTTCTGAGCATACAACAGGGCCAGCTAGGAAAGGGGCAAGAAGAGCGATCGCCCAACTCCCTCCCGAACCATACAAGGCCACATGCACTCAACATAGCTGGCTGCCTTTGGGGCATGTTGGGCTCAGCCCAATACCAACCACAAAGCACCTTGTACCCACTAGTTTAAAGGGGATTTCCACATTCTGTATAGCCCTCCCTGTCTGCAGCCCCCCACAAACCCAGCCTAGGGTTGTGTGGAAGAGGCCCTTGTCCCCCTGAATACGGGGACAAGGTGGTTGACTTTTGGGGTGCCCGAGCCCCTACTGCCCCTAAGCACCCACCCCCCTTTCATGGGCTGGCCTGCTGTGTGTTTGGCTAGGGATTTGTTAGTGTGTGGGAGGGGCACAATTTTTTTAGATTTTGGGGTGGTATTTTTCACATGGGGGTTCTCATTTTAAGCCTTTACAGCCCCAAACGGCCTTGTATGTATTGGGGGGGGGGGGGTGCAGGCTATTTTTAGTTTTGTGTTAAAATCTTGCAGCTGCAATGTTGATTTGGATGTTTTCTCTAAAGCCGTAGATCTTTGAAGCAGCATTTTGGATACATGCTACAGATGCACCACTTTACAGGCAGAGTAACCCCCCCCCCCCCCCAAGTTACTAGCTTTAGGGCTAGTTTACTCCATAGAAACACAGTCCAGATGCATGTGCATTTTTGATGCGATCCAGTGCATTTATGATACGTTTTTGGTGCGTTTTTGATGCAGTCCAGTACTTTTTTCAACCTTCTTTTTTCTTAACCTTAATTAAGGACATGCTGGATGGTGTGTTTAATTTTGGACGGGGGGGGGGGGCTTATTTTGTGCTAGCTGCATTTGGGTTGGTCTGGGCATGCTCAGGGACTTTAGGGGGGGTGGGGGGCAGCAAGAGAGTACATTTGGGTGTCCTTATCGAGTTTGTAACACATGTATTTTCTCTATGTATTTTGTTTATGTCTTTGCAAAACAGATGTGTTTTCCAGCAAGTTTTTCTTTTTACTTTGGTTTATTGTATTTTTTGGGTGGGTGATATTTTCCCTTGAAATATATTTGATGTCAATGTGTGTCGTTTGTAGGTTGTTCA
Organism: Lithobates septentrionalis; assembly: GCA_037952835.1. Lineage (NCBI taxonomy): Eukaryota > Metazoa > Chordata > Amphibia > Anura > Ranidae > Lithobates > Lithobates septentrionalis. Next base: position 706,240 of record JBBDGP010003015.1, read on the forward strand.
CTTTGATTTAATTGTCTGTGCTGCATTATTTTGCAAAAACGTTCTCAAGATGTTGACTAATGTTTAAATCCTTAATAGATATTTGTGGGCGCACTCCTTTTAACTCCTGTTAACCATATTCTAATGTCTCAAATTAACATACATGTGTTTTTTGCTTTCCTTGCTCTTTTCAAAGTCCTGTTTTGTTGACCAATAAAATTTGTAGCAAATTTTTATGTTTTGTGTTTTTTGTTACTTCTCATGCAACACTTTTCCCAGCTGCAGCTTAACTAGGCTGATTAGCATGGCAAATCCCCAAAATGTGTGATTTGTCTAAGGGCCCACACTGGGGCGGGGGTAAAGCGCCGCGTTTGTTAGCGGCACTTTACCGTCGGTATTCGGTATACCCCCCACTAGCGGCCGAGAAAGGGTTAAAAACCACCGCAAAGCCGCTTTGGCGGTGGTATAGCCGCGCTGTCCCATTGATTTCAATGGGCAGGAACGGTGAAGGAGCGGTGTATACACTGCTCCTTCACCGCTCCGAAGATGCAGCTAGCAGGACTTTTTTTCCCATCCTGCTAGTGCGCCGCTCCAGTGTGAAAGCCCTCGGGGGAGACACAGCAGCAGCTGTTTCGGGTCAGTTTGCAGTCGCTATTTTTAGTGCAATAGCGCCTGCAAACCGCCCCAGTGTGAAAGGGGCCTAAGTTACTTTCCTGGTGCCTTCATGGTAGCATATGCATGGATTGTGTGTATGCTGCCATGAAGAAATTACAGAGAGGTAAGTATTCAATTTTCCATTTTAGTGCAGTGGTTCTCAGCCTCAGTTCTCAAGTACCCCCGACAGGACATGTTTAGGGAATTTTATCTTGGCTAAACTAGCTGTCCAAAATACCAAGCCATTGGGGGGCGTGGCTAGCCGGCAGAGAAGATGGTCGCACACTAACAGAGCTCCGCAGCATCCTGGGCCTACACGGGTGATAACAACATCACAGAGCCTCGCTTCTCAGATCCACATACCGGACAGATAGTGGACAACTCCCGAATGCCTTCCCGTAAGCGCAAAGAAGCCACAAAACCAAGAAAAATGACGGACTTTCTACTACAGCCGCGCCGTCTCCCTGTCCAAGATGGCGCCGGCAGAAGTACAGGAGAGCCGCGCGGCTCCATTACACAGCATGGACGGAACGAAAGATTCGATCCCGGACACTCACATGGAAAGAGACAGCAGGGAAAAGGTCAGTACCCACTCCCTCCATCTGCTTCATCCAGCCCAGCGAAAAGCAAGCTGAAAATGTCCTCTCCAAGCACAGAATTAGCTGAATTCAGTGGTATTGATTCCTCCCTGGAGGATACCAGGGAATTACAGGAATCCATCACAGACTTCCCCACACAAAACCAGCCGGTACTCGACACCACACTCAAGGATATGTTAGTATCCCTGCGCTCAACCCTACATGCTGATATGTTGGCAATAACACAAAAATTCAAATCAGAGGTGGCAGCGGTAGATTCAAGGGTGTCCCATATAGAATCTAAGATGGGAGAATTTGCGTCCACATTTAACGACATGGTAGATGCTCATAACGACAGGGATGAGGAAATTACAGCTATCAAAGCAAAAATGGCCGACTTGGAGGACAGATCAAGACGAAATAATGTCAAAATCAGGGGGATCCCTGAATCGGTCAAACCCCCGGACTTAAAGGAATATTTTATAAACCTTATGAAAATTACACTTCCGGAAACACCCCTGGATGACCTAATCATAGATCGAATCCATCGCCTTCCAAAGCCCAGGAACATACAAGAGCACCTCCCCAGAGATACAATAGTCCGTATCCACTTCTTTCACATTAAAGATTTGTTTATGATGACAGTGAGAAGACGGGACAATCTTCCTCAAGAGCTACAAAATCTCTCTTTCTTTGCTGACCTGTCAGCCTTTACCATGCAACAACGCAGACAACTAGCAACCATAACAAAACCGCTGAACAACCACCACATCCAGTACAGATGGCTTTACCCAGCTAAGCTTCTGATCACAAAAGAAGGCAAATCACATATCGTAACAAATGTCAGAGAAGGAATCCGTCTCTTGAGGGACTGGAAACTTTTCGATCTGGATAACAACGACCAGGAAGAATCACACTCTCTTCCATCCACTAGAGCCAGCTCAGACGCAGAAACAGGCTGACGTACTCAAATGGGAAAACAACAGAAAACCCGTCCAGCCCAGGAGAATGCCACTTAGCTAACTCTTCGCTTTACCCCCCGAGCTATAGCGGAATTGCATCCGCACAGATCCTAAACAGGATCGTCAGTTTTTACGTCATTTTGTTGATACCCTTCCCCTTTTTTCCCTCCCTACCTCTCTCCTTGTCTACAGGAACAGAAATACGATCACAATCACCCATTGCCTTCAACCTTGGGAGAACTTTCGACCAGTAAACTACAATACATTACAAGCCAACTACACCAGGAAGTCAGCTCATACCACACACCCTCGGTGAGCAAAGGTATGTCTCGGGCAACTACAAACATGCCTTTTAAAATATCCTCACTAAATGTTAAAGGCCTGAACAGCCCTTACAAACGCCAAATGGCCTGGAAAGAAGCATCCAGACTGAAAAGCGACATCATGTGCTTCCAAGAGACTCACTTTTCAGCAAATAATCCGCCAGTCTTTAGCAACCGAAAATTCCCTACTCTATATACGGCAAACGGCCCGAAGAAAAAAGGAGGAGTTGCAATAGCAATCAGAGACTCCATCCCATTCTCAGAAATCTCAACTCACCTGGATATTTCTGGCAGGTACATTATACTAGTGTGTGAGATTTATGCAATTAAGTATACCCTAGTCAACATGTACTTGCCAAACAACAACCAACTCAGATTCCTAAACAAAATTTGGAAAAAGGTAGAAGCACTAAAACAGGGACATATTATCCTATGCGGAGATTTCAATGCGATCCCAGACAAGCATGTGGACTTTACTAACCCTAAACATCTAAAACAAAGAAGGACGACGCTGTCAAGATTTATCAACACCTCAAACCTCTTTGATGTGTGGAGATGTCAACACGCATCGGAGAAGGACTTTACTTTCTTTTCCAATGTCCACTGCACTTATTGAAGAATAGATATGTTTTTGGCAGACAAATTTTTGTTGCAAAAGATTGTCAGATCAGACATTGGTACTATATCATGGTCTGATCACGCTCCCATATCGATCAGCGTGGGGGGGAGGGACACCGAAACTGCAGCAAACAGATGGAGGAACGATGTTCTATCTATATCTCAACCTAAAAATCTTAAACTGATTAGAAAATCTCTGACCGAATTTTTCGAGATCAATGCTCCCTCGGTGTCCGACCCTTTCACGCTGTGGAACTCTCACAAAGTGGTTATGAGGGGTCTCCTAATACAATTAAGTGCTAGGGCAAAAAGGCAAAGGACGGAGAGGCTCAACGACCTGCTAGAAAAAATCAAAACCTTGGAAACATCCAACAAACAAAACTCCACCCAAAAAACAAGATCTCTACTATTCGAGGCTAGACAAGAACTGAGATCTCTTTTGGTGTCCCAGCAGGATAGCCGCCTTCGCATCTTAAAAGCAAACAACTACCGTTGTAACAACAAGGCGGGTAAACTGCTGGCGAACCAGGTAAAAGAGAAAACGATAAAAAAAAGAATCCCTCACATTGTAAACCCTAACTCCAAAATTACAGTATCTAACCCCAAAGACATAGCGGACGCTTTTAGCGACTATTATGAAGCTCTATACAACCTTAAAGACGACCCTAATACACCACAACCAACAGAAAACACAATTGCGGAATTCCTGGAGGCTGTTAATCTTCCGAGGGTTCCACAATCAGAACTCGCCAAACTAAATTTACCATTTACAATCCAAGAAATCGAAAAAACAATTAGAAATATGCCCCACAACAAATCTCCCGGTCCTGATGGATACTCTTCTGAATATTTCCAACTATTCATAACTGAACTATCCCCGTACCTAAAGCAGGTCTTCGATGCCGCAATGTCCAAAGCCTCATTTCCAAAAGAAATGTTAACAGCGACTATAATAACTTTGCCAAAACCAGGTAAAGACCACTCAGCACCACAAAACTTTAGGCCCATTTCTTTACTGAACGTGGACGTTAAATTGTATGCCAAAATCTTGGCCAATAGATTGTCCACATTATTACCAGCTCTCATTAACCAGGACCAGGTGGGTTTCGTTTCAGGTAGACAAACCACAGACGCAACCAGAAGGATGCTAAATTTAATTCATGCAACAGAGGAGTCCCGAAGGCCTTCTCTGCTCCTGACTTTGGATGCAGAGAAGGCCTTCGACAGGGTCCATTGGGGATACTTAATTAAAGTACTGGAGAAGTTTGGATTAATAGGCCCCATACAACAAGCAATCTTGGCACTGTATTCCTCCCCATCCGCCTATGTTTTTTCAGAGGGAATGTTCTCTAAAAACTTCCAAATAACAAATGGAACAAGGCAGGGATGCCCCCTGTCGCCACTAATTTTCGCATTAATTATGGAACCGCTTGCAGAAAAAATTAGGAACAACACAGCAATCCAGGGAATCCCTTCTTCAGATCGTGAACATAAAATCTCACTTTTTGCAGACGACGTCATCTTGACTTTATCTGATCCATACAAATCTTTAAAAGCAGCACATGAGACACTACAGGAATTCAGTAAAGTAGCCTACTATAAAGTGAATGCATCCAAATCTAACATTTTAGGAATAACGATAGATAATAAAACTAAACTAAATATGCAAAAAGACTTCCCCTACCCCTGGGCATCAGAGTCAATCACTTATTTAGGCATTCAGTTAACATCTCCCTCCTCGAAACTCTTCCAACTCAACTACCAACCTTTAGTGAAAGCATTTCAAGAAGAAATATTAAGACTCCAAAAATTCTACCTATCTTGGAATGGTCGCCTAGCAGCATACAAGATGCTGCTACTCCCAAAATTAATATATATATTCAGAACCCTCCCAATACCAATCCCAAACCCTTTCCTTAAAACCATGCAGAACCAAATGTTAAAGTTTATATGGGCAGGCAAAAGAGCTAGGTTCTCATTACAAATGCAAGAAAACCATAAACAAATAGGTGGTTTAGGAGTACCAAACTTAAAAGATTACTATACAGCAACAATCTTAGAACAACTGAAACAATGGTTCGCCAACAGAGACATTAAACACTGGTCCCATCTAGAGCAGACGTGGTTGTATCCTAGATCACTACAGTCATTAATCCTCGCTCACAACATACAACAAATCACACTCAAAAAGGATCATCCTACCATACAAGCCACAATTCAAGCATGGACCCATCTAAAAAAGACATCCAACCCACGAACGGCTTTCACAGACGTACCCTTTCCTTTAGAAACCTTGAAATGGCTGATCCCAAACATATCCCTAGACCAATGGCTAAATAACCAAACTGTACTTCTGAGAGACATTATACAGAATGGTAAACTTCTACCGTTCAGGGAGATTCAACATAAGCTTAACATACCTTCCTCAGAATTTCTAACTTACCTACAGATAGATTCATGGTACAACAAATGGGGGGTTTCGAGTTCCCCTGTGCCAACTCAGGTGTGGGGGTACTTGAACTCCTCCGACACTAAAACAAAGGGCATCTCCCTGATGTACACACTGATCAACACCAAAAAATCATTTACTAAACTTGCACCCCTGAGAAAATGGGAGAAAGATTTAGACCAGTCGTTCACAGACAATCAATGGTTATCCGCATTCAAATGTAACCATAGATTTTCAAGATGTTCTAACTATGAGGAGCTGGCGGCGAAACTAACAGCTAGATGGCACTATACACCATATATGATGGCTAAATTTTCTAGAGAAAATACCAACTTATGTTGGAGGGGCTGCGACCAGGTTGGAACTTTGCCCCATATGCTATGGTCATGCAAACATATTCGCAGCTTTTGGTCAGAAATTTTTAAATTAATAGCAAAAATAACAGGAGTAATCACTAAACCAACTCCCGAAAAGGCCATTTTAAGCATTAATATGTCAGAATACCCATTGTCAGTGAGATCTATAGCAATGCACATACTTTTTGCCGCCAGATCCTTATTGGTTTGGAGGTGGAGATCAGATGAAATTCCCACCATAAGAGAAATCATTACAAAGGTTAACACAATATCCGTTTATGAAAAAATCCTAGCTTACAAAGACGGATACGGAGCAAAATATCTCTCTAACTGGGAATTGTGGAATTCTTTGTATCAAAAATAAATAAAAAAAAACCACTCTGTTTCCTGTAGACCGGGTGTGGGTCAAACCAATACCTGTAAGTACCCTCCCTTCATGTTCCTTATCTCCTTCCCCCCCCCCCCCCTCTTCTAATCTAATAACTAGTTAAAGGTGATATGTTTAACTCACCATAGTTAAGGTAATTTAAATGGAAATAATCCATTTTGAAATTTAATTTGTAACACAAGCAAAATAATAAGCACTACCTGTCCCAGGATATTGAAACTATAGTTCATACAAACTGAGAAATCAGTACCATATCAAGACTTGGTTTATATGATAAATGTACAGAGATATCTTTCTTTTTTTTTTTTTTTTCTTGTTGGACAAAGGTATACGGTCATAACATGTAGGTATGCAAAATTTTCAATAAAAATCATTATCAAAATACCAAGCCATTGACTGATTTAAAGCACCTGTGCAAGATGTAGGAAAACCTGCAAACATGGCCTGTTGGGGGTACTTGAGGACAGAGTTGAGAAGCACTGATTTAGAGTACTGAGCTAAAATCGAGCTCCAGACAATCCTATTCTAATTTTGGGCATTTGAGGGAAACCAAGTGAGTGTTAGAACCCCTGCTTGTCTTTTTTTAGGTTGGGCTTTGTGTCCCTTTTCTTAAAATTGGCTTCACTTCCTGTCACATAGCCAAACAGGAAGTGAGGGTAAAACCCTACCAATGTCTTTCCTTGGGGACACACAGGTCAATCTAACTAGTGTCCTCATTAGGTAAATTGCACTCTAGCACTTTGTTGTGTACACCCCAAATTCTTAGGTATTTTGGGGTTTATTAAAGGCAAATCCACTCTGCAATACAAGTGTAGTCATTGAAAATCTGAGGGGAAGCACTGGTGATTTTAACATCTAATCATGTAGAAGCAAAGATGCTGTTTTTTTATCCTCCTTGCATGCCCCCCTCGGATCTCCACCAACTGCACTTGTAGTGCAAAGTAGATATACCTTTAGTAAATCTACCCCAAAGACTTTCCCTGTTTTTTGTTATCTTGGGTTTACATTGAGAGGGAGTTTACATGCCACAGATTGTACATGAAGACTCCTTTCATACTGAGGCGTTTTGCAGGCGCTAAAAATAGCTGCTGTGTCTCCAGTGTGAAAGCCGTCGGGGCTTTCATATTGGAGTGAATGGAGCTGCTCTTTCAGGGTGCTTTGCAGGCGCTATTTTTAGCGCCTGCAAAATGCCTCAGTATGAAAAAATTATTGCAATGATTTCCATTGTACTCTGCTAAAAATATATATAATGTTTGAGGGTTCTAATTAATTTTCAAGCAAAAAAATACAGATGTGTACGGATATGATAGTCAATCAAGCCACGAAGAGCAGAGGTAAGGGGGAGGATGGATCCTCTCCGATCTACATCAAGCTGTGTGTGGGGGGTTGGGGGGTGAGTAGTGAAAGAAGTATGAGTCAGTGTATGTGTCAGGTAGGTGGGTCAGGCAGGTCAGTGTATGGGTCAGGTAGGTCAGTGTAGGGGGTAGGTAGCTAGGTCAGTGTATGGGTCAGGTAGGTCAGTGTATGTGTCAGGTAGGTGGGTCAGGTAGGTCAGTGTAGTAGTCAGGTAGGTGGGTCACTGTGTGTGTTGGGTAGGTGGGTCAGTGTATGTGTCAGGTAGGTCAGTGTAGTGGTCAGGTAGGTGGGTCACTGTATGTGTCAGGTAGGTCAGTGTAGTGGTCAGGTAGGTGTGTCACTGTATGTGTCAGGTAGGTCAGTGTAGTGGTCAGATAGGTCAGTGTAGGGGTCAGGTAGGTCAGTGTAATGGTCAGGTAGGTCAGTGTAATGGTCAGGTAGGTCACATGTATTACAAGGGCAGGGCAAAGGGGGTGGAGTCTGGGGTGAAGCCAAGGGGGCGGCAAAATGAGGTTTTGTCTAGGGTGTCAAAAATCCTTGTACCAGCTTACCTTCAAAGCCCATGCCGTAAACGGCAGCTCCAGCGCACATGCGCACACTCCGGAGCCTGTGAACCTGGAAGAAACACCAGGGAAGAGGTTCCATTCTACCAAGCCCCACCCAATATGGATGCAGATGGAAATGTTTGCATGCAAAGAAAGGCCGATATCGTATATCCTATGGTTATCCCCAAAGGAACAGCGCCCAATTCTGTACCCAGCATTGTCCTTTTCCCTGAATATTTGGGATAGATTAACTAAATCCCACCAGTTTAAATCCCAGCATACTCCATTAGCCCCTTTACTTGGTAATGCGAATTTCACCCCGGGCTTCACCCCCGAACGTTTGATTGGTGGACCAACAAAGCACTCCCTTGTATAGCTGACTTGTGTGACCATAAGGGTATACTACCTAGAAAGGTTTGAATGGAGAAATATCAAATGCCGGCTTCGGAATATTTCCGATGTTCCCAGATCATGCATTTCTTAAGCATTTTGTTGCGAAATTCTGATATAACAACTATGTCTCCTATGGAATACCTGTGTCAGAATTTTGATAAAATCGGAGGACATATCTCTGAAATATATACTGTTTTGACAAATTCCTCTATCAAAAAGATTTACAAGTTAAAATTGGAAGCAGATCTCCAGGAGAATACCGAATTGGACGAATGGCATATTATAGCTCAAGAGGCCTCGAAGTCACTTATAAATAACTCAATTATAGAAGCTAATTATAAAGTGCTTTTAAGATGGTACATGGTTATAGCCAGGCTGGCAACATATGTGCCGACAGCGTCCCCACTATGCTTCCGCGGATGCGGACAGGAGGGAATCATGTACCATGTGTGGTGGCAGTGCCTTAAAGTAAAACGGTATTGGATCAGGGTGTATAATTTTATCTACACTCTCACCCAAGTGAACCTAGTGAAGTCCCCGAAACAGGCATTGCTGGGCGGTAGGGTGGAGACAGCGTCAAAGCCCCAGAGACGTCTCATAACATTTATATTTATATCAGCAAAAATTATTATCGCAAAATCCTGGAAAACGGCAGCTTTTCCATTCGCACAACTTAAGCATAAACTTTCCTGGATTATGCTAAATGAACGCATGACTGCGATACTACAAGATAAAATGCAGATGTATAAGAAAGTTTGGGACCCATGGGTTGAATACTTAGCGGGAGATCCCAGGTCTTTGCCTGAATAGATTCGGTCCTGCACGGTAGGAATTGGAGTGCGGGTTCACTTTCTACTTTTCTACCTCTCTACTCCCTCACTTTTCATTCATCCTTTCCTCTTTTGCTCTCTTTTTCTTTTTTTCCTTAACCTGGTCTTTACCATAGTTATAGGTGAGTTGTCCGACCTGTTTCCTATAGTCTCTGAACAATGGGTACCTCTGAAGATGATATTCTGTTCTTAGGGTGCCGAGTATTGTGGAATCCTCATTGTACAAATATCCACTCCCTTTACTCAGGCTTATAGTGATTATTACGAGAAGCTACAATATATATAAAATTGTAAACAGCAGATTGACCTCGAATTATAAAACATAGAGGCTTTAACTTTAAGTGTATATAGCAGATACATAATAATAGCTTTAGTCTGTGCTGAACTTCTTAGCGAAAGTTGAGGAAACCCCTTATGGATAAGGATAGTTTAATTGTTATGGATAGTAAAGATATGTATATGCAATATGGCATTCTGAAAGGATACCCATACGTTGTTCGGATAGCTTCGATTTTGTATAAGTTTTATATTGTGCTTATTATTGTATTCAAGATTGTATTCTTGTACTTTGTGAAAAATTTTATAAAAACATTGAAACAGAAACACCAGGGAAGATGTCAGCCGCCTCAGCAGTGTGTGGGCGACGCTGGAGGGCTTTGTTCTAAGATAAGTATTTCATAAAGAGCTAGTATGCGATGCCTTATGTCTTACAGGGGGGGTTTGCTTTTTTTCCTCAAGGTTTACAAACTCTTTAACGCTATAAGCTTAAAACCTGAACTTTAATAATCGAATTTAGAAAATAGGTATTTTTTTAACCCTACAGGGTCTGTTTCAAAAGCCATTATCTACATACAAAAACTGCTTTTACGATGTGAAAAAAACAATCATTTTTTTTATCCCTATATTTTTCATATCAGTCATCATCACACCCATAGGATCATTAATAAAATACATAAAGTCTATCTTATTTTTTTTTTCAATGCCATTTTTGTTGACAGTCAAAAGCAGTCAACATATACTTTACGTTAAGAGATAAGAGATTCTATTTTAGTTGCGAGTTTTCCTTCATTCACAGCTTCCTTAGCTCAGTGTAAAACAATCCTTTCAACAACGGAGTACTGAAGAGTGCCCTGCTGAATTGTGTTGGTTATTTTTACTTGTGATGAACAGACAACTATGGGTCAGAGCACTCAGTTAAGGCAACATAAAGCCCACATCCATATGTGGAGCAAGCTGAGTAGGCACAGGGGTTGGCCTACAGTATATAAGCCGAGTCCCAGAGATCTAAGCTCCTTACCTCTCAGTTTGGGTGAGTAGTCTTCAAGCAGGCTGTGTATTTTAAAGAACCATCTCAGATCTTGTAGCTCATTCCTACACTTAGAAAAAAAGTATGCCAGCAGTTTAAAGAAATTAGGCTGTGCATCAAAACCAGTATTAGTTATACCACATAATATAGCTATTCATTGTAAATGGAAACTGGAGGCTCACACTTTGGAGGCTCACAATATGCATTAGATTACATATGTAAAGACATATTAGTTATTTTGTAGAACATAGGATCCTGCAAATGAAAATGCTGTAAATATTAATTTGTTTGAATTGTCTTTCTTTTCTCTTTTTAGGGGGCCATCGTATTTTTTCCATCTTAGGAAGTGCTAACAGGTAAGTGGTCAAACGCTGTATAGTAGATTAACTGACACTTTAGTCCAACTTTAGATAGATTGCTTTAGATTAGCTGAAAAAGAATGCTGTTGGTTCCCCTAAGAGGATCCCCCTTGTTTGCTGTACCGATGACATTGCCATAAGCTAAACTTTCTGCTTCCCCTCTTTGCAAAGGTTTAGCTTAGAGGGCTGGTGATAGTTTCAATGGCATCCTAGTAGAACCTTTATAAGTTTATAATTGTTATCAATCTTCTTTTTATTATTTTTTTTTAAAAAGACAAGTAATACACATCATACCATCTTCAAAAATACATACATTAAAAATTCCTTTTACATAATAAATAATCTTAAGGATACCCACTTCTTCCTGTTATCTATAGAATCATCTAACTAAATTCCTATTACTCATACATACCTCAAAACATTCATTTCCTATTACTCACACATACATCTATACATTAAAAAATTTTTAAAAAAAATTTAATAAATTTTTAAAAAAAATTCTCTCCCCCCCCCCCCCCTTTTTCTAACTTCCCTTTCATCCCATATCCTTCCCATTCCCCTCCAATTATAAATACTCCATCAATCTATTCGAGGACCGACATTTCTCCCATTTTTGCCATATTTCTGGAACCTGACCCCCTACATACCCTTCTTCTCTTATCCGTTTTTCCATATATTCAATTTCATTCATTTCACATATCCATTCCAACACTGTCGGCTTATTTGTTTTTTTCCAATTTCGCGCTATAATTGTTCTAGCTGCAGTTGTCATGTGGTGAAGAATATCTATTTTGGTTACCCTTATTGTATCTGATGTAAGGGAATTGGTTGAACTAGATGGACTTGTGTCTTTTTCCAAGACTAACGATGTAGCTTTGTAATGCAAAGCCCTAATGTCACCAGGAAGGCAAAGTCAACTGAGAAATAAAGCAATAAGGTGTCCTTTTATGAAACTGAGATCAGCGGCGATCCCGAGTCTCTCCGCTGATCTCAGGTCATTACCAGTTTATGAAACTGAGATAATCAGCAGAGAACATGTTCTCCGCTGATTATCTCAGCACAGTGAGAATCTGTAACTGACTGTCACAGAAACGGCCAGTTTATGAAGGTGCGATCTCAGCACCTCACTGGCGATCTGTGACAGAATTCTCACTTTCTGATTCACCATTTCAGAAGTGGAGAATCAGAGTGAGAAGTGTGAAACTGGCTGAGTATTCTGGAGAAAGCAAGAAGTCTTTTGACTTCTTTCTTTCACCAAACAGTCACAGCAGGATAGGAATTTATAGTGTATATATATATATAAAAATCTGCATATACAGATATATATATATATATATATATATATATATATATATATATATCTATATATAGATATAGATATCTATATATAGATATAGATATATCTATATCTATATATAGATATAGATATATATATCTATATCCATATATAGATAAAGAAAAACGTGGATCGATGCTTGATGCAAAAATATTCTTTACTTGAAAGTTTCAATCATACAGACATTGAAAGTGCAGACGTGCAAGCCACTGTACCGTATCGAGCGTGAGTGGCTCTTCATCAGGCTTCTCTGGCTGTGTGTGGAGAGCCTAACATCATCACCTTCTCTTATCCACACCCAGCATACCATCACACATGTGTTAAATCAAAAAAATAAAATACTAATTATCCACATTTAAATAATTAACCCATACTCTATAGACATGTCTGGTGACTAACCTTATATTACAACACTAAAAAACAATTACACCTACCGACACCTTATCATATATCATCTTTCACTGAATTTATGTCACAAAGTATATAACCTCTCTCATTACTACAATACTTCTATCTATACCTTATTAAATAATCATCATAATTCAATGACATTCTTAGTAACGTCTCAGATTTCATAATACGTTCCAGCGGATATTTCTGTTACTTAGCTTTCCCAACGGGAGTTCATTCCACTGGATCTAAAGGGAATATAATATATGCAAATCACAAATAGAATTATTATACTACCCTGTATCCAAGTCCTATACAAACAAATATAAATCATAATCCTTATTCATCCCATCAGGATACAAAGATTGCAGTCTGTTTATCCACCAAACCTCACGTCTTCTCAGTTTAAGAATCCTATCCCCCCCTCTTTTATCACGAGGGATTTCCTCCAATACCATAAATCGCAAATCGGTATCTTTGTGTCCCATCTCTGAGAAGTGACGTGATACAGGGAGACCTGACTGAGGATGTCGGATCGTACTGCGATGCTGTGCAATGCGATCCTTTATTTTTTGGGTAGTCTTACCAACATAAAGGAGATTGCACGGGCACATGAGGATGTAGATTACATACGACGACTGACATGTATAGAAGCCATTCACTGTATTCTATTCTTAGTTGTAGGATGGATAAAGTGATTTCCTTTAAGCATTAGGTTACATTGGATACAATTTAAACATGGGTAGCAACCCTTTCTTTTCTTACCGAGAAAAGTTGTTTTCTTCTCTTCCTGGGTGTCAGGTCTAAATTCAGATTGTACCAAAGAATCGCGCAAAGTTTTATTGCGTCGATAAGCTTTCATGGGGGTTAGTTGGAATTCTTCTATCTGTGGGTATGATCGTCTCAAAATTGGCCAATGTTTCCTTACTAGATTAAAAATCCTGTCACTGTAACTATTAAATTGAAAAACAAATGTAATCCTAGTTTTATTATATCGATATTTTTTAAGATTACAACTGCTGATTGGCTTCAAAATTTTATTCAGTTCCTGTCTAATCAAACCCTCCGGATAGCCCCGCTCTTTAAACTTGCAACACATTTCATCCAATCTACTGTCCCTTATTGTAGTCTCACTCACAATCCGCATTAGTCTGAGAAGTTGACTTCTGATAATGGAGCCAAATACATGGGGGGGATAACTATCAAAACTTAACAACTGGTTCCTATCTGTGGGCTTAGTGTATATATCTGTTTCAATCAGTCCCTGTTTAATGTAAGCTCGTACATCCAAAAAGGGAACCGAATCACCACCAATTTGCATTTTAAATTGAATGTTGGGAGAAAAGCTATTAATAATTTCATCAATATATATAGATAGATATTTATTTATATATGTAGACTATATCTATATATAGATATATCTATATATAGATATATCTATATATATATATATATATATATATATAGATACATTTATATATATATAGATAGATAGATAGATAGATAGATAGATAGATAGATAGATAGATAGATAGATAGATAGACAGATAGATAGATAGATATAGATATATATATATATATATATATATATAGACATATAGATTTTTTTTTTAGATGTTCACGTCTCTGGCTGGGTTCACACTTGTGCGATGCGTGAACCAGCGTGATTCCTGTGTGGGTTTTCACATCGCACCTACATTGACATCTGCGCACCACTGCGGGTGTCAATGTAAAGTTAATGACACCCCCAGATCATTTCACAGATCGCAGTGCGAACTATGTAATGGTGCAGGAGTCGGATCGCATGAGTATTCACACCCATGCGATCCGATTCCAGTGCGGACCAAATAAAGGGTCCTGTACCATTTTGGTGCAAATGCAATATGATTTAGGGCCAGTTCCCACTGCTGCGGTGTCCGAGATCGGATGTGATTCGCACCGCACTGCAGTGCAAAATCACATCCGATCTCTGTGCGATGCGATTTCAGCCATACAGATAGTATTGCTGAATTTGCATCGCACTCGGACCAAACTCATACAGGACCCTTTTTTTGGTCCACAGCAGAATCAGATCGCATGGGTGTTCACACCCATGCGATTCGATTACTGTCCGAGTTTGCAGATCGCACTGCGATATGCGAACTGATTTGGGGGTGTTGTTAACTTTTAAAAAACAAGAAAAATAGCCCTGGGACTTTAGATGAGGTGAGAGAGGTTTAGCCAATGTCCACAATGAACACTGAGACAAAATCAATTTATTCATTTCAAGATGTTATGTAACTGAGCGGTAACAACAATGATTGTGAGTTACCAGGCATAATAGCCGATGTACACAACACAAATGAACGTAAATATACAAAGATTTATTACAAATGTTATACATCAATGAGCAACAATAAAACTTGAAAATTGCTGGGTCAGTAAGTACACATACAAAATAAGATGATAAAATGTACATACATGTGGACAGGGAAGTATGTAAACATAATGCAGACATCAATAATACCCAGCATGCACCGGCATAAAATAAGCATCAATAAAGCCCTATGCATTTCGCGAGACCCTGCTCGCTCTTCCGGGGCCGATGCATGAATGTGGTATCTGCAATGTAAGTAATAAGATCAATAAATGTATGTGGTTGGTAAATGGGGGCAGATGGAATGATTGGCAAGAGAGGCCTGATGCAGAGACCTCATACTTACCGGAGTCTGAGATGAATCGCCAAACGCTGGATATCAAGATGGCAGCAGTGTAATGCATCCAGCTCGGGAGCTGAGGAGGCGGAACAAAACAAAGGCCACAATAGGGGAACATCCGGAGGATCAGCACGGACTGGATAGGGGTATTTCTTACTGCGGTCTCCACTTAGCCCCTTAAAATTGTGTCTGGAAAATGTCTGCAAGGATGCATATATATCAGAAGGCATCATAACTGCAAAATGAACTTATTGTATAAGGTTCTAAGCTTTAATTTATATATACATAAAGATGTCAGTGAGTGAGTTAAGCTTATAAGCTTAACTCACTCACTGACATCTTTATGTATATATAAATTAAAGCTTAGAACCTTATACAATAAGTTCATTTTGCAGTTATGATGCCTTCTGATATATATGCATCCTTGCAGACATTTTCCAGACACAATTTTAAGGGGCTAAGTGGAGACCGCAGTAAGAAATACCCCTATCCAGTCCGTGCTGATCCTCCGGATGTTCCCCTATTGTGGCCTTTGTTTTGTTCCGCCTCCTCAGCTCCCGAGCTGGATGCATTACACTGCTGCCATCTTGATATCCAGCGTTTGGCGATTCATCTCAGACTCCGGTAAGTATGAGGTCTCTGCATCAGGCCTCTCTTGCCAATCATTCCATCTGCCCCCATTTACCAACCACATACATTTATTGATCTTATTACTTACATTGCAGATACCACATTCATGCATCCGCCCCTGAAGAGCGAGCAGGGTCTCGCGAAATGCATAGGGCTTTATTGATGCTTATTTTATGCCGGTACATGCTGGGTATTATTGATGTCTGCATTATGTTTACATACTTCCCTGTCCACATGTATGTACATTTTATCATCTTATTTTGTATGTGTACTTACTGACCCAGCAATTTTCAAGTTTTATTGTTGCTCATTGATGTATAACATTTGCAATAAATCTTTGTATATTTACGTTCATTTGTGTTGTGTACATCGGCTATTATGCCTGGTAACTCACAATCATTGTTGTTACCGCTCAGTTACATAACATCTTGAAATGAATAAATTGATTTTGTCTCAGTGTTCATTGTGGACATTGGCTAAACCTCTCTCACCTCATCTAAAGTCCCAGGGCTATTTTTCTTGTTTTTTTGTGCACTATTAGGGATGGAGGTGTCAGAGGGGTTACACCAGACCTTAATCTTCCTTTTTTTTGTTAACTTTTAGGCCCAGTTCACACTTGTGCGATGCCGGACATCGCACAGGCATCGCATGTAATTCGCAGCACACTGCCATTCACATTACATGCGATGTCTGTGCGGTGCGATATCAGCCGTACAGATAGTATGGCTGATATCGCACCGCATTCGGTGCAAACACGCACAGGACCCTTTTTTCTGTTTGGACCAGAATCGGATCGCATGTGTGTTCACACATATGCAATCCGATTCATGTCCGAACTGTCAGTTCGCAGTGCGATATACAAGCTGAACTGGGGGTGTCGTTAACAATTTATTGACACTCCCCAGCGATTCGCATATGGCAGTGTGAACTGACAGGCGTGTCGGTGCGATGCGGGAACCCGCAGTGGATTCGCAGTGTTCTCGCATTGCACCAGTTTATCAATTTTTATGTTTATCAATTATGAAATATATTTTATTTTAACTTATTAATAAATATTTATACTTGTATACTTTATTAAAATTATTTTTTTAATGAATATAAATGTATTTTGCATTTATATGTATGGTGTATAGCTGCATTACATATCTGCATTACATTCATTTACTATACACCATGCACATTTAAATAGGCACACGTATGATCTTTAAATATTGATAAAAACAATGTTTTTTTTATAATTAGGTTAATGTATATTGTGTAGGGGGAATTTAACTTTATTATTTTATTAATATGTTGGGGAATAATGTGTGCTGATTCGTGTTACACTTTTGTATTTTGTGGTTCCTCATACTGTAATCCCGCTATATCACGCAAGATTATAGTGAGAGGAGCCATTCTCAGGAGTTCCTGGCATTTGTAGATCGCTTCCCAACTCAACATAAGAAGCGATCTACACACTTTCATAAACAGGCACTCAGAGGAGAGCGATCTCCTCTGAGAATGCCTGAGAACTGAAAAGCGGTATTTTACCGCAGTTTCATATAAGGAAACCTAATAGCCAAGAGAGAATCTAAAGCTGGACACACACTGTTCAAATTTTAGCTGCTTTAGAAAGCAGCCAAAATTTGAACAGTGTGTTTCCAGCTTTGGATTCTCTCTTGGCTGATAGTTGGTTATACTTTCAATGGCATCCTAGTAGAACCTTTATAGGTTTATATTTGGAATGTACTCCTAAGAGGGAACAGTTCAGCTCAACGGTTGAGGGAAAGAAAATTGTACAATATATGGCTTGCTTAAGGCAAAGCTATAGCTTCAAAGGAGTATAGGAGTAATAATCACAGCTGAGCCCTAATAAGCACTTGCTATTTACTTAACCAATGACAATATGGCTTAGTTTACACTTGCCGTTTGGGGGGTGCCAGCAAAAATGGCAGATGAGGCACAATTTTACCACCTTTCAACTGGCCCCCCAACCTGCAAAGGCAGCTATACGGAGTATACACGAGCTGCGAAAATGATGCTTTGCATCAAAAATTATCCCGCTGTCGTGTTCAGTGGGCATCAAATGTGATATAATTCAATTGTATTTGCGTGCATTTCGGCGTGGTGGTGCAAGCTTTCGGGGGAAAAAACAGGCAGTAAGGAGGTAACAAATCACCTTATTAAAGCATTATTAAAAATAATACATTTTCATACAGAAACCAGCAGCCATGGGTGACGGTGAAATGGCGGTTTTTGGCGATGCCGCCCAGTACCTCCGTAAGACTGACAAAGAAAGACTGGAAGCCCAGAACAAACCTTTTGATGCCAAGAACACCTGTTTCGTAGATGACCAAAAGGAACTTTACGTAAAGGGTTTGGTCACCGCTCGGGAAGATGGAAAAATTACCGTAAAGACTGACGATAACAGGGTAACTATTATAGCATATTTTTCTGAATAAATCAAGTACTAAACATGATTAAAAACTATTTATTAAACATATTGTTTTCCATTTCAGACTGTAACAGTCAAAGAAAGCCAAGTTTACCCCCAGAATCCTCCCAAGTACGATAAAATTGAAGACATGGCGATGATGACTCACCTGAATGAAGCTTCTGTACTGTATAACCTCAAAGAGCGTTACGCAGCCTGGATGATCTACGTAAGTCCCAATATCTAGATAAAATGACAGGAGTCAAAATAAAATGTGGATAAGAGCTATTGCAACAATCGTAATAATTCATCCTATAAAAAAATCTTTAGATTTTTTTTTATGTATTAGTTGATGACTGGCAACCAAACTTCTTAATAAAGTTGAACCTACCCTGTAAAATAACACCTTTAGCCTGAAAGTCCGATTTTGATTGCTAAATGTAAAAACAAAAAAAAAAAATCTTGGTACTTAGCTTTAAAACCCAACCTCCTTTGTAAGTTGCTATTAGGTGGAGGGTCCTAAATGCTGCAAATAGCATGCTCCAGAGCAGCCTGGCAATAGATTTTATATTTTGGGGTAAAATATGGAGTTTCAGTTTAAGGAGTGGGACGTTTTAAGAAATCACAGTTGTTTCACAAACTAACATCATATCCTTTATAATATACAACAGACATACTCTGGGCTTTTCTGCGTCACTGTCAACCCCTACAAGTGGCTGCCAGTGTATGACCCTAAGGTGGTTGCTGGCTACAGAGGCAAGAAGCGTATGGAAGCCCCACCACACATCTTCTCCATCTCTGATAACGCTTATCAGTTTATGCTCACAGGTACCTGGGCTTGTCTTATTCTGAATGTTTGTTTGATATGTTCAGAAGCCACATACATGTTTTAAATCTACATTTGCATTTGGTAGATCGTGAAAATCAGTCTGTCCTGATTACTGGTGAATCTGGTGCTGGAAAGACTGTCAACACCAAGCGTGTCATCCAGTACTTTGCAACAATTGCAGCTATTGGTGACAGTGGTAAGAAGAAGGAAGCCAGCAGCGGCATGCAGGTTCGTACTCAACTTGCAACTTTTAATAAAAATGAATTAAAATTAATAAAGATGAGATGAAAACACATGATATATGTATAGCATTATCCCACGTAAATCACTAAGGTCACATCTTGAGTATGGAATACAGTTTTGGCTAATATACTGTTATAAGGCCATTAAAGATTTAGAGAGAATACAAAGGCAGTCTAAACGAGTAAATTAGTAAAAAGCATTGCAGGTCTCCCTTGTATGAAAGGTTTTAAAAAACTCAACTTGTCTCATTTGAAAAAAAGACAAGTTAGAGGTGATTAATTATGAATATACATCTATCCAAAGTCAGTGTAAAAAAATGGTGAAATTATTATTTTCTACATGTGAAAAAAAGGGGATAAAAGCTGCATATCAGCAAAAGAATACTTTTCTATTAGTTTAGGAAAGGTTTTTTAAGCTCAAAGTGGTTAGGTTGTTGAATGATCCTAATGCCGCGTACACACGGTCGTACTTTTCGTCTACAAAAGTCGGACAGCCTGTCCGACAGACTTCCGGCAGACTTTCGGTGGACTTGCGGCGGACTTGCGGCCTACTTTCTAACGAACGGACTTGCCTACACACGACCACACAAAAGTCTAACGGATTCGTACGTGATGACGTACACCGGACTAAAATAAGGAAGTTCATAGCCAGTAGCCAATAGGTGCCCTAGCGTGGCTTTTTGTCCGTCGGACTAGCACACAGACGAGCGGATTTCGGGGTCCGTCGTAGTTACGAAGTAAAGTTTTAAAACATGTTTCAAATCTAAAGTACGTCGGATTTGAGGCTAAAAAAGTCAGTTGAAAGTCCGGAGAAGCCCACACACGATCGGATTACCAGCCAGCTTTAGTCCATCAGCGTCTGTTGGACTTTTGTAGACGAAAAGTAGGACCGTGTGTACGCGGCATAAGTACCGGTAATAGCATGCTACATCTTCTTGATGGAAAACAAGCTAAAGTCATAGTATACATATTAAAAATTCTAGGTGCTTCTTTGCATTCTTAGGGACTATATTACATAGTAAATATGTGTTAACAAAGTTATGTAATTTGGGAGATGTGTTGAGTGTCAACGCATAGAGATTTGTGAAAGCCAAGTACGACAAGAAATATAGCTATGCTCTGATTACAGTCCTGTCCTTCACAGTTCATGTATTCTTTGCAGTGTTCAAGAAATATACAGGCTAAAACTGTATTGGTATCTGTCTGTGAAACTGCTAATGTAATTGGGATGTTATTTGCTACATAAAAAGCTGCTCGATCAGGCCAGCTTAAAGGGCCTTGTACTTGTATAATCAATGCACCAAAGTAGAACATGTAGTAGCCACTGGTAGGACTTGCATTTTTCTGCTTTTCTTCCCTTTTTGCTTGTTTCTATCACTTTTACCTGTCTGCTGATACTTTGTACCCCTTTATATTTAGGGTAATCTGGAAGATCAAATCATCCAGGCTAACCCACTGCTGGAAGCCTTTGGTAATGCCAAGACTGTAAGAAATGACAACTCCTCTCGTTTTGTAAGTATATATGAAATCTATATGTTCATTGGTTACTCATCTCTAGGAACTCATATTGCATGAACTCCTTTCTAATCTTCTCTTGTCATGTTTAGGGTAAATTCATCAGAATCCACTTTGGTACCACTGGAAAACTGTCATCAGCTGATATTGAAACATGTAAGAACGAAACCCTCCAATTTCTTCTCATTTTGTAGTTCCTCACATAAATTCATACAATTACTACTATGCAATTTTATAGATCTGCTGGAGAAGTCCAGAGTAACATTCCAGCTGTCAGCTGAAAGAAGCTACCACATCTTCTACCAGATCATGACAAACCATAAACCAGAGGTTGTAGGTACAGTCATATTTCCTTTCAGATAATAGGCAGAGAAATGAGACCTGCAAACCATAAGCATGTGTTATTGAATGAAGAACTTATCATTTTTTTAATGTCGTTTGTGTTCAGAGATGCTTCTTATTACCACCAACCCATACGACTACCCCTTAATCAGCATGGGTGAAATCGTTGTGAAGAGTATTAATGATACAGAGGAGTTCATTGCCACAGATGTAAGTTGTTGAAATCTTGGAACAAGAAAACATTTTTCAGTTTTCCACAGATTGTATAATTTCCACAGATGTACAGAATGTGTTACTAGGCACTAAATAACCAGAGCTATTTTTCCAACAGACTGCCATTGACATCCTGGGATTCATCCCAGAAGAAAAGGTCGGCATCTACAAGTTGACTGGTGCTGTCATGCATCACGGCAACTTGAAGTTCAAGCAGAAGCAGAGGGAGGAGCAGGCCGAGCCAGATGGCACTGAGGGTTTGTCCTTTGTTTTTCAACTTATTTTATGATTTTTTTTTCCATCTATGCCATTTTAGGATTTATTTCATACTATATGTCTTATCTCCAGTTGCTGACAAGATTGCTTATCTGATGGGTTTCAACTCTGCTGATATGCTGAAGGCTTTGTGCTACCCCAGAGTAAAGGTCGGCAATGAGTTTGTCACCAAGGGACAAACTGTATCTCAGGTATGATAAAATCAAGAAATAAAATAACCACATACTCAAAGATACCGGTAACTATGCTTTCTATAATATATTAACACATGATTTTTGCTCTACTCTTTAGGTCAACAACTCTGTTGGTGCCCTCAGCAAATCCGTTTTTGAGAAACTCTTCTTGTGGATGGTCACTCGTATCAACCAGCAGCTCGACACCAAGCAGCCAAGACAGTTTTATATTGGTGTGCTGGATATTGCTGGATTTGAAATCTTTGATGTAAGTTCTTGAACAGTTTTAGGTTTGTTTGTCTTTCAAAGCAAAGGACCTGTTCTCATTTCTTTATTTGACATACAGTTCAACAGCTTGGAACAGCTCTGTATCAACTTCACCAATGAGAAGTTGCAGCAGTTCTTCAACCACCACATGTTCGTCCTGGAACAAGAGGAATACAAGAAGGAAGGTATTGACTGGGAGTTCATTGACTTTGGTATGGACTTGGCTGCCTGCATTGAGCTTATTGAGAAGGTAATTTCACATATGGAAATGATATTATGAAACCAAAAATGTAGAATTATTTGTAGTTACAAACTTAAAGTAACACTTATCGTTTATTATCAGCCTATGGGCATCTTCTCCATCCTTGAAGAGGAGTGCATGTTCCCCAAGGCCACTGACACATCCTTCAAGAACAAGCTGTATGAGCAGCATCTTGGCAAGTGCAAGAACTTTGAGAAGCCCAAACCTGGCAAAGGAAAGGCTGAGGCTCACTTCTCTCTTGTGCACTATGCTGGTACTGTGGATTACAACATCAGTGGCTGGCTTGACAAGAATAAGGATCCATTGAATGAATCTGTTATCCAGCTGTACCAGAAATCTTCAATGAAACTGCTGTCCTTCCTGTACTCCAGCTACAATGCTACCGATGGTGAGTAACTTCCCTGTTCCTTTCTTATTTTAGGCTTTTTTTGTACTTTTACATTTAGATAAAGATCTATGATGACTCTTCCATTGTGTTTTATTAACAGATGCTGCCGCCGGTGGTGGCAAAGGTGGAAAGAAGAAGAAGGGATCCTCTTTCCAGACTGTGTCTTGCCTGTTCAGAGTTAGTATGGCTGTTCTATCTGCATAAAGACTTACATAATTTCTGCCATAGCAGAAAATCCTAATTTATATTGTGTGTGTTATAGGAAAACTTGAACAAACTAATGTCCAACTTGAGAAGCACTCACCCTCACTTTGTGCGTTGTCTGATCCCCAATGAGACCAAAACTCCAGGTACAATTTTATTTTCCTGTTCATGCTGCAAACACTAAACATTAGGAAGGCCCTATAATTTTTGTGGTCACTATTGATATTTATGATTTCTCACAGGTATCATGGATAACCACTTGATCATTCACCAACTGAGATGTAACGGTGTATTGGAGGGTATCAGAATCTGCAGAAAGGGATTCCCCAGCAGAATTATTTATGCTGACTTTAAGCAACGGTAAATTTTCATGCACATTGTAAACATACCTGTATAGCTTATAGAAACTATTGGATCATTAGGGGTGAACAATGCCATTAGATTTGGGAGCGTTGGGAATATTTTAGTTATTTAGATATGTATGGTTTGTTATACACTTCAACAATGATCAGTATTTATTCCATACTGTTTCTTTTTTCTAAAGTTACAAGGTCCTGAATGCCAGTGCAATCCCAGATGGGCAGTTTATTGACAGCAAGAAGGCATCAGAAAAACTATTGGGCTCTATTGATGTTGACCACACTCAGTACAAATTTGGTCACACCAAGGTATGGCAGACAGCAGCTCCCAGAAAATGGTAACTCTAACCGTTTCTAATATTTACATTTAACCACTTCCCATCCTGG
The DNA here is from genome assembly GCA_037952835.1 of Lithobates septentrionalis. Taxonomy (NCBI): domain Eukaryota; kingdom Metazoa; phylum Chordata; class Amphibia; order Anura; family Ranidae; genus Lithobates; species Lithobates septentrionalis. Next base: position 730,258 of record JBBDGP010003015.1, read on the forward strand.
CCAATTCTGGCACTTTGCTCCTACATGTAAAAATCATAATTTTTTTCCTAGAAAATTACTCAGAACCCCCAAATATTATATATGTTTTTTTAGCAGAGACCGTAGGGAATAAAATTGTGGCCAATGCGGCTTTTTACTTCCCATGGTATTTGTGCAGCAATTTTTCGAATGCGTTTTTTTTTGGGAAAAAAACTGTTTCATCAATTAAAAAAAAAAACAGTAAAGTTAGCCCAATTTTTTTGTATAATGTGAAAGATGATGTTACACCGAGTAAATAGATACCTAACATGTCATGCTTTAAAATTGCGCACACTTGTGGAATGGCGCCAAACTTTTTTTACTAAAAGCTCTCCATAGACAATGCTTTAAAATATTTTACAGGTTACCTGTTTAGAGTTACAGAGGAGGTCTTGGGCTAGAATTGTTACTCTCGCTTTAACGTTTGTGGTGACACCTCACATGTGTGGTTTGAACGCCATTTAAATATGTGGGCGCAATGTATGTATGCGTTCGCTTCTGTGTGCGAGCAAATGGGGACGGGGGCACTTGATTTTTTTTTTTTTTATTGTTTAATTTATTTGAATTTTTTTTTTTAAACTTTCCCTTTAAAAAAATTTTCTTGATCACTTTTATTCCTATTACAAGGAATGTAAACATCCCTTGTTATAGGAATAGTGCATGACAGGTCCCTTTTTATTTTCTATAAGACCCTGCATGTCTCCTCCAGGCAGGAAAGACCAAGATCAAAAGAAAAAATAAACGATCTCGGCCTTTCCAGCCAAATCCCCGGCAATGTTTACTTCCGCCGGGCCAGACGTGATGTCATAATGTCGCACCCGGGCCTCCGCAGGTTATAGAGATTGCCGGGGACCATCTATCCCTTGGAAATCTCTATGCTCAACTTCTGACATTGGTGGATTCTTTCTCTGGCTTGTCGATCGCACGGTCGAGCCAGTAGAAGCATCAGAGGATGGCGGGGGGCGTCCCATCCCGTCGCCTGTAAGAACGATCAAGCAGCTGAACTGCCGCTATGATTGTTCTTACGGTGCAGGGAATCGCTAGCCAAAATAGAAGATATTTGGATGATGCCTGTAGGCATCATTAGGATGTCCCCACTCAAAGTCCAGTATGTCATATGATGTACTTTTGGTGGGAAGTGGTTAAAATGACTATTTTTTTTTTTTAAGGTATTCTTCAAAGCTGGTCTCCTGGGTACACTGGAAGAGATGAGAGATGAAAAGCTGGCACAACTTATAACTCGTACTCAGGCTCTTTGCAGAGGTTTCTTGATGAGAATTGAGTTCAAGAAGATGATGGAAAGAAGGTAAAAATGATTTTATACTCAAAAAAGTATACTAGTAATGATAGCTATAGAGGGAAAACAACATTTTTGATAACAGACATATTTACTTGATATGTGACATTTCTTTAAACAGGGAAGCCATCTTTGTCATCCAGTACAATGTCAGATCATTCATGAATGTCAAACACTGGCCATGGATGAAACTCTACTTCAAGATTAAGCCTCTCCTGAAGAGTGCAGAATCTGAGAAAGAGATGGCAAATATGAAAGAGGAGTTTGAAAAGACCAAGGAAGCTCTGGCAAAGTCAGAGGCCAAGAAGAAAGAACTAGAGCAGAAAATGATTTCCTTGCTGCAGGAAAAGAATGAGTTACAGCTCCATGTCCAGTCGGTATGTAAAGTTTTATAGCAAAACTCTGTTTAAAAACTAAGTTATAGTGATATCTAGTTGTGATAAATCCAAGAATTCCCAGTAGCCTAAAAGAAAATTGTTTCCAAAAGGAATCTGAGACTCTGGCTGATGCTGAGGAGAGATGTGAAAGTCTCATCAAGAACAAGATTCAACTTGAATCAAAACTCAAGGAGCTCAATGAGAGACTTGAAGATGAGGAAGAAAGCAATGCTGAACTGACAGCTAAGAAAAGGAAACTGGAAGATGAATGCTCAGAGCTGAAGAAAGACATTGATGACCTAGAACTCACTCTGGCAAAAGTAGAAAAAGAAAAACATGCAACAGAAAATAAGGTATAAGCAACAAGAAACGTAAAGTCCACTTTCTGATTCAAATACACAAATGCAAAGTCTACTTTCTAATACAGTATAATTATGTATGTTAATCTTTGTTCCCTTATTTATAGGTTAAAAATCTTACTGAAGAATTGGCAACTCTTGATGAAAATGTCTCCAAACTCGCCAAGGAAAAGAAAGCTCTTCAGGAGGCCCATCAGCAAACTCTTGATGACCTTCAGGCTGAGGAAGACAAAGTCAGCTCCTTGACCAAAGCAAAGACAAAGCTGGAACAGCAAGTAGATGATGTGAGTATCTTGAAATAAGATTTCTAATCTATTGGGTATTTAAAAAGTGGCCAAATTATTCAAATAAATGCATGTACTTCTAGCTGGAAGGTTCTCTGGAACAAGAGAAGAAACTCCGTCTTGATCTAGAGAGGGCCAAGAGAAAGCTGGAAGGTGACCTGAAACTGTCCCAGGAAACCGTCATGGATCTTGAAAACGATAAGCAGCAATCTGACGAAAAGCTAAAAAAGTAAGGAGCGCTCTCTAGTTTTTTTTAAAAGAAAAACCTGAAAATGAAGACTGCATTTATAACTTGTATTAACCTTGATTCACAGGAAGGACTTTGAAATCAGCCAACTCCAAGGAAAGATTGAGGATGAACAATCCCTTGGATCTCAACTGCAGAAGAAGATAAAGGAACTACAGGTAAAGGAGGGATTACAGGATTCTAATATCATTATATTAATTTCCCATTATTTAACTATGAATATTAAAATCCCAATAATAATAACCTGCTCTATTTAGGCTCGTATTGAAGAACTTGAGGAGGAAATTGAAGCTGAGAGGGCAGCTCGGGCCAAGATTGAGAAACAGAGAGCTGATCTTTCTAGAGAACTTGAAGAAATCAGTGAAAGACTTGAGGAAGCTGGAGGTGCAACATCTTCCCAGATTGAGGTGAACAAGAAGCGTGAAGCTGAATTCCAGAAACTGAGACGCGACCTAGAAGAAGCTACTCTTCAACATGAAGCCACTGCTTCTGCTCTGCGCAAAAAGCATGCTGACAGTGTTGCTGAGCTTGGAGAACAGATTGACAACCTGCAGCGTGTTAAGCAGAAGCTGGAGAAAGAAAAGAGTGAACTGAAGATGGAGGTTGATGACCTCGCCAGCAACCTGGAGAGCGTTTCTAAGTCAAAGGTAAGAAATTTCTTGAAAATACATGTTTCTTTATCCTTTTTTTAATCCTTATTCTGGAATGAAGACAATGATTTTACCTAATGTTCTTATAGGCCAACCTTGAGAAAGTTAACCGTGTGCTTGAGGACCAACTGAGTGAAGTTAAGTCTAAGGATGATGAACATCTGCGTTTACTTAATGACCTCACTACCCAGAAGGCTCGTCTGCAGACTGAGACTGGTAGGTTTATTACTGTACTCTAATAATAATAATAATAATAAATGTAACAATATAATGAAGTGTTTAATAGATGAAATACAAGCCTCTAAAATGTTGTAAAAAACCAATGAAATGCCAAGAGTATTCAGAAGAGTGAAGAAATACTTGACTACATGCACTGTGATGTATCTACTAAATGCATTGTTTTTCATGCTATGTGATATTGCTTTCATATGATTCTAGGTGAGCTGTCTCGCCAGCTTGAAGAGAAGGAGTCTCTAATTTCTCAACTATCCAGAGGCAAACAGGGCTTCACTCAGCAGGTTGAGGAACTCAAGAGACAGCTTGAAGAGGAGTCAAAGGTAACATTGTGATGTTAAGTTAAACAAACAATATTGAAACAGTACATTTCCTACAATGCCATTACATGTATTTCACATAATTCTTATTTGCATATTCCAGGCAAAGAATGCCCTTGCCCATGCCCTGCAGTCTGCTCGCCATGACAATGACTTGCTCCGTGAGCAATATGAGGAGGAACAGGAAGCCAAGGCTGAGCTTCAACGTTCTCTGTCCAAGGCTAATGGTGAAGTTGCCCAGTGGAGGACCAAATACGAAACTGATGCCATTCAGCGCACAGAGGAGCTAGAGGAGGCCAAGTAAGTTGAAACTCAGGACATTTGTATTTATTTCAATATTTTTTTATTGATTTTACAATAGAAAAAAAGAGATTTGTTTTTAACAGACTCTTATTGTACCATTACATAATATTGTTCTTTATTTGCTTTACAGGAAGAAGCTGGCTCAGCGTTTGCAGGATGCTGAGGAACAGGTTGAGGCTGTGAACTCCAAGTGTGCCTCCCTGGAAAAGACCAAGCAGAGGTTGCAGTCTGAGGTTGAAGACCTCATGGTCGATGTGGAGAGAGCAAATAGTGCAGCAGCTTCTCTTGACAAGAAACAGAGAAACTTTGATAAGGTTAATATGCAGGCATAATGCAACTGTAATAACTTTCAATTATTTGGATACATATTCTATATATGTCCATGATTTCAGGTCCTGGCAGAATGGAAGCAGAAGTATGAGGAGGGTCAAGCTGAACTTGAGGCTGCTCAGAAAGAGGCTCGTAGCCTGAGCACTGAGATCTTCAAGATGAAGAATGCTTATGAAGAGGCTCTAGAACAAGTTGAAACCCTGAAACGCGAGAACAAGAACTTGCAACGTATGTTGCTTACTTACTGTATTTCTATAATTTTTCATTGATGAGACTGGCATATGCACTGAATAGATGTGTAACATGTGTTTGACCATCTCTTCACCAGAGGAGATCTCAGATCTGACTGAACAGATTGGTGAGACTGGAAAGTCCATCAATGAACTGGAGAAGGCCAGGAAGCAGGTTGAACAGGAGAAGAGTGACCTTCAGGCTGCTCTGGAGGAAGCTGAGGTATACAACTAGAAAAATACACTGATAACATGGATTGGCTTTATTTTGGCATGACCTGAGTGCCAGTCTACCAACCTAATTTTAAATATTGTGTTCCTTTTTTAAAGGGATCATTGGAACATGAAGAAGCCAAAATCCTCCGTGTCCAGCTTGAGCTGAACCAGATCAAATCTGAGGTGGACAGGAAGATCGCAGAGAAGGATGAGGAAATTGAACAGCTTAAGAGAAATAGCCAGAGAGCCATTGACACCATGCAGAGCACATTGGACTCTGAAATCAGAAGCAGAAATGATGCTCTCAGACTGAAAAAGAAGATGGAAGGAGATTTGAATGAACTTGAGATCCAACTTAGCCATGCCAACCGCCAGGCTTCAGAGGCACAGAAACAGCTCAGAAATGTGCAAGGACAACTGAAGGTATCCCAAAAAAGTGCAAATCATATAAAATACAAAGCTCTAGTCTCATTCTATTGAAAGTAGTCAGATTGTTGGTTTATGATCACACACTTTTTGTCATCTAGGATGCCCAGCTGCATTTAGATGATGCCTTGAGAGGACAGGAAGACCTGAAGGAACAGGTTGCTGTGATTGAACGCAGAAACAATCTACAACAAGCTGAGATTGAAGAGTCTAGGTCCGCTCTGGAACAAACAGAGAGATCTCGCAAGTTGGCAGAACAGGAACTTCTGGATGCCAGTGAACGTCTGCAGCTCCTGCACTCACAGGTACAATCTACTACTAATTATCATTAGATTTAGCAATAAATGTTACCGAATTTCATTAAATTCTAACTAATGACCCACATATTTGTTTTTCTAGAACACTAGCCTGCTGAACAGCAAGAAGAAATTAGAAAGTGACATTACACAGCTGACGAATGAAGTGGAGGAAAGTGTTCAGGAATCCAGAAATGCTGAAGACAAAGCTAAAAAGGCCATCACTGATGTACGTATCCATTCTTCTACAAACTCATAGCATAGATTACACCAAGTCAACATTCCCACTGACTGTTTTTCTATACTACTTAAGGCTGCTCTGATGGCAGAAGAGCTGAAGAAGGAGCAGGACACCAGTGCCCACCTGGAGAGAATGAAGAAGAACCTTGAACAGACTGTGAAGGACCTGCAACACCGTCTGGATGAAGCTGAACAGCTGGCAATGAAGGGTGGCAAGAAGCAGCTCCAGAAACTGGAAGTCAGAGTAAGTATTTTAAATGCAAAAGTGGTAAAGATTAGAGAACAAATATAAAAATTCTAACAATATTTTTATCTATAAATTTTCCCCATAGGTGCGTGAACTGGAGAATGAGCTGGACAGTGAACAGAAACGTGGAGTTGAGTCCATTAAAGGAGTTCGCAAATATGAAAGGAGGGTTAAGGAACTCACCTACCAGGTACAGTAACTTAGTACACATACTCAGTATGGAAAATCCCTAAGGACTTCTTGCTTTTAGGTATTTCTTGGATTAAACCATTTTTGTTACAAACATGACTTTCATATTCTGAATGCTCTATATTAATTTTATTTTGCAGACTGAGGAAGACAGGAAAAACCTCCTGAGGTTGCAGGACCTGGTAGACAAACTGCAGCTGAAGGTCAAGGCCTACAAGAGACAGGCTGAGGAATCTGTAAGTGCAAACCTAATTTATTATAGAAAAACTTTTCCAGAAGCCTTTTCTTCATACACTAGCTGATTATAAGCAAGTTAGGCTTTAAACCAAATTTTTAATACAACTTGCAATTTAAAAATTGACTAACTTTGTTCTTCAGGAGGAACAAGCCAATGCTCACCTGGGCCGCTTCAGGAAGGTCCAACATGAGCTTGAGGAGGCTGAAGAGAGAGCTGACATTGCTGAGTCCCAGGTCAACAAGCTCAGGTCCAAGAGCCGTGACATTGGAGGAAAGGTATAGCAGCATTTTTTTAAATGTTATGCCACTTAATTTTCTTACTTTTTGTACCTTACAATTGTTCTCATTATTTTTTGCAGAAGGAGAGCGAAGAGTAAATACTTATAAATGGTTTTAGAAACATGAACAGTATTTAAATTATATTTTGCTAATATTTAAATAAATTATTGAAGATCTTTAAATATGTTGTGGCCTTTTCATTCTACCAAACACAATTTTCATGTAATTGTTTCTACTTTAAATGGTTTCTACTTTAATGGTAGATGTAAACACGAAAATTAATGCAGTTATGAACTCATTAAAACATAATAAAGAGTTTTATGCCGCTACTGTAATTACCTGAATATGGCTTATTATCTGTATTGTATAATTCCTTGTACAGCAGCCCTTAGACTGGTTGAGGGATGGCCAGTGTTAGCAGCCAATCAGCACGCTGCATGCGCATATGCAGACAGAAAGAGAAATTAGTGTGAGCAATTCAGCTTGCTGCTGCTACTCCTTCTCTGTCCTATCCTAGGCTGGGGGTAGGGAGGTGACCTAGCCTTATTGCTTAACTGAAACAGTGAAAAGTCACCACTGCCAGCCTGGCTGTACATTCTGGTGGGGCTCTGTAAATCTCAGGACTAGTATGACAGAAATACAAACCCTTTGAAAGGTGAAACACCTAATTTAACTCTGTATTTGGTCTGGCGTTCAGCTTTAAATATCGCCTGGCCCTTAAAGCAAATCTCCCACTTAACCGCTTCAGCCCCGGAAGATTTTACCCCCTTCCTGATCAGAGCACTTTTTGCGATTCGGCACTGCGTCGCTTTAACTGACAATTGCGCGGTCGTGCGACGTGGCTCCCAAACAAAATTGACGACCTTTTTTTCCCACAAATAGAGCTTTCTTTTGGTGGTATTTGATCACCTCTGCGATTTTTATTTTTTGCGCTATAAACAAAACAAGGGCGACAATTTTGAAAAAAGCGCATTATTCTTTACATTTTGCTATAATAAATATCCCCCAAAAATATATAAAAAAAAACATTTTTTTCCCTCAGTTTAGGCCAATCGAATTCTTCTACATATCTTTGGTAAAAAAAAAATTTTGGTTTGCGCAAAAGTTATAGCGTTTACAAAATAGGGGATAGTTTTATGGCATTTTTATTAATAATTTTTTTTTACTAGTAATGACGGCGATCAGCGATTTTTATTGTGACTGCGACATTATGACGGACATATCGGACATTTTTGACACATTTTTGGGACCATTGTCATTTATACAGCGATCAGTGCGATTAAAAATGCACTGATTACTGTGTAAATGACACTGGCAGTGAAGGGGTTAACCACTAGGGGGAGGGGAGGGGTTAAGTGTGTCCTAGGGGAGTGATTACTAACTGTAGGGGGATGGGCTGTGTGTGTCACTACGCTGATCACTGCTCCCGATGACAGGGAGCTGTGATCAGTGACAATTGTCACTAGGCAGAACGGGGAGATGCTGTTTACATCAGCATCTCCCCGTTCGTCCTCTCCGTGAGGCGATCGCGGGTATCCCCGCGGCGATTGAGTCCGTGGGACCCGGGACCCGACTCACGGAGCTCCGCAATGGCACGGCGGGGAATTCAAATGGACGTACCTGTAAGTCCATTTGCCCAGCCGTGCCATTCTGCCTACGTACATCGGCGTGCGCCGGTCGGGAAGTGGTTAAGGTGTATATGAGTGCAATTCAAAAATGCAACTGGTTACAGTCTACATTTACTCTTCACCTGACCTCAAGTACTATAGTGGTCCACAAACAGGGCTGGACTGGGACAAAAATTTGGCGCTGGAGTTCATCCAGACCGGCCCACTTTAATTTTGCAAAAACGCACAAAAAACAGTAACATCAGGGTCCCCAGAGAGCCCCTCCTTACATCAGAGTCCCCAGAGAGCCTCCCCCTTACATCAGGATCCCCAGAGAGCCTTCTCATTACATCAGAGTCCTCAGAGAGCCTCCCCCTTGTATCAGGGTCCCCAGAGAGACCCTCCTTACATCAGGGTCCCCAGAGAGCCCCCCTTACATCAGAGTCCCCAGAGAGCCTCCTCCTTGCATCAGGGTCCCCAGAGAGCCCCTCCTTACATCAGGGTCCCCAGACAGCCTCCCCCTTACATCAGGGTCCCCAGAGAGCCCCTCCTTACATCAGGGTCGCTAGAGAGCCCCCTCCCCTTACATCTGAGTCCCAAGAGAGCCTCAGTCTTGCATCAGGGTCCCCAGAGAGCCCCTCCTTACATCAGGGTCCCCAGACAGCCTCCCCCTTACATCTGGGTCCCCAGAGAGCCTCCCTTTTACATCAGGGTCCCCAGAGAGCCCCTCCTTACATCAGGGTCCCTAGAGAGCCCCCCCCCTTACATCAGAGTCCCCAGAGAGCCTCAGTCTTGCATCAGGGTCCCCAGAGAGCCTTCCCCTTACATCAGGGTCTCCAGAGAACCTCCTCCTTACAGCCGGGTCCCCCAGAGAGCCTCCCCCTTACATCAAAGTCCCCACTATAGCCCAGGTCTACTGCAGCAATTCCCCTACTTCTACAAGCAATACCAGAAGTCTTTATAGGGCGGCGTATCCAAAAAGAGACAATCCTACACCCTAGACCTCCAGCCGGTTAACGTTGGAGCCCATCTTGCCATTGGTGCACATAAGTGTAGGCCCGATGGGAATCTGCAGGCAGTATTTTAAGTTATTGGTTAAGTTTATACTCCTTAGAAGCTTACTTTCTGATATCAGCAACAGGTTGTGGCCTCACCACCACTGAAATTCCACTGAGATAGGTGTCCTCTGTTTAGTTCAGCGTGACTCTAATTATCAGTTTAACTGGCCGTAGGGCTCTAGCATCGGTGCAGCATGAGACTTTCTCCAGTAGTGACTCAGTCCCCAGTTTCCACGCACCCTGATCCTCTCTCTCTCTGGTCTCCAGCTGTTTGAGGGGAAGACCTCTGCTCCGACCACCGGCTAGTCCATACAGGGTGACCTGCTCACTCCAAATTCCCACAGCAAAAGACTGAGCTATTCAAACTGCAGCTTGGGAAGATAAAGCTTCTTCCCCTCCTCTGTTTCTGCCTCACCCAGGAACTGTAGTGCATTAATCAATAGAAGTTCACAATGGTGCAACCTTTCTGGACTTCAACTCCCACATTTTACTGTGGCTGGCATAAAAGTCTATGGAGTGCCTTTAACTTACCTGCTGTCACTGCTGATGAGAGGCGGCAATGTAATAAACTCCAACAACTCTGATGTAAGGGGACACTGATGGGAACCATGATCTAAGGGGGATCTGATGGGCCCCTGGTGAAAGAGAAATTCAAATAGGGACCCTGATGTAAGGGTGGCTCTGATGGAGACCCTGATGTAAGGTGGGACTTCTAAAGTGGACTGTGATGTAAGGGGGACTCTGATAGGAACCCTGATGTAAAGGGGGCTCTGAAGGGCACCTTGAAGTTAGTGGGGCTCTTATGGGGACTCTGATGCAAGGGGAGCCTTTGCTTTGTTTTACTAAAGTTCCTTCACTTTTAGTCTGAATAATATCAATTTGATTCCAAATAAAACATATTTTTTCAATTACTTATTGATTTATGAAAGAAATGTTTTCAGCCCGCAAATATTTGTAAAATACATAATGTCGCCCTCATACTGAAAAGTTTGGAGACCCCTGATTTAAAGGCAAAACACATATGACAATGCTGTGGTTGTATAATGACAGATCTGCAGTGGATGAACACCTTGCTGCCAAGGTGGATGACCCTGTAAGTGGGTGGGAGACGGCGGCTTCCTGATCATGTGATTGTTGTGGTTGGCTGTCACAGCGGTCACATGATCAAGAGCCTGTCCCACAGGACCTGTCGGTGAGAGCCAGGTCAGTGTGCCGGGAGCATGCCGCGAAGTGTGCGCTCAGCACAGAATCTTAAAATGCATTGGTGTGCTGGCTGGGCATTAAAGTGTTACTAAACCCACAACAGTAGCACCAGTCTGTATACGCAGTAAAGCATGCTTCTTATACTCATTGTGGGACCTAAGGCCGTGCACACACGAGCAGACTTTTCGGCAACAAAAGTCCGACGGCCATTCCGGCGGACTTTCGTCAGACTTTTGACGGACTTCCGAGGGACTTTTGAACGAACGGACTTGCCTACACACGATCACACCATAGTCCGATGGATTCGTACGTGATGACGTACGACCGGACTAAAATAAGGAAGTTGACAGCCAGTAGCCAATAGCTGCCTTAGCGTGGGTTTTTGTCCGTGGGACTAGCATACAGACGAGTGGATTTTTCGACCGGACTCGAGTCCGTCGGAAAGATTTGAAGCATGTTTCAAATCTAAAGTCCGTCAGATTTTTGACTGGAAAAGTCCGCTGAAGGTCCGATGAAGCCCACACACGATCGGATTGTCCGCCAGGCTCGGTCCGTCGGACCAGTCCGGTAGAAAAGTCCGCTCGTCTGCTTAAGGGTTTAATCCTCTGCATTGTGTAAAATGGCTGTTTGATCATGTCTCCTCTGATCCTCAACTTCTTCCAGTGTCTACAACTCATCTCCAGATATTATAGAGGCCAGGGGACAACCCCACATGCTCAGTTTGATGTGTATTGCTAGAGAGTTTTTTTTCTTGGGAGAGTGCATGTGATCAGCACAGGGTAAGATACTCCCAATAGGAAATCTTGTCTAAAGGGATGCAGACCCAGCAACTTTCCTCATTAGAGCCCCTGATTCTGAAGCAGCTGGTTGATAATTACTCCCCATACTACACACACTGCACAGGGGCACAGAGGAACAAACAGGGATTTCTTCAGAATACCAAAAGGTAGAAATCTGCAACAAAGTTTGTTAAAATCCTTGCAATGTACATAGATCACCCAGAGGGGAATGATTTTTTCTCAACAAAAGTGGAGTTACACTTTAAGCACAACACTGTCCTTTAGAAAGGTTGCTATATGTCACAGTCTCTCCCCTTGAAAACCCCTGGGTGTGTTGATTAGAATACATTTTGCCAGCTAACTGGATATACTGTTTCTTGCCCACATCCCTAGTTCAGACAATGAAGAAAAAAGAATTCCTCAAAAAAGAGGGATTTTAACAGACCAGAAACAGTAGGTAATGTAAAAGTACCAAGTTTATGTGGGAGATGTCAGTTGCATACTGCTCTGCTGCATCACAAGTAAGGATGAGCTGAACACCCCCCAGTTCGGTTCGCACAAGAACATGCGAACAGGCAGAAAGTTTGAGCGAATATTCAAACCCTATTAAAGTCTAGGAGACACGAACATGATCAATCAAAAGTGCTTATTTTAAAGGCTTCTATGCAAGCTATTGCCATAAAAAGTGTATGGGGACCCGGGTACTGCCTCAGGGGACATGTATCAATGCAAAAAATTTTTTTTAAAAGGACAGTTTTTTCAGGAGCAGTGATTTTAATAATGCTTAAATTGAAAAAATAAAAATGAAATATTCCTTTAAATATCATGCCTGGGGGGTCCCATAGTCTGTCTGTAAAGTGGCGCATCTGTGTGATGTGTACCTTCAGGCCTGGTATGGACTGGGGGATACAGACTGGTTTTTGTTAAAGGGAGCTTCCAGATTCCAATAAGCCCCCTTTCACCGGGCCAGGGTTGTAGGGGAGAAGCCCTTGTCCCCATCAACATGGGGACAAGGTGCTTTGGGGGGGACCCCCAAAGCACCCTCCCCATGTTGAGGGGAAGCAGCCTGGTATGGTTCAGGGCGGGGGCGCTCGCTCGTTAACCACTTCAATGCACTATTATATACTCTGCACTGCCTACACTGTATATATAGTCTACACTGAATGCACTGTAAATATATATATATATATATATATATATATATATATATATATATATATATATATATATATATACACTACACAGTATATATTAATTTAATGAATTATATTAATACATTGCCTGCACTGTATATATATTCTACACTGACTACACTGTATATATATACATACTAAACTGCCTTTACGCCACTAACTAACCTGACTAATCTAGCTCAAGTTTTCAATCTCTCTCCATTGATGCACACTATACACGGCCGCCGTGTAAGCAGCCTTATATAGTGTGAGGCATGGACTTAGCCCCCTGAGCCATGATTGGCCAAAGGCACCCTGCCTTTGACCAATCATTGCTCTCACAGCAGATCGCGCTGTGATTGGCTAAAGCAGGTGCATGCTTTGGCCAATCAGCAGCCAACAATTCACTGCGATCTCGCAGTGCATTTTGGGGCACTCCGCAGTGCTCTAATTTGCCACAAACGCCCCATATGTTCGATTGTTTTGCAAACAAACGAGCATCCGATGTTTGACTCAAACATCGGGACCATCCCTAATCACAAGATATGGTAGAGCACTACAGTGCATGTAACATGTCTCTACCTGGATTGGCACACTATTTGTAACCAATGCTTCATCTCCGTTCCTCTCTTCAGCCCTGGAGCCTTTTGCATTTAGCAAAAATATTGGCAATTTAAATTAACACTACCTCCTGACCACATTGGTGCATTACATTAACCATACACCTAGTGACTCTATGCACTCTATATGATTAAGATTCCTGGAGCCATTGCTGAGACTCACTAGTCCCTCATTTGCCCTGGTCAATTTTGGGGTTTTCGGGTTTGGAATTGGAGCCCTGTTTGGCAGCGATGTCCCCCCCTCGCTTGCTGGCACACTTATAGCGGTTTTCTTTCCTGTTCTTGAGTTATGACTTCCATCCATTGAATCATCAGCACATAGGGAAAACCTTGAAAAATCTGGAACTGCATAACCTATTGCCCTGAAGAAGACCTCCACTATCTTTGTTGACACGTGTTGGAAGTTCTTCTGTCCCATTACAAATGGACAGTTGATCAATGGGTTATTCTTGGTTTGGTTCAATGCAGTCATACATGCTATGTATTTGTTTTTATTGATCCAAATTTTTATCTGATGTTCTATGTAAACAAGGCAGATCACCGTTTGGTTAGAGGGGAATGTGCTGACCCTGTGTTCCTGCTAAGCGTCTTAGCGAATCCCTTGACAAATCTTCTGTAATAAGAGCAGAATCCCAGAAATGTCCTAAGTTGGTAGGCCTCGGCCAGGAGGTGACAGCTTTCAGCTTCTGGGGGTCGGTGGCCACTTCGTCGGCAGACACAATGTGGCCAAGGTAGTTGACTGAGGGTTGATAAAACTGGCACTTTTCCAGAGACAGCTTCAACCCCTTCATAATGGATTCTCTTCAGGACCTTCTCCAGACGCTCTTCGTGCTCTTCCAGGGTCTTGCCGAAAACGGTTATGTCGTCTAAGTACACCAACATCTCGATCAGTTTCATGTCACCCACGGTCTTCTCCATTAGCCTTTGTAAGGTGGCTGGGGCACCAGACAGGCCTTGATGCATACGGTCGAATTCAAAGATCCCCTACAAGGTAATAAAAATGGTCTTCTCCCGATCCTCAGGGTGCATGGGGGTTTGGTAATACCCATGTGTAATCACATGCCTGACGAAGGGGTCCTGCGCGACTCCGAAATGTTGCACCTTCCTTTGTGATGTGATCCTTTTCATTAAAATTTTTTGGATGAAAAATTGCTGATCCATGGTGTGCTGGCGAATATGTACGCTTATTTTATGTTTCCAGGACCCAACTGGTAATTGCTGCAGCACCCACCATTTTATGAGCCATTTCTACCAGGAACATGTGCGATACGAATATTGATCAGACTGCTATTCTTCAGATAGAACTCCTCCACAGAGATCCCATCCTTTGCTCCCCCCACCAAATCAGACAACGGGACTGGGGTGGCCAGATTCACTTTCCAGCAACATCTGAGTCGGCATCTTCACTGGCGAGGCTGTTATGTTGCAGACACTAACCAAGATCTTCCCGTGACTTCTTTGCAACCCTCTGGTTGAAACTACCTCGGGAATTATCTCCACTCCCATGTCTTCTCTCTGTCCGTCCGCTTCAAGGACAATGAAAGGGCCTGGTTGCTTCCAATTTAACTTGACAGATGCTCGTAAACAGGCCACTTTACCAGGCTGTAACACCTTCTCACACCGGTTCAAGCTCCAGATCTTTCCCACTCCTTCAGCTACGGCCTTCTGTTTTTGTACCAGGCGCTGGTAGGCTTGTCTAAGCATGGGGTGCACACTTGTAGTTGAAGTACCCGGCACCAGAACAAGAGGTGTCAACAGCCTTCTGACAAGATCAGTATTGGTCCCTTTGATGAGAGAACTCTTACTGGCCCCTGGGAGACAAGGACAGACCACTGCCAGAGTGTCAAAAGTCTCGGCTTTCCCAGCCACTGAGTTATTGAAGGTCAGCTTGACCGGTAGATAGCCATCATAGAGGAAGTTCTGAGTCACAATACCCCATATCTCCAGCTCTTCCAACTTCTGCAATGGCAGGTGCTTGAGGTGCTTGTCATAGAATTCTCTGTAGAGAAGGGTCACTTAAGCTGCAGTATCCAGAAGGGCCTTGGTGTAGACTCCTTTTACTTAGATGGTAACAACAGGAGAAGGTCACACCAGCTTGTCAGGGAGCATGGAGGAAGTGGTGGCCCTGGCCTGTTCGGTGGTTTGTATTCGCGCTCCTCTCTTGTAGAGATTCTGATTGGGCTTACGTCTACGCTAAGTTCTGGGATTCTTGTGTGCATTGACTCTCCAAC
The DNA here is from genome assembly GCA_037952835.1 of Lithobates septentrionalis. Taxonomy (NCBI): domain Eukaryota; kingdom Metazoa; phylum Chordata; class Amphibia; order Anura; family Ranidae; genus Lithobates; species Lithobates septentrionalis. Next base: position 745,707 of record JBBDGP010003015.1, read on the forward strand.
ACCGGGCAGCATGTGTCCAAGGAAATGGGACACTGGGTTGCTTGGAGGCAACAACGGGGGGCCTCTGCAAGGGTTTGGACTTCCGCTGCTGTCTCTTCGCGTCATTGGTTTTGGAGCCAGTTACCGTAGATGGGCACCCGGTTGGCTCCTTCACCAGGGCCCTCCGAAGTTTCCCTCTGGCTTCTGGAACTGTGCTTCAGGCTTCACTGGGCATGGACACACCTGTCAAACATTAAAACCACCTGATCTTACCTGCTCTAATGAATATTATTAGCCGGGGTGATTTTTGGCCAGAAAATTTGACAAGAGGGGGCCAACCCCCCTCATTAATCACTTAATAAGTCTCTAATTATGTGAGATCTAATCTCATCCTTATGTACCACCACCTATTATCTCTAATTTTATGTGGAATATCTCTGAAATTATGTGAGATCTAACGTTAAAACCACTTGATCTTACCGGATCTAACGAATATCTATTTCCCGGAATGATTTTTGGCCAGAAAATTGCATGTGTGGGGGGGTAACCCATCCTTATAGACCACCTAATATCTCTATTTTTATGTGGAATATCTCTGACATTATGTGAGGTCTAACGTTAAAACCACTCGACCTTAACGGATCTAACGAATATCTATTAGACCGAATGATTTTTGGCCAGAAAATTTGATAAGGGGGGCCTGCGCCCCCTCATTAATAACTTAATAAGTCTCCAATCATGTGAGATTTAACGTTAAAACCTCTTGATCTTACCGGATCTAACAAATAGCTTCCAAAATAGCTGTTTGGTCAATTTTTTGATAGGGGGGGGGCTGATGACGGGTTAGCCCCCCATCAAATAACTGTTGATATTGCTTCTTCTGTGTGAGATCTAATGCAAACAATGGTTGATCTAACCTGATCTAACAAAGATCTAACAAACTGAGATGTTTGCAGGCAGAAATCTCCTGTAGCGTAAAAATCCAGTGTTTTTTCGTACCCATTGAGCCTCGGGTGGCATGTACTGCTTGCCATAGAATATATGTACCGGTTTGGCTGTTTTTGCACTGATGCGTTTTTGCTGCGTTTTCTTTGCAACAAAAACGCAATACTTTTAAGGCTGCTTTCACACTGCATTGTTTAAAAAAAAAAACACGGTAAAAACGCATATGCATTTTTGTTATGTTTTTGATGCATTTCCTGGGTGCCTATTACCCAGCATGCATCTGTGGAACTTGGACAGGTGACTCAAAAAGCGCACCAAAAACGAAATGTAAGTGCGTTGTTTTTTGATGCGTTCTCTATTCATTTCAATGAGGGCCTGCATTTTTGCTGCGGTTTTGGAAACAGCACCAAAGATGTAGCATGCAGAACTTTTCCACATGCATGCACCTGCAGCACAGTGGTGTGAAGAGTCCCATAGGGTTTAGAGGGATTGCATTACTGTTGCATTTTTACCACGGTGAAAACACAGCAAAAACGCATCAGTATGAAAGTAACCAAAATCTTATGCCAATCTTCACACTGCTGTGCTGTGGGTGCATGCGTTTTGAAAAGTCCTGCATGCTGCCGAAAATGCATGTCCCCATTGAAATGGATAGAAACACGTAAAAAATGCATCCAATTGCACCTGCGTTATGTTTTTGGTGCGTTTTTTTGTTACATGTGGTTGAACTAGATGGACTTGTGTCTTTTTTCAACCTAACTATGTAACATGTCCAAGTTTCACAGGTGCATGCTCATACCTCCCAACATTTTGAGATGGGAATGAGGGACACCTACTAGCAAACGTATGTAGGCACAGGACACGCCCCCTGCCACACCCCCTTAAAGGAGAATTAACCAATAAATAAGGTTAATTAAATCAACAAGGGCTTTATTTTTAGCACTACTATTCCTTTATATTGTATTTTAAAATTTACAAATGCAGCAATTTAGAATTTGGATGAAAGGTTTAGCAGTGGGAAACATTATTGAAAGATAAAAAGTGCATTATATATACAACCATATTTTTTTTTTTTTTTTTCCTTAGAAGAAAGGAAAATAAATAAAGATAAGATGGAAATAATCCACAATGAAGTGAAAAATGAGAAGAGATAAATTTTGACACACAAAGTTGATATAATGTCTCTCAGGAAAATTTTTGCTGAAGTGGATTAAAAAAAAAAAAAAATAAAAAAAAAAAAAATATATATATACAACCATATAGATCAGACCAAAATGAGGGACAGATGAGGGGGAAAGAGGGACAGAGGGACATTGCTCCAAATCAGGGACAGTCCCTCGAAATCAAGGACAGTTGGGAGCTATGCATGCTGGGTAAGATTAGGTTCACGCCTGTGCGGGTGACTGCCGCTGTGGGGCACAGAAAGACATGCTGCCACTTAGGAGATGCGTGGGGGTGCCATTAATCCTAATGGCACCCCCTAGCACTGGAAATCGCATCCACACTGCACTTGCAGTTTCCATGCGGGCCTTGATTAAAAAATAAAAGCGCAAGGACCTTTTCCCTGCGATTTCAGGAGGCACAGCAGTCTATTCACACGATTGGGCTGCCGTGCCCATACAAAACGCAGCTCGCAGAGCCACGCAAGCGTAAACCTAACCTGATAGGCAACCAAAAAAATGTGTTTTTGCAACCGAGCAGTGTGAAAGCAGCCTTAGGACTGGGATATACACTTTTTTGCGTACGCGTTTGCATGTGTGTATGACGTATTCCCCAAATGCGAAATGTCCATGGTCGGGGAAAAAAATCATATGTGCGTGTGTGGGTAAATGCGGATACGAGAAAGCACTGGCGTTTACCCATGCACGGCAAATCACCTCTATGGCCGTCTGGGCACGCCTCTGGTACAGAAAAACACTGGGATTTTTTACGCTAGAGATTTGACCCGCAGACATCCGTGTGTGTGCATGTAAGAGATCGCACATGAGGTGCAGCTGTACTCAAACACCCGGGCATAGACCTACACTAGTTTTTCATGGTGTGCGCCTCTCTGTACCTGTGTGAATGAGCCCCTAACAAAGGTCTCAAACTGGCGGCCCTCCAGCTGTTGCCAAACTACAAGTCCCATGAGGCATTGCAAGGCTGACAGTTACAAGTGTGACTCCCTCAGGCACAGGCATGATGGGACTTGTAGTTCTGCAACAGCTGGAGGGCCACTAGTTTGAGATCCCAGGGTCAAAAGATTATATGAGAACTTAGTAGGCTTGCCACCTCATCCCTTTAAACCCAAACACATATGAATTACACAGGTTCTGAATTTAAAGTACAGTTCCACCCACTTTTATAACTCTTCAGCATCCCTCACTAAACTGTGCACTGTAAACAAATTGGATATGTTTTTATTTTTTTTCTCAGCACCTACTGTATATCTGCTGTATTCATTTTTCACTTCCTCCTTCCTGGCCGTGGCCCATCGCATAATTTCCTGTTTGCAATGCCTTCTGGGAAGGGGCGGCAACTTCCTCTGAAACTGCTGTTGCTATGGAAACCTGACCTGAAACCTATTACACTGCTTGTGCTGCACTGAGCATGTACGAGATCTGCAAGGATGAGATCCAGGAAGAATAACAGTCTGGCTTCAGATGCCCACACTTAAGATGGCCACAGCCTGCTGTAAGTTTATAAAATAACAAACTACTGCTATAAACTAACAAAACAGACCTTAGTTTACAGACTAACTTTACTAGAATACATTAAGCTTGTGTATTATAGGGGTATTTTTATTTAAAAAGTATAATTTCGGCCGGAACACCACTTTAATGCAGATAAGGAACCAAGTGAGTTCAATTAGCACCCTAACCGCTTTTCCGACCGCCGCACGCCGATGTACGTCGGCAGAATGGCACGGGTGCGCAAAGGGGCGTACCCGTACGTCCCTTCGTAATCCCGGGCTCGCGGGCGCACGTGCTCGTGGGTCCCGTGGACGGTATGTCCACCGGTGGACCGCGATCGCGTCGAGGAGAGGCAGAACGGGAAGATGTAAACAAGGCATTTCCTTGCTCTGCCTAATGACATGACAGGGAGCTACTGCACCCTGTGATCGGGAGCAGTGATCCCTGTCATGTTCTAGGTAGCCCATCCCCCCTGCAGTTAGAACACGCTGAGGGAACACATTTAACCCCTTGATCGCCCACTAGTGTTAACCCCTTCCCTACCAGTGACATTTACACATTAATCAGTGGCTATTTTTAGCTCTGACCGCTGTATAAATGTGAATGGTCTCAAAATAGTGTCGCGAGTGTCCGATCTGTCCGCCACAATGTCGCAGTCCCGATAAAAATCGCAGATCACTGCCATTACTAATTAAAAAAAAAAATTATTATAAAAATGCCATAAATTTATCCCCTATTTTGTAGACTCTATAACTTTTGCGCAAACCAATCAATATACACTTATTGTGATTTTTTTCTACCAAAAAATATGTAGAAGAATACATATCGGCCTAAAGTGAGGAAGAAATTTTTTTTATTTTTTGGGGGATATTTATTATAGCAAAAAGTAAAAAATATTGCTTTTTTTTTTCAAAATTGTCGCTCTTTTTTTGTTTACAGCGCAAAAAATAAAAACCGCAGAGGCGATCAAACACCACCAAAAGAAAGCTGTATTTGTGGGGGAAAAAAGGACGTCAGTTTTGTTTGGGTGCAACGTCGCACGACCGCGCAATTGTCAGTTAAAGCAACTCAGTGCCATATAGCTGAAAATGCTCTGGTCATTGAGGGGGTAAAATCTTCCGGGGCTGAACCTGTGTAATTGATATGTATATATAAAGGGAAGAGGTGGGAACCCTAGAACTTAGTGAAGGTGACATCTTTATGGTCCACATAGAGGACAATTGCAGCAATGCATCCTTTACTGTATGCTGAAAGGTGTCCTTCCTCACCTCAGAAAAGTGAATGGCATGAATTCAGTGTTTACATTCACTATATGTATAACTAATACACTCATATACAATGAATGGTTTATTTATACCATTTATTCACTGGGCCAGTTATTTCTTTATTTATTGTCGCACTTTTTTTTTTTCTTTATTCACCTCATCACCCTGCTAACAGCAAGGCAACGCCCCCCTATATGAGTTTAGCCAATCAGCCAAACTTTTTCACGTCGGGGCGGGATCTGGGGGGGAATGAGCGACGGCGCCTTCACCAATCGCTGTCTCTTTGTATTTAGTTGCAGCCCCGCCATTGGTCGACAGATGCTGTTTGAAACGAAACGGACTGCGGGGCTCGGTGTACCGGAAATTGGAGGGAAGAGCCCGGCGCGTCCCCAGACTGCAGAAATAAAGTTCCGAGGCCGCGTTCTGTCCGCTGTGTATGGACCTGGCGGCGGTGTAACCCTATGGGCGTGAGAGCAGGTAACCAAAGGCAGCCAGAAAGTTGGTGTGTTTATTGTTTGGTGTCCCCTCCGCCTTTCTCTATTGGAGGTCATGCTGAGGGGGCTGTAGTCTGCTGGAGGAGGTCTGTATGTGATCTGTGCTGCTGAACTTTGGAGAAAATCCGTACCTGCCCTTGTAGTGCCCCTCCCCCAGCAATCAGGGGTTAAATGCTCATTTTGTGTTTAGGGTCCCTTTTTAAATGGGGTTTGTTGTGTGTGTGTGTGTGTGTGTGTGTGTGTGTGTGTGTGGTTTTTTTTTTTTTTCTTCTCATTGTACCCCTTCGCTTCTGCAGGCTCCTCCCCCTCTGTGCGACCGCTGTCCTTGCCGCTTTTTCCAATTGGTTTCACTCCAACCGCCTGCTGACCGCTGTTGGGGCTTTACTAGAGATGAGCTTGTTGCGTTCTCTAAAAGCGATTATATCCAATAGGCGGCTAGCCGGGTCATTTCCCCTCCCCCACCTCCCTTCCATGGCACATGTAAACAAAGGGGGCAGCATGTTGTTGCCCTTGGGATCAGTCAATCATGTGACCAGCATCCCACCCCCTTTGTTTACATTATTATTATACGTGATTTTATATAGCGCCAACAGTTTACGCAGCGCTTTACAATGTATAGGGGGGGACAACACAATTACACTACTATACAAAAGGTACAGGAGGGCCCGGCTCGTAGAGCTTACGTTCTAAAGGGAGGGGGGGGGGGTGGTGGTGTTGGTACAAAAGGTAATAGCTGCAGAGAATGATTTGATGGGGGCGGCTCGGGGATGGTTGTTGCGTGGGGGATAGGTTTCCCTGAATAAATGAGTTTTCAGGGATCTCCTAAAGGTGGACGGGGTAGGGGCTGATCGGGCATACCGGGGCAGGGAGTTCCAGAGGATGGGAGAGGCTCTGGAGAAGTCCTGAAGGCGAGCATGGGAGGAGGTAATTTGTGGGGAAGGAGGGGGGGGGGTGATAAGAGAGCCTGCAGCTGATTGGATTAGAAAATGGCGCAAAGTGGAAGTTTGGTTGGTCATGAGTTTGGAGGATGCCCCGAGATCATCTGTAGATTAAAGTGATTGTAAAGAATCGTGTTTTTTAATTAAAAAAAAAATATACATACATACATACATACATACATACATACATACATACATACATACATACCTCCACTGTGCAGCTCTTGTTTTGCACAGTGTCCCTGAACATCCTCTCCTGGGGTTCTTCCGGTGGCTCCTCCCCCGCATCAGATAACCCCCCCCCCCCCTAGAAGAAGCGCTCTCCCGAGGGGGTTACCTTGGGGCCGCGCTCCTGAGTCCAGCATGTGTGTCCACAGACACGAATGCCGCACTCGGCCCGCGTCATTGGATTTGATTGACTGCAGCGGGAGCCAATGGCTGCACTGCTATCGATCTATCCAATCAAGAGCCGAGAGACAGCGTGTCCCTGCCGGACAGATCAAGGGTCTCGGGTAAGTAAAACGGGGGGGGGGGTGACTGCCAGGTGGTTTTTTTTTTTTTTTTTTTTCCCCCCACCTTCATGCATAGGATGCATGAAGGTGGAAAAACAGGAGGGTTTACATCCCCTTTTAAAGAGGAAGTAAACCCTGATGGGTTTTACTTCCTCTCTATTTCCCTGCAAAGGTAAAGCATAACGGGCTACTTTGCATCTGCGATGTCCCCACTAGCAGCGAGCGTCCAGCTTCACCCCTCTTCCTTCCGGGCCCATCAACTCCGGCTCTGTGACTGGCAGGAGTCGTATGACATCACTCCCGCGCGCGGCAGCCGCCAGTCACGGCATGACCCCCTTTAGAAACGGCACAATGTGCCCATTCTAAAGTGCGCATGCGCTGTAGATATCGGTGCACCGCTTTATTGTAAATATCTTGTGGAGGTTTAGGAGATATTTCCAGCACCTACAGGTAAGCCTTAATATAGGCTTACCTGTAGGTAAAAAGTGGCTGTACAACCACTTTTATGGCTGCATTCACACCTGAGCGTTTTCAGCTCCTAAAACGCCCAACAAGTAAAATCCCATTCGTTTCAATGGCAGCTGTTCACATCTAAGCGTTTTGTCACCTGAAGCAAAACGCCTGAAAAACACCCTAAGCTCAAAAAAAGAACATGAGCTTTATTTGGAGCAGATTACAGGCGTTTTTCTGCCTTTTTACATTGGTGACCTGAACAAAATCGCGGTAAAAACGCCCGACTTTGAAACTCTCAGGTGTGAATACAGCTTAAGACCCCTTTCACACTGAGGTGCTTCTAAACTGCCTAAAAAAACGGTGCGCCTTTTGAAGGATACGTGACTCAAAAACTTCTCCAAAGACTATTTTGAAGCACTTTTACATAGTTACATAGTAGGTGAGAAAAAGACACAAGTCCATCAAGTCCAACCCATGTGTGTGATTTATGTCAGTATATTTATTTTTTTTCCCAAATATAATTTTTATTGAACACCAGTAAAGGGTGAGACCCCATTATTACAACAATAATATGAAGATAATTGAGGTTGTAAACATGTAGTTCTAAACGCTTTACAACCACTTTTTGCTACAGGCAAGCCTATAATTAGACTTACTTGTAGCTACACTGGATATCTCCTAAACCTGCACCGTTTAGGAGATCTCCCCAGTATCTGCATGTGGTGACTCAAGTTAGACTGTGCTGTTAACGACGGATCCTGTGCGCATGCGCGGGAGTGACGTCATCGCGGCTCCGGCCAATCACAGCGCCGGAGCCCACGATACCAGGAAGTAACTCGTTTCCTGTATTTTGGTACACAGAAATTATTTAAGGGCAAATCGGATGATGTACTGTTTTTGTATCGCAGAGAACTTGCCGCTGAGATCTGTCTCCCATCTCTCCAGACCGGGTAGATGTGGTTGTTCCGGGGGTGTACAAAAGGGAATCATTTTGGAGAGAACTTGGGGTAAAGGCTCAGTCCCAGAACAAGACTCTTCAAAAGTCGTCAGTTGAGGAGAGAAGCTCTCGGGATAGATGCAGGAAATGATGCAGTTGCGCCGCTTTCCAGAATGAAAGTTGGTAGGGGCCCGCAGTGTTGGGTTAACTCCCGGAATGGAGGGCCACCACCCCACAGCAACAAACTTTAAAGGTATAGTCACTGCCTGAGTTACACAAGGATTTGAGTTCTGCAGCTTGAAGGCCTGGCGAAAATTGCGGATGATCAGAGGATATGGTGATTTTTATTTTTCGTCCTGAGAGAAGCTTGCAGGGCAGCTTGGGAGCTTTGCCTTAATGTGGTCCCTATCAGTGGGTGAGATTTCATCACTTGAGGTAAAGAATTGTAGCACCATAGAGAACTCTTCAAGGGTATTTTGGTTTTAGTTTGTTCTATTTGTACCCAGAGTTTGGATACCGCATGGTGCTGCCAATCAAGCGCTCTACCCAGATGGATAGCCTGGTAATACTTCTGGATATCTGGCAATGCCAGCCCCTCCCATTTTTGTTTTGGTAGACATTTGGGTCCAAAGAAGGTGGGTTTTCTCCAAGCGTCTTCCAGGACAGCCCATAAACTGCGCGAACAGAGAACGCTGGCTGCTGGTGTTTCTTGGTGTAAAGCAGCCAGGCTGTGGACGACCAAGAGGGGCAGAATGGATCCTCCTGCAGTACCTGCACAGGCAGCGGATGCAGTTCCCAACACCGGCACCTCACAGGTAAGCCTGGGGTGTTCTGTCACCACCTTGCTATCCCTGTGAGTGTTCCCTCCCCCCTCTGTAGTAGTGGGTGTAAGGGGACACATTTCCTCCCTCCTGCACGTGGTGTTACGGAGTGATTGGGTGGCTTTAATTACATTGTGGGTCATTTATTTTGTCTTGCAGACTAAGACTCAGGACAAGGCCCAAGCGCAGCCACTTAAAAGGAAATGTGCGGTTTGCGCAAACAAATTGAGCTCCTCATGGAGCAAAGCAGTTTGTCGCACCTGTATAGAAGGCCTAGTAAAAGATGACCCGGTTGCCTCTTGCCAGAAGATGCTTACTACTTTTAGGGATGAGCTTGCGTCCACCTTCAGTTCCTTTAGAACACTTATTGACAAACTCCAGACTCAAGCAGAGAGTCCGTCTTCACGGAAGGCGTCAGTCAGCACTCCGCAGCAGGCAGAGAGTGAGGACTCTGAGGCTGAGGTCAGATCTACCCGTTCTTCTCTGGAAGAATCGGGGTCAGATACAGAGCCCATGGATAGAGAATCCACTTGAGGCTCAAGATTTAAGTTCTCTGTTGAGGATGTAGATGACTTATTAAAGGCTATCTATACTACCCTTGAATTAAAAGAGGAAGAGGTTCAGTTATCCAAACATGATCTTATGTATAAAGGATTGCATAAGAGAAAATCGAGAGTTGTTCATAGTTCTTTGGTTGATACTATTAAACTGGAATGGGATAAGCCTGAGAGAAAACCATTCTTCTCTAGTAACCTAAAAAGGAGGTTTCCTTTTGATGAGGATACTGCGCAGCCGTGGAATAAGAATCCCAAGTTAGATGCACCTCTGTCAAAGGTTTCAAAAAACTCGGACCTAGCGTTCGATGATATGGGCACGCTTAAGGATCCAATGGACAAGAGGGGGGGATATCCTTCTCCACAGAGCCTGGGACTCAGCGGTTGGAAACCTGAAACCAGCTCTGGCTTCCACTTGTGTGGCCAGAAATCTGGAGGTTTGGTTGACTCAGATTCAGTCACATCTGTCAGCAGGTACCTCCCAGAGAGCAAATTTTAAAGTCTTTTCCTCTCCTATTTCAGGCAGTGGGTTTTTTGGCGTATTCTTCCGCTGAGTCGGTAAGAATGTCGGCCAGGACTTCGGCTCTAGTGAACTCGGCCAGAAGAAGCCTTTGGCTTAAGACCTGGTCAGGGGACTCTGCCTCCAAGTTGCGCCTTTGTGGCCTTCCCTTAACTGGCGATCATTTATTTGGCCCAGGTCTACAGGAGGCACTGGAACGCACGGCTGATAAGAAAAAGGCGTTTCCAGAGAGAGTTCCGACGGCCAGAAAATTTTTTTTCATGGCCAAGTCAGGCAACAGAGTCGTAGAGGAAAGGACAGCAGGCCGAAAAAGCATTGGACTGGGCACAAAGGCAGAGTGCTGTTTAACCCTCCTTAACAGCCCGCCAAGCCACAGTGACTAGTGTTCCCCGGTGGGAGGGAGATTGAGGGCCTTCATCTCACAGTGGGCAGCAGTCACTCCGAGCCCCTTCATCCTGGACCTAGTGACCAACGGGTACAGGCTGGAGTTTGTTCACCAACCACCAGAACGTTTGTTGGTCACGTTTCCTCCACAAGATCGGGAGAAAGCGAGGGCTCTGGGTCTCCAAATCAGAGACTTATTAGATCAAAAAGTCCTGATTCCTGTTCCTCAGTCGATGCAGGGCAAGGGATTCTATACCCATGTATTTGTGGTCAGAAAGCTGGCAGGAAAGTTTCGACTTATCCTGAATCTCCGGACTTTAAACAAGTCCATCAGATACAAACATTTCCGGATGGAGATGTTTTTTTTTCTATCAAAAACCTACTATACCCAAACTGCTTTATGGCCACGTTGGACTTAAGGGATGCCTATCTTCACATCCCTATCCATCCAGCCTTCCAAAAGTTTTTGAGATTGGCAGTGAAGACGAGTATGGGGACCCGACATTTTCAATTTCAAGCCCTCCCTTTCGGTCTTTCTTCAGCCTCACGCATCTTTACGAAAGTGTTGGGGGAAGCGCTGGCGCCACTGAGATTAAAGGCGATAACTGTTATCCCTTACTTGGACAACCTCCTGATAGTAGCAAAGACATACCAGAAGCTGTTGGGAGGATCTCCAGGCTGTACAGGACTTTTTACAGTCCCTAGGCTGGCTGATAAACAAAGCAAAATAGTCCTTGATCCCGGCCCAGAAAGTATCTTATCTGGGTTACAATTTTTGCTCAGTGAACCAGAGTTTTTCTTCCTCAGGAGAAAATTACCAAAGTGTTCCAGACTATGTCAGCATTGCAGACCAACCAGTCAGTCTCTCTGAGACAGGTGTAGAGGGCAATGGGTCTTATGACCTTATGTTTTCCTGCAGTACCATGGGCGAGACTCCGTCGGCGTCCGTTACAAATGTTTCTTTTAAGAAACTGGGACGGGGACGTAAGGTCCCTGGAGTCAAGGACCTGGCTTCCTGACAGGATAAAAAGAAGCCTGTGGTGTTGGAGAGCTGGTCAGCAGCTAGCAGGAGGTCTCCCATGGTCCTTTCCCATATCCCGAAGGATTACCACGGATGCGAGTTCCTGGGGATGGGGGGCCCACCTCAGCAATGCAGTAGCACAGGGAGAGTGGTCCTCAGAGGAGGCAAGGGCCTCATCCAATCAGAGAGCTGCTTGCAGTCCAGAGAGCCCTGCTGTCTTTTCAGATGGAGATCAAAGGTCACAACCTCCTAATTCTGTCGGACAATATCGCGACAGTCGCGTATATCAACAAGCAGGGAGGCACGAGAAGCCGGATGCTTCAGTCCAGCCTTGGGGATCGATGCTCTGGCAAACCCGTGGCCTCATGGCCTATGTTATGCCTTCCCGCCAATCAGACTGATTCCAGAAGTCCTCCGGAAGTTTCTGCTAGAAGAGACTGATCTGATTCTAATTGCCCCATTTTGGCCCAAGAGGCCATGGTTTTCCCTGCTACAGTCTCTGGTTTCAGAGCCTCCGCGGAGTCTTCCGAAAAGGGAAGACTTATTATTGCAGGGTCCAGTATCACACCCTGAGGTGGTTTCCTTAAACTTGACGACCTGGTATCTGAAGAAAAGATACTGAGCGCCCAGGGGTACTCTGACAAGGTAGTCAAGACTCTCGTTAATTGCCGGAAGCCGGTTACTAGAGCCATATATTCCAAAGTTTGGAAAAGGTTTAACTCGTGGTTATCTGAAAATGAAAGATTAACACATGATATTCCGTCTATTTTGGAATTTTTCCAAGAGGGTGTCGACAAAGGTCTTTCAGTTAGTACCTTAAAGGTACAGGCGGCAGCTATTTAGTGTGTTCCTCCAGTTTCTCTCCTGGAAAATCCCACTATAGCCACATTTTTCAAATCCATCTATCTCTAGGGCCAGACCAGTAATGGTGAGAAGTTGTCCAACGTGGGATCTGTCCCTAGTACTCCAAACTCTGGTAGAATTTCCATTTGAGCCTCTGGGAAGTATTTCAGTTAAAGTGGGGTTCCACCCAAAAAAAATACATGAAAAATCCTAAAACAAAAAAACCCCCAAAAAATTTGTGTGTGTGTATATAAATGCCTGTTGCTAGGGGGTCCCTCATAGTCTGCCCCTTCCAGTGCCTAGGCTGGTGACATCACTTCCCCCCTCGGCACAGGAAGGGCTCCGCTCTGCTCCCTCCCTCCTGTCAATCATCTGGGACCCATTACAGGTCCCAGGTGACTGAGCGGCCAATCGTGGCGCCGCTCGCGCATGCGCAGTGGGTGCCAGGCTGTGAAGCCACGGCCCGGCGCCCACAGTTGCAATGCCGGCGCCGCTGAACGGAGGGGGAGACGAGCGGGGCTTCGATCCCCCGCATCGCTGGACCCTGGGACAGGTAAGTGACACATTAAGTCAGCACCTGCTTTATTTGTAGCTGCTCACTTTTAATGTGTTTTTTTTTTTTTTTTTTTGACTGGACCTCGGGTGGAACTCCTCCTTTTTAAGTTACTTGCATTAAAGACTGTGTTCCTTTTATAGCTGTTACCTCAGCTCGTAGGGTGAGCGAGTTGCAGGCCCTATCGGTTAGGGAGCCCTTTATGATTTTTGAGGATTGAGTTGTTTTACGAACCGATCCAGGTTTTTTGCCCAAGGTGGGAAGTACATTCCACCGACCTCAGGACATTGTATTGCCAACCTTTTGTAGTTCACCACAGGGCGACTTAGAAAGAAAATTTAGTTTTCTAGATGTAAGAAGGATTCTCTTAGTCTATCTTGAGGTCACCAAGACCTTTAGGAAAACATGCCTTATTTGTCCTTTTTTTTTTTTTTTTTTTTTTTCTGGAGTTCACAAGGGGAATAGTGCATCTAAAGCTACATTGGCTAGATGGATAAAGCAAGCCATCTTGGAAGCTTACAAAATTAGGGAGGTTTCTACACCTTTTTGTTACTGCGCACTCAACTAGAGCCTTGTCTACGTCTTGGGCTGAGAGGGCTGGTGCCTCACCGGAACAAATTTGCAGGGCTGCCACATGGTCCAGTTATTCGACCTTCATTAAACATTATCGCCTGGATCTCCTATCAGCTCAGGAGCAGGTGTTTGGTCGTAAGGTCCTTCAGGCAGTTGTTCCTCCCTAGACTGGTAAGTTCTGGCTCATCGTCTCATGGGCTGTCCTCGAAGACGCTTGGAGAAAAGCTGAGTTAGACTTACCGGTAACTCCTTTTCTGAGAGTCTTCCAGGACAGCCGGATTCCCACCCGGTATTGTCTGAAGTTAGGTGTATTATGCATATGTTTTGCAGGGTCCTACGGTTCTTGAGAAGACTGACATGGGCCTGAAGGAACGCCCTTTTATCTGGTGGGGGTGATGTGTTTCCTGTCCTGGTAGGAGGAGCGCAAGGTCTCATGGGCTGTCCTGGAAGACTCTCAGAAAAGGAGTTACCGGTAAGTCTAACTCAGATTTTATGTGAGCCCAAACAAAGAAGGTGAAGAGGGCTTGTACTCGCTTAAAAAAAATAAAAAAAATAAATTGGTATCTGTATGGGCAAAGCCTGGAACAGGTAAAGGTGCTTCGGTGGAATGCACATCTTTATAAGGTTGGATCTGCCAAACCAGGAGTGTAGTCCTTTATGACAGTTATCTAGAAGAATACGGGTTTTAACTAATAGAGGTGAGATCGTATACATCCCGTCCGACCTATCACGTGCATATGTCAGTATTACATTTAGAGGTCGACAGATATGGGCTTTTCTCTGGCCGATGCCGATATTTAGAAATCGCGATGGCCGATATTAGATGCCGATATATTAGGCCGTGTTTTTTTTTTCCCTTAGAGCCCTTGCACACTGGGGCGGTTTTCAGGCGCTATTGCGCTAATAGCGCCTGCAAACCGCCCCGAAAGTGCCGCTGCTTTCATTCCAGTGTGAAAGACCCGAGGGCTTTCACACTGGAGCGATGCGCTGGCAGGACGGTAAAAAAAGTCCTGCCAGCAGCATCTTCGGAGCGGTGAAGGAGCGGTGTGTATACCGCTCCTTTACCGCTCCTGCCCATTGAAATCAATGGGACGGCGCGGCTATACCGCCTCTGCAGAGGCGCTTTGCGGTGGTATTTAACGCTTTCTCGGCGCTAGCGGGGGGTAAAACCGCCCCGCTAGCGGCCGCATACCGACTGTAAAACGCCGCTAATAATAGCGGCGTTTTACCGCCGACGCCGCCCCAGTGTGCAAGGGCTCTTAATCCTCATAAAATCTAACGGTTTCACACTGGGGCGTTTTTTCAGGTGCTTTTGGGCTAAAAATAGCGCCTGTAAAGTGCCTGTAAAACTGCTCCCCTGCAGTCTCAGTGTGAAAGCTCGAGTGCTTTCACACTGAGGCGATGCGCTGGCAGGATGTTTAACCACTTGCTTACTGGGCACTTAAACCCCCCTCCTGCCCAGACCAATTTTGAGCTTTCAGCGCTGTCGCACTTTGAATGACAATTGCGCGGTCATACAACACTGTACCCAAATGAAATTTTTATCATTTTTTTTCCCACAAATAGAGCTTTCTTTTGGTGGTATTTAATCACAGCTGGGATTTTTATTTTTTGCTAAACAAACAAAAAAAGATGCAAATTTTTGAGAAAAAAAAAATCATGTTTTAATAGTTTGTTATAAAATTTTGCAAACAGGTAATTTTTCTCCTTCATTGATATGCGCTGATGAGGCGGCACAGATGAGGCGGCACTGATGGGCACAGATGAGGGGGCGCTGATGGGTGGCACTGATGGGCGCTGATGGGTGGCGCTGATGGGTGGCACTGATGTGGGTGCTGATGGGTGGCACTGATTGATGGCACTGTGGGCACTGGTAGGCAGCACTGCTGCCTATTGCCTTGTGTTAGAAGATCGCCGTGATTGGGACTGATTACCGTCTCTGTTTACATCACATGATCAGCTAAGGGGTCGGGACCAACCCCTTACTCTGATCTGTGATCAGGCGAGTCTCATAGACTCGCTGATCACCGAGCGCGCCGCGCGCGCCCTGCAGGGGGCGCGCAGGCCGCTCGTGCTTGGGACGACGTCAGTAGACGTCGTCCCGGCAATTTAGATCCGCGCTGTTGCCGTCATTTGGCAATGGCCCGGATCTGAAGCGGTTAAAGTCCTGCAAGCGGCATCTTTGGAGCGGTGTATACTGCTCCTCCACCACTCCTGCCCATTGAAATGAATGCACACTGCTGCCAAAGCGCCTGCGAAGCGTTTCGGCAGCAGCGCTTCAGGGGCGCATTTAACCCCTTCCTCAGCCGCTAGCTGGGTTATAAGCGCCCCGCTAGCAGCCGAATAGCGCCGCTAAAATGACGGTAAAGCCCCGCTAAAACTAACAGCGTTTTACCGCCAATGCATGCCCGCTCCAGTGAGAAAGCAGCCTTAAGTAATACAGAAATTTTTTTACATTTAAACATTTATTAAACAAAACAAACCTCCAATCAGTTCACTTGTATGTATAATTTAGATAAAAAAAAAAAAACGATATCTTCACTATTAAATACACAAAAACAGGTAATCAAAACTTTTGGACGAAAAAAAAGGGCTAACTTTACTGCTTATTTTTTATTTTTTTTTTTTATTAGTGTATTTTTAAAAAAAAGCGTTTAAAAAGACCGCTGCGCAAATACCGTGTGACATAAAATATTGCAACAACCGCTATTCTATTCCCTAGGGTCTCTGCTAAAAAAATATATATAATGTTTGGGGGTTCTAAGTGATTTTCTAGCAGAAAATACAGGATTTTTACTTGCAAGCAACAAGTGTCAGAAAAGATTGAGTCTTTAAATGGTTAAACTGAGAACTTCTACACACAGAGTTCAGCTCATTGATAAAAAATACAATGTATCTACTTATCAGACTTGGCAGGCTGCCCAGAGGAGGAGAGAATCCTCTCCACAGATGACTTTCAGGCAACTTGCATTGATTTCTATTACAGAAGTCATTTGCAAGTCCTGCTGAAGTTATAATCGGCTTTTTTTTATCAGCACAATCGGCTGATGCCGATTTAAGTAAAAAAAGCCAAATATCGGCCGATATATCGGTCGACCTCTAATTACATTGTATATCCTTGTATGTTGTGGTCGTTCAGGTGCTTATCTAATAGTTTTTTGAAACTATCAATCGATGCCCCCCGCTGAGACCACTGCCTGTGGAAGGGAATTCCACATCCTTGCCGCTCTTACAGTAAAGAACCCTCTATGTACAGTAGTTCAAGGTTAAACCTCTTCAAATTTTAGTGAGTGGCCACGTGTCTTTTTAAACTCCCTTCCGTGAAAGTTTTATCCCTATTGTGGGGTCACCAGTACAGTATTTTGTAAATTGAAATCCTATCCCCTCTCAAGCGTCTCTTTTCCAGAGAGAATAAGTTCAGTGCTCGCAACCTTTCCTCATAACTAATATCCTCCAGGCTGTGTATACCAATAGTACCGAAGACAAAAACAAGCGTTTTTCGTTTTTTTATGTTCTCCGGAGGTTCAGCTTTAACTCCTCCTTTCTTCTACTCCTTTTCATAGGTGACATGTGTTCTGCTTGTGCCCTGACTATTGGTGCGCTGTCCTCTATGTCCTCGATGTTGAGCTTCACAGCAACCCCGTACCAAGACAGTGAGGAAGTTCAGTGGTTTCCTGTGCCAGCTAATCCTCTGCCCCATGAGCAAGCCTTGTGATACAACTATATATAGCAGTCCTGATACTTTATGTTTGACTTGTCAGTTTGTAGAGTCTTCATTTCCTGCTGATTTTTTTTCTGCTATTCTGAAGTTGCATTAGGTCCTCTTTCACAATTGTGCGACTTGTCCTGCGACTTGGGATTGCAAAGTCGCAAAACACGACGTACCCCACGATTTCCAATGAGTACCATTCATATCTGTGCGACTTCAAGGTAGTCCCTGTACTACTTTGGTCTGACTTTGATGCAAGTTAAGGTCTGTAGATCTCCTAGTTTACACAGGCATTCCCTGAAATTGTGGCAAAATCGTGCAACTTTCAAGTCGCAGCAGTGTGAAAGGGGTCTAAAGGTATTGTACACTTTCAAATGTTTTGGTTGTTTTTAAAGATTAAGTCCAGACATGGTATATTTTTTTTACATAGTAACATTGGACCAGCTTGGACACTTGAGTGGGGGAGTTCCAATAAAGAGACCCTGTCACCAACTTAAACATTTGCAGCTAAAGGCACAAGAAAATAAAGTATTTTAAATGTGTACTTGCACTGTTTATCTTATGTATTTTTTGTATGCATCTTCAATGTGCATTTGAACTTGCCATAGAATTTTTGAATTGTCAGTTTCCTAGCATAGCTCCCTTCCTTCATGTATGTAGCCCCCCCCCCCCCTCTTCTTGTCGTAAAGACCTGCTCACACCAAATGCGTTGCGTTGAGCTGGTCAGACCTGTGCAACGAATAGCAGATCGTACACTGTCTGTCTGTGTTCGGGAACCAGCACCCTCACAGCTGACAGATTGGGAACAGATGCTCTGTGATTGCAGCTGCTGCATCCTAGGTGACATGAATGGGACGGTCTGCCCGGGGAAAAACCTGTGCTTCCCTGTGCTGGCAAACACACACGCCTAGTTGGGGCATACGCTCAAAGCAGTATTCATACCTATCACAAACCTTTTATTGTTTTGCCGTTTACCAATTTTATATGATAGCTCCATTCTTCTTCTTTTTTTTTTTTTTTTTTTTTTTTTTTTTTACGGCTTTCTTTCCTTTTATTTTTATGTGGTGATCCAGCTAGTAAGGCCTCAATCACACGGCTGACTACTATGTTTTGCTGGCATGGAGATGCACAAGGTACTTCATGCATCCCCACACCGCCACTCTCTTAGATGTCTATTTGGACATGTGGCTGCATGGGCACAGCCGCTGTGTCCCAGTATGACATACGTGTGGGTGCTGAACTGCTGATGCATGGGCCCCCAAACTTTCCCTGGGTTCATTCAGGGTCGTACAGAGTGGCTGTGTCTGTGCATTAGAGATGCACGATTAATTTATTAAAAAAAATTGTGATCTCGATTCAACCCCCTCACGATTTCTATGCAGAATTTCCCAAATTATTCATTTAACAAGTGTAGAGAGTTCTCTGCTCACTCAGCTGGCAAAAGGAAATAACAAATCTGGGCAACCTGACAAGTTTTTCACAACATTGTCTGTGCTGGTAGATAACTATATAAACATTGTAACTTTTGGTTCAAAGGAATGAATTTCTGTTTGAAAATGAGGGAAGTTTAACCATGTAAAGACTAAACCTTTTTCTGACACTTTGTTTCTTACAAAGTTAAAATCAGTTTTTTTTTTTTTGCTTGAAAATGACTGTATGTATGTGGAGAGGTGACCCCAGGTCACGGTGTATATTAGCACCTTCAGCCTGGTTTTTTGCAAAGACAGGTATGATGATTGCACACCTGTGGGCGGGGTTTATATTCCCGTCCGGAACAGAGCTCAGGGCTCACACTTGGGAACAGCTCCACACTACAGGCAGGTGGCCTGGTGTAGGAGTCGGGAGGGCTTTCAGGTGGAGACGGCTCAAAAGAGACAGGCAGTCTCTAGGAGTCTGAGCGTGTATGTCTGCAGGAGGCAGATGTGGCCCACAAGCTCCAGGAGGGAGTTTGATTAAGTAATGCTGCGTACACGTGAGCGGACAATTCGACCGTGTGTGGGCTTCATTGGACCTGCAGCGGACTTTTTCGGAACTTGGGACATGTTTCAAATCTTTACGTCGGAACTCCACCGGACCCAGTTCCTATCGAAAAGTCCGCTCGTCTGTATGCTAGTCCGATGGACGAAAACCAACGCTAGGGCAACTATTGGCTATCAACTTCCTTATTTTAGTCCGGTCGTACGTCATCACTCAATGATAAGGAATGTGTTTTTTTTGTACAATGCAATTGATTCCAGCTGAATTTGATTGCTTGGTAGCCTTCACTAACTATATATATATATATATATATATATATGTGGTCGTGAAGAAAGGCGATATCGTTGTTAGCCAGAAAATGGCTGGTATCATTTAATTTTTTTTTTTCTTTACTAATGAACTTTTTCATCTTTGTGCAGCAATCCTCTCCTGTTTTTTTTTTTTTTTTTTTTTTTTTTTTTTTAAATATATATCCTTATTCTCCAAATGCGCCCCCCCCCCCTCCCTTTTTAACGCCTACTCTGACTAACATGTGTAATAAACGGGTGTATGTATGTGTGTCTGTATGTATATATACTATTGCAACAACAATAACCACTTTATTCCCTAGGGTCTCTGCTTAAAAAAATAATAAAACAATATTTATATAATATAGATTATATTATCTTTAATTTTTTTTTTTTTAATTTTTTTTTTTTTTTTTTAGCAGAGATCCTAGGGAATAAAGTGGTTATTGTTGCAATATTTTGTGTCGCACTGTATTTGCGCAGCGGTCTTTCAAACGCAATTTTTTTGGGGAAAAAAATACACTTCAATAAATTAAACAGTAAAGTTGGCCCAATTTTATTTATTTTATTTTTTGTATAATGTGAAAGATGTTATGCCACCAGAACCATGAGCGAATCTTGATCTTTATTATAAGCAAAAAAGTTGTGATTCTCATTTTAGCCAGAATCGCACAGCTCTACTGTGCAGCCACGTGTCCCAATAACGATCTATGGGACTGCTGGCACGGGGATGCATGTAAGATCTGTGCTGGCAAAACATGTCTCTGCACGGAGCAGAAGTCTGCTGGTTTTTCAACAGAACAAGCTGTCCTGCAGATATAGCAGTTAGAGAGATGGGGCAAACCATTTACCATTGACAGGGATGCTTACAATGATCAGTTTTTATTTATGTTAAAAAAAGGATCCCAAAGGATAACAAACTGTTTGCTGTAACTGCTTATAAAGAGTGAACTGTAGTTTGGCTTCAATTTTGTTAGATGTACTAGCAGTTTTGTTTACACTAACATCCCAACCCTAACTTAGAGTGCTGCTGTGCAAAAGTTTCTCATCCAGAGTGGGGGGACTCTAATACAGGAGGTGTGTTCCTGGCCAGATTGCCAGGTGAAAGCAGAGGCGGGGGGAGAGAAAAAATAAACAAATGCAGCCACCCCATCCTAATGATTGGTAAGCTGCAATATTAAATTTTTGGGTTTAATAGCACTTTAAGTGCTCCGGTGTGAGCGAGGCCTGCGTGCCCACACAGAAAGCTCTGCCAGATAAATGCAGAACAGTAAGTGTGTTAATTCAGAGACACTATGGCACCTTCATAGGAGGTTAAGCACTTTGATGGGAGAATCTTGTTTAGGTCTTTAGCTGGTAAGATAAATAGGTCACAGGATTATGTCTGCTCTGCTATGTACGAGTTTCGATAGTCGGCCTCCCTATTTTTGTTTAGCAGGATTAGCTGTTTGAAAAGCTTCCCTCCTTGCTTACGTATAACAAAAGAAATGCTGCAGCCATCTGAAAGTTTGTTGTTTTTTTTCCCAACAGGTTGAACCAGAGATCATATTGACTTGTTTTAAAGCCACACAATGGAGGGTGAAGATGTTGCATTTTTGCGGGCAGAGTTGGACCGCGTGTCTGCGGAGCTGCAGGAGACAACGGAGGAGAAGCTCCAGGCGGCTCAGTATGGACTGGCTGTGTTGGAGCAGAATGCGGAGTTAAAGCACAATTACTCAGACCTGGATGCCGAATGTGAGCAGCTGAGGATGGAGATAAGGCAGATGAAGGAGGTAGGAGCTGAATCCTGTCCTGTGTTGTTCTTTCTGGTGTCTTTCTCTATAAGATGACAAATATAGTAGTTGAATATTGCATCCAAGCATCAGACATGATGCAGTTTTTTATTTATTTTTTCTTAACCACTTCGCATCCGGGCCATTTCTGACACTTCGCTCCTACATGTCAAAAATCATCATTTCTTTGCTATAAAATGACATAGAACCCCCAAACATTATATATGTTTTTTTAGCAGAGACCCTAGAGAATACAATGGCGGTCATTGCAACTTTTTATCTTGCACGGTATTTGCGCAGCAATTTTTCAAACGCGTTTTATTTTGGAAAAAAGTTTCATTCTTTAAAAAAAAAAACAAAACAGCAGAGTTAGCCAAATTTTTTTGCATTGTGTGAAAGATGAAGTTACGCCGAGTAAATAGATACCTAACATGTCACGCTTCAAAATTGCACACACTCGTGGAATGGCGCCAAACTTTGGTACTTAAAAATCCCCATAGGCGACGCTTTAAAATTTTTTACTGGTTACATGTTTTGAGTTACAGAGGAGGTCTAGGGCCAAAATTATTGCTCTCGCGCTAACGTTCGCGGCGATACCTCACATGTGTGGTTTGAACACCGTTTTCATATGTGGGCGGGACTTACGTATGCGTTCGCTTCTGCGTGCGAGCTCACGGGGACAGGGGCGCTTTAAAAAATTTTTTTTTTTTTTTTTTTTTATTGTTAATTTTACTTAATTTTTTATTTTGACACTTTAAAAAAAATATTTTTTTTGATCACTTTTTTTCCTATTACAAGGAATGTAAACATCCCTTGTAATAGGAATATGACACGATCAGTCCTCTTTCCAGTGAGATATGGGGTCAATAAGACCCCACATCTCACCTCTAGGCTGGGAAGCCTAAAACAAATAAAACGATCGCCGCTTCACAGCCGAAGCGGCGCCGTTTTTTTGAATGCAGAGGCCGGGCGTGACGTCATAACATCGCGCCCGGCCTCCGAACGATCATAGAGACTCCGGCGACCATCTGGTCCGCCGGAAATCTCTATGGTGAACATCCGGCGCCGGCGGATCCGCTATCCGACTCACCGATCGCTGAGGTGAGTCGGTAGAAGCACCGGAGGGCGGCGGGAGGGGGGGGGGGGATGTCCCCTCCCGCCGCCCGTAAGAACGATCAAGCGGCGGAACAGCCGCTATGATCGTTCTTATGGTGTACGGAATCGCCGGCTGAAAATGCCGGTATCTGAATGATGTCTGTAGCCTCAGACATCATTCAGATATAAACCCTGAAAGTCGAGGCCGTCATATGACGGCCTCCGGATACCAAGCAGTTAATTTGCACTAACCATTTTTAGGTCAGGCTTTTATTGTCAAAGTAGTTCTGATACACAGATGTTTGGCACAATGCTGAGACGGATTCTGCAATTAAGTGTTTTGTAAAGCTTGACTTTTGTTTAAGGCCCGGTTCACACCTATGCGAATTGGATGCGGTTTACATCGCATCCAATTCACATGACACTTTAAAAAACATTCATTTGAATGTGTCTGGTTCACATGTGTGCGTTGCATTCGCACTCCGCATTGCCCAAAAAAAGTGCGTTTTGTGGGCATTGCGGTGAGAATTGTAAGCGCATTATCTTCTATGGGAATGCATCTGTTTCGCAGATGCATTCCATTGTTAACAGGATAAAATCCTGATGTAAACCTGATGCTGATCAAAAACTGACGTAAAATGCTGAACAACTGATTTTTATCTTTGCAGGGAAACCTGAGCTTCAATTCGCATGACACATGTGTGAATTGGGTCTTGAACAAACATACGTTCTATATATTTACCTGCTCTGTGTAATGGTTTTGCAAAGAGCAGCCTGGATACTCCTCTTCTCTGGTCCCCCTGCTTGTGGTTCTGATGCCCCGTATGAAGCGGCTTTCCTTGGGGGAACTTGTGCATGCTCAATCCCCAGCTGGGCTGTATGCGTCTAGTCTATTCAGACACACAGTCTGGCTTGTACCTGCCATCTGCTGACAAGTTTTGACTGACTGCAGCTGTATTCAATGGCTCCCGCTGCTTTCAGCCAAGCCTGTCAAGAGCCGGTAAGGGAGCTGCTGCAGAGGTGCACAGCGCTGTATTTGTGTGTGTGTGTGTGTGTGTGTGTGTGGTGGGGGGGTGCAGGGCAAGCCACTATTAAAATAATTTTTACCTTAAGCCTCAGTTCACACAGGGGCCACTTGTCAGGCGAATTAGCCGCCTGACTATTCGCGTCCCGTTCTGTACTACGGAACCGTTCTAATAGGAGCGACGCAAGTCGCTCCGACTTAGAAAAAGGTTCCTGTACTACTTTTGGGGCGACTTCAGGCGACTTGCATTGACTTCTATACAGAAGTCGTTTTGCAAGTCGCCGCTTAAGTCATGTGCAGGTCGCCTCGGTGAGTCGGCCTGCAAGTCGTGTTGCCCCTGTGTGAACCGGCAGTAAATCCCCTTTCACACAAGTGGACTGTTCGTTTGAACAGTTCAATCACGTTTTTTTCAAAGCAAAAAACGGATGAAGTGTACATCAGTTTTTTTTTTTTTTTTTTTTTTTTTTTTTTTCTTCCCTTTTTTTAGTCTGCCAGCTAGAGTCCTTAACTACTTGAGTCCCGGAGTAATTTTTTTTCATGCAAAACGGACCGTTCGTCTGTTTACATCTGTGTTGTGTTTTTTTTTTTTTTTTTTTTTTTTATCCGTCAAAAAAAAAAAAAATATGGATGTTGACTGAAGCGGATGAAAATAGATGATCATCCGTTGCCTTTTTTTCCATAGGAATGCATTGATGTCCGTTTTTTCATCCGTCAGCGGATGGATGAAAAACGAACCGTATGTGTGAAAGGATAAGTTCACTTTTGGAAACATTTTGCATGTGTGGCGCTGTTTTTAGGGTGGCACATGTTCCCATTGCTGCAGCCACTCCCTGTGACAGCAGTATGGGGATTAGTTCCCCGTACTAGCTGTCACTTTTTGAAAATGGTGCACCCAAAGGGGGGTCATGCCCACATGGCCATGTCATTCATTCAGAGCTGTGTGAATGGACTCAAAGTCCCGACAGTGGCTTGTAGTTCTCAATGTTGAGCGCTGTGATAGTTCATAGATTTTTTTTTTTTCCTGTCGGTGTGAGACTGCTTGGCTGTATGAGTAGACGGCTCACACTGACAGTCTGCATGGCATTAGCTATCTGCTGATCACTGGTGCAATGCTTTCCAGGCTCCAAAAAAAACAAATGCAGTTTTTTTTTTTTTTTGTTTTTTTTGTTTTTTGTTTTTTGTTTGCAGGTGGTGGGGGGATAAATAAAAATTAATTTGTCCTATAATGCAGACCATGCATTAAATAAAAAAAAACAAAAAACTTTTCTTGCTTTTAGAACCTCTTTAAGCTGGTCATACACATCGTTCGTCAGGACATTTTCTTGCGATTGAGTCAATTGTTTGCTCTTGAAGTATACCCAAACCCATCAATTTAATTGTTTCCTAAGATCATCACATTTAAGGCATGTTGTATATGATAACGGTCACAGTTGCTGGTGCTCTCAACTAGGGTTGTCACCTCATCCCTTTAAAACCGAACACATATTACACAGATTCTGTGGCTGATTAGGGTGGTAATTAAACTTGGTGCCTTATTTGCATTAAATTGGCCTCAGAACCTGTGTAATTCTTCTGTGTTTTGGGTTTAAAAGGATGATGTGGCAACCCTACTCTCAACTGAACTGTCAAGTCATGAAATGGCTGTCTACATAATATTTATTTACATCAGTCCCTGCACTCTAGGAGCTTATAATCTGAGGTCCCTATCCTACATAGAAAGCATTGCATAAACGATCGAAAGCAAAAACTGCATAGGTGTGAACCGAGCCTAAAAGTCAGTAACATTGGACACCATTCACTAAAGGTTATCGCGTGCGCTTTGACAGTCAGGTGACCACTTAACGCATGTGATAACGAAAATGTCAATTCACTATTGCTCGTATGCGGTAGTTAGCGCAAACGCCAAAAAAACGCTCGTTAAATCCTGCATTAAAGTTAATTCATAAAAGGAAATGAATGCATGCGGTATTCATCTTTCCATCTATTAAATCTTCTTCTGTGTTTGTTTTAGCTTTGGTTAGTAAAACTTTTTTTTTTTCCTGCCAGTAAATGCCTTAAACAGCCCACCTGTTTCTTGTCTGGTAAAACGCCTAGTTTTATGACCTCATGCACAGCTCTCACTCTGGTGAGAGTTTGCCAGGGAGGCAGGGGGATGAGTCATAAGAGGGCCAATGAGAGCTGCAGAGATGGAGGTGTGGGTCTGTGTAAATTCCAGGAAGTGAACAGGCAGTAGCTTCAGCTGCCCAGTTTAAGATGGTTGCAGCCAGACTCAGTGGAGGGAGATTTCTGCAGCATATTTCTTTAGCAAGTGATCGATCTGTATCTCTTGCTGCATGGTCTCATGCGGTAAGGCATACTTCAGAAAGATGGCCCATGCAAGATTTCAAGGAGAGTCTTTGTGACTTGCGTTTTTTTTTCTTCTCTAAAGGTTGTGGTGTTCTTTCAAATGCAATAAAATATCGCTTGGTGAATTGTGCCCATTGAGTTTTTTTTATTTTTTGTGGGCTTGAATTATTCTTAAGCTGGACAGCAGGAACCATCTGAATTTCAATCAGGGGGTGCCTCTGCTCAGTAGAAGTGGATTATTTGCATTCTGTTGACAGGACACGTTTGAATATTTTTTTTTTTTTTTTTTTTATGTGACTGCAGCCAATCGGTTGCAGTCACTGATTGGTGTATTCTGATAATGGTGGATCCTGCTGCCAGAATGCAATGTCCTTGCAAGGGAATTCCTTCATCCTCTGTGTTGTGTGTGGTTTTTGTTTTTTCCTATGTGCCCTGTTCACTCCACAATGCTGATGTAACGTAAGGTGTGTGTGTGTGTGTGTGTGTGTTTTTTTTTTTTTTTTTTTTTTTTTTTTTTTTTTTTTTTTCTGCACAGGAAAAAACAAATACAGGTTGCATATTTCCACACCAGAAAGAAAAAAAAAAAACACACAACACCAGCATTATTTATGGTGGGTGTGAACAAGGTACATTGAAAACAGTTGCTTTCTTTGTTCCCTTGCTGAGATTGATGCAGAAAAACACAGGTCTCTCTCTGCACAAGGTGTGAATTCGGACAGGGGGGATTTTCCTGTGCTTGCCTGGAGTTCCTTGATTCATGTGCAAACTAACACGTAACACCTGCTAGTTTTGGTTAGTGAAAACCTTTTGGGCTCGCCAGTTTCAGTTATTAAACAAACAAGCCACATCCTGTAACTTTAAAATTTGAATGACTGTTTAAGAAAACATTAAACAGAATTAATATGGAGACACAGATTATAGCTATAAGGGCCGATACCAAATCAGAGTGTGTGTGTGTGTGTGGGGTGTGTTTTTTTTATTTTATTTTATTTTTTTTTATTATTTATTTATTTTTAACTTTGTAAACTACCTTGCTGCTTTTTAGGAGTATATGGGTGATTTAATGCAATTTTATCTTAAAGGCCAGCAGATTGAATGGGAAAAAATGGATTCCTCAATCCACACAATCGGGGTGGATAGGGGAATCCTCTCCGCTGAGACAGTGGAGCTAATTTTACTGGAGAGTGCAAAATCTGGTGCCGCTGTGCAGAGAAACCAATCGGCTTCCAGGTTTTATTGTGAAAGTTTAGTTGAACAAGCTGATTGGCTACCATGCAGAGCTGCACCAGATTCTGAGTGCTCCAGTTTTAGTAAATCTCCCCCATTGTATCCTGACAGCGAGAACTCTCTGCTGTCCAAATACAGTGGCTGCAGCCACCACTCCCAAAGAGATTTTCCAACATGGGCCCCGGCATTATAGGCATGAACGCTCTCCTTCTTTCAAGACCCACACAATCTTCCCTGGTCTCGGCAGCATCTTAGTGTTAATAACAGGTGGGGTGGCATTGCATGGTTTACTGTGTAGTCAAAACCCTTTCCATGTATTAGCTGCCTCTATACATTAGCTACATACCTATACAAATAGGAAGAGAACAGCCGACCTTTACTGAATATCATTTCACCTCATTGATCAGAGCGGTGCTTTTTTCGTGTTTGTATCTTAAACAAAAGTAATGGGCTATTCTGGTGTTTTTTGTGTGTTAATCAGGCTTTAACAGAAGCTCACAGCAGCTATAAAAGAACAGCAGCTGATGGAGAGAACCGAGAGGAAAATCTGCTGAAGGAATCCGCTTCCAGGGAAGCCAAGCTAACCACCAGGATTGATGACCTCCAGAATGAACTGAAGCAGATGAAGTCCTCTCTTGCTAACACCTCTGCAGATAATGAGCGTCTCACCCTAGTAATTCAGAACTTGAAGAAGGTAGGATAATCGCCCTTGGCATGTTTCTGCATTTTTTGTAGTGGTTTGATGACTGCAGCCATTGCTAGGAACACAAGGCAAGAATACAAGATCATACAACTCTTCTAATTCTTCAATTATACCAATAATAGGATACAAGTATAATGCAAGAATAGAATACAGCACAAGTTTGTATTTTAATGCTGCATTTTTGGTAGTGCATAATCAACAGAGGACATAATAGATCTGGTGTTTCTATGATAGATTTTATGAAATTCTGCTGCAACAATGATCCATGCTACATTTACAGAGTTGGTGTGTTTTTTACAGCTTTAGAGGTGCTCAAAACTAAGACCCGTTATACGTTTGAGAAGCGTCACCTTAGGAACCACAAAGAAAGATTTAAAAAAAAAAGTTTGGAATAAAAAAACAAACAAAATAAACACCTAGGCGGATGCAGCATCCGTATCCCACCAAACCCCCCCCCCCCCCCCCCCCCCCCAACCTCTAATGCCACATACACATGGGCGGACTTTTTGACCGGACTGGTCCGACTGACTTTTTCCAACTGACTTTTGAACGAATGGACTTGGCTACACACGATCACACAAGTCCGACGGATTCGTACATGACGTATGACCGGACTAAAAAAAGAAAATTGATAGCCAGTAGCCAATAGCTGCCCTAGCGTCGGTTTTCATCCGTTGGACTAGCATACAGACAAGCAGATTTTTCAACCGGACTCGAGTCTGTCGGAAAGATTTGAAACATGTTTCAAATCTAAAGTCCATCACATTTTTAAACGAAAGTCTGCTGGAGCCCACACACGCTCGGATTGTCCACCGGATTCGGTCTGTCGGACCAGTCCGGTCAAAGTCCGCCCGTGTGTACACGGCATAAGATGGAGTACCAAGCGATCAAAGTCCACTGATCCCTCAGTTCTTGGTCTTCGGTGAGCAGAAAACCAGTGACTGCTCTGCCGCTCCAGTGCTCACACTGGGCTGTGGAGGGGGTGGAAGCTTCCGGCTCAGGCTCTATGGCTCGCGGAGAGGCTGAGCCAACAGTTGCTCAGGAATCTAGGTGGATCCCGACTTTAAAGTCAAGATCTGTCCAGAGCCTGGACCGGCTCAGTGATCCATAGAAAAAGTAGGACCAAAAGTGCTGTGACACCTACTTCTCCTTTTTTTAAAGTGCCTCTCTAGCCCAAACTTGTTTTTGGAGAGGGTGGGAAAGTGACAGAATCCCTTTTAGGGTTTATTGCTATCTGTGAGTAGATTCACCCTCACCATTGTCTCCAGGACAGGGAGTCATGGGAAGTTCAATATTTTGCCAGCCATTTTTATATGAGTGGTTCTGGGAATGCTTTGGCCACGTATGATTATCCCATTACAGGTGACAGCTTCTTGCGGGATCACTCAGGTGGGGTTTGAACTAGGATACCTAGTCCATCTCTGGAGCGAGTAAGAGTGTGTGGTTACGTCACCCTCTAACAGGAAGTCAGATCATAGCAGCAGAGAGCACTAGAGAGGAGTTTGGTATACATACTTGAATAGTTTCTTCTTTTCTTTTTCTCAGCATTGGGCTTTGTTTCCCAGCACAGGCACTTTGCTGTATGAGCTCAGTTCCCACAAACACACTGTTGTGCACCAACAAAAAAAAGAAAAAGTAGGACATGTAGCACTTCCCCACAGTACATTCTGGTGTGCTAGAACATGTTAAGCAAGCCGCTGTGAATGTTAATAGAATAAAGTCTGAAATAAAGTGTTTTGCACAGCAAACTGTAATGTTAATTTGCATGCTGTGTGTGTGTGTGTGTAATGCAATGGTGTGAACGAGCCCTTAGCTGTATGAATTTGTTGGGGGGAGGGGCGTCTAAGTTAGCCATGAGCATGTTAAAAAACACTTGGTCCTGTGCAGCTTTATGAACCTTAATATAAGGAGGCTGTGCATAAAGCTGTAGTGTAAGCTTGCTTATACAGGAGCCTTGCAATGTTGATTCATTGCAGAGTACAATTACTGGCCTGTCTTGTGGAAGACTACCCAGAAAGGGCAGGGATCTCTCCGGCTGGCACAAAGCATAAAAAGCCTTTTCACATTCTGCATTCCCACCCTGTAGAGGCCTTCGTTGTACATTTCTATGATCACACTTTTGCTGCACAATCTCCCTCTTTATGTGCCAGTGTTTTGAAAGAAACGCAGCTACACACTGTCCAGGCTAGAACTGGTAATTAAATTGTAATCCTTGTGGCTTAGATAATCTGAACCCATAAACTGAGGTACACCTTCTTCCCTTTTTTTTTTTTTTTGCTTTGCAATTTAACTAAATCCACTAAAACGCTGTTCATTTCACATGCAAGGCACCCTTGTTCTGCATTCAATGAGGGGCCTGATGAAAAGTCTCCCTTTGGTAGAGAGAGAATGTCCTCTTCTGGTCTCTCAAATACGTTCCAAGGATTTTTTGTAAACTCCATCACTGACCTGTAAGTAGAAGAACACTGTGCACAACGATGATCACGTCCTGGAACAGAAGAACACTGTGCACAATAATGACGTCCTGGAATAGAAGAACACTGTGCACAATGATGACGTCCTGGAATAGAAGAACACTGTGCACAATGATGACGTCCTGGAATAGAAGAACACTGTGCACAATGATGACGTCCTGGAATAGAAGAACACTGTGCACAATGATGACGTCCTGGAATAGAAGAACACTGTGCACAATGATGACGTCCTGGAATAGAAGAACACTGTGCACAATGATGACGTCCTGGAATAGAAGAACACTGTGCACAATGATGACGTCCTGGAATAGAAGAACACTGTGCACAATGATGACGTCCTGGAATAGAAGAACACTGTGCACAATGATGACGTTCTGGACGTCATCATTGTGCACAGTGTTCTTCTATTCCAGAACGTCATCATTGTGCACAGTGTTCTTCTATTCCAGGACGTCATTATTGTGCACAGTGTTCTTCTGTTCCAGGACGTGATCATCGTTGTGCACAGTGTTCTTCTACTTACAGGTCAGTGATGGAGTTTACAAAAAATCCTTGGAACGTAGTTGAGAGACCAGAAGAGGACATTCTCTCTCTACCAAAGGGAGACTTTTCATCAGGCCCCTCATTGAATGCAGAACAAGGGTGCCTTGCATGTGAAATGAACAGCGTTTTAGTGGAATTATTTAGTTGATGATGATGATGTCCTGGAGTAGAAGAACACTGTGCACAATGTCCTGAAACTCCAGTCAAGTTTTATTAAGCAGGAAAATGTCACATGCAGTGCACACTGAAGCATCTCCCACCTCAAGCCACCCCCTAACGCATTTCAGCGTAACAGGATTTAATCACAGGGATGTCCATACTCTCCATCCTTGATCAGCTTATGTTATGTAGATTAGATTATTGAATAAAATTCCCCCTTGCAAAGACAAAATTAACTGAATTTGATGGATGAAAGGAAGTTGGGCTGACTTCAGTCATCCAATCCCATGTACAAGCATATATATATATATATATATATATATATATATATATATATATATATATATATATATATATATATATATATATATATATATTTTTAATCTTCCTTGCACATGATTGGGTATTCTTTTGCAAAGTGAATATTTTACGTTGTTTTGCCTCATTCACATAAATAAAAATACCCTTTTGCCAAGTATAAATCTACTTTGAAAGTCAACGTGTTCTACTTCTGGTTTTGACAAGCACCCGCTCCCACTTTCAGTTGGATTACATCAGCAGATCCACTGGAAGTCCTCTCTCCCCCTCCCACAGCCCTATGGGACATGTCACAGGTCCCTGAAGTCTGCAAGATTATGCAGAAAGCGCATGTGCAGTGGGCAGCCAGCTGGGAAACCACAAGGTATCTTATCCGGCTACCCACAGTAAACATGCTGGCACCGGTGAAGAAACTGGACAGGTGAGTGTCCTTTTTTGTTAAAAATCAGCAGGTGTGTGTGTGTGTGTGTGTGTGTCCTTTTTATTTTTTTCAAACACAACGAAGAACCACGTTTATTGTCCCCAGTAAAGGCTACGCTATGAGTTGCACACCTAACCTGCTTTCTACGTCACAAGTGATTGCAGAAGTGAAGAGCTGAAGATCCTGCAGAATTTTCTGCTCTTTGCCACATACTAGTCATTTTCCTGCCTGCCCATCCCTCATTAAAAGACACAGTAGGAGCATAGAGGCCGGAGAATTGAACCACTGAGCCAAGTGGAGGAACCTGGAATCCGACACTCCTGGAAATGTCATTCTACGGGATCCTTTTCTGGCCGTATCTCTGAACTACTGCAGGAACTGGCGAAGCAGGCAGCAGGAGACATGAGTATTCAATGTGGTCTTTGCAGGGAACCTTTCTATTTCATTTTATTTTTATTTATTTATTTATTTATTTATTTTTTTTTGTGCCATTTGAATGCTTTTAAAAATGTGTAAATGTAAAAAATTAAAATTTTAAAACTTGAATCAAAACCATTCATTCTAGTTTCTTTAAAGTTTTCCCAAAAACATATCTTCCAGTCAAGCAGAAAATATATATTCCCTTCCTAAAGGTTGCTCTGCTTTTTCTCTGTAGGAATGCCAAGCTATTGATAAGGAGAAGACACAGTTGCGGGATGAGATAAAGCAGTGTAAATTTAGGGAAATGCAACATTTGCAAGACTTTTCCGAACTTGAAGAAGAAAATATTTCTCTTTTAAAACAAGTGTCTGTCTTAAAGGAAAACCAGGTAATTTTTAGATTTATTTTCTCAACATTTGCTTTGTATTTGTTAGTATGGTGTCCTCATACAAACAGGAATGCATTTTCTTAAGTACCCATTTTTCTAAATTAAAAAAAAAATTTTTTTTAGATAAGTGAAGAAAATCCCCTTAGTAAGCTGTAGCAGACCACCATCTTTTATGAAGTTCATTAAAGTAGAACTAGTGGGGGAGATGACCTGTATGATGCACTCTGTCACCCTCATTAGCAGTTATTTTTAGATGCTTAATCCAACTTCTAACAAATGCTGTCAAAATCAAACCACCATCGCAACACCCAATTACTTATTGATCTTAGGCCTTGTTCACAATTGGGGGGCGCATGTTTACATACACACCTAAAAAAGCGATTCTTTTTTCTTTCTTTCATTTTCCTTTTTTCCTTTTTTTCTTTCTTTCTTTCTTTCTTTCTTTCTTTCTTTCTTTCTTTCTTTCTTTCTTTCTTTCTTTCTTTCTTTCTTTCTTTCTTTCTTTCTTTCTTTCTTTCTTTCTTTCTTTCTTTCTTTCTTTCTTTCTTTCTTTCTTTCTTTCTTTCTTTCTTTCTTTCTTTCTTTCTTTCTTTCTTTCTTTCTTTCTTTCTTTCCCATTGACTTCATTAAGCACATTTTGACGAGCAGAACGGTCTGCCAAACTCTACCTGCTGTAAATTATTTTCTGTGACATACTCACCGGCCACTTTATTAGGTACACCTTGCTAGTCCTGGGTTGGACCCACTTTTGCCTTCAGAACTGCCTTCATTCTTCATGGCATAGATTCAACAAGGTGTTGGAAACATTCCTCAGATTTTGGTCCATATTGACATGATAGCATCACGCAGTTGCAGATTTGTCAGCTGCCCATCCATGATGCGAATCTCCAGTTCCACCACATCCCAAAGGTGATCTATTGGATTGAGATCTGGTGAGTGGTGGAGTACAGTGAACTCATTGTCCTGTTCAAAAAATCAGTGGTGAGATGATTTGAGCTTTGTGACATGGTGCATTATCCTGCTGGAAGGAGCCATCAGAAGATGAGTGCTCTGTAGTCATTAATGGACATGTTCAACAACAATATTCAGGTAGGCCGTGGCGTTTTAAACGATGCTCAATTTGGTACGAAGGGGGCCCAAAGTGTGCCAAGAAAATATCCCCCCCCACCATTACACCAGCCTCAACCGTAGATACAAGGCATGATGGATCCATGATTTTATGTTTACACCAAATTCTTACCCTACTATCTGAATATCGCAGCTGAAATTGAGTCAACGTTTTTTCAATGTTCTATTGTCCAGATGTGTTGTGCCTTCAGAGATGGTATTCTGCATACCTTAGTTGTAACGATTTGGTTATTGCAGTTACTGTTGTCTTTCTATCACCTGGAACCAGTTTACCCATTCTCCTCTGACATAAACAAGGCATTTTCCTCCACACAACTGTCGCTTGCTGGATATTTTCTTTTTCGGACCATTCTCTGTAATGCCTAGAGATGGGTGTGTGTGCGCAAATCCCAGTAGAGCAGCAGTTTTTGAAATGCTCAGACCAGCCCGTCAGTCTCTTAAATACCCCTTTCTTCCCCATTCTGATGTTTGGTCTGAACTTCAGCAAGTCATCTTCACCACGTCTCGATGCCTAAATGCATTGAGTTGCTGCCATGTGACTGGCTGATTAGCAATTTGTGTTACCAAGCAATTGAACAGGTGGCCGGTGAGTGTATCAGCCTAAGCAGCTGTCATGTAGATCTATTACTTTTTCCACTAACTGTAACAGGTTAAGCTGTCCAGCAAAAGGGGCCATTATATTTACAGTAGGTCCCTGTCTCGTCAAAATAATTAAACGGCCATCAATCAACTAGCAGTCATTGACTGCAGTGAATTGAATGAATGCCTACAGAGACCACTGACCTGCAGGTTTTTGGAGCTAAAGGTCATCTCCATAAAAAAGGCCTCACAGATGGGAATAGTGAGCCGACATAGTCAGGAACAGATATTTTCATATAGCATTTTCTCACAACAACTTAAAAATAAACTTGCACAACTAACTTTACAATGCAAAAAGGAAGCTTATTTATGCATCTTTAGTATTTGAGTATGTGTGTTAAATTATTTGACAGTTTTCTGTCCTGACAATTAAATACTGTGGCCTCAACCCTATCTATTATGAGAAGGCCACACATTTGGGGGTGTGTGTCTCTGCTGCCCGCCTTACCTTTCCCAAGCTCTCTTGTCCCACTGGGGAGCCCGGGACCAATTTGACCTGTTGCATAGGATGCACTAGGAAGAGTGGGAGGAACTTCTAGTTTCAGTCTGTTTACTGCCTTGTAAAGCAGCAAATTGAACTGCTCTGTTTGATCGGCCGCTTTTGGAGGGCAAAGGAGAGGACATGTCATGGCCCATAAATATCTCTCGTGATGGCAATAAAGTTCAATGAAGGGGGGGGGGGATAAGGGTACAAATTATTATTTTTTTTTAATAAAACCATAAACCCACTTCCTATTTTTTTTTTTTTTTTTTTTTTTCTTTTCTTTTAGGGAATTTTTTTTTTATATTATGAGTTCCAAGTAATTTTCTAAAAAAAAAATGCAAGTGGTTAAAGTGGAATTCCAGCCCAACACTTACAAGCCTTAAATATCCTTTCCTTCCTTCCTTCCATCCATACTTGCCTGTCTTTTTATTTAGAAAAAAAAAAGGAAGAAGGTGAGGATATTTACGCCTTGTAAGTGAAGGGCTGGAATTCCACTTGTCGCCCTTTCTTGCATTTTTTTTTTTTTTTTTTTTTTTGCTAGAAAATTTTATATTATATTCAAAATTGTTGGCACCCCAGAAATGTTTCCAGAAAATCAAGTATTTCTCACAGAAAAGTTTTGCAGTAACGCATGTTTTCCTATAACGCATTCCCTTTGTGTGTATTGGGGGGGAAAAAAGCGAATTGGACATAATGTCACACAATTCCAAAAATGGGCTTGGCACCCTTTCAAAATTGTGGATAAATAAGATTGTTTCAAGCATGTGATGCTCCTTTAAACTCACCTGGGGCAAGTAACAGGTGTGGGCAATATAAAAATCACACCTGAAAGCAGAAAAAAAGGAGAGAAGTCTTTGCATTGTGTGTTTGTGTATGCCACACTAAGCATGGACAACAGAGAAGAGAAGAGAACTGTCTGAGGACTTGAGAACCAAAATTGTGGAAAAATATCAACAATCTCAAGGTTACAAGTCCATCTCCAGAGATCTAGATTTGCCTTTGTCCACAGAGTGCAACATTATCAAGAAGTTTGCAAGCCATGGCACTGTAGCTAATCTCTCTGGGTGTGGACGGAAGAGAAAAATTGAAAGGTTGCAACGCAGGATAGTCCAGATGGTGGATAAGCGGCCCCAAACAAGTTCAAAAGAAATTCAAGCTGTCCTGCAGGCCCAGGGAGCATCAGCGTCAGTGCGAACTATCTGTCGACATTTAAATCCCAGGAGGACCCCCACTGCTGACACAGACATAAAGCAAGACTACAGTTTGCCAAAATGTACTTTAGTAAGCCAAAATCCTTCTGGGAAAAACATCTCGTGGACAGATGAGATCAAAATAGAGCTTTTTGGTAAAGCACATCATTCTACTGTTTACCGAAAACGGAATGAGGCCTACAAAGAAAAGAACACGGTACCTACAGTGAAATATGGTGGAGGTTCAATGATGTTTTGGGGTTGTTTTGCTGCCTCTGGCACTGGGTGCCTTGAATGTGTGCAAGGCATCATGAAATCTGAGGATTACCAAAGGATTTTGGGTCGCAGTGTAGAGCCCAGTGTCGGAAAAGCTGGGTTTGCGTCCGAGATCTTGGATCTTCCAGCAGGACCATGACCCCAAACATACGTCAAAAAGCACCCAGAAATGGATGGCAACAAAGCGCTGGAGAGTTCTAAAGTGGCCAGCAATGAGTCCAGATCTAAATCCCATTGAACACCTGTGGAGAGATCTTAAAATTGCTGTTGGAAAAGGCCGCCCTTCCTGGACCAGTTTGCAAAGGAAGAGTGGTCCAAAATTCCGAGTGAGAGGTGTAAGAAGCTTATTGATGGTTATAGGAAGCGACTGATTTCAGTTATTTTTCCCTTTCCGTCATTTCAGGACAGCCACAATAGAGAGATAGTCTCCTCCCCTTCCTCTGGAAACACTGCGCCAGCCCATAAAATCTCTCCTCCCCTGCCAGACCTCAGTTATTAGTGTTTCCTCCGGTGGGGAGACACTGTGCAGAGGAACCAGGCCGGGTGCAGTCAGGGAGATTGTGGCCTCTTTCTAAGAAAATCATCCCTAGGGAAGCAGGGGCTTCCAGGATGAAGAGTGGCGGTACATACCGCAGCTGAAAGCCACCCCTTCCTTGCCGAGCGCGGCATCAGGTCGTGGGGGACCCCTATCGCGTCCACAGGGCCGCAGCAGGGAGACAGTCCGCTCTCCCCTGTATCCATACAGGCCGCAAAATTTGGAACCAGCGGGCCGGACGACGGGTGACGTCATTTCCGGCGGGGGGGCGGACGCTTTCCCTTTGAACCGCGACTTCCGGTTCCGGGTCGCGGGGCTGATAGGGGGCCGGGCTCAGGCTGGAGTGAGTCGCTTCACATGTACTTAGTGTGAGACTCTACACAGGCAACCACCTGCAGTCATGTCTGAGGCAGATGCTGCAGCTCATTCGGACGCTGTCTCCAGCCTTCCAAAGGTAAGAGTTCCCTGGGGAGGGGTCCTCTCTATCTAAGGTTTGCTCTCCCTCCTGTATGGTTCCTTACTTAGAGGGAGGGCAGTCCCCCTGGGTGGTCAGGGGGTGGGGGGGTGAGCGCAGTTCCCTTAAAGTGGATCTGGTACTCCCCCAGGGTTGTTTCCACTTAAACTTGCTGGAAGTAATATGGTTTTTTTGTATGTATTTTCAGAAATCTACAGAAAAAACAAAGTCCACTCATGTCTCTAAAAGGAAGTGTGCCTCTTGTAGAGACAGTTTAGGGGAAGCATGGACTAAAGTTCTATGTAAGGAATGTATAGACTCCCTGGTTAAGGAAAGGGAATCTGAACAACAGTCTGGGTTGGCAGCTTCTGTGAAAGAGCTGTCATCCACCTTTTCATCTTTTAAAACCTTTTTTGAGACGTTCAAGCTTCCCTCTAAACCCATTCAGCAGGACACAACCCCGCCTCATGCTCAGGGCTCTGCACCTGCCAGATCTACCAATTTAGTTATGGCAGAGGAGATGGCAGGCCCTTCCGGGGTGGAGCAGAGGCAACCGGACAGTGGCACGTCTGATTCCCATGAGGAATCAGAAGGGGAGGACCAGGACGGGGAGTCCAGGAAAATCTCCAGGTATAAATTGTCCCTGGATGAGGTGGAAGATCTCTTGGGGGCAATATATACAACCCTCGGGATACACGAGGATAAAAAACCCCTATCTCTCCATGACCTTATGTATAAGGGCTTGGGAGATCAAAAAAGGAAAGTTTTTCCAGTACATGAAGTGCTGGTGGAAACGATTAAAAAGGAGTGGCAGGATCCGGAGAGGAAACCCTTCTTTTCTAGCTCCCTTAAGAGAAGGTTTCCATTTTCAGAGGATCCAGCGTCCATTTGGAATAAAAATCCCAAGTTGGATGCCGCCTTCTCTCAGGTCTCTAGACACACAGACCTGGCATTTGAGGATATGGGGGCTTTGTCGGATGTCATGGACAAAAGGATAGACTCACTTCTAAAAAAGACGTGGGACTCAACTGTGGGTAACCTAAAGCCAGAAATGGCTGTTACGGTCGTAGCCCGCAATTTAGAGCACTGGCTTTTCCAGATTCAGGAGCACATCGAAGCTGGCACAGCCAAGGAGACTATCCTAGCCTCGTTCCCCACGATTCTGCGAGGAATCGCATACATTGCAGACGCCTCAGCAGAGTCAGTCCGTATGTCGGCCAGATCAGCGGCGCTGGCGAATTCGGCCAGAAGAGCGCTCTGGCTGAAAACTTGGCCGGGGGACACCGCCTCCAAGGTCAAATTGTGCGGGATACCCCTGACAGGTGATCTACTCTTTGGCCCTGGTTTAGAGACGGTCTTAGACCGTACAGCGGACAAAAAGAAGTCCTTTCCGCCTAAGAGGAAAGCCCCAGCTCAGACGAGAAAGGGGTTTTGTCCGAAAAAAGGCAAGGAATCTCCCAAGCAAGGGAAGAAAACTTGGGGCCAAAGAGGCAAGGGCAGAGGAGGGGCGATTTTTCGCCCTCCTGAGAAGGCCCGTAAAGATCAGTGACTCTCTAGGGACGGTGGGAGGAAGACTGGGGGCCTTCCTTCCACAATGGGAGACCCTCTCACCCAATCGATTCATCCTGGGGGTCATAAGAAGGGGGTATCTCTTGGAATTCTCAAGACCACCCCCGCAAAGGTTCCTTGTTACGAAGCTTCCCAGCTGCACAGCAAGGGCCGAAGCTTTGGTGAACGCCCTGAAAGAACTAGAGATTCAGAACGTAGTTCACAGAGTACCAAGGGGGCAGGAAGGAGAGGGGTTCTATTCCCACGTATTTGTGGTGAAAAAGCCCTCGGGAAAGTTCAGATTGATTCTGAATTTAAAACCCTTAAACAGGTCAATTTGCTACAAAAAGTTCCGCATGGAGTCAATCTTTACGGTCAGGGCCCTGCTTCCACACAACTGTTATATGGTTTCTCTGGATCTCAGACGCATATTTACACGTCCCTATCGCAGAAACCTCCCAGAGGTTCCTCCGTTTAGCAGTAGACCTGCAGGGCACAATACTGCATCTGCAGTTTCAAGCGCTGCCCTTCGGGCTATCCTCCTCGCCCCGCATATGGTGGAGGAAGGAAGTGAACTTGTCACAGGGACGTCTGTGGCTCATCCCAGCCCCACAGATCCTAACCACGGATGCAAGTGGCAAGGGCTGGGGGGCACATCTGGGATCCCTTCTAGCGCAGGGCACATGGAAGGGCGACGAGCTGCAGAGGTCCTCCAATTGGAAAGAACTGAAGGCAGTAGGCCTAGCCCTCAGATTCTTCAAAAAGGAACTCCAGGGCCACCATGTACAGGTACGGTCGGACAACTCATCCACCGTGGCCTATATAAACAAGCAGGGAGGCACCAGGAGCGGAAGTCTGCTGGCCCTAGCAGAAGACATTCTAAGCTGGGCCGAGTCCAACACTCTCTCACTCTCAGCGGTTTTTCTGAGAGGGGAGAGGAATATAATCGCAGATTTTCTCAGCCGGAGGAGTGTAAAGGAAGGAGATTGGGCCCTCAACCAGGAGGTTTTCAATCTCATATCCGAGAAATGGGGACCCCTGGATGTGGATCTTTTCGCTTCAAAAGACAACGCGAAAACCCCCTGTTTTTTCTCCCTAAACGCAGAGGAAGGAGCACTGGGAGTGGGCGCATTATCTCAGAGTTGGCATTTCAGGACATGTTATGCCTTCCCTCCTCCGGTACTATTACCGGCGGTTCTGAGGAAGTTTCAGTTAGAGAGCACCTCTCTTATTCTGATAGCTCCACATTGGCCGAAAAGGGCATGGTTTTCAATCCTCAGTCAGTTAGCAGCGGAACCTCCCCTCTTCCTTCCACCTCGAAAGGATCTTCTGTCGCAGGGTCCAGTCCTCTGCCCACAGGTGCAGCAGTGGAAATTAGCGGCCTGGCTACTGAGGAGGGTATATTAAGATCCAAGGGATTTTCAGAGAGCTTGATCTCTACCCTCCTCAACAGTAGGAAAAAGGAGACCCGTAAGATTTACAAAAAGGTCTGGCTCCTTTTCAACAAATGGTGCATAGAAAACGCCTTCTCGGTGCAGAGTCCCGTAGCTGTGTTGGAATTTCTGCAGTGTGGAGCGGACAAGGGTTTATCTGTAGCTACCCTTAAAAGTCAGGTTTCAGCACTCAGTGCTTACCTGGAGAAGTCTCTGGCTACCAATCCATGGGTGGTCAGATTCTTTAAGGCACTGTCAAGACAGAGACCTACCAAGGGTCCTCCCTTTCCCGGGTGGGACCTATCTCTGGTTTTACAGAGCCTTACGGGAAGTCCCTTTGAGCCATTAGACAAGTGCCTGTTAAAGGAACTTACCCTAAAAACAGTATTTTTAGTTGCAGTAACAACTGCCAGGAGGGTCAGCGAAATTGAGGCGTTATCAATTAGACCTCCTTTTTGTGTTATTTTGCCAGACAGGATAGTCCTTAAGACTGATCCAGCTTTTTTGCCAAAGGTGGCGTCAAGCTTTCATAGAAGCCAGGAAATAGTCCTACCCTCGTTTTGTCCCAATCCTTCAGGTGAAAGGGAACTAAGATTTCATTTTTTAGATGTAAGGAGAAGTAT
The DNA here is from genome assembly GCA_037952835.1 of Lithobates septentrionalis. Lineage (NCBI taxonomy): Eukaryota > Metazoa > Chordata > Amphibia > Anura > Ranidae > Lithobates > Lithobates septentrionalis. The sequence goes on from JBBDGP010003015.1 coordinate 786,344, forward strand.
CCTACAATACCTAGAGATGACTAAGACAATAAGGAAGTCTGATTCTCTATTTATTTTATTTTCTGGGGCCAGAAAGGGTCTCAGAGCGTCCCGACGCACGATTGCCAGGTGGCTTAGATTAGCTATTGGGCAGGCATATTCTTTAGCGGGGAAGGAGGTCCCTAGAGGCATAAAGGCACACTCCATCAGAGCAGTGGCAACTTCCCAGGCAGAGAAGGCTGGAGCAACGCCAGAGCAGATATGCAAGGCAGCAACATGGTCCAGCTACTCCACTTTTGTTAGACATTACAGAGTGGACCTGGTGGCGGCAGGTGAGCAGGCTTTTGGGCGAAAAGTTCTGCAAGCTGTAGTCCCACCCTAATTGGTAAGTGCTCGATTATCCTCTCTATTGTGGCTGTCCTGAAATGACGGAAAGGGAAAATTAAAGTTACGTACCGGTAACGTCTTTTCCTGTAGTCTTTCAGGACAGCCCTAGTTACCCACCCTAAGCTTGGGGGGGTCTTATTAAAGACCAGAACGCAATATGGTAATGATATTGATTGGTATGTTATTAATGTGTTCTTGTGTCTCCCCAGCGGCCGGAGGTACTCTTGAAAGAACTGAGGTCTGGCAGGGGAGGAGAGATTTTATGGGCTGGCGCAGTGTTTCCAGAGGAAGGGGAGGAGACTATCTCTCTATTGTGGCTGTCCTGAAAGACTACAGGAAAAGACGTTACCGGTACGTAACTTTAATTTTTTTTCCAAAGAGTGTGCAACCAAATATTAAGCTAAGGGTGCCAAGAATTTTGACCAGCCCATTTTTGGAGTTTTGTGTGACATTATGTACAATTTGCTTTTTTTCCTCCCCCCTCCTTTTTTTTTTTGTTCCAATACACACAGAGAATAAACGTGTATAGCAAAACATGTGTTACTGCAATACTTTTCTGTGAGATATTCTTGACTATACTTGAAATACTTGTTTTTCTGGAAAAAATTTCTGGGGTGCCAACAATTTCGGCCATGGCTGGATGGTATGTGTGGGTGAGTCAACAGTGGCTGCAGGGGAGAGGAAGAGGGCACAACGGCTGGGACATAGGAGCCTATGGGTGATATCACTGCTCCTAGACATTTTGTCAAGAGCTACTCCATTTTGTCCTTCCAGCAAATTAATTGCCTGCCCCAGCTGGAACATGTGACAGAGGTGATCTTGGACCTATATTTGCTTACAAAATGTGGATATCCTACATCAGGGTTTCTCAACCAGGGTTCCATGGATTCCTAGAGTTCCCCCAGAGGTTGCTAGGGGTTCCTTGAACAATGAGCAATTTCTGCCTCTCAGATAAGTTCCTACTGACACTATTGATCTTTTCAGCTACCTGTAAGGGGGTAATTCTTCCCAATGACCCCCAGTGTAAGGAGCATTCTTCCCACTGACCATCACACTAATGTATCATGAGTTGTAGATCTAGTCATTTTTAGTAGGGGTTCCCTGAGACCAGAAAGTAATTTCAAGGGTTCCTCGGTGTTGGAAAGGTTGAGAAAGGCTGTCCTACATGCTTGAACATCATGTATAATTTTTTTTTTTTCTGTTCCTGAAGGTGGACTATGAAGGATTAAAACATGAATTGAAAAGAAGAGATGAAGAGATTGATATATTAAATGGACAATTGGATGAGCTAGTGCGCTTAAGAGACATAGCTGAGCGCCAGCTGGAGGAAGCTCTGGAGACCTTGAAAAGTGAGAGGGAACAAAAGAATGAGCTCCGAAGAGAACTGTCTGGGTACCTCAGTTATGACTCCATAGGGAACCTGCCAATCAATCTGGAAGATCCAAACGAAGAAGATTTTGACAGCGGATACAAGTCCAATGGAGATGTTTTGATGTCCACCCCACGTAACAGCGACATCTTTCATTCTGGACCCAAGCTGGCATCCGATCTCTTCACTGAACTCAACCTGACCGAGATTCAAAAACTCAAGCAGCAGCTACTGCAGGTATTTTTTGACTTGGCTTGCCTGTGTAAGAATTTTACCTGTTATGCTTATAAGTGGGTTAGTCTTTTGTAGTTTTTTTCTTATCTCACAGGGTACCATCCAATTTGGACTTTGGTTTTTTTGGTTCACAAGATGTGGTTATGTGATAAATGTTGCCTACATGGAGCGCTTTATTTTATAAATAATGCCTAATAAACATTCATAGTTTTATCTGATGTCTGTTATTGATATTCGTGGTTGTATAATCCTAGCCATGCATGCATAGAAGAAGTCCCCATCCATGTTCATATAGAGAATTCTCCACTGCCACCTATTGTAGTCAACCAGCCACAAAACCTGTGGCTGCTTGTATTCCTGAACAGTGATGGAATCTGAGAGGAGGCTGGTAATTTTCTACCTGACTAGTCTACTTCTATTTTTCAGTTGGTCATGTTTTGTGGTGCTGGCAGGGCCACCCATGGCTTTAATTTTAGCCGGTTCTCCAGGAATGGCCAAAATCCGAGCCATCTACGGCAAGCTTTAGAAGGGCTAAAGTCTTTTTTGGTTTAGAGTAGGTTTAGCTAGTAGTAGTTAGTCAGGTTCACCTGGACTTGTTCTCTAATGTTGAAGATGTTTTGATGTAATTGACCACTAAAGCTGCTTGGATAAATGACGAAACAATATTTCGGGACACATCCTGATGAATTTGCTTCATTACTACTAGCTATTCCTCGGCCTGGAAACATGAGTCTTTACAGACAGCAGTAGGTTGCTGAATTCTGTGAAGTGATTTATGACGGACAGATGTGTGACCTGTGTGTTTTTTTTTTTTTTTTTTTTTTTTTTTTTTGTAGGGGACAATCATATTTCATACACCCATACCGTATACTGAAACTGGTACACGCATCACCTGGTGCAGCTGGGCGTAGTAACCAATCGTCTTCTAGGTTTTATTGGCAAACCTTAATTAACTTGTTTGACCAGCGACCTACACATTGACTTACATAGTTACATAGTCAGGTTGAAAAAAGACAAGTCCATCCAGTTCAACCATAAAAAAAAATAAAAAATCGTACAATCCAATATACCCAATACTATACCCACAGTTGATCCAGAGGAAGGCAAAAAACCCCAGCAGAGCATGCTCCAATTTGCTACAGCAGGGGAAAAAATTCCTTCCTGATCCCCCAAGAGGCAATCGGATTTTCCCTGGATCAACTTTACCTATAAATGTCAGTACCCAGTTATATTATATATATATATATATTTAGGAAAGTATCCAGGCCTTTCTTAAAGCAATCTACTGAGCTGGCCAGAACCACCTCTGGAGGGAGTCTATTCCACATTTTCACAGCTCTTACTGTGAAGAAACCTTTCCGTATTTGGAGATAATCTCTTTTCCTCAAGCCGTTATACCGGGATGATGCCCGCTGCTGCAGGCATCACCCCGGTACTGTTACCCCGCTAACTTCCCGCTGGATTGCTTTACAAGCTGTCGGAGATGAGGTTCTGCGGCTTTCAAAGGCTCTCCCGTCCTACCAGGAGACCCAGGCAATCAGCTGGAACGTCCGCCGGCTGGCCGGACACCCGAACAAAGCAGGGAACGGTTTGATCGGCTCCACTATGGTAAACCTGAAGCTATGACCTGACATCACTTCTGATTTACCCAGATGCCAATGGCTTTTTTTTTATTTATTTATTTTTTTTTTTTATGCTTTTAAGGGCAGAGAAGATATTTTGGGGGGTATTACAGACCCCAGATCACTCCATAAACCTGTCACATGCCTATTGCTGCCACATGGATGTTTACATTCCTTGTGACAATAAGTGATTAAAACCTTTTTTAAAGCAACAGTGTAACAATAAAAAAAATTTAGGTGCCCCAGCTTTTAATGTCTGGTTGTACAAATTTGTGACATCTCAAAACGTTACCCATTTTTAAAAAAAAGACAAAGCGGTAAAGTTGGCTCTTTTTTATATTATACAAAAAAAAAAAAAAATGTTATCCCGAGAATGGTCTGGTTAAGTTCCATTTATGTGACTGTCACTTTGTCCCTGAAAAGCTTGGCAGAACTTTGTTTTTATTACAGGTTAACTGCTTGCCGACCGCCGGCTGTCAATTGACGGCCAGGCGGCACAGCTCTCGTGGCGGGCGTCATATGACGTCCTCTCTTTCCTAGGCCACCAGGGGGCGCGCGCGCCTGCCGTGTCACTAGGCACCCGGTGCGCGTGCCCAACGGCCGCGATGTCCGCCGGGCACCCACGATTACCAGTAACACAGCAGGACTGTGTGTGTGTGTGTGTAAACACACAGATCCATGGTCCTGTCAGAGGAGAGGAGACCGATGGTATGTTCCCAGTACAGAGGAACACCGATCGGTCTCCTCCCCTAGTGAGTCCCTGCCCCCTACAGTTAGAATCACTCCCTAGCAACACAGTTAACCCCTCGATCACCACCTAGTGTTAACCCCTTCACTGCCTGTCACATTTATACAGTAATCAATGCATTTTTATAGCACGGATCGCTGTATAAATGTGAATGGTCCCAAATATCTGTCAAAAGTGTCCGATGTGTCCGCCGCAATATCGCAGTCACGATAAAAATCGCAGATCGCCGCCATTACTAGTAAAAAAAATGTAAAAAAATAATGTTAGAAAACTATCCCCTATTTTGTAGACGCTATAACTTTTGCGCAAACCAATCTATATACGCTTATTGCGATTTTTTTTTTTTTTTTTTTTTTTTCCAAAAATAATGTACAAGAATACATATCAGCCTAAACTGAGAAATTTGTTTTAAAGAAAAAAAAATTGGATATTTATTATCGCAAAAGTTAAAAATTATTGTGTGTTTTTTTTTTTTTGTTTTTTTTTTAAACTTGTCACTCTTCTTTTGTTTATAGCGCAAAAAATAAAAACCGCAGAGGTGATCAAATACCACTAAAAAGCTCTATTTGTGGGGAAAAAATAACAATTTCATTTGGGTACAGTGTTGTATGACTGTGCAATTGTCATTCAAAGTGCGACAGCGCTGAAAGCTGAAAAATGGCTTGGGCAGGAAGGCGGCGAAAATGCCCAGTATTGAGGTGGTTAAAGTAAAATATGCAAAATCCAAAAGACCAATTCTCCATTTTTATATGTTCCTGAGGGCTATAACTCAGTTTTTGGCTGAACTTATACTTTAAAGGCAAACTCGAAATCTATTGGCAGCCACATTCTAAATCTAATCTATCTAGCAATGTAAAGCAAAAATCACATATCTGTTCTGCAGCTGCTCAGGTCCTGAGCTGTCAGTGGAGGCGGGTGCAAGAGAGGCAGCTGACAACAAATGTCCCATAGTAACTCCATTGGTGACGTCACTTCCCAGTGGTTGTTGGCTGTCTCCTGCACAAAGCATCCACTGCTGGAGACCGAACTTGACTGAATCGGCTTCAAAACTGGTGTGTATATATAGCTTCTTCCTTTTTTTTTTTTTTTTTTTTTTTTTTTTTCTTTACAGGGTTAGATTAATCTTGGAATGTGGCTGCCAGTAGGTTTTAAAGTTAGGCCGGGTTTACATATGTGCGACTGCAGTTTGCAGTCCCGTGAAATTTATTTTGCCTGAATTCGCACTCGAACTGGACCCAAAAACGCATAACCCTTCTTCCCCTTTTTCAGACATGTGTGAACTGGCTCCATTGAGAGCCGGTCACACTTGCATGTCATGTGAATTGGATGCAGTTTAAAACGCATCCAGTTTGTAAATATGTGAACCCAGCCTGGTTGATTTTGGACTGAACTTCAACTTTATCTGCAGGGCATTCAAGGCTGATGTTTAAAGTGGAGGTCTGCCCACCCCTGCAAAAATTAAAGAGGAAGTAAACTCTACCACTCTGTTGCTGCTTTTCATTTAGTCCATTATAATACGTAATTGTCAAACTATAGCCACTGTAATCCAGCCCAAATCGCATATTACTGTTTAAAGAAACTTTAAAAAACTTGTTTCCAGGGGTAAGGCAGCGCCATCTTAAGTATTGTTTTCTGAGTCCACAGTAGTGTATTTCGCTCTTACATTGAGCACTTCCTGTACTGTTAACCAAGCCTCCTCAATCCAACATTTCTATGGCAACCCTGCTCATAGCTGACTTGTTTTATTTCATAATATTTACTTGTGCCAATTATCTAGTGTTTGCCTATGTCAGTCTTATCAGCTTTAGCTGATAAGACTGCAGTAATGCTGTCCGATGCCCAGGTTTACACTGCATGTGATGTTACATGGGGTGTAGTAGGAAGCTCTGAGTGATTATGCAGTCTGGTGGGATTTCAGTGTTGTGCTGTAGGAAGTCCTGATAATAGACAGATGAGTACACAGAGTGTGCCGTAAATCAGGGGAGATATGGGCATGCTCAGTGACGTCATTCTAAAGAACAAATAGGATTACAACTATACTAAGCAAGTAAGGAGATATCTACAAGCAGTGTTCATTAGAGTTTTTATGCTCATTTACATGGAACAAAGTTGTGGGGGAGAGTTTACAACCACTTTAAAAGCCAGCAGCTGTTGACTTTTAATAGGACACTTGCCTGTCCTGGATTCCAGCCATGTTGGCACTGCAGCTTGTGTCGAGAACCTGGCATTACAGCTTCACGCCAGGTCCCTAATGCGCGTGGCATGAGACACCGCTGCGCTCTCCTACTGGCGTGGCAGAGGGAGCCAAGCCCCTGCCATAAATTCACCTTGGCCCAGTCTTCTGGAAGTGGGGAGAGGTTATCTGTCAAAGACATGTATCCGCCCACCCTTCCCCCAAAAGGTGCCAAATGTGGCACCGGAGGGGGGGAAGGAGACAAATGAGCGGAAGTTCCACTTTTGGGTGGAACTCCGCTTTGACTACTGTTTGAAGTCAAAACTCAACACTGGCATCTGTCACGTCTATCTGACATTTATTTAGTAGACAGCAAGTGAGGGGAAATTTCATAACCTGAGGCACAGCAATAAAAACTCCTAAGGTCTAACCCATGGGTGCTCAACCTGTGGCCCTCCAGCTGTTGAACTAAAAGTCCCGTAATGCCTCTGCCTTTGGGAGTCATGCTTGTAACTGTCAGTGGCTTGCAATGCTTCATTGGACTTGTAGTTCCACAACAGCTGGAGGGCCACCGCCTGTGGAAGGGAATTCCACATCCTTGTCGTTCTTACAGTAAAGAACCCTCCTATGTAGTTTAAGGTTAAACCTCCTTTTTTTTTTTTTTTTTTTTTTCTAATTTTAATGAGTGGCCACGTGTCTTGTTAAACTCCCTTCTGCGAAAAAATGTTTATCCCTATTGTGGGATCACCAGTATAGTATTTGTAAATTAAAATCCTATCCCCTCTCAAGCGTCTCTTCCCCAGAGAGAATAAGTTCAGTGCTCGCAACCTTTATTCATAACTAATATCCTCCAGACTGTTTATTAGCTTTTTTGTCCTTAGTACGCGCTCCATTTCCAGTACATCCTTCCTGAGGACTGGTGCCCAGAACTGGACAGCATACTCCAGGTGTGGCTGGACCACAGTCTTGTAGAGCGGGAGCATGATCGTTTTTTATCTCTGGAGTTAAATTCTTTTTTTTATTTTATGCATGCCAATATTCAGTTTGCTTTGTTGGGCTCAGCAATGGCAAGCTGCTATCATCTACTAGGACCCCCAGGTCCTTTTCCATCCTAGATTCCCCCAGAGGTTTCCTCTCTCTCCCCCCCCCCCCCCCCCAGCACAGAACCCTGGAGGACCCCACTACCCACCTCTGACCATTCCGAGTACTCCCCCATTTATCACCACCCCCTGAACTTGCCCTTGTAGCCAGTTTTCAATCCATGTACTCACCCTATGGTCCATGCCAACGGACCTTATTTTGTACAGTAAGCGTTTATGGTGAACTCTGTCAAATGCTTTTGCAAAATCAAGATACACCACGTCTACGGGCCTTCCTTTATCTAGATGGCAGCTCACCTCCTCATAGAAGGTTAATAGGTTGGTTTGGCAAGATTTGATTCTTCATGAATCAATGCTGATTATTGCTAATGATACCATTCTCCTTAATAAAATCTTGTATATAGTCTCTTATCAGCCCCTTCAAAAGCTTACATACTATTGATGTTAGGCTAACTGGTCTGTAATTCCCAGGGGTGCATTTTGGGCCCTTTTTTTAAATATTGGTGCTACATTGGCTTTTCTCCAATCAGCTGGTACCATTCCAGTCAGTAGACTGTCAGTAAAAATTAGGAACAATGGTCTGGCAATTACTTGACTGAGTTCCCTAAGTACTCTCAGGTGCAAGCCGTCTGGTCCCAGTGATTTGTTAATGTTAAGTTTCCCAAGTCTAATTTTAATTTTTGGTGAATCTTTAGGAATGTTTGGGGGTTGGAGGCTAGCAGCAAATGCCAACACTACCCAGAAATGTCAAAGCATTGCAGAACAGTTCAGTATTTGGCTGTAAAAATAAGAAGACTTGGGCCTCATGTACACTGGATGTTTAGCCCTGGTGTGTAGGGCTCTAATGTCTAGCTGTGGGTGGAGAGCACAAGTGTCCTGTCTAGCCCCGCTTCCAACAGCTTGTCAAATTTCTATGAGAGGCTGGATTTGACGCCCTGGTGTATGGGGCTCTTGAGTTTAGCAGAGGGCACAAATCTCCTGTCCAGCTCAGCTGCCTGCAGACTGTCAAACTCTATTAGGGGATTACACTGGCTATATGGTGCAACTATTGGAATGCACTTTTAGGTTAGTATGGAATAAATTGGGTTAGTATTAGGTTAGTATGGGATGAATGCCTGAAGCACATACTTCGGTAAATGTCCGTACAGTTCGGTGTGCCAGCTGCAGCAGCTGTAAGCATTTCATAGAGTTTGACAGGCTGCTGGCAGCGGAATTGAATGGGAGTTCTGTGCCCTCTGCCTGCTGCTTAACTCAACAGCCGTATATACTGGGGGGGCTACACATCCCGTGTACATGGAACCTTAGATGGAGTGGTGAAGTGTCTGATCCCCTGTCAAGTTTTTTTTTTTTTTTTTTTATTTATTTATTTTTTTTTTTTTTTCCTTTTTTTTTATTTTTTTTTTTTTTATTGCTGTATGTTTCTCCGTTGGAGTTTTTACCAGGTAACCATTTTCATTCATGCTGAAAGTGAAGGAAAATTCACAAATTTGAGTTTTCACCAGAAAAGTAGAGGGGAAATCATCCAAAGAGGATACATGTGCAGGGGACAACGGTCTATGTGGAAATTTCCCTTTCTTTATAGAGTTTAATTCTCATTCTTGGGTCTAAAGGAAGTTGAGAGAAATCCTCCCAATGGGACACACAAAAAAAACCAAACGGACAGGTTTTAACTGGGGAGGGGTTTAAACTTTAACTCCTAAAGCGTAGTTCCACTTGTTTGTTAAGTCAGCAGCTCCAAATAGTGTAGTTGCTGACTATTAATAAACAGACACTTGCCTGTCCCACGGTCCAGCGATGCGGCCGGTTCCTCACTCCTCTCCCCCTCAGCGCAGTCATAGCAACTGTGGGCACCCGGCCGTGACAGCTTTCGGCTTCACTGCCGGGCACGCACTGCCCATGTGCGAGCCGTGCTGCGCTCTGTTGGTGGCCAGGCAGTCTTCTGGGACCTGTGACATGTGCCAGAAGAGAGAGGGGCCGCTTAGGGGGAGAGGAGGAGTCCCCCAGGCGTCAAGACCAGGAAGGAGGAAGTGGGACAGGAAGTCCCACTCTAAACTAGGTACACACTTTTGGGTGGAACTCCGCTTTAATTGACTTGATAACCAGAGTACAGTGAGTGGAGCAGGCAGATGACAGATCATTGTCCACTCTGCATATGCAGAGCAGACACACACAGCCCGCTCTACTCTGTGGACTCTCCGATCTGGTCCGCCCAGAAGGAAGGGGAAGGATCCCCTTCTGACTTTTTTTTTTTTTTATTGCAAATCGAATTGAAGGTAGGCGGGTGTAAATGGATACCAGTCTGTTCATCTTGCGCTCCATAGAGGGTGAATGAAGGGTCTGAGTCCGCCTGAAAAAATGGATAGGCGACCTGATCGGACCGATCATATGAAAGGGGCCTAAGATTGCTTTCACTCTGATGGGCTGTGGTTTACCCGAACCACGGGTGCAGTGCAGTGGACCTGTGGCTTTCTTGTGGGTTAGCTACACTTTGCCCTAGACTTCTATTATGTCCTGCAGGCGTAGTGCACTTACAGAGCGCACCAAACCTGCAGGTAATAACCGAAGTATATGGCTCAGTGCAGGTAACCTGCAGGTGCACCTGCAGATCAGCTTGAAAGCAGCCCAGTAACCACTGCAGAAGAGAGATGCCCAGATATACACTGTACTTTAAGGAATAAAGTGACCTTCCATTCAGGAATCTTCCTTGCTACAGGTGTTGCTGTCTGTTGCGGTCCCAGGCAGAGTGTAATTATCACTTCACCTGTGACAGGAGCCGGTGCTATACAGGAAGCATCAGCTTCTGCTACTCCTAACGCAGCCGTGCTTCCTCTAGCGCTGGCTCCATTCAGAACACCGATGCTGTGGGATCTCACAATCTGGATTTGCTATCCCAGAGCAGGAGGTCACCGGGCCACATCAGAGGACCGGCGGTTGGGCACCCCTGGGTTAAATGATCTGCCTATTAGGCTGAGGACATCTAACAGCAGAAATAAAAGTACTGTGTGGGAAATCTCTCGCTTTTGGGGGTGAATAGTTCAGCAAAGCTGGTTTTGGGTTTCTTTTTAAAGGGCTATTCATTTTTATCTTGTGGTGTTTATACTTTTAAGGCCGCTTTCACACTGAAGCGGTGGCCACGTTAGCGCTAAAGTAGTTTTAGCAGCTCTTTACCGTTTTGGCGGCGCTTTTTGACCACTAGTGGCCAAAAAAGAATTAAAAGCACTGCTGTCAAAGCGCTGGCCATTGACTTCAATGGTAGGGGTGTTTTGGGAGCGCTCCTAAACCGCCCCAAAGATGCTGCTTGCAAGACTTTTTTTTAATTTTTTTTCCCCTGTCCTGCAAGCGCACTGCCCCAGTGTGAAAGATATATATATATATATATATATATATATATATATATATATATATATATATTTAATTTTGCAGCTTTGAAGTGATTTACTGGGTTTGACTGAAGCCATCTGCCTAAACCCCAGACTCATTCTCCGTCCCCCCCCCACGCCCCCTTTTTTTTTTTTTTTTTTCTTTCCCAGTTGGCTACTCAAATTTATTCCCATGTGGGAGGGTTAAATCTGCCCCCACCCCCTTTTTTAAGGGTCGTGTATGGTTGAGGGGGAGGGGACCCTGCAAATCCAGGGCGTGTTCCCGCATCGCATACTTCTCACAGGCAGTTCACACTGCCCTATGCCAACTACTGGGAGTGTCAATACAGAGTTAATGACGCCCCTATTTCAGTTTGCGTATCGCAGTGTGAACTGTCAATCCAGCCAGGAATCGTATCACTTGGGTGTTCACATCTGATTCTGGTGTGGACCAAAAAAGGGTCTTGTGCGAGTTTTGTCCAAATGCAATTTCAACCATCCAATCTGTTTGGCTGTATTTGCATCGCACAGAAATCACATATGATTTGCACAGCAGTGTGGTGCGAATCACTTGCGATGTCTGACATGGCAGCAGTGGGAACCAGTCCTTAAAGTCTAATTTGTTATTGCATAGACTTTTATAGTAAAGGGGACTCTGTATTTCTCCTCTGCCATAAAAATCTCTCCTCTATTAGTAGTATTATATTTTTATATCATTGTGCACTGACTGTAAAGCTGGATATACACTATACAATCTTCCTTAGATCTGCCAACAACTATGTAGTGAAAGGGCCTGCCTGGCTCTGTACATATTGAATGGATTGTTCAGGTTTTGCTTCTGTTGTATCGTTTGTGAAAAATCTAAACAAGATTGTCAGATGGCATGGGGTATGGTCATCACAAGAGCTGGGTGGCCGGTTGATGTGACTGCAATGGGCATTCATGGTATTTAAACTATGTCTGGCCATTTGATGGGAAATGAGCCTCACATAGCTGGGAGGACATACACTAAAGGGTATGAAGTGCTGTGCATACTTACACATTATTGCAAGAGCTCTGGGGACCACTTGTTCATACAGATCCGCATTAAACGTTTAATAGAAACGGAATGAGTGGAACTTCAATTATCACGTTCTCTGAAATCTGATGAGCCCGACAGATCTGGACCAGCTTGTACTTGGTTCCCTTTTTATAGTTCGTTCTTCTTTGTGGGTTGAGTTAGTAGGTCATTTGTTGGGTGTAGACACCATTCATGTGATGTGACTACCGTACCATCTGCAGAAAATCACGACTTCCTCATTTATTCCCCATAAACGGACCATGGCATGCACGCTACATATGACTGCTTTATGCCTGTTATCTAGCCCTGTATCTAGAGCCATCAGCCGGTCATGTAATCTCATACCAGGTGTAGAATGTTGTTTATGGAGTCTTATGTGTTGTCAGCTCCTAAATAGCTGACTGTACAAACTCAGCCACTTAGTAACTCACTGCCACTATCTTCAGTGTTGTCAGCAGCTTCTCTTTTTTTTTTGGAGTCACTTAGTGAGCCTCATTTGATATAATTTGATTAGCATTAGAATGTAGCATGTGCGGTTTTGTAATCCAAGTAGAATACTCAGTGCACATCTTGTAGACCGTTTTATTGCCAGGCCTAAAATATCTCCCTCTTTATATGTATACTGCAAAGACAGACATGCTTGTTGGCTGCATATTAACAATACATACATAACAACACAGCCTGGGGCCTCATTCACACCTGAGTTTTGTAGCTTAAAGTGGATGTAAACACGAAATTTTTTTTTTTTTTTTTTGGTACCCTAATGTAGAGTATAAGATTTCCTATCATTTGAGCCCATTCTTGCCACAAAGAGATAATCCAGCTCTGAGCAATCCTCTTTTATTTTTCAGTGAGATAAATCTTGACAAACAGAGAAAAACTTTGTCAAATCCTCCCCCTTGCTGTGAGTGACAGGTGATTTACATATCTCGTGCACTAGCCTAAGACGAGCATTATTTTTTAATTCCCTCCCCCACTCCTTTCTTCAGCAGCTCTGCAAGGATTGGCTGTTCCACACTTCAGCATGATTTGGCATGCTGAAGTCATGTGGTGACTTTCCTGTCTTTTCACTGGATGTTGGAGATCATAGCAGAAGTTCAGTGTTAGAAATACACAGGAGAAAATGCATATTGACAAGGGGAGTGTAGAGGTGGGCGGGGAGTCTACTGACATCACGACTCCACCCACCGAGCTCCAGACAACAGACCCACCCACAGAATCTTCCTTTTTTTTGAGGGTCTCATAACAGACAGAGGGGAGACATTTGACAGGTAAAGATCCATGCAGGAGGCATGTATATCCTTATAGATAACCCCTATGGCAGTAGTTTAGAAAGGATGACATTGGGTTTACATCCACTTTAACCACTTCTCCTCTCACACCTGTTCACCCCCTATAGACCAGAGCAATTTTTTACAATTGTGCTATAGACCTGTTTATTCAGCTGTATCCTTCTCATTACTAAAGAGAAGGATGAATAGATATATCATTTATTTTTTAGGTCATACAGAGCTTTTTTATTTATTTTTATTGTTTGCAATCCTTACAATTTTTAAATCCAACACTTTTTTTTTTTTTTTTTTTTTTTTTTTTTGTTTTTCTCAGCAATGTTTAAAGTGTTCTGTCGTTTTTTTTTTTTTCTATTTTAAAAAATAATGTTTTTATGTACAAAGTTATTTACAAATTAAATGGTGTGTGTGTGTGTGTGTGTGGTGTGTAGGTGTTTTTGCTTCGTGTGTGTGTGTGTGTGGTTTTTTTTTTTCTTTTTTTTTTGTTTTCTGCAGCCAGTAAACTCCCTAGCATGTTATCCTATGTGTCCATGCACAGATAAGCTGTTATCAGCAGTTTTTGGCTGGGGCGTTTTTTCTGGCTGGAAGAAAAAAACGCAGAACTAGTTTGAAGAGGAGTTTTTCAGCTGAAAAAGTGGCTATTCAGCGTTTTTGAGCCATAAGCTTTTGTGGGAGTATAGCTTTGTTAAAATAAGGCTAAATGATGCTGAAAAACTCATTCTACAGCTAACGCTACTGGCTTTTCTATAACGTCCCATCCAGTATGGGTGAGAACTAAGGGCCGGTTCACACTGCTGTCCAACATCGGGTGTGATTCACATCGCACTGCAGTGCAAATCACATGCAATGTCTGTGCCATGCGAACTCAGCCATACAGATTGTATGGCTGAATTTGCATCGCATTCGGACAAAACTCACAGGACATGTTTATTTTTTTTAATTCCCCCGCAGCAGAACCGGATCTCATGGGTGTTCCTGTCTGAATTTGCAGTTCGCTCTGCGATATGCGAACTGATTTGGTGGTGTCATTGGCTTTCTATATATAATATATATTTCTGACACTCCCAGCAGTTTGCATAGAGCAGTGTAAACGCCCTGTGCGTCCTTTTTGATGCGGAAACTCGCCCTGGATTCGCAGGGTTCCTGAACCGCAGTGTGAACTGGCCCTAAATGTGAAACGTGTAAATGGATGTTAAATGTGTAAAAACATTAAAAAAAACTGAAAATCTTAGGCTTCATGTACGCTGCTGCTGATGAATGGAACAGTTAGGAGCAGTTGAACGTGTGTGGGTTTTTTTTTTTGTTTGTGTTTTTTTTTTTTTTCAGCTGCCCCTGAACTTTTCTTATCTTATCAGTCCATGTACACAGGGATGTTTTATAGTCCTTTCTAGGCAGTTGCATATTAGAAGCATTTTTTTTGGAAAGCAAAAAAAAAAAATGCGTTCAGGACGGATGTTCAGAGGCATTTCAGTGTTAATTTAGCCAACTAAATGAATATTATTTTAGTAGACTAAAACAACTGAGCTGCCTAAAATGCCATTTTAGTTTGTTGTATTTTAGTCATAAGACTAAAATGGGACTAAAACTAAAATGCCATTTTAGTCAAAAGACTAAGACTAAAACTAAATTGAAATGTGACTTCAAAATTAACACTAGTCTGTAGTGCATGTTCCTACCTCCAATACCATAATAAATTAATATAGAGAGAATATCACAGCTCCAGGTGGGTCAGATCAAGGTAAAAGGCATCTCCTTCAGTCTAGAAGTCCAGGTGCTGGCAATGCTATGGCAGTTAGACATCAAAGAAATTCTGGAAAGCCGCACTCCAAAGATATTTGCCTTTATTCAATAAGGTATAGCTATGACTAAGCACTCCTTGTAGTGTGAAACGCGTAAGCTTTGTTCCACTTTGCTGTGATCTGTATTTTGGCTGATACCTTATTGAATAAAGACAAATATCTTTGGAGTGCGGCTGTCCAGAATTTCTTTGATGTTCTAATAATAATATATTAGATTTTTCACTCCAGCAGTATATAATGAGTTTGGAAATTGCAGAGAAATGTTAACTAATGCATTACAATTTAATTACACCCATTAGATTTTAGTCGACTAAAATGTCTTGGAGATTTAGTCGACTAAATACGACTAAAACTATTGCAGAAGACTAAAATAGGACTAAAATGGCATTTTAGTTTTAGTCCCAAGACTAAGACTAAAACGAAATCGAAATTTTGCTGCCAAAATTAACACTGCCTGCAACAGCTTGTAAACGCGGTAACTTGTGTTTAGCCATGTTTTGTTTACTGGCATTTTTAATTGAGATACATTTTTGACTATTTAAAAAGGGGGGGGGGGGGGATCCTCTAAACCAAACGCAGCAAAAATGGATGTTTTTAAACTTCGGTTACTATCTGTCACGTTGAATCATTCAGGAGAGGTTGTAAAACGTCCCGTGTACATTAAGTCCTAATGTTATGGTTAATGAAAATGGAAGCAAACAAATCAGCAGGAAAATAATTGAATGTATTAGGAGTTAAAGCGTCTGTTAACCCCAAAAAAACCAGATCCTGTTCCCTCAAAGCATGCTATGCAGCACAGTGCTTGTGCTGTGTCATTTGGCCCCCCATATCACCTGAAATACCTGGTTGATCCTGCCTGACTATACTCTCACCACAATTGTATCATGGCTGCTGAGCCCTGACACCGCGTTCAGCGTACGTGCCTCCGTCAGCCGCAGCCCTGCTCTCCTGAGTCTCCAACCCCCCCCCCCCCTTCGCTTTTATTCATGCATACACGCATACATGCATACATACATATGTACATATACAGTTGTACTCATAAGTTTACATACCCTGGCAGAATTTTTTATTTCTTTTCCATTTTTCTGAGAATATGAATGACACAAAAACATTTCTTTCACTCATGGTTAGTGTTTGGATGAAGCCAATTATTATCAATCAACTGTGTTTACTCTTTTTAAATCATAATGGCAACAGAAACTACCCAAATGACCCTGATCAAAAGTTTACATCCCCTGGTGATTTTGGCCTGATAACATGCACACAAGTTGACACAAAGGGGTTTGAATGGCTATTAAAGGTAACCATCCTCACCTGTGATCTGTTTGCTTGTAATTAGTGTGTGTGTATAAAAGGTCAGTGAGTTTCTGGACTCCCGACAGACCCTTGCATCTTTCATCCAGTGCTGCACTGACGTTTCTGGATTCTGAGTCATGGTGCAAGCAAAAGAATTGTGAAAGGATCTGCGAGAAAAGGTAGTTGAACTGTATAAAACAGGAAAGGGATATAAAAAGATATCCAAGGAATTGAGAATGCCAATCAGCATTGTTCAAACTCTAATCAAAAAGTGGAAAATGAGGGGTTCTGTTGTAACCAAACCACGGTCAGGTAGACCAACTAAAATTCCAGCCACAACTGCCAGGAAAATTGTTCGGGATGCAAAGAAAAACCCACAAATAACTTCAGGTGAAATACAGGACTCTCTGAAAACGTGGTGTGGCTGTTTCAAGATGCACAATAAGGAGGCACTTGAAGAAAGATGGGCTGCATGGTTGAGTCACCAGAAGAAAGCCATTACTACACAAGTGCCACAATGTATCCTGCTTAAAATACGCCGAACAGTGCACAGACAAGCCTCAAACCTTCTGGCACAAAGTCATTTGGAGTGATGAGACCAAAATTGAGCTTTTTGGCCACAACCATAAACCCTACATTTGGAGAGGAGTCAACAAGGCCTATGATGAACGGTACGGAGGTGGATCACTGATGTTTTGGGAATGTGTGAGCTACAAAGGCACAGGAAATTTGGTCAAAATTGTTGGCAAGATGAATGCAGTATGTTATCAAAATACTGGAGGAACATTTGCATTCATCAGCCAGGAAGCTGCGCATGGTACGTACTTGGACATTCCAACATGACAATGACCCAAAACACAAGGCCAAGTCGACCTGTCATTGGCTACAGCAGAATAAAGTGAAGGTTCTGGAGTGGCCATCTCAGTCTCCTGACCTCAATATCATTGAGCCACTCTGGGGAGATCTCAAATGTGCAGTTCATGCAAGACAGCCCAAGAATTTACAGGAACTGGAGGCTTTTTGCCAAGAAGACTGGGCAGCTTTATCATTTGAGAAGATAAAGAGCCTCATCCACAATTACCACAAAAGACTTCAGGCTGTCATTGATTTTAAAGGGGGCAATACACGGTATTAAGAACTGGGGTATGTAAACTTTTTGATAAGGGTCATTTGGGTAGTTTCTGTTGCCATTTATGATTTAAAGCGTAAACACGATTGATAAATGGCTCCAGCCAAACGCTAACCATCAGTGAAAATAGTTTTTTGTGCTTCATATTCTCTGAAAAATGGCCAAGAAATCATAAATTCTGCCAGGGTATGTACACTTGTGAGCTCAGCTGTGTGTGTGTATGCATATGTATCCATCTAGTCTTTTTAGACGCTAGACTGTAATGGTGGTGATGAGCAACTTCTAGTGGGAATGTGATAGGGTGACGGGTATTCTGGTGCCAACACGCACACTGCCTAGAAGGGTCACTAATTGACACTGACATCGATAGTGACAATAATTCAGGGATAAGACTTATACCAGGGGTAGGCAACTTTTTCAGAGGTTGAGATCTACCTGGGAAACGTGTAGCAAATCAAAGATCCCTGGCTAGAGGGTGTTTGGGCATTGGCCCTTTTTAACCACTTCAATACAGGGCATTTTCACCCCCTTCCTGCCCAGACCAATTTTTAGTTTTCAGCGCTGTCGCACTTTGACAATTGCGTGGTCGTGCGATGTTTTACCCAAACAAAATTGACATCCTCCCCCCCCCCCCCCCCCCACAAATAGAGCTTTCTTTTGGTAGTATTTGATCACCTCTGCGGTTTTTATTTTTTGCGCTATAAACAAAAGAGCGTCAAAACACAATATTTTTTACTTTTTGCTATAATAAATATCCCAATTTTTAAAAAAAAAAAAACGAACTTTTTCCTCAATTTAGACCAATATGTATTCTACATATACGCATATACTATATTGATTGGTTTGCGCAAAAGTTATAGCGTTTACAAAATACGGGATTAATGGCTAACTGTAGGGGGAGGGGATTCAAAAGGGGAGGAGACCGATCGGTGTTCCTCTGTACTGAGAACACACCATCGGTCTTCTCTCACCTGACAGGACGTGGGTCTGTGTGTTTACACACACGGATCCACGGTCCTGCTCAGTTAACGGGCAATCGCGGGTGCCCGGCGGACATCGCGGCCGCTGGGCATGCGCACCGGGTCCCGAGCAACGCGGCGGGTGTGCGCCCCTTAGACGGCCGGGAAGCCCAGGACGTCATATGACGCCCGCCCGGGATGGGAGATCCCTCCTGCGGGCGTCATATTACAATGGGTGGGTAGGGAAGTGGTTAAAATAAAAACAACTTATTAAAAACATTGGGGGTTATTTACGAAAGGCAAATCCACTTTGCACTACAAGTGCACTTGGAAGTAAAGTCGCTGTAAATCCGAGGGGGATATGCAAGGAAAATGCAAGCATTTTAGCTTGCACATGATTGGATGATAAAATCAGCAGAGCTTCCCCTCATTTCAGATCTACCCCTTAGATTTACAGCGAGTGCACTTGTATTGCAAAGTGGATTTGCCTTTTTGTAAATAACCCCCATTGTGTCTTCTGTCCCGCTTCAAAGCGCGCACACACGTCATCAGGCCCCTCCCCAAAAGTAGTGTCCTGGGAGGTAAATTTACTGTGAGCGGTTGGCGGGTGGGTTGCACTTGACAACCACAGGGATTGCTTGGGGGTGGTTACATCATCCAAGGCTACCATGTCCCAGCCATTGTCTGCAATCCCCTCTTCTCCCCTGAAGCTGCTTCTGACTTGCGCAAGGGAGCCAGATCACATGACCAGATCGGGCTGATTATAGGTAGGTATATACATCTTTCTTACACAGGTTAGTCGGCATAGGTGTTAGGAGTCGGGAGGGAGAATTTTAAGACTAGTAAGGTTTAGGCTGGAATTCTACTTTAACCCTTTCTGATGGGTTTCCACCTGTGCCAGTACATCTAAACTTGTTTGTTCTTAATTTTAACAATATTCACTTTAAATATTATTGTGCTTATTTTGAATTTTTTTTTTTTTCTTTTTTCGCAGCTTGATCGTGAAAAGTCCAACGTGGAAAGTAATTTACAAGACCTGCAGAAGACTTTGGATGATGTTAGGAAGGACCTGTGTAATGAACAGCAGAGAAATAATGAGTTGGTAGAGCAAATTAAGGCATTCCAGCAGGAAAACCTTTACAGGCAGGAGAGGGACAATGGAAATAACCATGTGAAATGCTCCTGTGGACAGGAAGAAACTGAATTGGCCCAACTTGAAAAAGAGCTAAAAGAAGTCCAGCAAAAATATGAACAGTTTGAGGAAAAGTACCAAGAGGAAAAGAAAAGGTGGGGAATGAGCAAACCAGCTTCCCGTGAGGAACTGCGGTCATCTTTCCAATGCGAGGCCGATGACCGAGGGCTGTTGTCCGATCTTCAGGAAGAGTTGAGGACCGCACGGAGGCACTATTTTGACTTTCAGAGCAAGCTCAATCTAGCCCAAGAGGAGCTCTTGGCATTCATAGAAGAACTCGCTCACCTCTACCACCATGTCTGCATGCGTAATAACCTGACACCAAACCGTGTCATGCTTGATTATTACAGAGATGGTAAGGGGGCAAAGGTGCTTCTCAGAAAAAGAAAATCCTCAGACTTCTTTGGAAAACTTATGGCTAGCCCTGACCTAGAGATAACTGAGCTTCACAGTGGCGAGCGATCCCCGCGGAGTAGTCCTGACTCTACTTTGGGGTCAGATTGTGCGGACTCACCTAGAGAGCTCCTTAGTATCACTCATCTAGTGGCCATTGTCAAGGACCAGATTAAACACTTGCAAGGTGCTCTTGCTGTGTCGTGGCACCAAACGTCACTGGACAGTATTGCCTCTGATATGGAAAAGGACAAAGAGGTTCTGGTGGAGGAAATTGTGAAACTGAAAGCTTTGCTGAGCACTAAGAGGGAACAAATAGCTACTTTGAGGACTGTTCTGAAGGCTAACAAGCAGGTACATTTTGTCTTAATCAAGGCTCCCGGTTGTATGCTATTTATTTTTTAAATGTCTCGCTCTTATGTTTTTTTAATTGTTCGTGTTTTGTATGTTTGTTTTTATACCTTTTTTTTTTTTTTTTTTTTTTTATAATTTAATAAATTAACTTGGCCCTCTTTTTAAGATTCGTGTTTTTTTTTTTTTTAATTTGACATGGATTAGGGGGTCCTGCTTTTTTTTGCTCCGTAAATAGGTTATCGCTTGGGCATTATTTATCTAAATGTATTAGTCTTAGGGCTGATCTCCATGTTTAGTTTTAACTTTAACTGCTTACAACCCGGCCTATAATATGATGACGGCCGAGCGGGAGCTCTCCCATCCTGGGTGGACATCATGACGTCCTCCCAGTCACTCACCTAAGGGCCCCGTTGCAACCTGATTTGTCACCCGCTGTGTCACCAAGCTGGGCCAAACAAACCATTTCACTAGCCGTTGCTGCAGCTGTGTGAACTGTATAAACTGTAGGCAACCACAGCTACGTAGAGTATATAGTGCTGTGTTGTGTTCCCTGTCTTGTTTCTGGAGGAAAGTCAAGTCGAGCTGAGTCCTGCTCAACCATTCAGAGGAAGCTTTGTTTTCTGTGAATGAATACAAAGCTTTTTCTGATTGGCTGAGGCAGCATTTGTCGTCAGCATGCCTCCACCTAAGGCCAATCGGAGAAGGCTTTGTATTAATTTTATAAAATACAAGGCTTCCTCTGAATGGCTGAGCAGTGCTCAG
Source organism: Lithobates septentrionalis (assembly GCA_037952835.1). NCBI lineage: Eukaryota > Metazoa > Chordata > Amphibia > Anura > Ranidae > Lithobates > Lithobates septentrionalis. The sequence goes on from JBBDGP010003015.1 coordinate 807,548, forward strand.
CCCAACTCTATTTTGCTGCGGGAGCAGGACGGGAAGACTCGCTGCCGGAACAGAGTGCTGTATACTGTGTGTAGCTGAGGCCATATACAGTTTATACAGCGCTCCCAGGTGCTGCGTCTGTAAGTGAAGTAAATGGTTTGGTTGGACCAAGCTGTCCAAACTATTTAAAGGTGAGTTAAACACAGAGATCAGCTTTAAAGTGTGCATCGACCCAAAGAGAATTTATTATTATTTATTATTATTTTTTCTATACTGCACGCCTTAGATGTTGCTGCATTAATTTTTCTGCAAGTAAAGAAAATGGCTTGTTGATCCCGCCAGAATCCCAGTGCACTTTATCTCACAATATCATTTTTAGTTTTTGTGGCTATCTTTTGTGACCTACAAATTACCCCGCCCCCCCACGTAATGGAGATTGATTGGTAGAGGCCATTTGCAGTCCTAATCAGGAGAGCAGCCTGTGGTGATGACATTGCTTTTTCATAGATGTAGTACAGTGAGCACGTTGTCACCCTAGTGCCCCGTACACACGATCAGAAAGTTGTACGGAAAATACTGCTTTTAAAGCGATCGTACGATAATCGGATCTTTAGTACAGAGCTTTCGAGAGCCGATCATGACAGTTCATCAGATTTAATACTCTATCAGACGTGCACGAAAATATATTTCGTACAATGCCAGATCGTACATTTTTCGTTTTTAATCAGTACAGCCATCGTTCGAAAATGCAATACAAATGCATTACAACACATGACATCACTTCCGAATCGTACGGGAATTTTTGTGACTTTAGTAAACTCATCAGATTCGATCTGAGATTAGCATGCCAAAAAAACCCCCAAAAACTGATGATCATTCTCGTGTGTACGGGGTTTAGGACAGGAAATGCGTTGCTGGCGGAAATACCAGGGGAAAAAAAAAAATGATCGCAGCCACCACATCTAAGAACCATCAAGCTCCATTTTTTTGTTTTTGGATTTAGATAAACTTTAAAGCTAACCTATTTATTTTATTATTTTTTTTTTCTTTTACCACACAGGCCAAAACAGGTTCTCGTTAATGTAGGCCTCCCCAGCAACACATACTTGCCTTCCTTAACCACCCCATTGCTCCATTCAGCTGTCTGGAGCAAAGGAAGGTCCTGTGAAAGCTAAGAGTTGTCGTAGCTTATACAGTGCTATAGATCACATTATGACTGCACTGATGAGCCCAAGGCTTTTGCGTAGTGGGTCACCTTCTCCTACATACCCGGAAGTACTGGGTGTTTTCTTCCATTACCAGCAAGGGAGCTGAGAAAAGCTAAGCATCTGCTGGTTAGGTGGGGAATTAAAGGGCTTGTGAAGGTTTGTTCTTTTTAAAAAAACAAAACAAAATAGGTTATACTTTCCTCCTCTGTGCAAGGGTTTTGCACAGAGGGGCCCCGATGCTCCTCTTCTGGGGCCCCCCCGCAGCGCTCCTGGCTCCTCCTCTTCTCGAGTGCCCCCACACAGAGCCGCTTTCCATGGGGGCACTTGTGCAGGCACGCTCCCTAGTCATGCTGCTGCGTCCATTGACACAGACAGGAGGACCTGGCTCCCGTGTCACTGGATTTGATTGATAGCAGGAGCCAATGGCTCCCGTTGCTGTCAATCTATCCAATGAGGACCCGAGACAGTGGCTGGAGCTGCTGTGCTCATCCCTGTCAATGGAATGATCGGGTTTAGGTAAGTAAAATGGGGGGGTCTGTGGGGCTGCTGCACTACACAAGGTTTTTCAGAATACATTAAGGTGAAAAACTTTGAAGGTTTAAAACCCCCTTTAAAGCAAATTTTTTGCTATGCCCTGAATGGACACATAGCTAACCATTTGGTGCTTACGTTTTACAATAAATCATTTTTGCAGATGTGCAGCTTTTAAAATGCGGACATAAAAATTGAGCCGGGAGCCATTTAAAGTTTTTTTTTTTTTTTTTATCTTTTATATTTTTTTTCTAATTGAAATATTTTGTTTTTTTAAAAAAAAAAAATAACAGTGGAGTACTGCTTGGCATGGAATAAGCATATGAATGTTCTAAAACAGGGATATGCAATTAGCAGACCTCCAGCTGTTGCAAAACTACAAGTCCCATCATGCCTCTGCCTCTGGATGTCATGCTTGTGGCTGTCAGAGTTGTGCTATGCCTCATGGGACTTGTAGTTCTGCAACAGCTGGAGGTCCGCTGATTGTATATCCCTGTCCTAGAAGATTGTCCTGATGTTGGTACAGATTAAGGGGTCGGTTCACACCACAAAAAACGCACTTCAGATCTGTTCCAGATGCGTTTCTGCATGCGCATTTTTAATACATTCCAGGTGCGCCTTTTTTTTTTTTTTTTCTCACTATACTAGGGTCCAGTGCTTTTTTACGGTGTTCCAGTGCAGGAAAAATGCAGCATGTTCTACTTCTATTTTTTTTTTTTTTTTTTTTTTTTTTTTTTTTTCTGGAACTGACTACACTGTGAACTATGCCATTGGAAACCATATAACCTACTTACAATGTGTTTTTGATTCAGAGCAAAAATGCTTTGGACTGCATGGGGTGTGAACTGGCCCTAAAAAAAAAAAAAAAAAAAAAAAAAAAAAAAAAAAAAAAATTACATGGAGCACTGAACTGTTAGGAGTGTACTAATAAGTATATCACCTTTTGCTTAATATTTAATTTAAAAGCAGATGTGGTAAAGTGTACTTGGCATGACCTTAAAACGGAGCTCCAGGCTCCTTCAGAAAAATAAGTCGGCAGATTCAAATACTGCAGCTACTGACTTTTTTTTTAATAAGACACTTGCCTGTTCAGGGATCCAGCAATGTCCTCACCTGAGCGGATTCTTCAATCGGCTTCATGTGCAGGCACCAGCATCAAGGAAACAAAGTGAAGCTTTGTGGCTTCACAATATACTAAAATACCCAAGAGACTCGTAGGAAGAACTAATTGTGGTTATATTGAATAGTTGCAACTATTCAATAGTGATCTAATGCAATCATAAATATGTGATAAAAATAATAGTGCGCTATTCATAATTAATTGGAATATCCCAAAACGCATAGTGAGATATTGTGAATCGATGACACCAATAAACGAAAAATGGTTGAAATAAAAAATTATACAAATGTTAAATGTTAGGTAAAGGATCAACCACATTGTAAGGGACCATCCGCTGTTAAGTAAATGGATCCTGTATATTCCTCTCTGTAAGCCTTAAGATCCACTTCTTGGGGTTAGATGCTCAAAGCAAAAGGAAAAACATCATTGTGCAAGATTGAAAAAAACAATGCTTGTTTATCACTGGCTCCTGGGAGGGGCTGGTGACGTCACTTCCTGTGGCTCATATCCTCTGAAGCACGGTGAGGAGAGCTGTCCTATGAGCATTTTATTGTACAAGGTGTGTCTGTACAGCCATTGTACAAGATATACCAATTGTGAGTGGACTATTTTTTTGGTTTTTTTTTGTTTTTTTAAATCCAAGCATTGTTTTTTACAATCTTGTGCAATGATGCTCTTATGTTTTGCTTTGATCCTTTACCTACATCACTAAAGTGTGATTTGACCCAAGGGGGTCCATTGATGAGGTGAGCAGGCTTTGCGCCCAGATTGTGTGGCATGGAAATAATTTATGGTTGCCACTGAAGAATTTGTGGCTTCACAGCCTATTTACTACTGCGCATGCGTGAGTCGCGTTACGCCTTGTGAATGGTCCCGTTGTCTACAGGGACCTGTGATCCCGGAAGACTGGCGAAAGGAGGGGGGAGGGGGCCAACGTCTGGCTCAGTCAGTTGCATTGATCGAAGCTGGAAGTGTGAGCGGGTACATGTCAAAACCAGGTACCCACTCTTTTTTTTTCCCCAAAAAAAAAAAAAAATGTTCCAAGTTGGACAGTGGAGGGTGCAAACAAGTGAAGCTTCCCCTTTTGGGTGGAGCTCCGCTTTAAAGTGGCATTCCAGGCAAAACTGATTTATCCTTATTCTACAAATGGTCCCCCCCCCCCCCCCTTTCTAACGCCTATTCTGACTAACCTGTTTAATGAAGGTGTGTGTGTGTGTATATATACACCTATTTTCAGGCCACTTCGGTGCGGTTATGTGATCCAGCTTACTTGTGTCAGCCAGCATGGCTGCAGGGGCGAGGGAGTGCTGAGAATGGATGGTGAAATTGCTGCTCCAGGCTTTACTAGAGCCTGTTGTTAGAGCGCACTCTCCTCTCCAGCCAGTGCTGGCTGACACAGGGTGGGTCATATGACCTGGCTGAAGCAGTCTGAAGATGGGGAGCACTTTTAAGAGTAGATGGGTTTTTGCCTGGAATTCCACTTTGGATGTACATTGAATAAAAATACTGCTATAGTACAAGCACTTTATTATGCTTGCATATACTAAGTGATGGTGAAACTTGGAACCTGTGCACTCTTGGCAGGCTCCAACCGAAAGCTCCCGCTCGCTACTTGCGATCGTGTGTTTTCAGATCACGTGACAGCCAATCACAGTGGTCGCATGAACTTAAGCCCTGCCTCCTGGTGTCATTAACTTCTTAAAGAGCTGTGAGGCACTGGCGCAAAGAGGTTAATGGGACAAAATCAGATGCATGATTCGTTTCATAAATGAGACCACCTGACTTTGTGATAGAAGAGCCTTTGCTATGAGCTTCATGTTTCTGTTCTCCTCCAGGTACCTCCAAATCTTATCACTGGAGAACAATGACCCCCCCCCCCCCTTATTCCTTTCTGAGAAATATAGATATACACACAAAAGGGGGGGATTTACTAAAACTGGAGCACTCAGAATCTGGTGCAGCTGTGCCTGGTAGCCAATCTGCTTCTAACTTCAGCTTGCTTAATTAAGCTTTGACAATAAAACCTGGAAGCTGTTCGGTTACTATGTACAGCTGTACCAGATTCTGAGTGCTCCAGTTTTAATAAATCCTTCCCCCACCTCACCTATTATGTGCAAAATGGCACCCAGCACCCACCCGACAGGCAGTTAGGAGGTGTTGTATTGCCTCCTCACCACCTGCTTTTGAACCCCGCATTAGCATGCATGCAGTTGCGGGGTGCTTGCAGAGTGGCCCCATCCACTTGAGTGGGATTGCTAGTGCCTGCCAAAAGTGACGAGGTATAATTCTTGCCACAAAGTGAAGCATTGCTGCTACGGTAGGTGTACACTATCTGCAGCTAAACATTGGGGGGGGGAATATATTCACACATTCCTGCAGAAATAGCTGGGTATGGGAGCAGGGGCTGCAGTGACCACTGGATGGAACTAAAGACAATCCGAGTGAGAATGTCACCAGCACACCACGGATCTCCAAATAAAGGGTCCTAATCGATTATCTAATTATAGCAAAAGCAATGTTTTGGAGCCTCGCAGGACCCCTTCATCAGGCAGGTCCCATGGCTGATGAAGGGGTCCTGCGAGGCTCCAAAACATTGCTTTTGCTATAATTAGATAATCGATTAGGACCCATTTTTTGGAGATCCGTGGTGTGCTGGTGACATTCTCTCGCTAAACTGAAAAAATAAGCATTGACCCATACAAGAGGCTGATTTGAGTTGGCGCTGAGGCAGGTAGCAATGCTTTTCTAGAATTGTAGGAAAGTTAACATTAAACTTTTTTATTGGAGTCCAGGTGTGGTTTATTTGCAGAATTTGTTTAAATGGCTAATGCACTTCTAATCGCTAGTTCTCGTGGAACCTCAGTCAGAAAATTAAGTCCTGCTAGATCACTTCAGACTGACCCTTTTTGCATTAAAAATAAGTGTCTATTACTGGATTTTAAACTTTATACACTCTCGCCCTTTAAAGATGGCACAAGTGCTGAGATCAGTTAGAAAGCACTCTGCTCCTAATTCATGTTGTAGGCCAACAAACCCTCAGCTTTTTTTGAGAATGGAGTGGTGTCAGCACTGCCTACTGTCTTTTGCTAAACTATGGGCAGCACAGCAGTATAGTGGGTAGCACTCTCGCCTAGCAGTAAAAGGGGTCGCTGGTTCGAATCCCAACCATGAGTGTCATGGTGTACCTGCCTGGAGTTTGCATGTTCTCCCTGTCCCTGTGTGGGTTTCCTCTCTGTACTCCGGTTTCCTCCCACACTCCAAAGACATGCTGGTAGGTTAATTGGCTTCTGTCCAAAATTGGCCCTAGACCTAGTATATGAATGTGAGTTGGGGGACCTTGGATTTTGGGCTCCTTGAGAATAGGGACTGATGTGAGTGTGTAATGTATGTGTGGAGCGCTGCGTAAAATTGACGGCGCTATATGCGTACCTTAAATAAATAATGATTTAGATGAGCATCTTAATGAGACACAATGTTTAGGGATGGGGACAATTTGTAGACCCTCAGCTTGAACTGGATGGACTGGTGTCTTTATTCAACCTTACTACCCTGTTTCCCCGAAAAATAAGACCTAGCGTGATTGTCAGTGATGGCTGCAATATAAGCCCTACCCCCCAAATAAGCCCTACCCTGTTTCGCCGAAAATAAGCCCTACTCTGAAAATAAGACCTACAAGGACTTTAACTAGGGCTTATTTGGGGGGTAGGGCTTATATTGCAGCCATCACCGACAATCACGCTAGGTCTTATTTTCGGGGAAACAGGGTAACTATCCTCATCCACTCCCACATCTCTACTTCAGGCTAAGCATTTTGTTGTCCTTGTCAACAAGTAGGAGGGCGTAACAGACTTATTGAGATGATATAGAAAGTCTACCAAAGACATACCTAATTGGTATACTTGACTATACCAGGGATCTAGAACGTTATAACTCCCTATTTCTACGAGGTTTATATAGGCAGATACTAGAGCTACACGATTCTGGCCAAAATGAGAATCACAATTTTTTTTTTTTTGCTTAGAATAAAAAGATCACGATTCTTGCGGCGTAAAATCTTTCACATTATACAAAAAAAAATTGGGCTAACTTTTACTGGTACAGGTTTTTTTACTGTCGCTATTCGCCGAAAAGGGGTTAAATCCGCCCGTAAAAAAGGCAGCCGCAATGACCGCTTAGAACAGGGGTCTCAAACTGGCGGCCCTCCAGATGTTGCAAAACTACAAGTCCCATCATGCCTCTGCCTGTGGGAGTCATGCTTGTAACTGTCAGCCTTGCAATGCCTCATGGGAATTGTAGTTTTGCAACAGCTGGAGGGCCACCAGTTTGAGATCCCTGGCTTAGAACATCCAAAAGATATTCTGTACTTTTTTTTTGTATATTTTCATCAACTCTTGCATGAAAAAAGTTAAATTATTATAATAAAGTTTACACAATCTTTTTTGCCACTAAAGTCCTGTTTTGTGGGGGATTCTCTTTGCTATATACATCTCTTCACACTAGCAGCAGTTACTATTATCCCTTACAGTATTGCTGCTCAGGGTAACATTACACGGCATGAAGGGGTGTTTTTACATCAAGGAGCAGCCTACAGGACATGGGATGCACACCACTAGTAGTGGTTTTCTGTATACTCTCCCCCAAAATAAAATTATTAAATGTCAACTTTTAAATGTGTGTCCCCCCCCCCCCCCCTCCACATGCAAACAGTGTAAGTACCTTAATGTGACCTGGTATCAGCCTCTTGTATTCTCCTGTGCAACAGAGCTCTGGCTGGAAGTCTAAGCCAATCAGTTGTGTTGCAGACTTGGGCTTTTTTTTGCACTACAGCGTATTAAATCGTGGGCAGATTTGCCGTGGATCTGCCCACGATTTGACAGCGCTGAGATGTGAATGACAAAACGTGGGACTGGCATTTGAGATGCCATTCCTTTTGAATGGCATCTAAAATCGCTCTGCAAATCTGCTGCATGATAAAACGTGCCAACCGACATCGCGGGATGCATGTCCCCTAAAAAAAATAGTTCAGGAGCTACTTTGGGTGACTTGCGTGCCGCGATGCGAGTTACCACGATTGTCGTGCGCTGCAATCGCGGTAACCCGCATCGTGGGACACAAGTCACCCCAAAGTAGCACCTCAGCGATTTGAGGTGTCATTCAAATGGCATTGCAAATGTGAGTCCGGCGTTTTGTCATTCACATCTCTGTGCTGGCAGATCCGTGGCAAATCTGCCCACGATTTAAAACCCTGTAGTGTGAATGCAGTCTTACTGATAGTAGTCCCTATCCTTTCGCTGCCCAATCACAGGGTGTGAAAGGGGTGAGGTTTTTAAAGTGTTACTAAACCCACAACAGTAAAATCAGTCTGTATATGCAATAAAGCATGCTTGTCATACTTACTGTGAAACCTAAGGGATTCCTTAAAAAAAAAAAATCTGTTTGATTTCCCTCCCCCCATTTCGTCCGCAGTCCCTAATCCATCTTCTGATGGTACAGAGCCTTGGGGGCAAGCTGCACATGCTCAGTTTGGTGTGTATTGCTAGAGAGTTTTATCTTTTCTTGGGAGGGTGTATGTGATCAGTACAGGGACAATTAGCACTGTCCAGACAGAGGGTCAGGGGTCCTGCAGCCTCATAGGCCAGTCAGAGCAGAATGAAAACTCCTCCAAGCTTTATTCAGATGTTGGTAGAAGAAAAAAACAAATATGGTTGCGCTCTATACCCTAAACCTCATGAACGTGATAAGTGATTAAGTAATTTAAAGATGGTCCCACAAAAAATTATAATTCTGTAAGTGTTCAGTGATGGTGTATCAAAATTCCAAGTTCCAATTGGCAAATCGATATCAAAAGTACATCAAATTGTGATCAATTCCAAAAGATCGGTGTGACTTTGCATAACAGACCCACCACCCTAAGAAGTTTGCGCTTACCAGCTGCACAGACAAGTAATGCCTGTGGCTAACACCCAGCCAGGGCCTTTTCCTCTCAGTGGTATTCTGATATCGGTCCAATCACTGCGTCTGGGGGGGTTTTCTCCTGGTCCAAACTTTGACGGAACACATCCCATGCTGAGAGCTTGTGTATGGCTCAATGCTATACAGCATAGTGCTTATGCGGTTTCATTTTGGCCCCCTGTATCACCTGAAATACATGGCTGATCCTGCCTGGTTTTGCAGTTCGTAAACTGACCACGGTTTATCATGGCTGCTGAGCCCTGACACCGTGGTCAGTTTGCGTGCCTCTGTCATCCGCTCTTTCTCTCCCCCTTCCCTGCCTGTCAGCTCTACGATCTTCCCCTCCTGCTGCTCTCATAATACAACAACCTTGCAACAATCCAGTTTTATGTTAAATAATGCATTTTTTTTTTAAATGTGGCTGTGTACCTGATCGGCTCTCTTCTCCTCCTGGATGATGTCAGAGGGGGGGGGTGGTGGTGGTTTCTCAGCCCCGCCCGCTTGGCTGTCAGTTCAAGAGAGGAGAGAGGTGGTCGGTCACGTGAGTGCCGATCGGTGCTCTGAAATCAGGTATGCAGCAGCATTTAAAAAAAGACAAATGCACTGGGGACATTATTTAACATAGCAGATGGGATTGTTGCAAGGTTGTTTGCGTGGCTTAAGTAACACTTAGGCTTCATGTACACTGGACGTTAAAATAACATTCTAAAAACCGCCAGTAGCTTTGCAGTGAGTTTGTCAACGTTTTTGAAATGGTGTTTATTAGCGTTTTTGATCTATTGAAGAAAAAAATAAAAAATGCTGGTGACCTGCGTTTTACGACGTTAGAGCGTTTTTACAGCTGAAAGCCTCCTCCGAACCCACTAGTTTTGGGTTTTGTTTTTTTAAAGGCAGAAAACGCTCCAGCCAAAAACTGCTGATAACAGCCTATTTGTGTATGGACACATAGGATAACATGCTGGGGAGTTTATTGACTGTAGAAGAAAACGTCTGAAGACAAAAACAGCTGCTGTAAAAACATCCAGTGTGCATGAGGCCTTAAAGTGGTTAAGTGCAGCAGAGAAAATCGGGTCTCCTCCCCTTCCAGTCAGGGTTGTACTGTGTAAATCCGAGGACTGGATGGACAAACACAAATCTTCTGGCAGGTTAACCAGGTTCTAGCCTTGTAGTTGGCTCTTTACCTGGAGTTCAGCTTGTTGACAGGTTTGCTTTAAGCTTCTTACATTTAACAGCGTAAGATGTTTAGACCAGGGATATGCAATTAGCGGACCTCCAGCTGTTGCAAAACTGCAAGTCCCATCATGCCTCTTTCTCTGGGTTTCATGCTTGTGGCTGTCAGTCTTGCTATGCCTCATGGGACTTGTAGTTCTGCAACAGCTGGAGGTCCGCTAATTGCATATCCCTGGTTTAGAGGGTAAAACGTGTGGCGCTGAGTCTTTAGTATGACAAACACAGAATTTCTGGAGAAACACCAACATATAATGTAATATTTTGGACTGGTATCTTATTTTATTTCAGGTACTTATAAAGCGTTATCAATTTATGTAGCGCTATACATCTACATTGTACATTCACATCAGACCTTGCTCTCAAGGAGCTTACGATCGACGAGCCCTTACTCACATTCATAGACATACTAGGGCAGTGATGGCGAACCTTTTTGAGCCCGAGTGCCCAAACTGCAACACAAAAGGACTTATTTTTTTTTCAAAGTGCCAACACCGCAATTACACCTGAATACCGAGGTTTTCGTTTAGAAAAAACAACTCGTACAGTTGTCAACTAATTAACAGCATTTGTTTAAAAAAAAAACCCCACAATAACAGAGCTTTCCATTAAACATTTTTTTATGGGCAGAGTATAGGCATTTCAAAAAAAGGTACATAATAAACACAGACTTGTAGAAAAGCAACTCACGATTTTGTTGAATGTCCTGTGAAACCGCTGACACCGTTCTGCTGGGTCCGCTGTAGATACAAAGGGCTGGAATGAAAAAAATAATTTGTCATTGTTGTCCATAGGCCAGGACACAAGTTTATCAAAAGTATTGCAGAGTATGGGCAGGGTACTGCAGAGTATGGGCAGGGTACTGCAGAGTATGGGCAGGGGTACTGCAGAGTATGGGCAGGGGTACTGCAGAGTATGGGCAGGGGTACTGCAGCGTATGGGCAGGGGTACTGCAGCGTATGGGCAGGGGTACTGCAGCGTATGGGCAGGGGTACTGCAGCGTATGGGCAGGGGTACTGCAGCGTATGGGCAGGGGTACTGCAGCGTATGGGCAGGGGTACTGCAGAGTATGGGCAGGGGTACTGCAGCGTATGGGCAGGGGTACTGCAGCGTATGGGCAGGGGTACTGCAGCGTATGGGCAGGGGTACTGCAGCGTATGGGCAGGGGTACTGCAGCGTATGGGCAGGGGTACTGCAGCGTATGGGCAGGGTACGGCAGCGTATGGGCAGGGTACGGCAGAGTATGGGCAGGGTACTGCAGAGTATGGGTACTGAGCAGCGCTGTGGGCTGGATCTGTAGTGCCCACATCGCTGCTCAGTAACCATACTCTGCAAACGATCTCTCCCCCTCTCCCTCCCCCCTCCCCCCTCACGCTGTAGGGCGCGTGGGAGCAATATTCTGGGAGGACGTCCATGGACGCCTTCCCAGAATAAGCCGACCACGCTGTAGCTGTCTTTCGGCTATGGCGGGTCGGCAAGTGGATAATAACTCACATTTGATTCCTTGAAATCTGGGCTGCAGTGTGGGGTCAGTTCCCGGGCGCTCCAGTGGTGTCCGATGAAGGGATTTCCCACAGGGGCTTCGACAGGGAATGTCAGCTAAAGAGAACGGGGGGTGTGGCTTCATCGCTCTCGTTTTGGAGTGTGCGTCACGCCCACTCGGACACATCACCCAGAGAACTATGGGAGATGTAGTTCGCGGGTGCGGTGTGGACGATTTGTCAGTGTAATTTGTCAATTGTCACGGCGTGCCCACAGAGACGGCTCAACGTGTCGGCAGCGGCATGCGTGCCACGTGTTCGCCATCACTGTACTAGGGCCAATTTAGATAGGAGCCAATTAACCTACCAGCATTGTCTTTGGAGTGTGGGAGGAAACCTACACAGGCACAGGGAGAACATGCAAACTCCAGCCAGGTAGTACTGTGGTTGGGATTCGAACCAGCGACCCTAGTGCTGCTAGGTCTACGCTCCCTTATCTTATCACCATCTGGTCCTAATTCGATATGAAGTTCATTTGTCACACCTTTGGGTAAAGGAATGTATGTAGGAACAGACGCCTCACGTTTGCAGATAATAGCATCTTGACAAGGATGTCATTTCTTATATCTAGTGGAAATCGAGCTGCACAACCCCCCCCCCCCCCCTTCTCTTCATTTGCAAAGGGTTAGCGACTTCTGCAACTGCAATCCCTGACAGACGACCACAACCGCTTTACAGCATCAGCAGCACATTTGTCAAAGTCATTATATCTGTTCTTTTATGAAGCTGTAGTACGCAAAGCTGATGATTTGTCTCATATAAAAAAAAAAAAATAGATATAGATGGTAATGCAGTTAACCAATCATGTCCGAAGTTGAGAATTAAAATACCATGTGAGTGAGATCTGATTTTTGGATAACATCAACAGACAGACTTTCTGAGGGTAACTCACCACTTGAATTCTAATGTGATGTAAAAGTGGCCATTAAACAGGAAGAACGCTCTGAGCAAACATGGACATGTATGTTGGTTGCTGACCGCCACCTTGTGGCCAGAAGAAGTATTCCACCACGTCTAACCCAATATAAAGGTGTGCGCTTGTTAAAAGTGCAGAAGAGTCACATACCATAAATTTTCATATATGAAAATGTATTTTTAAGGTGTGTGGAAACCCAAGATTGAAAATTTATACATTGCAGGTCATGTTCCTTTTAAAAATACAAATTATAACTTGCGCTTTTCTGCATTCTGATCAAATAAATAATATCCTGCCGGTTACTATTCAGGGCTATTGTGCAAATCGCTTCCCCGAATCTATCTAAGCGTGGCCAGCCTTCTCAGTGCTTCCATAGTAGAGCTATAACTGTAACTATTGGCCTAAGCTGGGCCAGCACCTACCCCCTTCGTCTGTGCAACATCTGACTCTCTGCTAACGCTGCTTTACTGACACCTATAGAAGTGAAAACTACATCTGATTACATCATTGGGAGAGAACAAACTAGACCAGAGGTCAGCAACTTTTTTTTCTACTTAAAGGCCAGATTCAATGTATGTGAATGCTTAAACAGAAGAAACAGACAGTGCAAAACCTAATTACTAAAACTCAGCAGCTGGACACTGTAGGTCAATATACAAAACCTAAAAAGACATACACAAAATATAGCAGTGCAGCGCTCAATACAGGTCAAATGTATACACATAAAATGTACATATTAAACGTACATAAATAAAACGCATGAGGCAAAGTCCCAAAAAGTATATCTTAGTCCGAGGAGATCAAAAGCTGCCCACTTGCAGAAGGGGGATCCCTCAGTTGGCAAGGAAAGGGTGCAGTGATAGGATAAGATTGTATTTGTTGTATCACCACCAATGTGAACCTCCACCAGGGGTCTAGGCTGCTCACCTTATTGAGTGGACCTTCTGCGTTAACAGCAAGGTCACTCATGCATTCCCTTCCACAGGGTAGATTATGGAGATAGGGGTCCACAGGCAGTATCCCAAATTCAGTCTCATCGTTTGATATATATCATGTTAAAAACAAAAATAACAGGACATGCTCTCCATACAAAAAGGTATAAAATGTATTAAATAAGAAAAATATTACTCACAAAACCAGCACTGTTTACCAGTGCAGGAGTATACAGCATAAAATGAACCAGATGGGTGGCTGTACTGACATCACAGAGCCCCTCGTACGCGTATCGTCCGTGTGGACTTCCTCAGCGAATCGCTGGGAAACAGTGCTTGTTTTGTGAATGTATGTGAATGCATGGAGGGCCGCATTCACCTTCTAATAAATTAAGATAATAATCTGGACCCCTTTTACATTACACAGCCTTGTACTTCTGGACCCCTTTACATTACACAGCCCCCCCCCCCCCATGTTTTGCTTTAAAATTGTGCACACTGGAATAGCGGCAAAATACGGTACTTAAACAATCTCCATAGTCAACGGTTTAAAATTTTCTACAGGTTACCAGTTTAGAGTAACAGAGGAGGTCTTGTGCTAGAATTCTTGCTCTGACGATCGTAGCGATACCTCACATGTGTGGTTTGAACACCATTTACATTTGCAGTTGCGACTTGCGTATGCGTTCGCTTCTGCACATGAGCACGGAGGGATGGGGCGCTTTAAATTATTTTTTCTCTATTTTCTTTCTTTTTCACTGTCCCTTTAAAAAAAAAAATTCTGATCACTTTTATTGCTGTCAGAAGGAATGTAAACATCCCTTGTGACAGTAATAGGCGGTAACTGGTACTCTTTATGGAGGAATCGGGGGTCTATAAGACCAAAAATCCCTCCTATGCACTTATAAACCGTATAGGTTTAGGGGATAATAATTTTACGTACAGGTAAGCCTATAATAGGTAAAAATGTGAAAGCGGGGTATGCAACTGCTTTAATGCCAGGCCGATATGAAAGACACATATTAATGCAGCTCTGTAATGATCAATACATAATTGAATATATATTTTTAAATACAAGCAGTACCCAAATTTGAGCTGGTATTTGAACTGCCTCTTGCGGTTTCTGTACAGCAGGACTAGAGTGTGAGAGTAAGAAGCAGCACAAGAAGCCGGTGCGGTTCCCAAGCTGACAAGAGGCATTCTGATAGAACCAGAAAGCAGAGAGATGAGCTTGTCGCTGTTCAGTCGTAGGCAGGGGGTGGGTCGGGAAAAACCCGGGCTCAGAAAAAGTAGGGTTGAATGATGCTGGCTAGCAGACTGAAGACATCTAGTGGAAGAAAAATAGTACTGCAGGGAAATCTCAGTTAACGTGCTGTGATAAGGCACTATATTGGTGTGCGGTCTCTATATATGATCATTTAGCGATGTGATGGTAAAGCTCTCATCCAATATGTCCTTGGCTTATCTCTGTACAGACGGCTGAGGTAGCCATGTCAAACCTGAAGAGTAAATATGAGAACGAGAAGACCCTGATTTCCGATACTATGATGAAGATGCGACATGAGTTAAAAGCCCTGAAGGAGGATGCGGCTACATTTTCATCAATGCGCTCTGTATTCGCCAGCAGGTAATGTATGATTCAGAAAACATTAATACCCAATACAGTGAAAAGAGGCGGTGATGTGACAACACATTTTTTTGTGATACGGTACTGCATCTCTTTAACGGACAAACTAACAATTGCGCGGTTGTGCAACGTTGTACCCAAACAAAATGTATGTCCTTTTTTTTTTTCCCCACAAATAAAGCTTTCTTTAGGTGGTATTTGATCACCTCTGCGGTTTTTATTTTTTGAGCTATAAACAAAAAAAGAGCGACAATTTTTGGGAAAAAAAACAAAAAACAATTTTTTACTTTTTGCTATAATACGTATCTAAAAAAAAAATGTTAAAAAACAAATTTCTTCATAAATTTAGACCAATATATATTCTTCTACATATTTTTGGTAAAACAAAAATCGCAACAAGCGTATATTGATTGGTTTACGCAAAAGTTATCGCATCTACAAACTACGGGATAGATTTATGGACTTTTTTTTTTTTTTTTTCTACTGCTACCCTGTTTCCCCGAAAATAAGACCTAGCGTGATTGTCGGTGATGGCTGCAATATAAGCCCTACCCCCCAAATAAGCCCTACCTGTTTCCCCGAAAATAAGCCCTACCCTGAAAAGATGACCTACAAGGGCTTATTTAACTAGGGCTTATTTGGGGGGTAGGGCTTATATTGCAGCCATCACTGACAATCATGCTAGGTCTTCTTTTCGGGGAAACAGGGTAATAGCGCTGAACTGCGATTTTTAGCGGGATTGCGGCAGACAAATCTGGACCCCAAATGATACTTTTTTGGGGACCAGTGACATTATTACATTGATCAGTGCTATAGAAATGCACTGATCAATATATAGGGGGATGGGCTGCCAGGGACATGACAGAGCTCGCGATCACTGAGAACAGAAGATCTCTGACTTGTCCCCTGTCAGAACAGGGATCCACCTTGTTTACAATGGCAGATCCCCGTTCTGCCTCTGTGCACAACGATCGTGGGCGGCCGACGGACATTGAGTATGCCGGGCACGCGCATGTCTGCTGTCTCACCTGTAGGGACTGACGTACAGGTACGTCAGTTCGTGCAGGAGAGCTGACCTGCGGCAGTAAAAGTACAGCGGCTGGTCGGCAAGTGGTTAACCACAGGGCGCTCTCACCCCCTTCCTGCCCCGGCCAATTTTCACCATCGCTTGATTCCCCCATCAACACATTCAGTGTTGATGGGGGAATGCCTCCTGCAGCTCTGTTGTGTTCTCTTGGGGAAGTGGGGGGGAGCCTTCCTGGCTGGTAGAACACAGCAATTGCTGCTACATGCTTTAACCACCCAGTTAATGCATGATATAAATCCGACAGGCTGCTTGTACCCGAGTCAATCGATGGATCAACTTGAGTACAATCAGACTGTCCATAGATGGATTATATCGTATAACAAAACACGTTTCAGTAAGGTGGGCTATAAGCAAACCAAAAAGACCTCCACTGAACTGCATGTCATTTTGTTAACCAAAATCAGCTGCTGTGGTCTTATTTTTACTTTTATAGCTAACAATTTGACTTCCACAATGTCAGCACTTCTCAGAGATGAGCCCCACACTCCATCCCCTCGTCCAGTCAGTATAGTGCTTGTTAGGGCTAAAAATGGCTGACCTATACATACAGGGCCTCAGGAGAACCAGTGACGTATAGGAAGAAATGTATTGAGCCAAAAACGATCGTAATGAAAATGTTTGAGGGTGGCTTTCGAGGTTCAGTTGACATACAGAGCAGTCCATTTGAATCTTTACATTGACTTTCCAGGTGTGACCAATATGTGAATCAGTTGGAGGATATGCAACGCCAGATTGTTGCAGCAGAGGATGAGAAAAAGACATTGAACACGCTGCTACGAATGGCTATCCAGCAAAAGTTGGCTCTGACGCAGCGCTTGGAAAGCCGAGATGGCACTCCAGAGGTCTCCAAAACTAGCAGGACAAAATCTACTACAAAGTCTAAAACTCGGGCTTCCAAATCCAAAAGTTAATTGGTAAGTCAGTGCTTTTGTTACTGTGAATGGTTGAGTTAACTCATTTTTATGACAGTATAGAAAACTAAACATATGCTGAAGGTGGAAAGTAAAGGCAGAGCATGCAACTCTCAGATTTAAAGTGGAAGATTTAAAGGGAAAAAATGTTTTTAGAGGTTACATTGGGCCAGACTAGTTACCAATAGTAGTTAGAACCTTGGTCCTGTATCATCTGTCTGGCATGCTACAATAAGGATTCCTGTTACGTAAACTTCTCGTTCCAGTGTGGGACCACTTTCTTTCTTCTATACAAATACTAATTACTAGTAATAATACTAGTTACCAATAATTGGTATCTAATGTCTGAAATTCTCAGTTGCATTCTTTGCCAGATACCTTCCAGGAGTGCACAGCTAACATTTTGTCTCTGTGGGTGTTAAAATAAATCTTGATAGTTTTATAAGGATCGGCACTTAAAGAGGAGCTCCGGGGGGGAGCGGGTACCTAGTTTTGACAGGTACTCAGCTCCCACTTCTGCTCGGGCCGCTTAGGCAGCCCCTCCCTCCCTGCAATCTTCTGGGACACGTCACAGGTCCCAGAAGATTGCCCGGCCATGCAGGACGGGCAGCGCGACTCATGCATGCGCACCTGGCTGTGAAGCTGCAAACTGTCACAGCCGGGTGCCCACACTAGTAATGCTGGTGCCGCAGGGAGGAGAGGGGAGAACCAAGGCTTTGGGTGGTCGCATCGCTAGACAGGTGAGTGTCTATTAAAAGTCAGCAGCTACACTTTTTGTAGCTCCTGACTTTTAATAAACACAGAAACATCTGGAACTCCACTTTAACTGACTCCAAACGATCTACTGATAGAACAGAGCATTAGGAGTCAGGCTGCACATACTCTGTTTGGTGTGTATTGCTAGAGAGTTTTTTTTTTTTTTTGGGGGGGGAGGATGCATGTGATCAGCATAGAGCCAATCAGCACTGTCCAGACAAAGGGTCAAGAGGAAATGAAAACTCCTCCTACTAGCTTTATTCAGACACTGATAGAAGTGACAAAACTGCTATATACTGCTGATAGGAAAAGGGATTTAGGGGTTTATATTTTCTAAAACTATTGCATTTCCATGTTCTGTGTAAGACCAGATATAGTGAATGCAGGCTCCTGGGTTTAGTAACACTTTAAGATCACTTTAAAAAAAAAGAAAGAAACTGATCAGACATGGATGTTTCATTTGCACGCTGTGCTCTGATCAGCAGGAGATCAGTGAGCTGATCCCCTGGCGATCAGAACGGAATCCGCCATGTGTGAAAGGGGTCCTAAGTGGAAATAAGTTGTTTGCCCAGCATTGGATTGAGAGTCGTTTTGTAATAATCGCAGTTCTATATTTTCTCTACACAGAAAAAAAAAACATTCCATCCACTGGATCTCGGCACATCTGAACAGTTTCAGTCACATTCCTTGCTGTGGAGATATTTTGAAGACATAATTCATCCTGCCTTAACATACAACCGCATACTTTTCTAAAACATGCTAAATATATACATCACTGCCAGGACATCAGAGGATCTGTCATAATTGCAAACGTTCTTCCTTGTGATCCTTTATTGGAGGGGGAGTCTTGCCACTGCTCTGCAAATAATGGTTTAACCTCTGATCTGTCGTACGGATGCTCACAGTATTTTCTTCCAACAATTCCAATGCAATGGGGGTTATTTACGAAAGGCAAATCCACTTTGCCCTACAAGTTCATTTGAAAGTACACTGCTAGTGCACTTGGAGGTGCAGTCGCTGTAAATCTGAGGGGTAGACCTGAAATGAAGGGAAGCTCTGCTGATTTTATCATCCAATCATGTGCAAGCTAACATGCTGTTTTTTATTTTCCTTGCATGTCCCCCTCAGATTTACAGCAATTGCACTTCCAAGTGCACTTGTAGTGCAAAGTGGATTTGCCTTTAGTAAATAACCCCCAATGACTCATGAGTAACCATTGTATCTTTATGGCTGTTTTATGTTGTTTTATTTCTAGACCTTACCAGATGCAGGTATTCATCGGTAATTGTTGCTTCCCCTACCTGTAAAAAAAAAAAGAAAGTAGATGTAGGACTAGCGGGTTTGTCATATTATTACTCCGAGAAGTCACAAGCAAGTAGGGGATTTTTATCTTTGCTAAAAATCCCCATAAAAACAAACCTGTGGCCAGTCAAAGGCTACCTCCATTACAGCGCAGGCACCACCCGGCTGGTTCAGTAAAGCCCCGGGAATCGGGATTACCATTAAAGGGTTACTAAAGGTTATTTTTTATTTTTTTTTAATAACAAACATGTCACACTTACCTCTACTGTGCAGTTAGTTAAGCACAGAGTGGCCCCGATCCTCCTCTTCTGGGGTCCCTCAGCGGCACTGGTAGCTCCTCATCTTCTCGAGTGCTCCGTCGGAGAAGCACTCTCTTTCGGGACACCCGTGCGGGCGTGCTCCCGAGTCCTGCTTCTGCGTCTATTGACACAGAAAAAGCAGGACTCAGACCGCCCCCCCCCAGCGCCCGCGTACTTGGATTTGATTGACAGCAGCGGTAGGCAATGGCTGCGCTGCTATCAATCTATCCAATCAGGACAAGAGACACCAGCTAGAGCTGGTGTGCTCATCCCCAGGGAGAAAAAGACCGGGTTCAGGTAAGTAAAACGGGGGCACTGGGGGGGCTGCAGCATAAGAGAAGGTTTTTCACCTTATTGCATAGAATACATTAGGGTGAAAAACCATGAGGGTTTACAACCCCTTTAAGGAGGAAGTAAACTGCTTGTGTTTTTTAAAACATTTTTCTTACCTGTAAAGTAAAGCCATAATGTGCTAGTATGCATCGCATACTAGTACATTATGTGAAACTTACCTTCAAAAGAAGTCCCCGTTGTCACCGCTGGAGGCTTCACCCGTCTTCGTTCCGATTCCGCGGACTCCGGCAGTGTGACTGGACGGTGCCACATGACGGCACTCCTGCGCATGCACGTGGGAGCTGCTGGTAACGGCACAGGTGCATATACAGTCATATGACGTCATCGGCTGCATATACAGTAAATATCTCCTAAACGGCGGGCGTTTAGGAGACATTTACAGTACCTATAGGTAAGACTTATAGGCATACCTATGCCGCGTACACACGGTCAAACTTTTCGACCGGACTTGTCCGACGGACCAAATCCGGCGGGCAATCCAATCGTGTGTGGGCTTCACTGGACCTTCAGCTGACCATTCCAGTCGCAAATCTGACGGACTTTAGATTTGGAACATGCTTCAAATCTTTACGTCGTAACTCCGCCGGACCCAGAAATCCGCTCGTCTGTATGCTAGTCCGACGGACAAAAACCGACGCTAGGGCAGCTATTGGCTACTGGCTATCAACTTCCTTACTTTAGTCCGGTGTACGTCATCACGTACGAATCCGTCGGACTTTGGTGTGATCGTATGTAGGCAAGTCCGGTCGTTAGAAAGTCTGTTGAAAGTCCGCCAAAAGTCAGTCGAAAGTCTGTCGGACTTTTGTAGCTGAAAAGTCCGACCGTGTGTACGCGGCATAAAGGTACAAACAATCCATGGAAGTTTACTTCCACTTTAAAACCAGATGCTGCATTACACCAAAAGCTACCAGATCTCCTGTTCTCCTCCTTTCTATTGGCTACAGTCTACTGCAGCCTCTCTCAACCTTTTCAACACAAAGGAAACTTTGAAATTACTTTCCAGTCTCCGAGAACCCCTGCTAAAAATGATTATTTCTACAACTCACGATACATCAGTGGGAAGAATTCTTACACTTGTGGTCATTGGGAAGAATTACCCCCTTACAGATCGCTAAAAAGATCAATGGTGTCAGTAGGAACTTAGATATGGAAGAGATATAGATATATAATTGCTCAAGGAACCCCTAGCAACCCCTGGAGCAGGGTTTCTCAACCTGGTTCCTCCAATGGTTGCTAGGGGTTCCTTTAACAATGACCGATTTTTGCCTCTCAGGTAAGTTCCCAGTGACACCAATGATCTTTTTAGCTATCTGCAGGGGGGAAATTCTTCCCCAAGACCGCAGATGTAAGGAGCACTATTCCACTGACCATCCCACTAATTTATCATGAGTTGTAGATATAGCCATTTTTAACAGGGGTTCCCTGAGACCGAAAGGTTATTTCAAGGGTTCCTCTGTGTTGAAAAGGTTGAGAAAGTCTGCTCTGGAGGAACCCTAGGGTTCTGTAGAACCCTGATTGGGAAAGCCCTGGTCTACTGTGCCAAGTAGGGAGAAAAGGAGTGAGGGATAAATGTGCTTTACACAGCAACCAGGAAATAACCTGTCCCTTTTCCATGTTCTGCAGCACCCAAAATCCAATTCTATAGAACTGCATGCATGGGTAGCAGGAGGTCCCTGCATTATTGCTGGAGCAGCACTTTGCTGTGGCTGGATCAAACGTAATTGCAATTTATCCTTTGCCCCCTGTCATGTATTAAAGCCCAACATCGGCGAATAGAAAAAAAAATCTGCTCTTGCACTTTAAATGCCCACACTGAAAGGGTTTGGTGTTCATTATGTCTAGGGATACAGAAACAGGCAGGATTACTTACCATATACCCTTCTCTGGCTCACTCCAGTGCTGCCGCCTTCACCCAGGCACTCCGCTCTGTAGGTGGTCCCTAGGCTTCATCACATATAATACAGGGCTATTACCTCTGTATTGGTTGGGGTGGGAGCGAGCATGCAACTGTATCTTGGAGTGCCTTAGAGAGGAGGCTGCAGGGGACCAACACCCCTACATTGGGGGGGCCCACTGCACAGGTAGATTTTTTTTTTTTTTTTTTACCAATCCTGGGAGTTGAGCTTTACCATTTAATGTTCTACTGTATATTTATATTACAAAAAGTTGTTTTTAACTTGGAACCCTATTCGTTAAACTTGATGAAATAGAAGTATAAATGTATATACTTCAAAAGTGCCTTAAATAGTTATTAACTAGGAAAATCGGAAAGGAAAGTGCCGATTTATTAACTAAATTATTTTAAACGATCGCCATCCATGTTTATAGTCCTAATCATGTTTTGTCTCCAGGCTGAAGATGATACTCTGTCAGTTACCTTTTATGTGTTATGAAGATGTATATGTTCATAGACAAGTGTTTGTATGTTGATTGTTATGCGTTTTTCCTTCGTAGTGTTCTATATGTACAATATGTTAAAGTGGAACTATGGGCAAAGTAAAAGGTGACGTATTTTATACAGTCTGTCAGTAGCATTAACACAACAGTATTTTTTTTTTCAGAGCCCCTCTCTGTAACATACAGTAGATCCATTACCATTTGATTCTGTCAGTAAACTCATTTACAGTCCAGCAAAAGTGACAGTAATGACCGGGACAAACCAAATTGCACTGCAAGGGGTACTTAATGGCCAACTTTTATTTATATGGCCTAAACCTTTTTTGCAATATAAAAATGGTTTCTGTAACTGCTTAAAGAGGGACTTTGTCATACTGAAGCTTCCCTTCAACCACCTATGTATATTATTTTATATATACTGTGATTCTGTACTTGCCAAAAATGCTGCAGAAATCTCCCTCCACTGAATCTGGTTTTAGCCATTTTAACTGTGGGCAGCCGAAGCTGCTGCCTGTTCACTTCCTGGATTTACACAGACACACAGAGACACACCTCCAGCTCTGCAGCCCTGCAGCTTTCATTGGCCCTCCTATGACTCCCCCCCCCCCCCCCCCCTCCTTCCTGGAAAACTCTCACAGGAAAGAGTTGTGCATGATGTCATGTAGGCTAATGAACAGGAAGTGGGCTGTATAAGGTATTTACTGGCAGAAAAAAAAATGTTTTACTATCCAAAGTTAAAACAACAAGGGCAGAAGATTTAATAGATGGAAAGTTGAAAAAATGACTGAAGGGGTACGCTTTAAGAAGTGTTTGCTGGAGTTGGGCCTGTTTGTCTCTTACTAAGGCAAGCCATACAATATGCAATTTTCTTTTTTCCAACCACGGGTTGAAGGAAAGAAAATTGCTTAATTCACTCACTGTGTTGATGGGGAATTCCGTCCCTCAGCGTTATTACATAGTTATAGTAGGTGAGGTCGAAAAAAAACACAAGTCCAACCTATGTGTGTGATTATATGTCAGTATTACATTGTATATCCCTGTATGTTGCAGTCATTCAGGCGCTTATCTAATTGTTTCTTAAAACTATTGATGCCCCCCCCCCCCGCGACCACCACCTGTGGAAGGGAATTCCACATCCTTGCCACTCTTACAGTAAAGAACCCTCTACGTAGTTTAAGGTTAAACCTCTTTTCTTTTAATTTTAATTAGTAGCCACGAGTCTTGTCAAACTCCCTTATAATTGTGTTCTTTCCTGGCGGGAAGCCTTCCCCACCAGCAAAATACTATGATCATTGCTGGTCGCTATAGCCACTGGCAGTGATCGGGGTGAAAATAACCTGACAGGCTGGTTATACTGAAGTTGATTGTTGGTTTGACTTAAGTACAACCAGCCAGCCCGTGGACGGATCAAAATTCGTCTCATTTCTGCTGAACCAACTGAATTAAGATCTGTCTATGACCAGCTTTAGTTTACACTTGCGGTTGGGTGGGTGGGGATTGCAAAAAAAAGTGACGGTTGAGCCTTAAGTTGTACATGCTGCGACTGGGAAAACCCCCCATCATTGCGTTTGGTGGGCTCAAGTGAATGGGACTTTACCACCTCCATTACAGCTCAAGTAAATGGGGCCATGCCACTACTGCTTTGCAATGCATGCAGTTGAGGCACAGCAGTGGGGGCTCTTAGGAGGTAAAACGGGCAATGAGGAGGTGATATACCATCTCCTCACCATCTGCCAAATGCCCTTTCTCTGTGCCACTCGACCAAATGTTGGCCATCATTGCAGGAGAAATAAGGTATGTATTAATGCCTGTTCATCTACCTCTGGACTAAACCAGTAATTCTTGCAGTGCATAGGGCACCCATTACGCTACCAGAATAAAAGCTTGTTTTGTCCAGGGGTTCCTGAACTGTCAGGCTGGCTCCACCATAGATGCTGTATGTGGCTGACTTCATCTCTCCATAGATTTGTGCTGAGCAAAAAATGTGCCCAGAGTTCCTGGGCTGTTGGTCATGTGATGGAGGAGGATACTGGTGGTCTCTCCCTCTTCCCCAGCTTTGGCTGCACATTGATTTTAGAATGCCTTACATCTCACAAAGCTGTAGGGGATGATAGAGTAAGCTCCAATTATGCAGTATGAGACTTTGCAGCTCTGGAGCAAGGAATGAAAATTAAATTTGGTTCAAACGATGGCACCAGCCACTCCATTATGTAATTCTGAGCAAGTGGATGTCAGCTTTTATATAGGTTTACAGCACCAATATGACATGGCTTTAGGTGCATGATCTGTCTGTGTCTCCTTCCCGTCAGGACAAGGGCCTGTATAATCTTATTGTCTCCCTGGAGCTCTGCGTTATAACTACATATCCATCCATCCATTCCACTTCCATGTCCACAGCATGACAACACTACTGTGCCATTTCACTGTAGAACGTACAGTGTTGTCATCCTATTACAGTTAAATGGTAATAAAAACTTATGTGGGGGAAAAAAAATAACAAACAAAGAAAAAAATAATATAGCACATATAATTGTGAAACTAATCATATTGTAAATGAATGTTATTAAAAATGACCTTTCCTTTTCAATCTGCAGCTCTGTAATTTTCTGAGAACGGATTGTAATATGGCTACCTCGAGGTGTTCTGTACACAGAATGTGTACTGACCACTCCCCGGACACATTTCCTGCTCATGTGATAGGCTCACCAGTTTTCCCAGAAATCTGCACTAAGATACCATTTCGATTTCAGGCATCCCTTGCAACAAAAATTTCATTTTTTGAGAGATAGTTTCAATAGAAACTCGTCTAAAGGGTGCAGGCCCTGCAGATTTCCTCATTACTGCCCTGCAGCTGCACAACTGACAGTTAATTATGAAACCACTCCCATTAGACCCACTCGGTACAGAGGCACAGATCAACACACAGGGATTTCTTCAGAATAACAAAAGGTAGGAATCTGCAACAAAGTTTGTTACAATCCTTGCAATGTACATCGATCACCCAGAGGGGAATGTTTCTTTCTCAACAAAAGTGGAGTCATGCTTTAATGGTCATAAGGTAATAAAACTTTGTTATAGGGAAGACACATAAAAAGTGCTGTATCAATGCTACCGACAGATGGTATCACGTCATTTTTTATTTTGTCCTCAGTTTTTCTTTTAAGGATCAAAGTTATTGATGCTTTTTAAAGGGTAAAGGACCCCTCCTGTGCTTGAGACATGACAAGTGGTACACCCTCCTTCTTTCTACCTTATATATTACAGCATGTCAAAATGTTAGTAATATTCTCAGGCTCTTTGGGTTATCAGAGTAGTGCTCATTATGCAGAATGTTAATGAGGTTAAAGGTTGTGGGGACTCCACTACCATTCTCAGCTGGAGAAGATTCCTAAAATGTTTTAAATGAAAGTATAATGTCTTAATGTGGATTACAGATTATAAACGCAATTCACAAAGTTTTACGCAAGCCTAAGGCACTCTATTATCAGCCACATGACTGTAAAATTCAAAACCAAGGCCTCATGCACACACGTTTATTGTAAATGCTCCTAACGGGAGCAAATCGGCATTAAAAATGCACCTAAGCCGTGTTTTTGCTAACGCGTTTAGATGCATTTAGGTGTTTATTTAATTGGCCAGAATAATAATTTAGTCTGGCCATTGAAATAAATGCGCTTAGACGTGTTTGGCGTTTTTTTTATGCCCAAGAGCTTCTGAATGCAATTCATCTGCGTTCAGGAGATGATCTTTGACTGCTTCTGAATGAATGAATAATTTGTAAAGCGCTGCAAATGCGAACTGAATCACCTCAAGGCACTGAATGCGTTTTGTGTTGTCGGCTTCTTAGGAGAGGAAGGTCTTGAGTTTTTTTTCCTGAAGGCCAGATGTTTTTCTTCCATGCGGATGTGAGTCGGAAGAGCGTTCCATAAGAGCTTCTGAGCACCCAAACTCCTCCAAAAGCCTATGTGTGAACGGACCCAGTGTGCATAAGGACTTATTGGACTCTGCTGAAAATAACTGTCATTTATCTGAAAATACTTCTCCCAGTGTGTTTGCTTTGTGAATTCACCCTTTTGTATTATTCTTGCCAGAAGGTTCAAATGTATCATCACAAATTGTTATAACATTTGTTTCATTTCAGGTGTTATTAGTTTTAAGAAAAAAAAAATCAAGGTTTTGTATTAAAACATTTTGTAGGGTTTTTTTTTTCTTTTTACAGAGTTTGTTAAAAAATAATTCACGGTAATGGCAACATTTTACCAGTTGGTAAATGCTGGGATTAATTTTTGTTTTTCTAACAGCTTCATAATTTATAACTGTTTTCAACTGCATTTCATCTAGCACAATGTTCTCACCAATTGTACATAGACACCAAAGGGTACACCTGCTAAAGGGAACCTTACATAATGTGGTTACATTTTTGTAAAACTATATTCAGCTGTGCAAAATTTGTATTAAAAAAAGTGTCTGTGCTATATTCTGGACCAGAGAGCCTGGTTCCCCCATATATACAGTGCCTTACAAAAGTATTCACCCCCCTTGGCTTTTTACCTATTTTGTTACATTCCAGTCTTTAGTTCAATGTTTTTTTAATCTGAATTATATGTGATGGATCAGAACACAATAGTCAAAGTTGATGAAGTAAAATTAGAAAAATATATACATAAAACTATTTTTCAGAAATAAAAAAAACTGATAATTTGTATGGGTGTATGTATTCACCCCCTTTTGTTATGAATCCCATAAAAAGCTCTGGTGCAACCAATTACCTTCAGAAGTCACATAATTTGTGAATTGATGTCCACCTGTGTGCAATCTAAGTCTCATATGATCTGTCCTTACATATACACACCTTTTTGAAAGGCCCTAGAGGCTGCAACACCTAAGCAAGAGGCACCACTAACCAAGCACTGCCATGAACACCAAGGAACTCTCCAAACAAGTAAGGGACAATTTTGTTGAGAAGTACAAGTCAGAGTTGGGGATCATCAAAGATTTTGATATGTTTTTATAACCTAGGAGCACCATCAAATCTATCATAACTAAATGGAAAGAACATAGCACAACAGCAAACCTGCCAAGAGACGGCCGCACACCAAAACTCACGGACCGGGCAAGGAGGGAATTAATCAGAGAAGCAGCACAGAGACCTAAGGTAACCCTGGAGGAGCTGCAAAGTTCCACGGCAGAGACTGGAGTATCTGTACATAGGACGACAATAAGCCGTACGCTCCATAGAGTTGGCTTTATGGCAGAGTGGCCAGAAGAAAGCCATTACTTTCAGCCAAAAAACAAAATTGCACGTTTTGAGTTTGCGAAAAAGCATGTGGGAGACTCCCAAAATGTATGGAGGAAGTTGCTCTGGTCTGATGAGACTAAAATGGAACATTTTGGCCATCAAAAAAAATGCCATGTCTGGCGCCAACCCGACACATCACATCACCCAAAGAACACCATCCCCACAGTGAAACATGGTGGTGGCAGCATCATGCTGTGGGGATGTTTTTCAGCAGTTGGGACTGGGAAACTGGTCAGAGTTGAGGGAAAGATGGATGGTGCTAAATACAGGGATATTCTTGAGCAAAACCTGTACCACTCTGTGTGTGATTTGAGGCTATGACGGAGGTTCACCTTCCAGCAGGACAATGACCCCAAACACAGCTAAAGCAACACTTGAGTGGTTTAAGGGGAAACATGTAAATGTGTTGAAACGGCCTAGTCAAAGCCCAGACCTCAATCCAATAGAAAATCTGTGGTCAGACTTACACAAACCATCCAACTTGAAGGTGTTGGAGCAGTTTTGCAAGGAGGAATGGACAAAAATCCCAGTGGTAAGATGTGGCAAGCTCATAGAGACTTATCCAAAGCAACTTGGAGTTGTGGTAGCAGCAAAAGGTGGCTCTACAAAGTATTGACTTTAGGGGGTAACTAGTTATGCACATTGACTTTTTCTGCTTTTTGTCCTATTTGTTGTTTGCTTCACAATAAAAAAAAAAAATCTTCAAAGTTGTGGGCATGTTCTGTAAGTTAAATGATGCAAATCCTCAAACAGTCCATGTTAATTCCAGGTTGTGAGTCAACAAAACACGAAAAATGCCAAGGGGGGTGAATATTTTTGCAAGGCACTGGAGGTGGCATAATTCAGCTTAGCGTGGTCATCATGTATTGGGAGTCTCTCTGTCTTCCAACCCCCCCCCCCCCCCCCTCAACGTTGGCTATGCATTGATCTCCACATGTCTAAGCCTTTACAAGGGTCTAGAGTTTTTTTTTAATATATACATTTTTTTTTATAGACTGACACATTTAAAGTTACAAAATGGTTATTGTTACAAATACAACATTGTCTTTTCACTGACATATGCAAATGACAATAAATACAAGTAAACAGTGTTAAAGCAGAATAGCAATATTCTGCTTCCATAATGAAACCCTTAAAGGTGTGAGTCTGCCTTTAACAGCTGGGCCTTTCATGTAAGGAGGTGTACAATAATCCTATGAGAATGTAAATTCACACCAATAAAACCACCACTGGCAAAAGGCTTCCTTTGTTTCTTTAAAAGAGAAGGTTTTTTTTCCCCTTCATTATACTTACCTAGGTGTCCCCTGGCGCCTCTGCACTGGGAACCGAGCCATGGGACATCGCCGATGGCTTGGTTCTCACAGCTCCCCAAGCAGAGAGCTGCTGACTATCAATCGGCAGTTCTCCACTCTGCTCCTTCTCGCTCACTGGAACGCTGAGTTGTGGAGGGGCGGGGAGCTGCCGTCTCAGTCTCTCAGCAGCTCGCTGAGATGGGAGTCAGTCCAGGCACCTGGCGGATCCCGACTTCCATTGTCGGGATGACACTGTGCCTGGACTGATATCCGTGACGTCAGCAGAGAGCGAACCAATTGCACTCATAGGAGAAGTCCAGCCAAACGAGGTTGGACTTCTCCTTTAATGGTGGACATGAGATCCTCCATTAGTTTAATAGGTTGGGCTCTGGCAAACCATTGTGCCAAGGTTGGGGAGTCTGGTTGTGTTGATTAAATGAATAAGATTTGAGCGTTAAGTCTTCCCGAGGATCATGTTAGGAAGGATCATGAAGGATGAAGGTTGAGTCGTAGGGAACTGGTAAGTCTGAAATTTCTCAAGAATGGATCCAACTAAGCACCAAAAATGTTGCCATGTCCCCAGAAGATAAAGAGGATGGTGCACTCAGCAACAGTTATTGGTGATTAAGGGAAACATGGTGCAAGCTGGAGGGGACCCTGTATCATCTTGTTTACACATGTTTTTCAATTTGGACAGGAGAAAAACTGATCTCCAAGTTCCTCTCCCATTTCTGGAAGAAGCACTGGGAAAAAATCTGGTCCTGGGGTCATGAGTAACTGGTATAGTACAGAAAGCGAGTGTCTCATGGGGCCCAATTCTGGGCAGAGGGTTTGGAAGATCTTTAGGTGTCAAGCACATTAGGCGGGGGATTGGATGGAAATTAGAACGTGGTGCAGTTGAAGTCTCTTATGCTGTGTACACACACGACCGGATTTTCTAAGGAGTGAATCACGCCGGACTTTTCGACGGACTTCCGTCGAATCTGACTTGTCTTCTCACAATCACACCAAAGTCCAACAGATTCGACCGTGATGACGTACGACCGGACTAGAATAAGGAAGTTCATAGCCAGTAGCCAATAGCTGCCCTAGCGTCGGTTTTTGTCCGTCGGACTAGCATACAGACAAGCGGATTTTTCGACCGAAATTGAGTCCGTCAGAAAGATTTGAAACATGTTCTAATTCTAAAGTCTGTCACATTTTCCACATAAAAGGTCCGCTGCAGGTTCGATGAAGCCCACACGTGGTCAAATTGTCCGAATTCGTTCCATCGGTTTGGTTGAAAAGTCCGGCCGTGTGTACATGGCATTATAGATTTTATAGAATTTTTCTACTGACCTCTGATGAATTGTTTTTTTTTTTGTTAGCAAGGGTTCCCTAAGACCTGAAAATTATTGCATGGGTTCCTCAGAGAACAAAAGGTTTAAGAAAAGCTTATCTAGATTCTATAAACTAGCGGTTCCCAAGCTATGGCTGGTCATTGCACTCCATTGTCACTGGTCATTGCTCCAGCACCTTGCAGTTTATCTTGCTCTATTGGGTGCGTTATTTTTGTGCCTGATGGCACCTGTATTGTCTTGTCTGTGACATCATCATGAGAAGTGGTACGAGACATGGAGCCCAAACACAGGAAGGTCCCACTGAACACCAATGATGAAAAAAAGGTTCCTTCCCACTTAACATCAGTGATGGAGCACTACAGTATTCTGAATTAAAGGATTACTTTATACTACTGTCTACATCTACAGAACACAAGGGAGACTTCAGTGCTTTTACTTTAAAGGGCTGGTGTCTTAATTAATGGAATTGGTCACCTCTGTATACTGTGTGTGATCCCAGTACCAAAGTTTTAAAGTAATATAAAAGGGCAAACAAATGTAAGGCTGGCCATAGACGGCCAATTTCTTTCCTGCAACCTTGATTCCACCATCAACACACACAGTGTTGACAAGGAAATCCCTCCCTCTGAGTCATTGTGTTCTGCCAGTGGGGGAAGCCTGCCCCCACTAGGAGAACACAGTGCTTATTGCTAGCGGGTATAGCAGTTGCTAGCGATAATTGATCATTTGTTTTCACATGTTCACTCATATTGTCTTTCCTTGAGCCCCACTTTTCTTTTTTTGGTCCCTGTCAGGGCTGGGCTCAGCCCTTCCTTATCTGAGCTGGCCGCTCAGCTGTCGGCTAATTGCCAGATCCCATCTCTCTCCACAGTTACTCAGCTGTTGATGATCCTGCTCGTCAGTCCTGCCTACTTAAGCTGTCCAGTCCAGGGGAGCTCTGCCTTCGCCTTGGTCACATCACAAGAAACTATCTCCTGCGTTCCAGTTTAAAGACGGGCTTTGCTGACATCCCTTCTGGCTCAAGATCCTGCTTGCTGTTCCACTACTTTGATCCCTGACTTCTGGCTTGGCTGACTATCCATTCCGGTTACTGAATTTTGACTACGTTTGTTCTTTTTACTTTTATTATTAAACAAGTGTGATTTAACTGTACTTCTGTCTCGGTCTGATTTCATGTTTTCTGACAAGTACATGCAGCCTGTCCCTGTATGGTTCCAATCTCAGCCGGTTCCTGCTGAACTGGCCGAGATTCGAATTGTCTATGGCTCGCATAAAAAAACCCGCAAAATATACAATAAAAACAGGGAACAATGGACAGTCCTAGATGCGAGCTGTCTACACCCAGGGGCACATACATCACCTGTCACTGCCTCCCGGTTGCATAATACTTCTTGCTGTAGGTTGACAAACCTAAACAACAGTCTCAAATTTGGCAGCAGCCTGCCATTGGGCGGCCTCTGATAGACAGTCTGATAGCAAACTTTAGAAGCTTGCACAGAAATCTGATAATGTGGCTGCTACCTGCTGCTACGTTTGGTGCGCAGTGCCGCTGCCAAGCACGATTCAATTTAATAGGACCACGGTGCAAACACTTGGCTCATGCAACACTTGCATAGAAAATCCTTGTTTGGCAGTCAAAAAAACCCCAAAAAACTGGCATTCAGGAGGAGGAGGCTGTATACCTGGCAGCCCTTTCTGTACTGCCCTCTCAAAAGTGATCACCTCGGAACAATTTTCAGAGGGGAGGTAGGGAATAGAATGCTGCAGATTTGAATGGGGGATAATATGCTTAAATGGTGTATGCCTAACTTTTATTTTATCTATAGGGATGGGGGGGGGGGTGAATGTGAGTGATATAATTTTAGGTGGTTTAGGTTCACACTCAGCGGCGGCTGGTGGTATTGTTTTGGACCGAACAGAACCGCTCGGTACCCTTGTTTCTGCCCCCCTGGCCAAATTAATCTTCGATGTGAAAATATGCACATTTAACCACAAATCACTGACACGGACACGTTCAGTAAGTTTGGTACTTCTGACGTTTATTTCCTGGGCTCAAAAATGATATATTGAGAGCCGAATATTTCGTTATCAAATATCGAATAAAACAAGCGTGTACAAACCACAAATTATACATATTCATTATTGTGACGAAATGTAAGCTTTGCTGGGTTATATCTGTATAAGGAGATAGCAGACTATCATAGCTAATTACGGTGTCTTATTTTCAGTTCCTATTTGTCTTGAGTGTAGCCTCATAGGCCTGAAAATAGGTGCAATCTTAACTTTGTTCTTTGTACTTTAACTCTTGCAGTTCTGTTTCACGTGAAAGGAGAAGCTGGCAGACATCTAATTTGAGCATGATTAAGGCTAATTGCTGAGTATAAGAAAATAAGCACTTATACTTATGCGATTATATTAGAATCAGGCATTTCACAATAACACTCATAATCACATTCCATTACAGTATATTTTTTTACGGGGGATCCTATGGCTCTGGCTCTAATCACGTGCTTCGAAAAAAAATAAAAAACCCCATTGGAATCCATGTGTCCGGTGCCCCGCATGTAGATTAGGGGTCTAGATGCATGGATTAGGGGGGGCAGCGACCCTGCGCCTTGCATTACGGGCCACCACTGTTCACACTGTTCTTGCACTTATTTTTTTTTTCTTCCAAATGATGCACCAACATGCTGCAAACAAAAGGCAGATCCAAAGACAGATGGTCAGTAACAAGTGAATGCTCCACTTTCAGTAGCTTATTGGAACAAAAAGCCCTATCAACATAAACTAAAAAAAAAAATACCCACAAAGAAATAAAACCCCCAAAATTCTACCCCTAAAAACAAAATATCACTTTTTTTTTTTAATGGAAGACTTGCATTAAAATCAAAAGCAGTTTCACATTGTTACATGGTTAAAAAAAAAAGACACAAGTCTAGTTTAACCAACAAACCAGTTTAACCAGCTTAACCAGTTTAACCTAAGATAAAGGCCCTGTCAATGTAAGTAAAAAAAGACAATATATCCCCAAAATAATTGAACCCCAAAATACAATCCCTTGGAAAGAAAAGCCCAATTTTTTTTAAAGTGATGCTTTCCAATCATAAAAAGTTTACTATGGATGGGACAGCAGTCACTACTGACCTCAAATGACCTACAAGCTGGTAATGAATGAGGTAATGGAATATGTCATCTGCTTAAATGCTACAGTACCCGGGCCAGGAGCTGCTGTGCTTGATTTATGATTGATCAGAGGTCATAAAATCAGCTTGTACATGCATGCCAAGTCCCCCAGGTGACTGCATTTAGAAGGGCTATCATGCTAATGTAAAATCACTTGCAATTTTAGCTTTCATTGTGTTTTTAACCATCAAGCCAAGTCCAGCTTGGACAAAAAATTGCAACCCCAATTCCAAAAATGTTGGGATGCTGTGTAAAATCTACATAAACATAGAATGCAATAATTTGCAAATCTCATCAAACCATATTTATTTCACAAAACAAAATAGAAAACATATAAAACGTTTAACCACTTCAGCCCCAGAAGGATTTACCCACTTCCAGACCAGGCCATTTTTTGCGATACGGCACTGGGTCGCTTTAACTGACAATTGCGCGGTCGTGTGACATGGCTCCCAAACAAAATCTGTCCTTTTTTTCCCACAAATAGAGCTTTCTTTTGGTGGTATTTGATCACCTCCTGCGGTTTTTATTTTTTGCACTACAAAAAAAATTTCTTTTTCAGTTTAGACCAATATGTATTCTTCTTCATATTTTTGGTAAAACAAAAATCCCTTTTAGCGTATATTGATTTGGTTTGTGCAAAAGTTATCGCATCTACAAAATAGGGGCTAGATTTATGGCATTTTTTTCATTCTTTTTTTTTTTTTTTTACTAGTAATGGTGGTGATCAGCAATTTTTAGTGGGATTGCGACATTGCGGCAGGCAGGTTGGACACTTTTGACATTTTTTGGGACCAGTGATGTATACAGCGATCAGTGCGTTAAAAATGCACTGATTACTGTATAAATGACACTGGCAGGGAAGGGGTTAACACTAGGGGGCGATCAAGGGGTTAAATGGTTCCTAGAGAGGTGTTTCTAACTGTGGGGGGAGGGGACTGACAGGGAGTAGAAAGAGATTGCTGTTCCTGATCACTAGGAAAAGCAGATCTCACTCTACTCCCGTGACAGAACAGGGATCTGCTTTGTTTACACTGGCAGATCCCTGTTCTGCCTCTCTGTGGAGCGATCGTGGGTGGCCAGTAAACATCGAGTCCGCTGGACCTGCTGATTGGCTCCCAGGAACAGGGAAGGGCAACAAAACTAATAAAGGGTCTGGAGGATGTTGGTTATGAAGAAAGTTTGCGAGCACTGAACTTATTCTCTCTCTGGAGAAGAGACGCTTGAGAGGGGATAGAATTTCCATTTACAAATGCCGTACTGGTGACCCCACAATAGGGATAAAACTTTTCAGTGAAAGGGAGTTTAACAAGACACGTGGCCACTCATTAAAATTATAAGAAAAGAGGTTTAACCTTAAACTACTTAGAGGGTTCTTTACTGTAAGAGTGGCAAGGATGTGGAATTCCCTTCCACAGGCAGTGGTCTCAGTGGGGAACATCGATAGTTTCAAAAAACTATTAGATAAGCAACTGAATGACCACAATATACAGGGATATACAATGTAATACTGACATATAATCACACACATAGGTTGGACTTGATGGACACCCACCAGACACCCAACGTTAGAGGTGATTTATTCTTCCAAAGCAAATACACTATTACAAATTGGTACTAACTAGTACTCCACAGTTTCTCCATCACTCAGCTAATGTGTCCCCAAGGCTGATTGAGAGGGGCAGGGTAGGGTCAAACAAAGATTCTATCCTCCTTTTCAACTGATGATGCCATTGGTCATTAGGACGGCGACGGCTAGAAGGTTGTAATGGTGCACAATGAAAACCTGCGATTAAGGGCTCATTTACACTTGCTTCAGCTTCAACACACATTAACGGCTAGTATAAACTTGCTTCAAAACAAGGCTTCGGACAGGCTTTGTTAAAGCTCTCTGAACACCAGTCAAAGCTCCTGTCACTAAATAAAATAGTTAGCTTACGGTCCTGTTTACATCTTCCTTTTGCTTTGCTTCGGCTTTGCTTCAAAAATTATACCCCCCATGTAGCTTTAGTGGTGCTTCAAAGCATCTTCAAAGCCTCCATAGAAGTCTATGGCAAAGCTTGTTTGAAGCCCCAGGTCTCAAACAGCAAACAGGTCTCAAAAAAGGGCAACAAAAAGCTGGCAAAGTAAGTGTAATGCCGCGTACACACAGTCGGACTTTCTATCCTACTTGGTCCGGCACACTTTCCGACGGACTTTGTCCGCCAGGTGCGCCGGACTTTAAAACGGACGGACTTGCCCACACACGCTCGGACTTTCCGGCGGGCTAAGTCCGCCCGTCTTTCCGACGGACTTTCGCCGGAGTTCCGGCGGACTTTCAGAATGAACGGACTTGCCCACACACGGACAAGTCCGTTCATTTTGAACGTGACTCAGGTGCGACGGGACTAGCAAAGGATGTCAATCTTGCCGCTTTTATCGGCGAGATTGACACCTTGCGAGCCCCGTCGCGGGTCATACCAGGCCCTTAGGTCTGGTATGGATTATAAAGGGAACCCCGCTACGCCGAAAAAACGGCGTGGGGTCCCCCCTAAAATCCATACCAGACCCCGATCCGAGCACGCAGCCTGGCCGGTCAGGAAAGGGGGTGGGGATGAGCGAGCGCCCCCCCTCCTGAACCGTACCAGACCGCATGCCCTCAACATGGGGGGTGGGTGCTTTGGGGGAGGGGGGCGCCCTGCGGGGCCCCCCCACCCCAAAGCACCTTGTCCCCATGTTGATGAGGACAAGGGCCTCTACCCGACAACCCTGGCCGTTGGTTGTCGGGGTCTGCGGGCGGGTGGCTTATCGGAATCTGGGAGCCCCTTTTAATAAGGGGCCCCCAGATTCCGGCCCCCCACCCTATGTGAATGAGTATGGGGTACATGGTACCCCTACCCATTCACCTAGGGAAAAAGTGTAAGTAATAAAACACTACACAGGTTTTTAAAATATTTTATTAAACAGCTCCGGGGGGGGGATCTTCCTCCGGCTTCGGGGGTCTTCTTCCGGCTTCGGGGGTCCCTCCGCTTCATCTTCTCCCGGCGTCCGGTTGGTTCTTCTCCGCTCTCTTCTCCCGGTGTTCCAGTTCTTCGGCCGGCTCCTCTGCTGTCTTCAGGTAGCTCTCTTGCGGCAGAGGTCCGGACTTCTGGGCTTCTTGTCTTCTCTTCCCCAGATGTTGACACAACGCTCTCTCCTGCTGGACTGCTCTCCGAGGGCTGCGTTGTGACTTATATAGGTGGAGACCCCGCCCCCTTTTGATGTCACAGTCCCTGGGCATGCTGGGACTGTGACGTTTTAGGGGGCGTGGTCAACACACACACGAGCGGGCCTTCCGTCGGACCAGCACACACACGAGCGGACTTTCTGCCCGAAACTGAGTCCGACGGAAAGATTTAAAACTTTTTTCAAATCTAGGTCTGGCGGGCTTTTGGGAAAAAGTCCGCCGGAAAAGTCCGCCGCCGCCCACACACGGGCGGATTGTCCGGCACACTCTGGTCCGCCGGACCAAGTATGCCGGAAAGTCCGACCGTGTGTACGCGGCATAAATCATTGCATTCTGTTTTTATGTAAATTTTACACAGCATCTCAACTTTTTTTTGGAATTGGGGATGTAAAAAAAACAACCCAGAGCATTCCTAGCATCTGAAAAATATAAAGCACAGTTTCAGCTGCAATACTCACGCTTTCTACAGAGCTGTCCCCTGCACATTTACCTGCTTGTTGAATGACACCCAGCATTACCCTAACCACTTCTTGTTTGCTCAGGAAGCCAAAGTTCCATCTCCCACACTGGGCTCACAGCATGGGCGTCCGCAGAACTTTTTTCAGGGGTGGGGGCATCATTTTAAGGTCACCAGTGCTCCGCCCCTTTTTGACTATGTCATGAAGGGGAGGGGCTTAGTCATTATCACATAAAGCGTGATAACCCTCCCCCTTCCACTGCCACATTTGGCACATTTTGTTTCTGCAATAATAATCCCGAATATTGGTGTCGGTTTCTGCAATAATAATCCCCAATATTGGTGTCGGTTTCTGCAATAATAATCCCCAATATTTGTGTCAGTTTCTCCAATAATAATCCCCAGCGTTGGTGCAGTAGCTGCAATATTAGCCCCAGCATAGATGGTAAGTGGTGATATACTAATTTAAAACCATGCAGCATGTAGGAGCTAAATTAACACTGACATTGGCCACTAATTCAGCTCAAGGGTTTAATGAACATTGCTATTGATCACTAATGCGGTAGCGGCCAGTGGCAGTGTTAATTACCCCTTTGTATTGCAGCAGGAATAGGTTAACACTGACACTGGCCACTAATGCAGCACAAAGGGGTTAATTAACTGCTACTGGCCACTAATGCATTAGAGATCAATGGCAGTGTTCATAAACGCCTTGTGCTAAATTAGTGGCCAGTGTCAGTACATTAACCCCTTCATGCTGCATTTTACTGGCTAATGGCTTAATTAACCCCCAATCACAAAACCCACCACAGCTCCCAAGACATGAACCAGTCCAGTGCACTGGAAAAGCGTCACTGCACCATTACACTGTTAAGCAACATATATTCCCCTCTGTCTGCCATTGCTCACTTACCTAATTCCAGCAACATGCACGCTCCCTCGCGGTGCCCATCTCTCTCTTCCTGTCCCGGCCTCTGAATGACATCATGTCAGAGGCGGGGACTAGAAATGATCTGTGGGGCGGAGTTCACTCCTCCTGACAGAGAAGTGTAACTGATGTCTTCTTAGCTAAGTGTAGGAGCGCAGGGAGCGTTCCAGCACTCGGCACCCCGCTGCAGCTCTGCAAGGACACTTTAGGTCTGACTTGGGTAGTGATCTGTGACTGTGTACTGATGTGCATGTTCATCTGCCATCGAGCACAGTTTATCCGGCACTGCCCACACTGTCACCTTGCCGATTCCAGGGGGGGGGGCACTTGCCCCCCCTTGCCCCCTGCTGCGGACGCCCATGTCTCACAGGAGAATTCCTGGTAGAGCTGCACCAATTCATTACGTGGTCTCCATTCCTTTTAGAATCAGCAAAGAACAGAGAGAAGCACACCTCTCCAGGCAAACTCAGGTGCAGGATGGATCACAGGTGCAGACCTTGGCTAATGCAAAAGTGTGAACAAGATATGGTGAAAAATACTCCTGCGCTAGTGAGATCGTTTGCTGTAAAACAAAGGTAGTATTGTAGTCAGAGATAGGACTGGGGGAGATGATGGAGCGTGTCTCGCTGCCTTAGCTGACCAGGGGTGGTCTGGAAAGGACTGTTTAGTAGGAAGTGGGTGGAAGGCGTGTGATCAGACGCTTACATCAAGAAATGTATGGTTTATTTATGTAAAAGAATACAGACATATAGTCATATAGATATAAAATCATACAAATACTACATAATATTAAAAAAAGGAACCTGTTACCTGTTTTTCCTTTTTTTAATATTATGTAGTATTTGTATGATTTTATATCTATATGACTATATGTCTGTATTCTTTTACATAAATAAACCATACATTTCTTGATGTAAGCGTCTGATCACGCGCCTTCCACCCACTTCCTACTAAGCAGACCTTGGCTCACCACCGTGGAAGACGAACAAGATAAGGAATTGGTCGCACACTGGAACTCCAAATTATCTCGATGTCATCTTTATTGTCAAAAAAGGTCAGACAGATACAGGTAATGGTAGACGTTTCACAAGCGATAGCTTGCTTGTTCAACAAGCAAGCTATCGCTTGTGAAACGTCTACCATTACCTGTATCTGTCTGACCTTTTTTGACAATAAAGATGACATCGAGATAATTTGGAGTTCCAGTGTGCGACCAATTCCTTATCTTGTTAGCATTTAGAATCAGCCCACAACCAGAGTGAAGAAAACTTAAAGTCCCAGCGGGATCAAGGTAACTACACTATCTCACAAAAGTGAGTACACCCCTCACATTTTTGTAAATATTTTATTATATCTTTTCATGTGACAACACTGAAGAAATGACACTTCGCTACAATGTAAAGTAGGACAGTATTCCAAACACACCTCCAAGACGACCACTGCTTTGCTAAAGAAGCTGAGGGTAAAGGTGATGGACTGGCCAAGCATGTCTCCAGATCTAAACCCTATGGAGCATCTGTGGGGCATCCTCAAATGGAAGGTGGAGGAGCGCAAGGTCTCGAACATCCACCAGCTCTGTGATGTCGTCATGGAGGAGTGGAAGAGGACTCCAGTGGCAACCTGTGAAACTCTGGTGAACTCCATGCCCAAGAGGGTTAAGGCAGTGCTGGAAAATAATGATGGCCACACAAAATATTGACACTTTGGGCCCAATTAGGACTTTTTCACTTAGGGGTGTACTCACTTTTGTTGCCAGCGGTTTAGACACTAATGGCTGTGTGTTGAGTTATTTTGAGGGGACATCAAATTTACACTGTTATACAAGCTGTACACTCA
Organism: Lithobates septentrionalis; assembly: GCA_037952835.1. NCBI lineage: Eukaryota > Metazoa > Chordata > Amphibia > Anura > Ranidae > Lithobates > Lithobates septentrionalis. The sequence goes on from JBBDGP010003015.1 coordinate 847,227, forward strand.
CTACTTTACATTGTAGCAAAGTGTCATTTCTTCAGTGTTGTCACATGAAAAGATATAATAAAATATTTGCAAAAAATGTGTGAGGTGTACTCACTTTTGTGAGATAGTGTATGCATAACATGTCAATGCCTTGAATTATTCTTTAAAAGTAGACCTCCACTGGTCATGGGTTGGTGGGGGAAATCAGTTTTTGGGCTATTAATTTATGAGCTATGAAAAGCAATCGAATAATGGACTTGTGAAGCCAATTCAGATCTACATTGTTGCATTAAATACAGATAATCCCTATTATGGAGTCACCCCCTTGGCATTTTTTTCGTGTTTTGTTGCCTCACAACCTGGAATTAACACGGATTGTTTGAGGATCATTTAATTTACAGAGCATGCCCACAACTTTGAAGATGTTTTTTTTTATTGTGAAGCAAACAACAAATAGGACAAAATAACAGAAAAAGTCAATGTGCATAACTATTCACCCCCCTAAAGTCAATACTTTGTAGAGCCACCATTTGCAGCTATCACAGCTCCAAGTCGCTTTGGATAAGTCTCTCTGAGCTTGCCACATCTTACCACTGGGATTTTTGCCCATTCCTCCTTGCAAAACTGCTTCAGCTCCTTCAAGTTGGATGGTTTGCGCTTGTGAACAGCAATCTTTAAGTCTGACCACAGATATTCTATTGGATTGAGGTCTGGGCTTTGACTAGGCCATTCCAACACATTTACATGTTTCCCCTTAAACCACTCAAGTTTTGCTTTAGCAGTGTGTTTGGGGTCATTGTCCTGCTGGAAGGTGAACCTCCGTTCTAGCCTCAAATCACACACAGAGGGGTACAGGTTTTGCTCAAGAATATCCCTGTATTTAGCACCATCCATCATTCCCTCAACTCTGACCAGTTTCCCAGTCCCGACTGCTGAAAAACATCCCCACAGCATGATGCTGCCACCACCATGTTTCACTGTGGGGATGGTGTTCTTTGGGTGATGTGATGTGTTGGGTTTGCGGCAGACATAGCGTTTTCTTTGCTGGCCAAAAAGTTAAATTTTAGTCTCATCAGACCAGAACACCTTCCGCCATACATTTTGGGAGTCTCCCACATGCCTTTTCGCGAACTCAAAACGGCCATTTTGTTTTATGCTGAAAGTAATGGCAATCTTCTGGCCACTCTGCCAAAAAGCCCAACTCTATGGAGCGCACGGCTTATTGTCGTCCTATGTACAGATACTCCAGTCTCTACTGTGGAACTCTGCAGCTCCTCCAGGGTTACCTTAGGTCTCTGTGCTGCCTCTCTGATTAATGCCCTCCTTGCCCGGTCCGTGAGTTTTGGTGTGTGGCCGTCTCTTGGCACGTTTGCTGTTGTGCCATGTTCTTTCCATGATAGATTTGATGGTGCTCCTAAGGATCATCAGAGATTTGGATATTTTTGTATAACCTAACCCTGACTTGTACTTCTCAACAACATTGTCCCTTACTTGTTTGGAGAGTTCTTTCGTCTTCATGGCAGTGTTTGGTGAGTGGTGCCTCTTGCTTAGGTGTTGGGGCCTTTCAAAAAGGTGTGTATATGTAATGACAGATCATGTGACACTTAGATTGCACACAGGTGGACATCATTTCACTAATTATGTGACTTCTGAAGGTAATTGGTTGCACCAGAGCTTTTTATGGGCTTCATAACAAAGGGGGTGAATACATACGCACATGCCAATTATAATCTTTTTTTTTCTGAAAAATAGTTTTATGTATATATTTTTCTAATTTTACTTCACCAACTTAGACTATTGTGTTCTGATCCATCACATATAATTCAGATTAAAAAAACATTGAACTAAAGGCTGTAATGTAACAAAATAGGTAAAAAGCCAAGGGGGGTGAATACTTTTGCAAGGCACTGTAACTATGCTGCAGACAGTAAAATGTCTGATTAGAAAAACATGTGGATATTCCTCAGAGGTGCAGAAGCCAAAGCTAGGTCTGCTGATGCCTTGATTGGCAAGACGTCTTCTGGAAATATCAATTGTACCATTATATTCCAATGGGATAACACATATGGTTCAAATGTTCAGAGTTTACCATGGGACCACCCAACAACCTTGTCAGGTGCTCAGTATCGGCCACCAAAGTAAAGAAAAAAATGAATGGCTTTGTCAGGCTCTACTCTCACCTCCTCGCAGTGTTTATTACACGCCAACGCTTTCTATACTGTACATAGGGCTACCAGACACCCATGGATGTAATTATTTAATTGTTTGCATTGATCTGTTCAGCTGTCTTTGTGATCAAAAGCTGGGTAAAATGATTTGAAAACATAATCTGGGACATAAGTGACATTTCCAGCCAGTGTCCTTTGTTTAGCTCTCTGTCAGTACAAAATTAGCAGTTCTTGGTGAGCATGCAGAGCACGTCTTTATGCTGAACAGGCAGGCTGAGTAAGTGTCATTATAATGACAGAGAGCAGCCGCTGTTATAAATAAAAAAAAGGAAAAGAAAGAAGCAACGCCTGCTATTGTTTTCCAATACAATAATGAGTACAGATTGTAATGTTGGATTAGTATGTATTTTAAATGTACTCAGTATCCTCAGATACAGACCCAATGACCCAAGAATGAAAAAAAAAAAATCCGAGTTCCTCCCGAGCCTGCATTGTTTTTTTTTTTTTGTTTTTTTTTCTTTTTTGGTCACTCACACAGCTTTCCTCAGTAGCCTGAGCTTTACGAAATGGAAAACTGCATCCCCTAACCTCCCTCTCATCTAATGCAAACACTATCCTGGGTCATTGGCTTTAATACTTTAACTACCAGGAATTATTCAATGCCTCCAAACTCATGGAGCCATCACTCAAGACAAAACCTTGTTTGAGCATCTTTGCACACAGGAAAAAGGACCTTCCTTATATAACAGCCCTATACCATTCAATTTCATTACACATAGCTGACTATACCTTACTATATAACAGCTTGGGAAAGGGAAACTGACCTTACCCCCAAAAAACGGGGAATAGCAATTAAGGCCCAAGAAAAAAACTTCAAGATTTTGGTGCAATGGTATAGCTGCCCATATGATCTACATTGAATATTCCACTCAGATTCTAAACAATGTTGGAGATATAGGAACAACTCCTTATCTGGTGGGCCTGTCCCCAGATTTTAGAGATATAGAAACAACTGCATATCTGGCAGACCTGTCTCCTAATTTTGCAGATGTGGAAACAACTTCATATCTGGTGGGCCTGTCCCCCGATTTTGGGGATGTAGAAACAACTCCATATCTGGTGGGCCTGTCCCCTGATTTTGGATATATAGAAATGACTTCCTATCTGGTGGGCCTGTCTCCCGATTTTGGCAATGTAGAAACAACTCCATATCTGATAAACCTGTCCCCTGATTTTGGAGACATAGAAACAACTCTATTTCTGGTGGAGCTGTCCCCTTATTCTGGGGATGTAGAAACAACTCCTCATCTGGATGGCTTGTCCCCCAATTTTGGAGATGTTGTAACAATGCCATATCTGGTGAGCCTATCCCCTGATTTTGAAGATGTAAAAAAACAACTCAATATCTAGTTGGGTCCCCCAATTCTGGAAATGTATAAACAGCTCCGTATCTGGTGGACCTGTCTCTTGATTGTGGGGATGTAGAAAAAACTCCATATCTGGTGGGCCTGTCTCTTGATTTGTGGGGATGTAGAAAAAACTCCATATCTGGTGGGCCTGTCTCCCGATATTGGGCATGTAGAAACAACTCAATATCTGGTGGGCCTGTCTCCCAATTTTGGGGATATAGAAACAATTCTGTATCTGGTGAACCTGTCTCCTGATTTTGGGAATGTAGAAACAACTCCATATCTGGCGAGTCTGTCTCCCTGATATTGGGGATGTAGAAACAACTCCATATCTGGTGGGCCTGTCTCCTGATATTGAGGATGTATAAACGACTCCATATCTGGTGGGCTTGCCCCCCTATTTTGGAGATGTTGCAAAATGCCATATCTGGTGAGCCTGGCCCCTGATTTGGGAGATGTATAAACAACTTCATATCTGGTGGACCTGTCCCCCAAATTTAACACTTTGGAACAGAGTTTATTATTAAATGAATCAAACAGACTCCGATATATCCATGACTCCTGAAATTGCACTTCTCTCATTGATACAAGGAAATATTTTCAGGGCTAAGAAAGGAATACTATGATTTTTTTTAATTTTTATTAGCAACTCAAGCAGTGATTCCAAGACATTAGAAACCTACTCATACTCCCACCATATTGGAATGGGTTTAGGAACTTGTATGTATTGTTTGGTGCATGGAGGAATTGACAGGAGGAATTTTATCTTTTAATTACAATTTCATTTTTTAACTTTTTCTGTGGAGTCCTGCTTTAGGGCCAGTTCACACCAGAATGCTGTGTGAGAAATCTGTGTTCAAAATGCACCGCAATAGAAATCTGCAGCGGTTGTCAATATTAAGTTAGAGGGAGCTCACTACTTACCTTTTTAAATGGGTGGTGTATTAAATCTTTGATCTCTTGCAAAACTATGGATGCTGCTGCTATTTTACACTTTTCTGTCCCCGCTGGGCAGCTGTTATGTCCACAAGTGTGCTGCCAATGAGGCCTCAGATGGTAGGGGGTGCCAGAGTGTCGTTCATTGGTATTTACAGGGCTGAGCATTGCTGCGCTGGTTGCTACGGTGCTAGTGCTGCCTGCACTCTAACAACCAATGATGCTGAGTGAGCCAGCTGCCTGTGTCCTAGCAACTGATGGTGCACATCATCATTGGTTGGTAGGATGCTGGCGACCAGGCCACAGTGTCATTGGTTGCTGTGCCAGTGTCCAGACAACTGGGGGCAGCAAAAATGGCTGCATGGGGTGGCAAAAATGAGGGGGGGGGGGGCATCTGGAGTGTCTTTGGGACACAGTATAGCAGGATCACCAGAATATTCAAAAGCTTGTACGATCTCCCACGGAATTCCCTATTAAATTGGCAACCCATGCAAAATTGTGGCTGCCGGAGATCACACCGGCTTTTAAATGCTTTTGGTATTAAAAGGGAGATGTAGGGGGCATTTAACCTAGGCACCCTCCTAGCTATGTCACTACTGGGTTCTATAGGAACGTAGTGGTAAGAAAATCACTATGCAGCTTTGAAACCATAGTATGTATACTTGTGCTTGTAAGACAGGAACCTTAGATTGTAAGCTCCTTGAAGAAAGGAACTGATGTGTATGTACAGTATGTAAAGAGATGTGTAAACTAGGGATGCACCGAAATTTTGGCCACCGAAACATATCGGCCGAAATGGCCCTTTCGGCAAAAAGCCGAAAGAGAATTTTTGCCGATACCGAAAGTGGCGGGGCCTGGGCGGGGCTCCGCCCCCAGTGCCACCTATCAGGGGGGCTTCCTATATTGTAGAAGAGAGGAGAGCCGCCGCCTGTTTGATTACAGCGCCGGGAACATCACAGCTTTCATTTCAATAGCTGTGTGTTCCCCGCTGTGCGCTGTCACATACAGCCCCTCCCCCTTGTCCGGGCACTTTGATAGACAGATCACCCATCCAATGGGAACACTGGCTGCACTACTGGGGACACAGGCTGCAATGGGGACACAGGCTGCACTACTGGGGACACTGGCTGTACTACTGGGGACACTGGCTGCACCGGGGACACAGGCTGCACTACTGGGGACACTGGCTGCACTACTGGGGACACTGGTTGCACTACTAGGGACACTGGTTGCACTACTGGGGACACTGGCTGCGATGGGGACATGGGCTGCACTACTGGGGACACAGGCTGCAATGGGGACACTGGCTGCACTACTGGAGACATTGGCTGCAATGGGGACACAGGCTGCGCTACTGGGGACATTGGATGCAATGGGGACACAGGCTGCACTACTGGGCACATTGGCTGCAATGGGGACACAGGGTGCACTACTGGGGACATTGGCTGCAATGGGGACACTGGCTGCACTAATGGAGACATTGGCTACAATGGGGACACTGGCTGAAATGGGGACACTGGCTGCACTACTGGAGACACTGGCTGCATTCCTGGAGACACTGGCTGCACTACTGGGGACACAAGCTGCACTACTGGGGACACAGGCTGCACTACTGGGGACATTGGCTGCAATGGGGGCACAGGCTGCACTACTGGGGACACAGGCTGCAATGGGGACACAGGCTGCAATGGGGACACAGGCTGCAATGGGGACACAGGCTGCAGTGGGGACACTGGCTGCAGTGGGGACACAGGCTGCAATGGGGACACAGGCTGCACTACTGGGGACACTGGCTGCACTACCGGGGACACTGGCTGGCTGCATCTGACGGGCACTGGTGAGGCTGCATTGATCTCTTGTACCATGTCCCCAGTCTCTGACCATCTCCTGTACCATCTCTGCAGTCTCTGACCATCTCCTGTACCATCTCTGCAGTCTCTGACCATCTCCTGTACCATCTCTGCAGTCTCTGACCATCTCCTGTACCATCTCTGCAGTCTCTGACCATCTCCTGTACCATGTCTGCAGTCTCTGACCATCTCCTGTACCATGTCTGCAGTCTCTGACAATCCCCTGTACCATGTCCCCAGTCTCTGATCATCTCCTGTATCATGTCCCCAGTCTCTGACCATCTCCTGTATAAAAATATTTTTAAAAACAGTCACTTTCGGTATCGGTGTTGTTTTGGTATCAGTTTCGGTTTTAGGGATCAAGGAAGATTTATTTTCAGTATCGGTTTCGGCACCAAAAAAAACATTCGGTGCATCCCTAGTGTAAACTTGTTGTCCCTGCATATGTACTTGTAATAAATAAAATGCATAAGGCACAGGGGCCAAGTGGTTAGCACCTCCGCCTGACAGCGCTAGGGTTGACGGTTTGAATTCTAACCATGACACCACCTGCCTGGAGTTTGTATGTTCTCCCTGTACATGTGCGGGTTTCTTCCAGTAACTCCGGTTTCCTTCCACACGCCAAAGACATGCTGATAGGTTAATTGGCTCCTGTCTAAATTTGCCCCGGTATGTGTATGAAAGTTAGGGACCTTAGATTGCAAGCTCCTTGAGGGAGGGACTGATGTTAATGTACAAAATATATATATATGTAAAATGTTCCGTGCATTGTCGGCACTATATAAGCACATGTAATAAATACATTCCTACAGAAATGACAGCTGTGTTGCATTCTGCAAAATGAGCACTAGATGGCAGCAGTTAACATTTATGAACCTGAGAACTACAGGATAATCTAATAGTAAAGCAAAATATTGTTGAACTTACTAAATACAATTTAAGCAGTATTAAACCCAGACCTAGTGATCCAGCCAGTAAATATGTTGTGTTAAAAAAGAAAAAAAAAGCTATCCAGCAGATGTAGCAGTTAGAGGGTTGAGACAAAACATTTACCACTCACAGGGGGTGCCTACATTGATCAGTTTTTATGTTTAATGTAGATGATTATAAAGTATTAGCTGGAGTTTGGATTTAATTTGTTAGTGTATCTAAATCTGTTAGAGCAGAGGTCTCCAAACATTCTAAACAAAGGAAGGAAGAGAGGAAAGATCCCTGGTGCTGCACATCCACAGAGTTCCTATGGTGGTATGAGAGAGACTCCCACCAGGCCACGGCTCCAACGCGTTTCGCTCCACCCTCAGGAGCTTATTCATGGGGATCTCTAAACAAAGGGCCAGTTTACTGTCCTTCAGACTTTAGGGGGGCTGGAGTGGCCAGTGAAAGTAGGAAATGCCCCAATGTCAGTGTGAGTAAAATTACATAGTGCCTGTAGTCAGTAGGAGGGGAAATAATGCCCCATCATTGGTGTCTGTGAGAGGAATAGTGCCCCATCATTGGTGTCAGTGGGAGGAATAGTGCCCCATCATTGGTGTCAGTGGGAGGAATAATGTCCCATCATTGGTGTCAGTGGGAGGAATAGTGCCCATCATTGGTGTCAGTGGGAGGAATAGTTCCCCATCATTGGTGTCAGTGGGAGGAATAGTGCCCCATCATTGGTGTCAGTGGGAGGAATAGTGCCCCATCATTGGTGTCAATGAGAGAAATAGTGCACCATCATTGGTGTCAGTGGGAAGAAGAGTGCCCCATCATTGGTGTCAGTGGGAGGAATAATGTCCCATCATTGGTGTCAGTGGGAGAAATATTGCCCCATCATTGGTGTCAGTGGGAGGAATAGTGCCCCATCATTGGTGTCAGTGGGAGGAACAGTGCCCCATCATTGGTGTCAGTGGGAGGAATAGTGCCCCACCCATCATTGGAGCACAGGTGTGTCAGGAGGAGGCTGTCTCTCTGGAGCTGCTGCAGATCCGTGTGAGAGGGGACTGGTGAGGAAATCTATCCCAGCTCTCCTGGCTCCTTTCTGGGGAAGCCATGGAGGCCAGCAGGGCCTCTCCTGCTGGAAGCTCACAGCCATCTCCTGGGCCGTCGGGTGACATGCCTGCCCCTGTACAAGCTGATCTCTCTACCCCTGGTAGGGATGAAGGTTCCGAAGCCATTCGGGAGCGAGTGGTGGCCGGGATTAAGGTCCTAAATAGGGAGAGGGATAAGCTTTACAAGCTACGAGCGGAGCTGAAGCGTCTGCGAAGGCAGCGTGAGGGCTTACACAGCCAGAAGCGTGGATCCATGGATCCGGAGATCCAGTTGGCCAAAGTCCGTGTGGACCATCAGGAGACCATTGTGGCCATGATGGAAGGCAGAGATGGGCCATTTAAGGAGAAGTTTGGAAATGACAGGAGGTTTGGAAGAATGACAAAGATGGAGGTGGAGGAGGAGACCCCCAGTTCTGACCCCCTGCCCCCTCAGGGAGAGGTAAGCAGCCCCATGCCTTCCCAGGACTCAGGAGGCATGCTCAGGGCCATCCAGGTAATGGAGTCTCCTATGCGGAGGAATCAGTTAATGTTTAATGAAGAGGACATTACTGATGATGTACCTGATAAGGTAAAGACTGCCAAGCCCCATGTTGTGGATAAGACTGTTTTTGTGCCTTTCAACACTGACAATGTGCCTAATGACAATCAGGCTGCTGATCCTGTGTGCAGCAATGTTGTGCTTGCTGATGCTGCAATGCAGCAAGAGTTACTTTTAAAAAATGTCATTTCTGTAGAAGAACCACAGGTGTCAGCAGAGCCCATTAACCCTTCTTTAGGTGAGTCCAAAGCTGTTTGCCCCACTGCTGCTGAGGACTCTACAGCGCAGCATCAGGAGACAGCTGGTATTGCAGCAGAAACTGTGACCTTTCCTGATGGGAAATTGAATATTGCTGTGACTGATAACAATCACCCCAGTATCAGTGTGATGGACAATCGTCCTGCTATGGATTTTGCCAGTTCAGTTCAGACAGTTGATAATGATGTACAGACTAATGTGACTTCAGTGTGGGGCCTTGGCCCTGATAAACCTACCTTTGCTCAGGTGGTACGCTCTGCTCCTGGTAGCTCTGCTCCCAAGCGGGGTTTTCCCCTACAGGCTACCACTTTGAGCACCCCAGGATCTGGTCTTGGGTCTCTGGCTTCTGCTGGGGGTCCCAGACGTAATGTTGTTATTCTGAAATGGGAAGGTGGTGCGATCCCTCCAGCACGGCGTGCAGTGGTGGATTTGATTTTGGAGATGGGTTTTGGAGCAAATGATCTGTATGCCTTTATACATGTAGCTGGGACACGGGATTATACAGTTAGCTTCACCAGGCCAGAGGGTCTTGACCTGTTCTGGGAGAGATATGAGGCTCGGTGCAGGTCAAGACCTGAATGGGAAGGTCTGGCCCCAGTTGCAGTTTCTCAGAGGTCTACAGTAAAAAAAATCACAATTATCCTCACTAATGAGAGTGTCCCTGCCCGGGATCTAGAGGTTTGGTTAAGGAACTATGGGGAGGTTTTGACCAAGCCCAATAAAATCCTTGATGAGCGTAACATCTGGACTGGGGGTTGGTCAGTTACAGTCAGGTTGGCCAGGGATGGGAATGTTGTCCGTCACCTGCCCTCCTCAGCTTTTATAGGGAGGGATAGGATGACTGTTTTTTACCCTGGTCAGCCGAAGCTGTGTCACCGCTGTGGAGAAAAGGGGCATTTGAGTTCCTCCTGTTCAGCCTTGATATGTTCAGTGTGTCGGGGTCAGGGTCATATGGCTAAGGACTGCACCGAAATGATCAGGTGCAACCTGTGCCTGCGCCTTGGCCACCCCTACAGCAGATGTCCTGAAGCCTGGCACAATATGGAGAAGGAGGTAATTGATGACATGTCAAGGCTGGACAGGATGGAGGGTGAGGCCCCTGGTGTACCATCCTCCTCTGCGGTGACCGACTCCCCTGGTCCTGCTCAGGATCCCTCTCCAGTTCCTGTGGCCACCCCTCATGTGTCTGTAAGTATTCCTTCTGTATCTGTATCTGTGTCCCCCCAGCCTACTGTACCCTCTCCTCTTGTGTCAGAACCTTCCAAGTCTGTGCCCCCTGAGTCAGTTACCCCCCAGGAGTCTACCCCTCCTAAGTCTGATTCAAAGGGAGCACCCCCCCCACCAGCAGTGGTAGTGGGTACTAAAAAGGTTGCTTCTTCCTCTGTAAAGAAGTCTTCTGTAAAGACTTCACAGAAAAAAGTAAGAGATGAGGGCATCTCTGAAGCGGACCTGCAGTACCTGGAGGAGAGAAGGAAGGTTGGGAAGCGGAAGAAGCAGGTGGTGAGGACGGCTCCAGTGCCTGTCTCCAACCGTTATAGGTCCTCTAATTGGGATATCTCTTCATCTGGAGCTTCTTCAGAGCGAAGTTCTGATTCCGAAATGGAGTTTGAGGCGGCCTCAAGAAAGAGAGAGGCTTCTGGTGATGAGCAGCAGAGGGGAGCTAAGAAGCAAACCACCCAATAACCCAAATGGCGGTTCCCCCTCCGTTAAAAGTGGTGACAATAAATGTCGCCAGCATTAAGTCAGTAAGAGCTCGTTCTATGGCCTTCTTTTTGTTCAGCCAATTAGATGCTGAAATTTTATTTTTGCAAGAGACTAGGCTCACCTCCTTGGCAGATATTCATATGGCCAAGAGAGAGTGGAGGTATGGTCCATCTTACTGGTCTCTTGCGGCCGAGCCTTACGGCGGTGTGGCGGTGTTGTTTAAAACCGGCATGGTAACTGTCCGGCGGGTTATTGAGGTGGAGATTGGGAGATGTATGGTCTTAGACGTCCTTGTGGGAGGGCAGGACCTGCGCCTAATTAATGTTTATGGACCGCACACAAAGTGGGACAGGAAATGCCTTTTTACAAGGATCAAGCCATTTCTTTTTACATCCCGGCAAGTGGTCTTTGGAGGTGACTTTAATACAGTAACTAGGCCCAAGGACAGGAAGGACTTCAAGGACAGGCTGGGATATGATAGCGTTTTTTTAAATAGTATGGTTAGGGATGCTGGTCTTGTGGATGTGCACATTAAGCACCTCCCGGATGACACTGGGTTCACCTTTCATCGAGGTAATAGTCAGAGTAGAATAGATAGGTTTTTTTTGAAGGAGACCTCTGCTTTCTCGCCCCCAGTGGTGCAGGCAGTAGAGTTCTCTGATCACTGTATGCTATCTGTGGTCCTGAATGCTTCAGACGCCCCTCAGAGGGGTAAGGGCATCTGGAGACTGAATTCGACTCTACTCAAGGAAGAACATGTTAGACAATCCTTTGAGGAATTCTTTCAGGCACAGGTGACCATCCTGGACTTTTGTAGCAGCAAGGCTGAGTGGTGGGAGCTGACCAAAAAGAGGATTGCTGGATTCTTCAGGGGCCTAGCCAATAGAAAGCAGTTTAATAAATACATGACCTACCAACGTTTACGGAGGAAGCTGGATATTCTTGTCTCGAGAGGAGGAGATCCTGGGGCAATCTCCGAAGTGAAACTCCTTCTCAGGAAGTGTCAATATGACCGGCATGCCTCTTTGGTTCTGGAGAGGGACTATGGGAAGTACCACTCGCCTGACCCTTACCAGAACTGCAAACAAGGTGTAGCTGTTAAAACGGTCGTTGGCCTTAAGGACAATACAGGTTCCTTGACAAAGTCCAGGTCAGGGATTCTGGAGGTCGTGAGGTCCTTTTATGCTGACCTTCTTGGGAGGAAAGAGCTTGACCGTGACAAGATGGAAAGCTTTTTGGACTCTACTCCAGGTCTAAATGATGAAGATGTCCCATTGATGAATTTGACAGAGGAGATCACAGTTGAAGAGGTGATAAGGGCAATTGAACAGCTTGCCATCAAAAAGTCACCTGGACCGGATGGCTTGACGGCTGAGTTTTACAAAGCTTTTAAGTCTATTCTGGCCCCACATTTGGTAGAGGTTTTTAACAGTTGCCTTGCTGAGGGGGTACTTCCCTCTTCCATGAGGCACTCAGCTGTGATTCTTCTTTCAAAGGGTAAAGATCCTTCGATGGTTGAGAATTGGCGCCCCATCAGCCTTCTTAATGTCGATAGAAAGATACTGGCAAAGATCATTTTCTGGCGCCTATCGTCAGTAGCAGAGTCTTTGCTTTCTCGCCATCAGCACTGTTCGGTCCAGGGTAGGTGCACCTTCACAGCAGTTTTAGCTGTCCGGGAGGCCTTGGAGCGGTGCAGGGCTGCAGGCTGGGGAAAGTATTTGCTGACATTGGATCAGGCAAAGGCTTTTGATCGTGTTAACCATGAGTACCTGTGGTTGCTCCTTAGTAAGTACGGTCTGCCGGGTGGTTTTGTCGATTGGTTAAAAGTCTTGTATGAGGGGGCAGAGAGCTTTCCTCTTGTTAATGGTTGGGTTGGGCAGTCCTTTGAGGTTGGCTCCGGGGTGCGCCAGGGTTGTCCCCTGAGTCCCCTGCTCTATGTGTTTGCAATCGACCCCTTCATCAGGAGGCTAGAGAGCGGCATGTTGTGTGGGGTGCCAGTGGGGCTTCCGGGTGAGCCGCCTTTGAGGGTTGTTGCCTATGCGGACGATGTGTCGGTGATTGTCACTGGGGCGGATGAAGCAGAGGAGGTGGTCTCTCTGACATCACGGTATTCTGAAGCATCAGGCTCCAAGATCAATCAGGAAAAGAGTGAAGTTTTCTGGATGGGAAAGGAAGGTGAGGGGTTTGATCTCCCGGACACCTTTCCAGTGCCCCAGGAAAGAATTAAGATTTTAGGCATTGAATTTGGACCTGGCGATTATGGCCTCAAAAACTGGGAAGGCAGACTGGAAATTGCCAATACTAAGGTGGTCAGCTGGAAGAGATGGAAGTTATCTATGAGGGAAAGGGTTGATCTGATTAAGACTTACCTGATTCCGATCTTCTTGTATGTCAGCTTTGTCTGCATCTTGCCAGTGTCTCTCTATGCTAGGGTCAGTAGTGTGTTCTTCCAGATGTTGTGGGGGAACAGACTGAACCCCATCAAGAGGAATGTCACCTATCTATCCAGGAGGGAGGGTGGCTTAGGTATGGTCAACCCAGTTCTTTTCTTTTCACTGCTTTTTCTCAAGTTTAATATTGGTAATATGCTTGCAGTGGAACCTCCTGGATGGGCAGGCATATTTAGATCTTGGTTTAGGCCTTTTCTACGACTTTGGGAAGAAGGTGGCCAAGTGAAGAATCTCAGGGGTCATCGTGGTCAGCTACCAGCCTATGTCGCTCCGTGCCTGAAGTTACTACGGCAGTGGCGATTGTCGGCTGAAGATCTCAGATCGGTTCCGAGGAAAGTCCTTATGAGTCGAGTCTTGAGCGAAGTCTTTCATGACCCACTGGCCTTAAGGGATTGCCCAGGCCCAGTTTTGAGGGCAGGGTTAAGACTTATTAATTTGGACAGAGTACCCCCTAAATTCAGGGATCTGGCCTGGTTGTGCTTCCATGGGAGACTCTATGTTAGGGGCAATTTGAAATTCCGCAGTGGGGTGGATCGTAGCTGTCCTCGGGAGGAGTGTGCAGGTGAGGAGGAGACTATGGACCATTTTCTGCTTCATTGCCCTTTTAACATAGAGGTGTACAAACAGGTGGGACGGGCCCTCGGTGTCCCTTTCCTCTCCAGGCTGGGTTATGCTGAGTGGGTGTATGGAGCATTCAATACTGGTGGGGTTTTTTGTTTAGATACACTTTTTCTAGTTAGCCTAGTAGTCCGTTATTTCACTTGGAACGCACGGTGTCAGGTCTGCATTCGGCGTAAAATCCTTCCTGTTCAGGTGGTGGTGTATGACATTTTGCATGAGGTGGAGAAGATTCGGGTACTTGAGAGAGACAAGCGGAGTCAGGGGGCTTGGTTGAAGGCGTGGAGGGGTTTCAAGCCTCCCTGACTGCCAGGAGTCTCTTTCCCGGGTGTGGCTGTCTGTCTCTTATCACCCTAGATTATTTTTTTTTTGGATTAATTTTTGATAAATGGCTGCGTACATAGGTGATGGGTTGTGCCTCTTAGGCCCTCTCTGCTGCTTTATGTAAATAATTTTGGTAGTGGATTATGTATATATTGTATATATTCTGAACATGGATGTGTATTCCTTGGATTTCTGTTGAAGTTTTGTACTATGGTTTTGTTTTTTACTTTTGTATAAAATTGGTTGCTTGATTCTTTTAATAAAAGATCAATAGTGTCCCATTGCTGGAGTCAGTGGGAGGAATAGTGCCCCATCATTGGTGTCAGTGGGATGATAAAATGCCCCATTGTTGGTGTCAGTGGAAGGAATAGTTGGGGCTGGATAAAGGTAAGCAAAGGGCCGCAGGCCACAGTTTGGAGACGACTGTGTTAGAGCATCTAACACTCCCCTCGCCCCAGAATAACAAAGATGCTCTCCAAAGGTGCCCCCTGTGCTCCTTCATCCAGAGTGGGGGCGCTCTAATACAGGAAGTGTGTTACTGGCCAGTAGGGATGAGCTTCGTGTTCGAGTCGAACCCATGTTCGACTCGAACATCGGCTGTTCGACCGTCCGTCGAATTGCGAACGATATGGGCCGTTCGCGCCAAATTCGTGTGGCGCGTCACGGCCCATAATTCACTGCGGCATCGCAGTGCATTGCTGGCTGATGATTGGCCAAGCATGCACTATGACCCGCATGCTTGGCCAATCACAGCGCCGTCAGTAGAGAGAGCTGTAATTGGCCAAAGCCAGGGTGGCTTTGGCCAATTATGGCTCAGGGGATTTAGTACACGCCCCACACTATATAAGGCCGCCTGCACGGCGGCCCTGTGTAGTGTGTGTTCCGGTGTGCTGAGAGATAGAGAGAGAGAGAGACAGTGTCATTTGATTTGAGTTAGATAGATTAGGCAGAACAGTCAGTCAGTTTAGCTGCACTTACAGTGTATTGTGTATATATATGCATCCCAGGTGTTGCATATATATATATATACACTGTATTCAGTTTAGCTAGATCCGTTCCTGTTATCTTCTAGACTATTTACATTTAGTGCAGTGCGTCCTGCTCACAGTGTTCAGCTAGATCCGTTCCTGCTATTTACATTTAGTGCAGTGCGTCCTGCTCACAGTGTTCAGCTAGATCCGTTCCTGTTATCTTCTAGACTATTTACATTTAGTGCAGTGCGTCCTGCTCACAGTGTTCAGCTAGATCCGTTCCTGTTATCTTCCTACTGACAGGCAGGCTTGTCTGGTTACAGTATATAAAGCTACCTGAAGAAAATTACAGGTGTTCTATTTGATCCTATTAGTACCACGGTCAGGCAGCTAGACTATTTACATTTAGTACAGTGCGTCCTGCTCACAGTGTTCAGCTAGATCCGTTCCTGTTATCTTCCTACTGACAGGCAGGCTTGTCTGGTTACAGTATATAAAGCTACCTGAAGAAAATTACAGGTGTTCTATTTGATCCTATTAGTACCACGGTCAGGCAGCTAGACTATTTACATTTAGTACAGTGCGTCCTGCTCACAGTGTTCAGCTAGATCCGTTCCTGTTATCTTCCTACTGACAGGCAGGCTTGTCTGGTTACAGTATATAAAGCTACCTGAAGAAAATTACAGGTGTTCTATCCCAGCTTAGTGCAGCTACAGGCCATTAGTATGTCTGGAAGGCCAAGAAGGAGAGGCAGACAGTCACAAGCCAATAAGAGAGGGCAAGCAGGCTCTGTGTCTAGTGCTGGTCGTGGAGACGGTGCATCCTCATCAGCACGTGGCCATGGGACACGCTTGGCCTTTTTTTCGGCAGCTGGCCGTGTTGAGCCGCAAAATGCGGAAGACTTGGTCGAGTGGATGACCAAGCCGTCCTCATCCTCCTCATCCTCTCTCACCCATGCCCAGGGTGCTTTGTCTGGCAAAGCAGCGGCCTCTTCCCTCAGCTCAATGTCATCAGTGACTCCTTCCCTAGCTCCACCATGTCCTCCTGAGGAGTCCCTCGAACTGTTTGACCACAGTGTTGGGTACATGCTCCAGGAGGATGCCCAGCGTTTGGAAGGCTCTGATGATGATACTGAGCTCGATGAAGGCAGTAACATGAGCACGGACAGAGGGGGTGCCCAAGAAGGACAGCAATCTGGCAGTCATGCTCCCCCTGCTGCAGCATACTGCCAGGTTTGCTCCAGTGATGAGGAGGGAGGGGATGATGAGGTCACTGACTCAACGTGGGTGCCTGATAGGAGAGAGGAGGAGGAGGAGGAGGAGGAGGAGGCGGCACATCACCAACGAGGCAGGATGCCCTCCAGGGGCCAGCCTAAGGGCAGCACATTGATTGCATCACACCCCAAAGCTCCACATGTGCAGGGCGCTGCAGTCTCTGCGCGTTATTCAAAAAGTTCTTTGGTGTGGGCCTTTTTTGAGACGAGTGCATCAGATCGCACCGCTGCTATTTGCAACATATGTCTCAAGCGTATCTCGCGTGGCCAAAACATCTCCCGCTTGGGTACCACATGCTTGACCAGACATATGTTGACCTGCCATGCAGTTCGTTGGCAAGCGTATCTAAAAGACCCACACCAAAGAACAAAGAGGATCTCTCCTTGCTCCTCATCAGCTGAGATTTCCAACCCCACTAGACCTTCAGTCCTCTCTGAGACCTGCAGTGAGAGGAATGAAGGTGTAGAATTAGGTGTGTCACAGCCAAGTACTTGTGGGCAATCTGCTTTTGGTACACCGACGTCAGATTGTACCAGGCAAATTTCCCTGCCCCAGCTGCTGCACCGCCGAAAGAAGTTTGCTCCCAGCCATCCACATGCCCAGCGGTTGAATGCTAGCTTGGCAAAATTGCTAGCACTTCAACTGCTGCCTTTTCATTTGGTAGACTCTGCCCCCTTCCGTGACTTTGTGGAATGTGCGGTTCCTCAGTGGCAGGTACCCAAACGCCACTTTTTCTCACGGAAGGCGATTCCGGCTCTCTACCGGCATGTGGAAGGCAATGTCCATGCCTCGCTGGACAGGGCGGTCAGCGGTAAGGTGCATACTACCGCTGACTCATGGTCCAGCAGGCATGGACAGGGACGTTACCTAAGTTTCACGGCGCATTGGGTGACTCTGCTGGCAGCTGGGAAGGATGCAGGACAAGGTGCAGTAGTGTTGGAGGTTGTTCCGCCACCACGCCTCCAAAATGCTGATTGTGACACACCTCTCTCCTCCACC
Source organism: Lithobates septentrionalis (assembly GCA_037952835.1). Classification (NCBI taxonomy): domain Eukaryota; kingdom Metazoa; phylum Chordata; class Amphibia; order Anura; family Ranidae; genus Lithobates; species Lithobates septentrionalis. The sequence continues at coordinate 864,732 of JBBDGP010003015.1, forward strand.
CCCTCCTCTTCTTCTTCCTCCATGGCCTCTTCCTCGGAACCAGCGGTGCTCCGTAGGCGTTCAAGGAGCTACGCAAGTACGCAGGCCAAAAGATGCCATGCGGTGCTTGAGCTGGTGTGCTTGGGGGACAGGAGCCACACTGGGGCAGAGGTTCTGTCAGCTCTGCAGGGGCAGGTTCAGAGGTGGTTGACGCCACGCCAACTTAAGGCAGGAATGGTGGTTTGCGACAATGGCACCAACCTCCTCTCTGCCCTCCGACAGGGACAAATGACCCATGTGCCCTGTTTGGCTCACGTCCTTAACTTGGTGGTGCAGCGGTTCTTGGGCAGGTACCCGGGCTTACAGGATGTCCTGAGGCAGGCCAGGAAAGTCTGTGTGCATTTCCGCCGGTCATATAATGCCAGTGCTCGGCTGACGGACCTCCAAAAGGAGTTTAACCTGCCCAAGAACCGCCTAATCTGTGACATGCCCACTAGGTGGAACTCAACGTTGGCCATGCTGCAGCGGCTGCACACGCAGCAGAGGGCCATCAATGAGTACCTGTGCGACTATGGCACCAGGACAGGGTCAGGGGAGCTTGGTTTTTTTTTCCCCACGCCAGTGGGCCATGATCAGGGATGCATGCACTGTCCTGTCACCATTCGAGGAGGCCACGAGGATGGTGAGCACTGACAGTGCATGCATCAGTGACACTGTCCCCCTTGTCCACCTGTTGGAGCACACGCTGCGTGGAATAATGGACAGGGCACTTGAGGCAGAACAGAGGCAGGAAGAGGAGGACTTCCCTAGCTCTCAAGGCCCCCTTTATCCAGACAGTGTTCCTGCGTGCCCGCCGATCACACAGGAAGAGGACGAGGAGGAGGAGGAGGAAGAGTGTGTCAGTATGGAGGTGGAGCCTGGCACTCAGCATCAGCAGCAGTCTTTAAGGGATCAGTCCCAAGGAACACATGGACTTGTACGTGGCTGGGAGGAGGTGGCTGCGGACGTTGTTGTCCTTAGTGACCCAGAGGACTCCGGACCGAATGCCTCAGCAAACCTACGCTGCATGGCCTCCCTGATCCTGCAAAGCCTGCGTAAGGATCCTCGTATTCGTGGTATCAAGGAGAAGGACCAATACTGGCTGGCAACCCTCCTTGATCCACGTTACAAGGGTAAGGTTGCGGACCTTATCTTGCCATCGCAGAGGGAGCGGAGGATGAAACATCTTCGGGAGGCCTTGCAGAAAGGTCTGTGCAACGCGTTCCCAGAGACTGGGAGGTTACAAACTCCTGTTTCTGGACAACGTGTTGCTGAGGCTTCGGTCAGTCAAAGAAGGAGCGGTGGAGAAGGTGGCCGTCTGACCGATGCGTTCAGACAATTTTTTGGTCCGCAGCCCCAAGGTATGATCGGTTCCAGCAACCATCGCCAGCGTCTGTTTTACATGGTGCAGGAATACCTAGGGGCAAGATCAGACTTGGACACCTTTCCCACCGAAAATCCTCTGGGTTACTGGGTCTTGAGGATGGATCACTGGCCAGAGCTTGCACAGTATGCAATTGAGCTACTGGCCTGTCCTGCATCCAGCGTTCTTTCGGAACGCACATTCAGTGCTGCTGGAGGCGTGGTAACCGATCACAGGGTGCGTCTGTCCACCGACTCGGTCGATCGGCTGACCTTCATAAAAATGAATCAGTCTTGGATCACCACCAGCTACCAAGCACCTGATGCTGATGTAACCGAATAATTTTTTTTGAAATCTCAGATCCCTTCAAAGACTGCCTATGCTGATGCTGAGTGACTATCCCTGAGTAATTATCCTCTTCCTCCTCAATCATCACGCTGATAGCTTGTAAGAACATTTTTGGTTCTGGGCGCCACCACCAGTGCCTAAGGCACAATTTTTCAGCCCCTGTTTAACAGGGGCGTGTAATTACAATTTTTGATGTAATACTTTGCAGCAGGGCTCGTTCCTGCATTCCAACTAGAGTGTCTGTGAGGGGTTGCAGTGTTGTGGCACCAGCACCAGTGCCTAAGGCCCAATTTTTCTGCCCCTGTCTAACAGGGGCGTGTAATTACAATTTTTGATGCAATACTTTGCAGCAGGGCTCGTTCCTGCGTTCCAACTAGAGTGTCTGTGAGGGGTTGCAGTGTTGTGGCACCAGCACCAGTGCCTAAGGCCCAATTTTTCTGCCCCTGTCTAACAGGGGCGTGTAATTACAATTTTTGAAGCAATACTTTGCAGCAGGGCTCGTTCCTGCGTTCCAACTAGAGTGTCTGTGAGGGTTTGCAGTGTTGTGGCACCAGCACCAGTGCCTAAGGCCCAATTTTTCTGCCCCTGTCTAACAGGGGCGTGTAATTACAATTTTGGATGCAATACTTTGCAGCAGGGCTCGTTCCTGCGTTCCAACTAGAGTGTCTGTGAGGGGTTGCAGTGTTGTGGCACCAGCACCAGTGCCTAAGGCCTAATTTTTCAGCTCCTGTTCAACAGGGGCATGTAATTACAATTCTTGATCTAATATTTCACAGCAGGGCCCTGTGAGGGCTTACAGTGTTGTGGCCACAGCAACACCTAAGGCCCAAATTTCTGCTGAGTATATAGGGCAGGACCCTACTTTCAAACATCTAACTTACAAACGACTCCTACTTGCAAACGGAAGGAGACAACAGGAAGTGAGATGAAATCTACCCCTAGGAAGGGAAATTCTCTCCTGTAAGAGTTAATATGGGAAAACAATTTCTCCTTTCCACTGATGCTTTCCAATCCTTGTTCCACAAAAAAAACCAAATTTTCAAAAAACATTTTTCATTGGGACAAAAAAGTGAGGTGAAATCTTCTGAAGAGGAGGAAAGACAGCAAAACAAATGTCACAGGGGTGATAACCCTTCCCTATGTTTTCCAAAAAGCTTAAAAAAGATTTTTTGGCTGGAGCTAAACACGTTAAAAATGTTCAAAATTACAAAGAGATTCTACTTAACAACAAACCTACAGTCCCTGTCTTGTTTGCACCGCCTGTATACTGCTGTTCAGAGTATATAGGGCCTGGTGGCCCCACACCTTTCCTTATTTTAATTTGGGTGCGGGGTTCCCCTTAATATCCATACAAGACCCAAAGGGCCTGGTAATGGACTGGGGGGTACCCATGCCGTTTGTCTCACTGATTTTCATCCATATTGCCATGACCCGACATGACATTAAACCCGCAAGCAGTTTTAAATGAGATTTTTTCCTTTAAAAATGACATTTGGTGCAGGGACTGTTCTAAACACGGGAAACACGCGTCACTTTACAGGCATACTATAGACACCCCCCAGGTACGATATTTAAAGGAATATTTCACTTTTTTTTTTTTTACTTTAAGCATCATTAAAATCACTGCTCCCGAAAAAACGGCCGTTTTTAAAAGTTTTTTTTGCATTGATACATGTCCCCTGGGGTAGGGCCCGGGTCCCCAAACCCTTTTTAGGACAATACCATGCAAATTAGCCTTTAAAATGAGCACTTTTGATTTCGAACGTTCGAGTCCCATAGACGTCAATGGGGTTCTAACGTTCGTGCGAACTTTCGGTCCGTTCGCGGGTACTGGTGCGAACCGAACCGGGGGGTGTTCGGCTCATCCCTACTGGCCAGATCAGCAGGTGAAAACTGAGGGAAGATAAGCCTAAAAAAACCTGAATACAGCCACCACATCTAATGATTGGTTTTGGGTTTAATACCTCTTTAAATTTATATTAAAGTCATTTTTCTTCTTTGTGTAAATGAACCACTTTTACGCCGGCACTTTGAAGAGGAATATGGTCGTTATGGTAACAGCTAGGTGCCATAACCCCGGTATCCTCTTCTTCAGCCGGCGGTCCTCTTTCAGATAAAAGTGGTCTCTGTGGTGGATTTGCCGCGAGATCACTTTTATCAGCGGTGGGAGAGCCCCCCCCCCTCCCGCCGCACTCCGGTGCCCTCTGACACTTACTGGAGCCGTCGTAGCGGCGGAGGCAATCGGTTTCTTCTCCCTGTTAGGCATGGAGACGAGTGAGGGGTAGATGGCCCCCACTCGTCTTCATATTATTATAAGGTGTAAGGCGCTAACTAATATGAAAAATATTAAATACATTTCGGTGAGGAAATCAGAAGCTGCTACATAAGAATGTGACAAATATTCAGAGTGATGAGGTGTGTGAAATGTAGCGCTAAAAAATATTTATACAGTAACAATATATCAAAAGGATGAATCATCAGATATGCATTCAAAGTCAATCCTGCTATAAAAATGCATAAATGTCCAAGGAGTCCAATGATATGAATCAATCCTAAGAAAGTGCAAACGAAGTCCTGAACGGACAAATGGTGGTTCTCAGAAAGAAACTGATGGTGAACCGATACAAGGAACTTCCGGGGTGAGGAATCATAAGTTCATTAATAAGAATGCATACTCTTACCGGAACCGGTGATCCCCGAATGCCAGCGACAACGAGTCGATAAAGCATGGATATCCAAATCGGCAAGTCGCCCAAGCGGTCCAAGAAGTCCAGGAACTCCAGAAGTGCATCCAAGGAAACTGGTAGGTGGCAGCAGGACTGGACAATCGATGACCCAAGTTGGATAGCTAGACAAACTCACATCTGGGAGGTATGTAGAGAAAAAAAGGGCTTCCAATGATGTAGGTCAAAAAAACGTAGGTTTTTATTTTAAAATCAACATACAATAGGTAAGATGTGATCACAGGTAAAAGCAATGTGGGGAGCAAAGAACCAAGCCCGACACGTTTCGTCCAACTAGGACATCTACAGGGGCATCATATCATATCATTGCAGGACAGAAGCGACGTTAAAATGTTACTTCCGCCCATAGCTCCTAAAGAGACATTTAAAAAAAAATTTTTTTTTTTAAATGACATTTATTTATTTATTTATTTTTTATTGCATTTTAGTGTAAATATGAGATCTGAGCTATTTTTGACCCCAGATCTCATATTTAAGAGGTCCTGTCATGCTTTTTTCTATTACAAGGGATGTTTACATTCCTTATAATAGGAATAAAAGTGACCCAATTTTTTTTTTTTAAAGAACAGTGTAAAAATAAAAAATAAAAGGAAAAATTAATACAAAAAAAAAAAAATGTCAACGCGCCCCGGCCGGCCGAGCTTGCATGCAGAAGAGAACGCATACGTGAGCAGTGTCCGCATATGAAAACGGTGTTAAAACCACACATGTGAGGTAACGCTGCGATCGGTAGAGCGAGAGCAATAATTCTAGCCCTAGACCTCCTCTGTAACGAAAAACATGCAACCTGTAGAATTTACGTCGCCTATGGAGATTTTTAAGGGTTTAAAAGTTTGTCGCCATTCCACGAGCGGGCGCACTTTTGAAGCGTGACATGTTGGGTATCAATTTACTCTGCGTAACATTATCTTTCATAGTAAAAAAAAAATTGGGCTAACTTTACTGTTGTCTTATTTTTTAATTTCAAAAAAGTGTATTTTTGCCAAAAAAAAGTGCGCTTGTAAGACCGCTGCGCAAATACGGTGTGACAGAAAGTATTGCAACGACCACCATTTTATTCTCTAGGGTGTTAGAAAAAATATTTATCTAATGTTTGGGGGTTCTAAGTAATTTTCTAGCAAAAAAAAATGATTTTAACTCCAAAACACCAAACACCAAATCTCAGAAAGAGGCTCGGTCCTTAAGTGGTTAGAGTAAAAGGGAAGGCCCTGCACCCTCTCAGGTGGTCTAATGGTGGACCATCGGGGGAAGAGGTCCTCATCCTATGGCTCGCGCTGCTTCCTATAAGTCCAGGAATAGGGGAGAACGGCGCCTGCAGCCGGGGCAGAGCTGGATTGATAAGATAAGTCAGGTAAGTGTTTAGGGATGTGAGGTGAGGGCACAACAAGTAGTGGGGAGTTTTCTTTGTTTTTTTTACCTTAATGAAGAGAATGCATTAGACCCCATTCACACCTGAGCGATTATCTGCTTGAAGCTCAAAAACGCTGGAGGAAAAAAAAAATCAATTATTCTCTATGGAGTTGGTTCACATCTCCACTTCATGTCGCCTGAAGCTCAAACAAGTTCTTGAGCTTTTTTTGTCGCTCGAATCGGGCAGATTTGGGCGTTATTGGCGCGTTTGTGGTCCTAGAGAAATGAATGGAAACGCGCCATTCACGCATTTTTGCGCGATTTTCTGCTCAAATGAAAAAAGTTAAAAATAAGATAGTAATAATATATGAATAAATAAATGTAAAATAAATACACAAATAACTAAAAATCATCATAAATACGTAAAATAAATTAATAATATGTAATAATACAATAATAAATAATAATTAACCTCTAACCCTAAAAAATATTAAATATATTATTATTATTATTATTAATAATAATAATAAAATAACAATAAACACCCAGACTCGAACAAAAAAATGTATTATTAATAATAATAATAAAAATACATTAATAATAATAATAATAATAATAATAATAATAATTTATTTTGTGTTAGGGTTGAGATGTTTAGTTATTTATTATTACTTTAATAATAATAATAAAATAACAATAAACACCCAGACTCGAACAAAAAAATGCATTATTAATAATGATAATAATAATAATTTATTTTGTGTTAGGGTTAGGATGTTTAGTTATTTATTATTATTTTATTTTTTAAGGGTTAAAGTTAAGGGTTAATTATGAATTTATTGAATTTTTTTTTATTTACGATTTTTATTTATTTGTGTATTTATTTTACATTTACTTATTCATTTATTATTATTCGTATAATAATAAATAAAATAAAAAATAAATAAAATAATAATAAACAACCCTAACCCCAACTCCTAATCCTAACCCTAAACCCTAATCCTAACCTTCTAATAAATAAAATAATAATAAATAACCGTAACCCCAACTCCTAATCCTAACCCTAAACCCTAATCCTAACCTCCTAATAAATAAAATAATAATAAATAACCCTGACCCCAACTCCTAATCCTAACCCTAAAGTGAACTCGAACCCCTTACCCTAACGAAAAAAACATTATAATAAATAAATAATAATAAAAGAAGAAGTAGCTAATGGAAAAGCTAAAAAAGCTGAAATACCTAGCAACAAATGATGCAACAGATAACAGTTTTTTTTCTCTATTGGCTAATAAAAAAACAGCAAAGCCCCAAAACGCTGCATACAAACACGCAAAGTTGCACAAAAACGCTGAAAAAGCGCTCAAAGACGATACGCTCAGGTGTGAATGCAGCCTTAAGGTAAAGAAGAACCTTAGAATGTCTTCAGGTGAAGATGACTGTCAAGGACATCCTCCTCCGCTATGACTTCTGCTCATGGTTTCCAATTATAACAATTGCATGGACAACCTGAACCCCCCTTTACTTTTCTGGGCTGGTAAATAAAAGTGCCTTTAAAAAAAGGTATTGGACGGGACCAGTACATGAATGTACCCATCGAGGGTGAATTGATCTCCACCCAATAGTGCCCATATAGTCCCAGGATTGATGTCACTTAGAAATTCCGGCAACCGAGCGTCTCCTCTTAATGTAATTGCAAACAATCACCTTGAAAAAAAAAAAACATTCAGTTTAAAATAGAAATGAAAGGCAAAACATTTTTGTATAGATAAAAAAAAAAAAAACATTATAAATACCTTGTTTCCCTTTTTTTTTTAATAAGTAATCACATCCCCTCTATTCTCAGCTGCATAAGAGCTGAGGGGGAGGAGAAGCAGCAGTACACTAATCTTCCTAGTGAACGGCTGTGCAGGTGGGGGGGATTGTCAGGACAAGTCTGATCATTGGAGGAGAGCACACTGAGTTCCCATCATAGCTAGACAACTGACCAGGGGACCACGGTGCGTTCTCCTGCTTAGTGTGGTCAGTTTTTAATAGGAAAGCAGCGGGACTAGCAGGAACACCAGAGATTTCACAGAAAGGAAGCAATACAAAGAGAACGGGATATTTTCTCATACAAGTACATGGTACAGCAGGCACATATCAGGAATATGAAGTGTTGGGGTAACAAACACCTAAGCTCAATGTAGGGACCCTGGAATCAGCTTTGATTGGGTAACCTGGAAGCGACGTTATGACATCACTTCCGATTTACTTGGGAACCAACAGCGCCAGTTTTCAAAAATCAAAAGTATTCAAAAAAAGCCTATCTTGAATGCTTTCAAGTGCAGAGGAGGGATTTGGGGTCTTGTAGAATAGACCCCCGATCTCTCCATAAAGAGGACTTGTCACTGCCTATTACTGTCACAAGGATGTTTACATTCCTTGTGACAGAAATAAAAGTGTTCACAAAAAAAAAGATTAAATTAAAGGGACAGTGTAGAAATTAAAAGTAAAATAAAGAAAAAAATTTAAAGCAACCCAGCCCTGTGCTTGCGCGCAGGAGCAAACGCATACGTAAGTCACGCCCACAAATGTAAACAGTATTCAAACCACGCATGTGACATATCGCCGCGATCATCAGAACGAAAGCAATAATTCTAGCCCTAGGCCACAATTGTAACTCAAAACTGGTCACTGGTAGAAATGTTTAAACGTCGCTTATGGAGATTTTTAACCACTTCAATACCAGGCACTTACGCCCCTTCCTGCCCAGGACAATTTTCAGCTTTCAGAGCTGTCACACTTTGAATGACAATTGCGCGGTCATGCCACACTGTACACAAAGTAAATTTTTATCATTTTCTTCTTTGTTTTCCCCTTCACTAATGGGCACTGATGAGGCAGCACTGATGGGCACTGATGAGTTGGCACTGATAAAGTGGCACTGATGGGCACTGATGAGGAGGCACTGATATGTAGATTCGATGGGCAATGATAGGCGGCACTGATATGCAGCAATGATGGACACCAATAGGCGGCACTGATATGCAGCAATGATGGGCACTAACAGGCGGCACTGATGGCCACTGACAGGCGGCTGTGATGGGCACCGACAGGCAGTACTGATTGGCACTGACAGGTGGCACTGATGGGCAGCACTGATGATGAGGTACTGATAAGTACTGACAGCTGTTACTGCTGGGCAGTGATTGACACTGTGGTGGGCAGTGATTGGAACTGTGGGGGGCAATGATTGGCACTGTGGTGGGCACTGGCAGAACTTATTGTTTTTACATTGCTGGGCACTGGTTGGCAGGTGATTTGTACATTTGAGGGGGCTGTGCTGATAATCAATGTGCTGATTATCAGCATAGACCCCCCCTCTGTCAGGGAGAGCTGCCGATCAGCTCTCCCTGTCAGCGCGAACCGAGGAATGCCATTCACCGGCACTTCCTGGTTCATGCGATGATCAGCTGTGATTGGTCACAGCTGATCACGTGGTAAGAAGCCTCTGACAGAGGCTTCTTATCAGACTGACAAGCGGCACTCGCGATCACTGCGCCGCGCGCCCCCACGGGCGCGCTCCAACATGTTATCCCGCTGGACGTCGTATGACGCCCAGTCAGGATAACAGAAAAACTTCCCGGCCGTCATTCTGCACACGGCGGGTGGGAAGTAAAAGTTTGTCGCCATTCCACGAGCGGGCTCAATTTTTTGAAGCGTGACATGTTGGGTATCAATTTACTCGGCGTAACATTATCTTTCACAATATAGAAAAAAAAAATTGGGCTAATTTTACTGTGTATTTTTTCCTAAAAAAATTGCGATTGTAAGACCGCTGCACAAATACACTTTTATTTATTTTTTTTTTACTTATTTGACATAAAGTATTGCAACGACCGCCATTTTATTCTCCAGGATGTCTGAATATATATATATATATATATATATATATATATATATATATATATATATATATATATATATATATATATAGTTTGGGGGGTTCTAAGTAATTTTCTAGCAAAAAAAAAATAAAAAATTTAACTTGTAAACAACAATTATCAAAAAGAAGCTCGGTCCTTAAGTGGGTAAAACATGACATGTTGGGTATCTATTTATTGGCGTAACATCATCTTTCACATTATACAAACGAATCGGACTAACTTGAGTGTTTTGTTTTTCTTTTAAATTCATGAAACTGTTTCCCCCCCCCCCCAAAAAAAATGCATTTGAAAAATTGCTGCACAAATACAATGTGGCATAAAAAGTTGCAACGACCGCCATTTTATTCCCTAGGGTCTCTGCTAAAAATATATATATATATATATATATATATATATATATATATATATATATATATATATAATGTTTGGGGGTTCTTAGGAATTTTCTCGCAAAAAATGATTTTTCCATGTAGTTGGGAAGAGGTTAACATGCAATTCTAGCCGTCTTATTGGTCAGTTGGAGGATTGTCACTCTGGTTGGTAGAATTCCCTCCTCTCTGTATAGGGGATGTGGAGGGGAGGATGAGCTCATTACTGGCAGATGCCACACATGGGACTCATCACCATCACGTCATATCACTGGGCGAGCCAACCAGACAACAATGCACAAGTCCTGAACACGCCCTCCTAGCGTTCTGCTTATTCTCTTATTGGTCCATTCTCTGAAGTCTGGGTCTGGACACGCCTCCTTTTGCTTTGTGCTCTTTTCTTATTGGATATTAGTCTCATTTTCTGAACTCTGGGCGTGACAAGCAAGCCAAGCAACAAACAAAACACCGTCTGGACACGCCCCTTCCTTGGCTTTCTGCTTTCCTTTTATTGGATCCTCCGCCCAAGTCACCGTCTAGAGACGCCCCTTTGCTTTTCTTTTTTTTTCTATTGGACCCTCCCTCCTGTGCCTCCGCCCATTCACAGAACTCCGAACCAGCCGCTGTGCGGTGTGGGCGTGGCCTCGGTGGGCTTGTTGTGGCGCTGGGCTCAGCGTGTGTCAGTGTGCGGCTCGGACATGTCGGTGATGGTGTGTCGGGTACTGCGCTCCTCCGCCTGGAGGGGGGCCGCTTCTGCTGCGTATAGTACGGCCGGGGAGGGAGGATCTCCTCCGCCTGGTGCCCAGGTACCCCCTGTGCCGGCATCTCCATCCTCCTCCTCCTCTCCCCCTTCTCCTCCACATCCCCCCAACCTGGGCCGCCGCTTCTCCTCCTCCATCGCCCCCAAGATCGACAACAAGACTTTCCTGTGGTCCCGCTATGGGGAGATGAAGAAGCTGGTGCAAGGTGAGAGATCATGGGGGGGGTCCATGTATACTCCTCTATATACACGTCTGTCCATGGGGGGGGTCCATGTATACTCCTCCTATATACACGTCTGTCCATGGGGGGGGTCCATGTATACTCCTCCTATATACACGTCTGTCCATGGGGGGGGTCCATGTATACTCCTCCTATATACACGTCTGTCCATGGGGGGGGTCCATGTATACTCCTCCTATATACACGTCTGTCCATGGGGGGGGTCCATGTATACTCCTCCTATATACACGTCTGTCCATGGGGGGGGTCCATGTATACTCCTCCTATATACACGTCTGTCCATGGGGGGGGTCCATGTATACTCCTCCTATATACACGTCTGTCCATGGGGGGGGTCCATGTATACTCCTCCTATATACACGTCTGTCCATGGGGGGGGTCCATGTATACTCCTCCTATATACACGTCTGTCCATGGGGGGGGTCCATGTATACTCCTCCTATATACACGTCTGTCCATGGGGGGGGTCCATGTATACTCCTCCTATATACACGTCTGTCCATGGGGGGGGTCCATGTATACTCCTCCTATATACACGTCTGTCCATGGGGGGGGTCCATGTATACTCCTCCTATATACACGTCTGTCCATGGGGGGGGTCCATGTATACTCCTCCTATATACACGTCTGTCCATGGGGGGGGTCCATGTATACTCCTCCTATATACACGTCTGTCCATGGGGGGGGTCCATGTATACTCCTCCTATATACACGTCTGTCCATGGGGGGGGTCCATGTATACTCCTCCTATATACACGTCTGTCCATGGGGGGGGTCCATGTATACTCCTCCTATATACACGTCTGTCCATGGGGGGGGTCCATGTATACTCCTCCTATATACACGTCTGTCCATGGGGGGGGTCCATGTATACTCCTCCTATATACACGTCTGTCCATGGGGGGGGTCCATGTATACTCCTCCTATATACACGTCTGTCCATGGGGGGGGTCCATGTATACTCCTCCTATATACACGTCTGTCCATGGGGGGGGTCCATGTATACTCCTCCTATATACACGTCTGTCCATGGGGGGGGTCCATGTATACTCCTCCTATATACACGTCTGTCCATGGGGGGGGTCCATGTATACTCCTCCTATATACACGTCTGTCCATGGGGGGGGTCCATGTATACTCCTCCTATATACACGTCTGTCCATGGGGGGGGTCCATGTATACTCCTCCTATATACACGTCTGTCCATGGGGGGGGTCCATGTATACTCCTCCTATATACACGTCTGTCCATGGGGGGGGTCCATGTATACTCCTCCTATATACACGTCTGTCCATGGGGGGGGTCCATGTATACTCCTCCTATATACACGTCTGTCCATGGGGGGGTCCATGTATACTCCTCCTATATACACGTCTGTCCATGGGGGGGGTCCATGTATACTCCTCCTATATACACGTCTGTCCATGGGGGGGGTCCATGTATACTCCTCCTATATACACGTCTGTCCATGGGGGGGGTCCATGTATACTCCTCCTATATACACGTCTGTCCATGGGGGGGGTCCATGTATACTCCTCCTATATACACGTCTGTCCATGGGGGGGGTCCATGTATACTCCTCCTATATACACGTCTGTCCATGGGGGGGGTCCATGTATACTCCTCCTATATACACGTCTGTCCATGGGGGGGGTCCATGTATACTCCTCCTATATACACGTCTGTCCATGGGGGGGGTCCATGTATACTCCTCCTATATACACGTCTGTCCATGGGGGGGGTCCATGTATACTCCTCCTATATACACGTCTGTCCATGGGGGGGGTCCATGTATACTCCTCCTATATACACGTCTGTCCATGGGGGGGGTCCATGTATACTCCTCCTATATACACGTCTGTCCATGGGGGGGGTCCATGTATACTCCTCCTATATACACGTCTGTCCATGGGGGGGGTCCATGTATACTCCTCCTATATACACGTCTGTCCATGGGGGGGTCCATGTATACTCCTCCTATATACACGTCTGTCCATGGGGGGGGTCCATGTATACTCCTCCTATATACACGTCTGTCCATGGGGGGGGTCCATGTATACTCCTCCTATATACACGTCTGTCCATGGGGGGGGTCCATGTATACTCCTCCTATATACACGTCTGTCCATGGGGGGGGTCCATGTATACTCCTCCTATATACACGTCTGTCCATGGGGGGGGTCCATGTATACTCCTCCTATATACACGTCTGTCCATGGGGGGGGTCCATGTATACTCCTCCTATATACACGTCTGTCCATGGGGGGGGTCCATGTATACTCCTCCTATATACACGTCTGTCCATGGGGGGGTCCATGTATACTCCTCCTATATACACGTCTGTCCATGGGGGGGTCCATGTATACTCCTCCTATATACACGTCTGTCCATGGGGGGGGTCCATGTATACTCCTCCTATATACACGTCTGTCCATGGGGGGGGTTCCATGTATACTCCTCCTATATACACGTCTGTCCATGGGGGGGTCCATGTATACTCCTCCTATATACACGTCTGTCCATGGGGGGGGTCCATGTATACTCCTCCTATATACACGTCTGTCCATGGGGGGGGTCCATGTATACTCCTCCTATATACACGTCTGTCCATGGGGGGGGTCCACGTATACTCCTCCTATATACACGCATACTCATCCATGTATACTCCTCCTATATAAGTCTGTCATGGGGGTTCCATGTATACTCCTCCTATATACCGTC